>CM069131.1:34551179-35151179 GCA_035221665.1 Okamejei kenojei | reverse complement strand
ACAATAACTTATTTACTGTCTCGATAAATTCAGCTACCCAATGTAAAGAGTATTGTTTCACCCGTTAGAGCTTGTGAAATCAAGGTTAAAATCAAGAAAGTTTATTGCAAATTTCAAAAGTGGTTTAATATTGAGCAGTGGGGAATAGAAAGAAGTAAAAATAAGGGTGGAACAGATGATAAACAAAGTAGCAAGAACAACTAATAAATGAAGGGAAAATACAGTAAAACGAGAAGACAACTTTAAAATAAATCAATGTGGATGGATATGTTACAGTTGTACAAGACATTGTTGATGCTGCATTTAGAGTATTGTGTTCAGTTTGGTCACCCTGCTGTAGGAAGGATGTCGTTAAACTGGAAAGAATGCAGGAAGATTTACGAGAATGTTGCCTGGACTCGAGGGCCTGAACTATAGGGAGAGTTTGGGTAGGCTGGGACTTTATTCATTGGCGGCAGGAGGCAAAGGGGTGATCTTATAGAGGTGTATAAAATCATGAGAGGAATTGGTTGGTGAATGCAGTCTTTTATCCAGAGTAGGGGAATCAAGAACTAAAGGACATAGATTTAAAGTGAGAGGGGAAAGTGAGAGGGGAAAGGTTGAACAAGTTAGGTCTTTATTCTTTGGAGCGCAGAAGGTTAAGGGGGGACTTGATTGAGGTCTTTAAAATGATGAAAGGGATAGACAGAGTTGACGTGGATAAGCTTTTCCCATTGAGGGTAGGGAAGATTCAAACACGAGGGCATGACATGAGAATTAAGGGACAGAAGTTTAGGGGTAACGCGAGGGAGAACTTCTTTACTCAGAGGGTGGTGGCTGTGTGGAATGAGCTTCCAGCAGAAGTGGTGTAGGCAGGATCGATTTTAACATTTAAAAGTAAAGTGGATAGGTATATGGACGGGAAGGGAATGGAGGGGTATGGTCTGAGTGCAGGTAGATGGGACTAGTGGAAAACAAACAGTCGGCACGGACTGGAAGGTCCGAGAGGGCCTGTTTCCGTGCTGTAATTGTTATATGGTTATATGGTTATATGGTTATAGGAACCCGGGGGGGTAAAATTTTTTACACAACTCAGATACAATAACAACATTTAAAGATAGGAAAGATTTAGATGGACATGGTCAATGGGACTAGGTTTGATGGGGCTTATTACAATGAGACAGAATGCAAGTTTGAGGAACAACAGCCCATCTCCCATCTGGGCATGATACAACCTTCTGGATTCAATACAGGTTCACCACTGATTTCAAGTATTAACCCCCATTTTGTCTGTCCCCTTCTACCCATATCCCTCCCTCCAGTTTTATATTTCACTCCTCCTCCTCTCATCCTATGTGACATCATTTTCATCTCTAGACTTCGTCATTTACTTTGCCCATCTGCCAATCACCCCCTCCCCCCTCCCCCCTCAGCAATATCCACTTTTTGCTTGCCATCCTTTGTCACATCTTCACTTCTGTTTTCCAGCTTTCTTCCCCCCTACTGTCAATCAGAAAAAGGATCTCAACCCCAAGACCTTATTCTGCATGGATAAAAGACAATAGACTATAGACAATAGGTGCAGGAGTAGGCCATTCGGCTCTTCGAGCCAGCACCGCCATTCAATGTGATTATGGCTGATCATCCCCAAACAGTACCCCGTTCCTGCCTTCTCCCCTGACTCCGCTATCTTTAAGAGCCTTATCTAACTCTCTCTTGAAAGTATCCAGGGAACCGGCCACCGCTGCCCTCTGAGTCAGAGAATCCCACAGACTCACAACTCTCTGTGAGAAAAAGAGTTTCCTCGTCTCCGTTCTAAATGGCTTACCCCTTATTCTTAAACTGTGGCCCCTGGTTCTGGACTCCCCCAACATCGGAAACATGTTTCCTGCCTCTAGCGTGTCCAAAACCTTAACAATCTTATATGTTGCAATAAGATTCCCTCTCATCCTTCTAAACTCCAGAGTGTACAAGCCCAGCTGCACCATTCTCTCAGCATACGAGTCCCATCATCCTGGGAATTAACCTTGTAAACCTACGCTGCACTCCCTCAATAGCAAGAATGTCCTTCCTCAAATTAGGGGACCAAAACTGCACACAATACTCCAGGTGTGATCTCACTAGGGCTCCGTACAACTGCAGAAGGACCTCTTTGCTCCTATACTCGACTCCTCTTGTTATAAAGACCAACATGCCATTCACTTTCTTCACTGCCTGCTGTACCTGCATGCTTACTTTGGGGTAAGTTGGGGTTAAGGGCCCCTTTCGGTGTTTTATGACTCTATAAGTGAAAAGGAGCAAAAAAAGAGTTAACCCATTCAATACCTATTACTTAAAGTACTAACCATTAAAGATAACTACAAAATCCTTTAATAACAGAAATAACCAAAGTGGATTTGTCAACAAATCAAAAGTAAATTAAAAAAAAACTGCAGATGCTGAAAACACAAAGTGCTGGAGTAACTCAGTGGATCAGGCAGTATCTGTAGAGGGAATGGACAGATAATGTTTGGGGTTGAGATCCTTTTTTCTGACTGACAGTAGGGGGGAAGAAAGCTGGAAAAGAGAAGTGAAGATGTGACAAAGGATGGCAAGCAAAAAGTGGATATTGCTGAGGGGGGAGGGGGTGATTGGCAGATGGGCAAAGTCTAGAGATGAAAATGATGTCACATAGGATGAGAGGAGGAGGAGTGAAATATAAAACTGGAGGGAGGGATATGGGTAGAAGGGGACAGACAAAATGGGGGTTAATACTTGAAATCAGTTGTGAACCTGTATTGAATCCAGAAGTTGTATCATGCCCAGATGGGAGATGGGCTGTTGTTCCTCAAACTTGCATTCTGTCTCATTGTAACATTGTAGGAAACCACAGGCTGATAGATCAGAGTGCGAGTGAGATAGAGAACTGAAGAGGCAGGTCGCAGGAGCCTGTGGTTGCCACTGTGGATTGAATGTAGGTGCTCCACAAAATAGTCACCCAAACCCAATCTGCATTTGGTTTCACCAATAACGAGGAGACTAAATTGTGAACACCAATTCACATTTGAAGAAGTGCAAATGAATCACTGCTTCACCTGGATGGAGATCATAATACACCTATATCTGAGAAATACTGATGGACATGTTTACCATCTTCATCACCAAATTATCCATTCCTGTAATACTTAGCTGAAAGCGTTAACTGAAGATTAAGGTGGAAGATAATAAGTATGAGAACAAACAGCACCACAAAAATCAATGTTCTTTTTTTTTTTAAATGGTCTGAATTCTTACTATTTCACTGAGTGTTTTCAATGAATCTTTGAGGCTGTCACTGGAGTGGTGTCTTGCTGCAGCAAGAAGAAGATCTGTGTTGCTCAATATACGAGGGTGAAGCTTATAAATGTTGGTTATAACTTCTTTTGCTTTGGTCGTGTCTTCAGGCGAATAGTAAATATATTGGTACGCTGAACTAGAAAAAAAGAACAAATATATGGTTGCCTGCCAATAGAAAGAAATCTTCCAGCACAAGAAATTAGCAATACTTTGGAAAGAAGTCTATTCAATAATAATTGAAAAAATATCATAACACTTCTTAGCCTCCCTTTTTGATGACTCAAATAACAAATGCTCATGTTCTGCCAATATGAAATGTTTACGTTTATGCGGAACAGCTAATTTTTTTGTAGCATGTGAAATGCACAATTAAGGTCTATTACCAAAAAGGGAATTCCATGTGATCTATTATAATAATACATCTTGTGATACTAAAGTTTACTTATTAATGCAACGAAGATCAAGACTTTTCACCAGTGATAAAGCAAACATTGTGCTTCAAATAATGATAGAAATATAGAAAATAGGTGCAGGACTATGCCATTCGGCCCCTCGAGCCTGCACCGCCATTCAATATGATCATGGCTGATCATTCAACTCAGCATCCTGTACCTGCCTTCTCTCCATACCCCGATCCCTATAGCCACAAGGGCCACATCTAACTCCCTCTTAAATATAGCCAAGGAAGTGGCCTTAACTACCTTCTGTGGCAGAGAATTCCACAGGCTCACCACTCTCTGTGTGAAAAATGTTTTTCTCATCTCGGTCCTAAAAGATTTCCCATTTATCCTTAAAGTATCTCAACTCTTTTTACACGTTGCAATGAATGCAATTTCTATTTTCTCTTTCCACTTCCAAACAAAAATGTGGTTGCATTATTCAGCGTATGATCAACCCGTGTCAATAAATCCTGGACCATGGTAACATATATGCTTAACCATGCACACTACAGATTGATGCAAGCATGTTCTCTGTGAAGGTCTGAAAATCATCATGACATGGCCATAGCATGGGTCATCATGGCTATTGGTACAGAAACACTCTCGCTTCCCACATAATTTATCCATAACAAAATATACAGGTTGCAAGGAAATATCAAAACTACATTTTGTGATAATAGCTGTTCAAATCGACTATACCCATCTGACAGGTTAAACATTACACTAACTGACAAGAGATTGTCAAAGGACATAACTGCAGCAAATGTTCTTTTGGTAATATGTTTAAAGGTGTCAAAACGCCACATTACCGGACATTCAGATTAGATGTATGTGTTATGAACAGCAATGAAGATACCCAGTTTGTACGCACCAGATTAAACAAAAGTTATTGATAACCACTGTTTCCATCATTCCCACTTCAGAATTAATGTTAACATTTTAACTGAAATATCTCCTGACCAAATTTTTGTGAGGTATATGACTGACTGTAAAAGTAAAATCTGGATAAATCCAACGTATAGTTGTGAATGTTTTCATTAAATAATTACTGTACTGATACTCCATATTAAGAGCATTGATTTGCCGTTAAAATGAATTCTGTAATAACGTGTCAACGGTAGCAGTGACAATCGAACACTGCGGTTTCAATGTTTCACGTGTTCACAATTTTATTAATCCATCTTTATGGATTAAAAGCAAATAATAACATTGGGAATTAAAACACATTTGGAGGGGGGGGGGGTAGAGAAGGCAATCGGTGCGGAATGGATGGATTGAGGCTGGGGAATTAGTGCGTATTGGTTGGAGTAATGATGAATGGGGGAGGTCAGTACAGTGTGGATCGGAGGGTCTGTGCAGGATGAATGGGAGGGAATCACTACAGGATGAATGGGTGGATCACTACAGGAAGGATGGGGGAATCGGTGCAGGTTAAATGGAGGGACGGTCAGTATGGGATGAATGGGGGGGTACAGTACAGGATGATGGATGGGAGCAGTGCAGGATGGATGGGTGTGGCAGGAGAATCAATGTGAGGCGGATAGGGAGATCAGTGCAGGATGCATAGATGGGGGGGTAGATGGGGAAGGGTGCACAGG
Source organism: Okamejei kenojei (assembly GCA_035221665.1). Taxonomy (NCBI): domain Eukaryota; kingdom Metazoa; phylum Chordata; class Chondrichthyes; order Rajiformes; family Rajidae; genus Okamejei; species Okamejei kenojei. The sequence goes on along the minus strand of CM069131.1, from coordinate 35,145,847 downwards.
GGATGTCAATGAGGACTGAATAGAGGCAGGAATGGTGATCAGTGTGGGATTGAGAGGAGGGGTCCCAGGATAAAAGGGGGGGGGGGAGAGAGAGACAGACAGAGAGAGAGATAAACAGACAGAGAGAAACAGACAGAGAGAGACAGACAGAGAGAGACAGAGAGAGACAGACAGAGAGAGACAGACAGAGAGAGACAGACAGAGAGAGACAGACAGAGAGAGACAGACAGAGAGAGACAGACAGAGAGAGAGATAAACAGACAGAGAGAAACAGACAGAGAGAGACAGACAGAGACAGACAGAGAGAGACAGACAGACAGAGAGAGACAGACAGAGACAGACAGAGAGAGACAGACAGAGAGAGACAGACAGACGGAAGGAAGGTCAGCGCTCGTCAGACAACACCGGCATCATTGCCCCGCTGCCTTGGCCATCCCTGTCCGCTGCCAAAGGGGGAGGCAGTTGGGAACTCCTCGCCACCGCCTCCCCTCCTGCGCCGACCAACAGCAAGGTGCGGGGCTGAGCGGTGTAGACGCTTCAGACGGAGGATGGGGGCCTCCCGCTCTCCAGCGCTTGCTCACTCCCTCTCGCCTCCTCCCGGCCTCGGCGTGCGGGAGGGATTGTTTTGGAAGTGCCGTTAGCGAATTTGCAAGCATCGGCCGCTATCAGGGCAGGCGGGGTGCGGGAGGAGGAGGAGATGGAGCCGCTATCGCGGCCGCTGCTGTGCGGGGCCAGTCATTCGCTCCGACCCTCCGTCACGCCACACTTAGCATCTTTCCCACACATTACAACCGTCACCGACACAAAACGTCACGTTCCTTTTCTCCAGAGATGCTGCCTGACCCGCTGAGTTACTCCAGTTTTTTGTGTCTATCTTCTGTACAAACCAGTATCTGCATGCCAAGCCGGGCAAAATGATTCGGCGTTTAGGTTGCCCGGCGGCAGTTTGGGTGGTCATTGGCACCCGGGCAACCGCTAATTTCGAGCCCTGAGAAGGAATGGTTGATGTTTTGGGTCGAGTTGAGTTATTCCAGCTTTTTGTGTTTATCTTCAGTTCAAACCAGCATCTGCAGTTCCTTCCTACACTGGTTCATGATCACCGCACAACCTGATCCTTCACACTTACCAAACGAATTAGATGACGTCTTCCAGCATTGATCACTGCTCCTGGTGTTAGGCCTAATCTCAAATCCCCAGCACCTGAGCAGATTTAGCCAAGAATGTTATGGGAAGCAAGAGAAGGGAATATGACGACATTGTCTGAGATATTTGCAACTTTGTCAACAGCAGTTGATAGATCAGAAAACTGAAGTGTGTCTAATGTAGTGTTTTACTTAACAAGTGCAGCAGGGATAAATCAGGAAAATGCAAGACAATGTGACTAACATCAATAGTGGGAAAGTTACTGGAGAGGATTCTGAATGTGTGATCTATTTGCACTGGGAAAGTGAAGAACTGATTAGCGATAGCATGGCTTTGTGCTTGGGAAATCATGCCTCAGCAATCTGATAAAATTTTTGAATTGGACTAATGAAGACAGCGTGGTAGATATTGTTAAAAGACCTGTTAAAGGCAATATAGACCAAGTTCTCGATGGTAGGCTGGTCCGCGAAGCTAGAACGCATTAGATCCAATTAGCAAATTGAATACAAAGTTGGCTTGGCAGAATGGAGATGTGTGACAAGTGGTAGACAATACACTATTGATGCAGGTGTAGGCCATTTGACCCTTCGAGCCAGCACCACCATTCAATGGCTGATCATTCCCAATCAGTATCCTGTTCCTGCCTTCTCCCCATATCCCCTGACTCCGCTATCTTTAAGAGCCCTATCTAGCTCTCTCTTGAAAGTATCCAGAGAACCGGCCTCCAACGCCCTCTGAGGCAGAGAATTCTACAGACTCACAACTGTGTGTGAAAAAGTGTTTCCTCATCTCCGTTCTAAATGGCTTACCACTTATTCTTAAACTGTGGCCCCTGTATACCACAGGGATCGGCTTGGATCTTGTTATTTTTCTATAAATTAATACATTTGATCGTAATATAGGTAGCATGATTGGTAATGTTGCAGATTATACCAAAATTGTTGGCACTGTGGACAGTAAAAATGATCTAAGATTACAACAGGATTCCACCGGGTGGCGCCATCAGCGATGGCAGCCTCGCCAACGGTCTGTCTGTTTTTTTTTGTTGTTGTTATTTTTATTGTGTTTTAAAAGTATGTGTTAATGTTCTCTGGTTTGTTTTATGTGGGGGGTGGGGGAGGGGGTCGGGGGAAACTTTATTTCCCAATCTCTTACCTTGCTGGAGATGCGATTGTATCCTGGGTCGTATCTCCTGTTGCTCTGCGGCCTAACATCACGGAGCTGACAGCCTTGCTCGAGACTGACTTTGAGCCCCACCGCGGGGCCGTGGACGTACCATCGGAGCCTCCGATCCCTTGCCTGGGATCGATGCTCCAAACACGGTCTGCGGATCTCACCATCGAGGAGCTCGCAGTCTCGGGTAGAGGGTGATGTCCGGAAGCTCCGGTCGCAGAAAGTTTCGACCAGCCCCGACCCGGGGTAGATCGACCAGCGTGGGGAGCTGAGATTCCCCACCCGAGGCAGGAGCTTGATTGCCCCGACACGGAGGATCCACCGCCGACAACGGGAGTCAAGATCGCCCAGTCAACGGAAGGCTCAAGGCCCACTACCGCAGAAGAACAAAGAAGGGAAGAGATTGAACTGTTTTTCGCCTTCCATCACAGTGAGGAATGTGGAGGAGTCACTGTGGTGGAATTTATATTAAAATGCATTTTGTGTGTTTTGTTGCTTTTTATTGGTATGACAGTTCAGCAAATCAAATTCCTTGTATGTTGCAAAACATACTTGGCTAATAACGTAATTATGATTATGATTATGATCAACTGGAAAAGTGGGTAATGGAATTTAATTCGGATAAGTGAAACATTAAATCAGGGCAGGCCGTACACAATGAATGATTGGACCCTGGGGAGTGTTGTTCAACGGAGACAACTTGGTGCACACGCAATGGGAACACAGGTACACAGAGTGTCGAGGAAAGTGTAAGGAGAGTTGAAACATCATTTTACCGTTGTAGAAAATGTTAGTTAAGCTACACTTGGGGATATTGTGTGCAGTTCTGATTACCACATTATAGGAAGGACAGGGTTAAACTCGACACGGTACAATTCATAGGATATTAGTTGGATCAAGGGTTTGAGTTATGAGGAGAGATTGTGTAGGTTAGAAAAGATAAAGTGCTGAAGTAACTCAGCGGGTTAAGCAGCATACCTGGAGAACATGGATAGGTGATGTTTTGGGTTGAGACCCTTCTCTGGAAAGACTAGATTTGTTTTCTCTGGTATAAAGTAGATTATGAGGTTCTGTGATGGACATATTGTGACAAACACAGGCATGGTAGACAGCTAGTGTCTGTTTTCTATGGTCGGGGTATCTGAAACTAGAGGGCAGAGGTTTAAGATGAGGGTAAAGGTTTAAAAGGGATTTGAGGAAGATATTTTTCACACAAAGTATAATTGGCATTGAGAAAGAGCTGCCAGTTGAGGTGGTGTAAGAAGGAACAATAACAGCATTTAAGACATATATGGCCAAGAATGAGATGTGATCTCAATGCAATGTACAAAACTCTTAAGAGTTCAATAGTAAACAAATGAGATGATCTATCCCTGGCCAAGAACCATGAAGATTAGGCATCACACTTTAATAAGGAGTAGCTAATACTGAAATTAGATTTTTACCACTCCAATAGTGCCAAATCTTTAAAATTCACTACATCAACAGACTGTGTAGACTCAGTCTGGGGGAGCGCCGTCCTGTACGGGCATGGCTGCCCAGCCTGCAGCTGTCCGTTTTTCACTTCTTTTTTTAATTTTTAGTTAGTTGAGTTTTTGTTTTTCGGAGCTCTAGTCTTTTTTATGTGGGGGATGGAGGGGGAGGGGGGGGGAAGGGGAAAACTACATTTTCAGGGTCCCTACCTGGTCGGAGAGGCAGCTTTTCTCCGGGCTGCAACTTCGGCCCATCCTCGCGGCCTACCAGCGGGCCTGGAGCGGCGTTTCCCGAGGGGACCGCCCAGAACCTCGGCGGCGGCGCGGCGCTATCGCGGAGAGAAGCGGGCGATGCCTTGCCTGGGTCGCCGCGCTGGAGCTCTGGTGAGCTGAAGACCGCCGACAAAAAACATCGCGGAGCTGCGGGACCGTGGAGCGGCCAACTGCGGGCGGCGGCACTGAACTTTCTATCGGGAGCCTCCATCCCAGTGGTGGAGCTCCATCCGGAGCGGCCTTGTTGGCTTCGGAAGCCGAGGACCCCAGTAAGAGGCGGCCGTTCCAGGTGTCCCAAGCCGCTGAGAGGGTGCTCCCGACGCCGGAGCACCATCACCCGGCGAGAACGGCCAGGAACATCGGACCCTGTAGCAGCGACTGCGGAGGCCTCAATAGGCCCGACTATGGGTGAACTGGGGATGGGACTGGACTTTGCTGCCTTCCCCCACAGTCGGAACCATTGTGGGGGGATGTTTTTATGTCTACTGTTAAATCTTATGATGTTGTGTCTTATCTTTATTTGTGTGCTGCATGGCAAATCAAATTCACAATAAATGTCCTTTGTCCTTGTCATTAATTTCATCCAAAAACCTGGATTTATGGATTTCTAAATATGAACAGAATCAAAGAATATAACTATCGGTAACAAATCATCTTGAGATAGAAGAACAGTTGTCATCTTCAAGGGATGAATGGTCCTGCTTCATTCTCATGTGATCTAATCCCGAGGCTATTTCTTGGTCTGCAAAACCTGTGATACTTTTGAAAGTCTAAATATCTTGACCCAAAATGTCACCCATTCCTTCTCTCCAGAGATGCTGCCTGTCCTTCTGAGTAACTCTGGTATTTTGTGTCATAGCACATATGCTGGTTCAGTCTTTGCAACAACAAGATTTCTCCACTATCCATCAATAAACTGTTCACACCTGAATAAACTGAAAACATTCACTCAGCAGATTGAACTATTAAGCAATGGTAACAAAATATATGCCGGAGGAAGCTAAAATCTTTTAAAACCAAGTAATTCAATTTAGTTCATCATATTAATCCAGTTAACGCGGAAGCCAACTGAATATTTGAGCTTAGTTGCTAAGCAGTTTCTTGTTAACTTACTTTCTCTTTTCTCCCTCAAATCTGTACAGTTGCCTGCGAAGACCTCCATTTCGAAACCCCCGAATGTGCGCTGCAGGAGCTCCGATCGTAACCACGTCATACACACCATCTAATAAAGAGCAAACACAACAGACAACTTACAACTCTTCAATGAAAGCATTGAAAGAAAAAACATTGTATCACTCTTAGACACTATGGGTCTGGACGTTATGACGAATTTTTCAATTTGATAAAAAAAGTTATGAAAAAGACACAAAAGACACAAAAATCAGCACATTTCTTACAAAGCAAAAATACAAAATGGATAAATAAAATCTTCCAAAAAAAATGTAGGTGGCTAGTTTGCTATGAAATGTTTAAAAAAAGGCACAAAAAGTTCCAAGTTCAAGGTTCAGTAAATGCAGATCCATTTTTATAAGCAGGGGTAAAAATACGGAAACCACCCATGTTCTCAATGCACTTGGGCTACAAATGACACTTAGACAGTGTCAAACTTTCCAATGCACTTCAACAAAGAACTACAAAACAAACCACGTAAGAAGGTACAAATGAGCAGAAGCTTTTTACAGAGGTTGGTTTTAAGGAGTATCATAACGGAACGAGAGGTAGAATGATAGAGAAATGTAGTAAAGATACTGCAAAACTTAGCCATCAGCAATGATTGTAACAATTAAAATCAGAGTTGAGTTAAGACTAGAATAGGAGGCACAACAGAGATCTTGGAAGCTGTAGAACTATAGCAGAGTACAGAGATGGGGACAGGTGAGACAATTAAAATATTTCAAAATGAGGGTGAGAACTGTAAAACTGTGTATCGATGTGGATCAGCAATCATGGGTGAATGGGACATGGTGTGAATGGGAAGCTTAGAGAGCACTGGAGTAACCAAGTCACACAGACATGAAAGGAGTCACGGAAATCATGAAGAGAAATATAAATTGAATCAAGCAGTGAACAGATGTGTAAATAGCTGCTCCTAGTAATACTATATGGGCTGAAGACCAGGGTCAATTACAGTATCAAAGCTGCAGTTTGTCTGGTTCAGTTTCAGACAGATAATATCAGGGGGCATGAAATCTATGGCTGGAGAATAAAATTGAGAAAGATTGCAGAATTAGCAATACATTGCCACTATCCTGTAACCAACTTGAAACAATATGTGTATTTCTTATTCAAGAAGTAGAAATAGAGGACTATCCCATAAATAACCCATGAAGAATCACAGCTCTGGCTTCTACATTTATAAATTGTTAATTGATAAAAGTAACAGTGAACATGCAGTTTCAAAGGAAGAATAGTCTATGCAAGATATGTGCCTTCAGAAAGGACACATATGGAAGTTCAAATAATTTTCAATTACAAAAGTAAAAATCCAATTATCCGCTATCCAATTATTCAAAGTCCCAATGGTTTGGCATCCGGCTCACGGAGTTGCAGATTCTGAGGCAAGTCACAAAATGCTGGAGTAACTCAGTGGGTCAGGAAGCATACCTCGAGTACATTAATAGGTGATGGATCTGGTCAAGATCCCTCTTCAGACTCTAATCTTCCTTTTTACTTACCATACCCTCAGTTTCCACACTCCCTTTAAACTCACCTGGTTCCGTTCACTAAAACTCTCTTCAAACATACCCAGTTCGTTTTCCTAGTTCCTTCAAAACTGACCCGATTCTGTTTCACAACCCCCCTTGAGACCTATGGGGCCAGGTTTCTCATGTTCTCTTTAATTTACCAGGACATGTACTATTCTATTGTGTGACATCTAGAGTAAAGTAAAATCTTCTGGAATATTACCAGAATAACGTCTGATAGTCTGGGAAATTTACTCATCTTGCATCACCAATTCCCGGAGCATGCATGATTAATGGTTTTATTATAGCGTGATTTGTTCTGTGTTTTATTGTAGAAATTGTAAGAAAGCAATTGAAATGAAGCCAAACGGTATCAACTGCTGGAAATCCTGCTTTCCCATTTCTGCTTTTGTAAGGTAGGGTGTGTGTGTGTGTGTCTCTGTGTGTGTGTGTCTGTGTGTGTGTGTGTGTGTGTGTGTGTGTGTGTGTGTGTGTGTGTGTGTGTGTGTGTGTGTGTGTGTGTGTGTGTGTGTGTGACAAAAAACAATGCCCTGATTTTTACAAACATCCTTTTTCCTGTCATGATTTCTCCGGTGAGCTAAAAAAAAATTCACAATTTCTACCTTTCTTTCTTCAGTTATTATTCAGATTAAAAAAAAAAAAACATTACTTACAAAATTAAACCGCTTTGGCTGGTAACGGCATAAGAGCTGGCATGCCATAGGTCCATTCAGGTCAGGAAGGGTGGATTGGCTAATGGAGTCAGATGGCAGAGAGAGGGTGAAGATAATGCAGAGGCTGGAATGTGATTAGTTGGGTTGATAAGGGGTTGCAGAAGATGGAATGTGGGACCAAATAAAGGAGGCAATGTGGGCAGATGGGAAAGGGGGGGGATCTCATAGGATGAGTGGTTTCTTGATGGGCAGATGGGAAAGGGGGGGATCTCATAGGATGAGTGGTTTCTTGATGGGCAGATGGATTGGGTGAAGAATCGGCTGAGGAGGCAGGATGTTTGTGGAGACAAAGTATACGCGCGAGAGTATCTGGGTGAATAGAGAGACCACGGGGGGGAGGTGGTTACCTGGAATTAGACAATTCAATGATTATGCTGTCGGGTTATAAACAACCAAGGTGGAATATAAGGTGCTGCTCCTCTATTTTGTGTTGAATCTCACCCTGGCAACGAAGGAACCTAAAGACAGACATCGATTGGGGAGGGGATCTGAAATGACATACAAACCAGGAGCTCCAGATGGACAGTCCACTGATTAGTAGATATATCATTGTAAATGTTGGTCTCCAAAACTCCACAACTATTCTTCACAAGGGTTTTAACAAAAACACTGCCTTTCATTGATTTATACTGCACTCTGGTGTCAAATAAAACTGTGACTAAACAATCTTTTCAATTTTAAGCTTGGCTATGTGACAAATTTTCAGCTGTCAACCCTTTGATAAAGTATTGATTTTGCTGCTCCCAATGGATTATTCCCATCTAACTTACTGCTAGAATTGTAGCAGTTAGCTAGGTGCAAGAAAAATAACAGGCATCTCCTCCATCAACCCTGGATTAATTGTTAATAATGGAAGATTCAAGATAAAAAATAATTTAGTTAAAAAATCTCAATGCTTTATAAACATGGGATTATTCTGTTGAAATTAAGTGAGCTTAAATGGGGTTTTAAGGATAAATCACCCACGAAGGCTGGAACCATTCTTGACAATAAGAGTTAGAGATTTATTAATTATTGCACAAAATGACTAATCAGCATAATAGCTTCAACCTTTTTGTTGAACTTATCTTTTAGGTGGTGGTGTTTAACATTGTAAAGCAAATATGCCAATGGGAAATGTGCTGGAAACTATTAGCTTTTATCTGCATGGCGCAGCACTGTGTGGCTCATGCAAACGGTATGGGAATTAGACTCCGGTTGAGTCAACAATTTAAATATGCAAAAAAATACAGTAATAGAAAGGAATGACATTATAGAAGATCATGTTCATTTACTTTCCAGATTCACTGCAATACTAAAAAAAAATCCAAGAAATAAATCAAATCTGGAGCATCTTCATGACTGAAAGATAAATCTGATGGATGATAAAAGTTTATGAAAAACAATTTTGGGAAAGCAAGAGGGGTTTCCATTGCACTAACGTAGTAAAAACAAAAACACAGTAATATTTCAGCCTGAAGTGGTTAAAGCACTATGTCCTGCAAAAACAGGAACCAGAACTCTCCGTATGATAAACGTTTTTTTTTTTAAAGTATATTGACTTGTAGCCAAAATAATCATGCTATTTTTAAAAATGTTATTAGTTCTTATGAATTAAAAGCCAATATGTGTGGTGCCCTAATGTGGTAGTAACTACACTAACTAAATTAAATATCACATATTTCTCTGTGCATCTGAACAGAAAAGGTGCATCTTAGAAATCAATCTTGCATTCATAGACCCACGCCTGGCCTAAGGCAAAGGTAATTATGAAACTGTTTGTCTCTATTGCCTTGATCAATAACGTGGTGCACAAATTCACTGCTCTTGGATAATCAATCATGGATTTGTTTGCATTGCAAATCCAGAGCTGTTGAGTGTCAATTATTTTGAATGATATTCATAGAGCACATAGTCTAAGGTGACAAATCAGAATGGGACTGCAAGAATCAAAGTTTTCTTTTATCTGTTAGTAATTTTTTAAGATCTGGATGTTATTGCCAAATCTAACAATTATTGGCCACACTAATCTCATTTCAAATGGATAAAATGTTACAGTGAAAAGTTACTCAACTTCATATTGGTCCTGTGGCAGTATTTAAAGAACTTTAGGGCTGTTTTCCGTTTGGCCAAACCAACATTTCTCATTGAGCAATATTACTGAAAAATACTGTTTGTTCGTTATTATTTGTGGAGATTTGATGGCAAGGGAATTTAGATTAGAACTGTGGACAGAGATAACATTTTTAATATATTTTGCACATATATCTTTACACAAACCACCAGATTGGGCAGTGATCCAGAATGAAGTAGTGAAAATATCGACAAACACAAAAGGTCCAATCTGGAAACATTTGCTATGGTGCAGAACACTCCACTTGACATATCTGGACAAGATTGACAGTGAGGCACAGGCATGGTTCTTGGTTAGTCTTGGACAATAATTTCTGCGCTATACAACGGTGCTAGTTGTACAGCATTAAAAATGGGCCCTTCAGCCCATCACATCAAGGGTAACGTTTTTTGCTCAATACCAATAAACCCATTTGCTTGCATTAAGACCCATATCCTTCTGTGCCTTGGTTACTTAAGTGTCTATCGAAATGCCTCATTCACGTAGTAAATGCATTTGATTCAACCACCTCATCTGGCAGCATGTTCCACAGAGATAATCATATGTAAAAAGCTTTACACTCAGATCCACTTTAAAAGTCTCCTCTAGCCTTGAAGTCATGTCCTCTTGTTTGTGATATCCCTACCAGGAGAAATTGATTGTGACTACCTCAACAGTGCTTTATTTCGCACATATACAACTGCACAGTGAAATTTTTTTTGTATTTATTACACATTCGGATGCCGCCAAAATGATTCATAGTCCATAGTCGGACCGCGAGCTTGGAGTACTGGAGCAGTGCCTATGAACAGTTGTCGCAATCTCATTTTATTTATTGTTACTCATACAGATCAATAGTGAAATATTCATTCTGCAAGGTCTGTATAAAATCATACCATATACAAGTACGAGAGTCACCACTTTCTGGCGCCATCTTGCAACTTCCAAGTCTCTGAAACATCTGATCTAGGCCGAGAAAGACTTGGAATTCTCATATTATGGTGCAGGAATTTTCCATTAAACACAAAATGTTGGAGGATCTCAGTGGACCACACAACATCTATGGAGGTGAGGGGAGGGATAGGCGACGTATTAGGTCGGGACACCTCTTTTGGCTGATCAGGGTCCTGACCATAAAAGTCGCCTGTCCGTTCCCTCCACAAATGCTGCCTGACCCACTGTGTTACACCAACACTTTGTATTTAGTAGTAGTTCTTATATACTTCACTTCAAGGCCTGGTGATCTGTTTGCACTGGACCAATGGAGTTGGCCTGGTACAGCACGATGCTCTGTGTAGATGCTGCAGACCGTGCTCCATTCACTCCCTCACCCAGCTGGTGTGTGGGTCTCCCCTGACTGCCTCTGTCAGCACCACGACTCGAGACCACTGGAGGTTGGGAATGTCCCCAACAACTCTCACCAAGTTTTACAGATGAGCAGGAGAAAGATTTTTATCTGAATGCATCACAGCATGGTTTGGGAACAGCTCCATCCAAGACCGCAAGAAATTGAAGAGAATTGTGGACGGCAGACCATCAACAAACCAACCTCCCTTCCACTGTCTCCATCTACACTTCACGCTGCTGCAGCAAGGCCACAAGCATAATCAAGGGTACACAAAAGGCTGGAGAAACTCAGCGGGTGCAGCAGCATCTAAGGAGCGAAGGAGATAGGCGATGTTTCGGGTCGAGACCCTTCTTCAACCTCCTACCTTCTTTAAAGCATAATCAAGGACTTGTCTCACTGCCTCATCTCTGCTCTCCCATCAGCCAAGAGGTACAGAAGTGTGAAAACACACACCTCCAGATTCAGGGACTGTTTCTTCCCAGCTGGCATCAGGCAACTAAACCATCCTATCAACAATGAGAAGGCAGTCCTGAGCAACCATCTACCTCATTGGAGATGCTCGGACTATATGTAAACAGACTTTACTAGACCTTATCTTGCACTGTACGTTATTCCCTTTATCCTGTATCTGTACACTGTGGATGGTTTGATTGTAATCATGTATAGTCTTTTGACTGTACCTCAGTACACGTGACAATTAGTTAAACCTGTCGCTGCCACCAGATGCTCCTCTGCCTTCATGCACAGAGGATGGTATGTCCTGCTTCCTGAGTTGATTGTGGAACTTTAGACATTTTTCAAGAGCATCAGAATCGACCCTATCCAAACTGTGGTATCCTTCGGTTAGATCACCCCTCAATCTTCTTCACTACAAGGAAAGTAAGCCCAACTACAAGAAGGGGGTCATTGAGTCAGAAAGGATGCGGAAGAGATTCACCAGGGTGTTACCTGCGTTTGCTGGATTGAATTATAGGGAAAGTCAATGCTCACAGTCTTTTCCTAAGGTAAGGGATTCTAATTCTAGAGGGCAATGGTGTAAGGTGAAAAGGGAGAGAATTAAGAGGGTTATGGGCCTGTCCCACTTAGGCGACATTTTAGGCCACATGGTCGCCACATGTTTGCGGGTGGTTGGCGGGTAGTTGCCTTCATGGTCATGAGGAGTTCCCGCATTCTGGGAACTAGTTGCAGCCTCATAATGGTCGCCGCAAATTTTTCAACATGTAGGTGCAGTGGTAGTGGTTTGCCAGGAGGTCAAAGGTTCTCGTGGGTTCTCGTAGCTTGTAGCCGGTGCTGACTGGTGAGTCTCAGTGGCACATTGGGAAAAAAAACGTAAGCAGTAGTTTGCAGAACCAAGGATAACCGACCGGTAATGTTAATGTCCGCCGAGCTTCACAGTCGTGTATCTGGTTTCTTAAAAGTTGTCTCCACTCCTTTTCCCTCCTCCTCTTAAAGGACTTATGTGACCCTTCCAGTACACCGTGCTTTCACCATCTTAATTACAGCGCCAACCTTCCTGTTCATCGCGGTGTGTGTCTGTATCACATTGGCTTTGTACCGCGCTCCCCCCGCTTGCCCTGTCCCCTGCCTGAATAACGGGCTGGTGAAGGAAGCGATGTGTGTGTTCCACTCTGACCGTCGCCAACAGGCCCATTAGGGTTAAGGAGCAGAGAAGGGAACGACGGACCTCAGGAGCAACTTTTTCACAGAGGACAGTCCACATCTGGAAAAAGCTATGAGAGTGGGCAGTAGAAGCAGAAACAATTACAACTGCATGATAAATGTGAACAGATGTGGAGAGAAAGGGTTTTTGAGGGATATGGGGCAAATACAAGCAAATGTGACCAACTCAGAATGTCAACTTGGTCAGCATGGACAAGGTGGATCAATCTATGACTAAGCATAGTTTATCTAATGTCTCCTAACACTAAAGCCCTCCAATCCAGGCATTATCCTGGTCTATCTTGTCAGCACTCTCTGTAATGCAACCACATCCTTCCAATATTGTGGCATTCAGAACTGTGCACAATAATACGTGCAACCTAATAATTGTTCAAAGGGTGGAGACAGTCACAATTTTCGGGCATCATGCAGGAGGACGACTGAAACAATGCAGGTTCTATGACTGTTAATTCTCAAATAGAACTGTACATACATGGCCAGCCCACAGGTACATTTTCATGTGAAGAGATTTGTGATGATTGAGGAAATGGCACAAATTGAATCACATGAGTAACTGACGATCATTCATCTCAGCTGCAGTGCTATGGTATTGCAAGGCATTCTCACTGAATGCAACTCAGCCTCAGAGTTTCTGACAAATGTGTACCTCCAACACCGACATAGATCCAAAATAATACAATGCCAATACAGATTATGAACCAGACTGTTGGTGAGGCAGCCATTGCTGGTGCCACCCGGACTCATACCCAGTACTTGCAACAGTACTTGCAACTAGGGGGCGCCGTCCTGTACGGGTATGGCTGCCCAGCCTGCAGCTGTCCGTTTTTTTTCTTTCTTTTTTTATTTTTAGTTAGTTGAGTTTTTCTGGGTTTTTTCAGAGTCCTAGCCTTTTTTTATGTAAGGTTGGGGGAGGGGAAGGGGGAAAACTGCTTTCTAGGGTCCCTACCTGGTCGGAGAGGCAGCTTTCTCCAGGCTGCACCGTCGAGCCGTCCTCGCGTCCTATCAGCAGGCCTAGAGCGGCATTTCCTGGGGGGACCGCCCAGTACCACAGCTTCGGCAGCGGTGCAGCGCTGGAGCGCCATCGCGGAGCGGAGGATGCCTTGCCTGGGTCGCCGCGCTGGAGCTCCGATGAGCTGAAGACCGCAGGAGAACATCGCGGAGCTGCGGGACTGTGGGGCGGCCGGCCGCGCTGAACTTTAATATCGGGAGCCTGGGATCTCTCGGCGAGATTGCCAGCTGTGGAGCTCCATCCAGCGCGGCCTGTTGGCTTCGGAATCCGCGGTCTCCAGCAAGGAAGCGGCCGTCACAGGCACCCTGAGCCGCTGAGATGGTTCTCCCGTCGCCGGAGCACCATCACCCGGCGAAGAAGGGCCTGGAACATCGGCCCCCTGTGGAGGCCTCAATAGGCCCAACTATGGGTGAACTGGGGATGGGGTCTGGACTTTGTGCCTTCCCTCATAATGGGAACCATTGTGGGGGGATGTCTTTTATGTTTTATGCTAAATTCTTTAATGTTATGTCTTATCTTTATCTATGTGCTGTATGGCAAGACAAATTTCACTACACCAATTGGTGTATGTGACAATAAATGTCCTTTGTCCTTTGAAATTGGATCCTTCCTGGGCAGCATTGCTGTAACAGCATTTTGAGTACTTAGCTTAGCAACTGCACCATCTGAGGAACCCAACTGTGCCACATTCATCCAACAACTAAAATAAAATTACCATACATCGATGAATGTTTTCCTCCAGGAGAAATGACGTGGCAGCTATGTTTTCAAAGAGCTCCATAAACAATGCTAATCAGGATTACGGAACTCACAGGAAAGTTAAAATTAACATTTTAACTTTTTAAGGACAACAAACTACACAGCATAAAGCTTCAGTACCATTGAAGGCATTTGAATAATTCTACCCTCCAGTCCAAATCCCAAATTTCCAGTCCCTCTCCCAGCAACTGCCAGGAACAGGTCCCAGCCCTGGACATGAGGTTTACTCCATGAGACGATGGCCTTACTTAACACATGCCCATTCAATTGAACACAATGTGAATTTTGAATTTCCAGCAGAGGTCCCCGAAACAAAACATCACATTCAAACTACGATGAGTGACACAGGATATTAGGCAATTGCATTTAAATCTGCAGTGCCGAACAATGATGAATTTCACAAAAAGATCCTCACCTGTTTTGGCAGAATTGTTCTGAATTTGCATTCGTTGTAAATGCAGATTAACAGGAACAAATTCAAGTTTTTTTTCCCCTCTGCTGCAGCTTGCTTTAAATGATGACCCTGCAAATCAAACATAGATATTGTAATAGTTGTCATATAGAGTCCAATGAGCAAAGTTTTTCTAAGCCCTGCCCCGTTGCCTTGAGTTATAAATCATTCTCCACCTGCCTACACTTATTTGAGATCTTGCTCAGCCCCCTCTGAGATGTGTTCAAATCAGTGAATGCTGGTAACTACAGCCAGCAAAAAAATAATCAGTTTAATCAAATTGGCACAGTGATTGTATCAAATGCTGCAAACCTCCTAGAAAAAAAAGTTCTCCCCAACACCATTTTGAATTTAATTTATACTGCCACGACGACTCCAGAAGCCCACAATAGCCCAGCATTCTTGTCACGGCTAATATATATTCTCTGGCAGACTAGCCTCCCCCAGAGTGTCTGAATGGTCATACTGAATGATAAGTGACAGTGAATCTAAAACAGCAATTTGTCTGTAATTGTTGCAAGTTACAACAACTGTTGTATATTTCAGGACATGTGAGTTCTGATGATTTGCAAAAAGCTACCGACTAACCAATAGGCTAAAGTGGTATAGGCACAACCATGAACAGAAAAAAAGTTCAGTGCCAACAAGACCTCTTAATTTACTGTGTGTCGCTCAAGTAGCAGCAGAACATAACGTGCAAGGTCTGGACTATTTCCCACTTGAGGTGGTGTTTAATGGAATGCCTACATCCAGTTCTTATACGACATGTTCCCTAATTTTAAAATGTGGCTTGAATTGATGAGTAACACTGTGCATTCTTGTAATAACTTCTTATTCTTTTGCCATCTGTTCAATAGCTAATTTGTGGGATATCCAGTAAATTAAATCACATGGGATCCATAGATGACTTTGCAGATTGAATTGGAAATTGGCTAGTCCATAGAAGACTGTGGTTATTGGTACAAGGATGTTATTTTGTTTGTGACCAATCATGTTCGGCAGGGATGCGTGTTGGGACCTCTATTTATTTTAATGATATATGATTTGGACACAAATGTAATTGGGCTGATGAGTAAGTTTTCTCACTGTACCAAAATTGGCAGAGTTGTGGGTAATTAAGAAGGTTGTCAAAGGAGACAGTAAGATACGGACCAGTTGGAAACATGGATGGAGAAATGGCAGGTAGTTTAATCCAGACAAATAGGAAGGGTTGCACTTTGAAAGGTCAAATGTAAGGAGAAAGTATACAATAAACAGCAGGATCTTGAGGAGCATTGATGTACAGAGGAATCTTGGGTTCAAGTCCACAGATCCCTGAAAGTGGCAACAAAACTGGATAGGGTTTCAATGAAGAAGATGTATGCATGTTTGCCTTCAATGATTGGAACGTTCAGCACAAAATTTGGGAAGACATTTTGCAGCTGTTTAAAACTTTGCTTAGGCGGCATTTGGAGTACCATGTGCATTTCTGGCGACCGCATTACGGAGAGGATGTGGAGGTTTTGGAGAGGGTGCACAGAAGATTCACTAGGATACTTCTGTTTGCTGAGTTACTCCAGCTTTTTGTGTCTATCTTTGGTTTAAACCAGCATTTTCAGTTCCTTCCTGCACACTGGGTTACTTCTTGGATCAGAGAGTATAGTGTAAGGGGAGGCTTGGACAAACGTGAATTATTTATCTGGAGCACTGGAGATTCAGAGAAACTTGATAGAAGTATATAATGTTATGAGAGGCCGAGATAGGGTAGACAGTCAGAGTATGTATTCCAGGTGGAAATGTAGCACTTTGTATCGTTTTTGGAAGCCAGCATCTGCAGTTCCTTGTATCACCTCAACTGATTAATCGTCTTAGAGGAAAGGTTGGATAGAGTGGACTTGCACTTGCTAGAGTTTATAGGAATAAGTGGGTGCTTGATTGAATACCAAGTTGTTTTAAAGATGAAGCTATTGTTTTTTTGGCCATGAGTCTTTGAAATTCCCATCCTGGTGAAAGTAAGAGACTCTGAATAATCTTAAGGCAGTCACGGAGACTCTTCAAAAGTAAGAGGGTGAAAGGTTGCTGTTGATAAATAGAAATATGTAGAGGTTATAATCCAATTTGTTATGATGATTCTGAATGGCAGAGCAAGTTGAAGAGGTCACACGGCCTTCTTTTGCTCCCAATATTATGTTTGTACATATGCAACAGGGATCTGAAATATGGATAGATTTATTTGCCCTTTAAAGATTATTCTGACTTCCATTCCGATCATAAACAAAGCGATTTGACTGCAGTGAGAACTCTCTTATTTAAATGAACCTTTAATACAATACTGTATTGGCGAACAGCAATGGAAATCTATACAGCTTCTGGAAGTGATTGTGGCAGGTTTTCTGGTGGTGTTTTAATAAATACCATGGAATTCTATTAATTGTTTTCAGACTCTCTGCGTATCTCTAGAAAGAAAAAGGTGATCCAATCATAATGTTACCTGAAATGTAAAGTGTGTGCATAAGCTATTCAGAACTTTACGGTAATGATTTTCAAACATCTGAATGATAAGGTTGATGAAATGATTTCTTTGTGCATAACATTCATTTTCTGGTTTGATGATGCAGCCCATTAAAAAATATAAGATGTACGTACTAGTTAAAAACAGATCAAGGTACAAAATATTAATCGGACAATTAATCTGTAAAAACTACATATACATGCATACGTTTCAACGCATTCAGATTGAAAAAACACAGACAATGCAAACATTGAATATTTTATTGTTTTCCCCATTTTATAAGATACGAGAGTAAATACGTGAGTTTTTAGTTTAAAATGAGATTGACTTCTCAGTAGAGCAAACTAATTTTAATGATTGGATTTGTTTTACTGATCAGCTCATCAGTTTTGATCATTCACCATCACTTCTTTATTAAAATAAATATGTATTAAAAATGTGTAGATTTTACTTCGGAGTCACGTGAGTGACTACGTGAAGAAGAGCCCGCCTCACGCTGGTAACGGCATGACGTCGACGCTGACGGCAGAAGGTGGAGCTGCAGTAAGGAGCAGCTCCTCGCAGCGGTCGGAACGGCCCGCAGGTAAGAACAGTAAAGTTGGGATTTCTTAGCGGGCGCTGGGTAGGTCCAGCAGTATAGGAAATATATTAAATCAGGTCAGAGTCATATTAGTGCTGGTTAAGCACAAATGATGAAGTAAACTTATATTCGCGGGTTAAATGCTTCCTGGGGTGAAAAATAAATATACGGGAAAGCTAGTGCGGAGCCGGTTCCGATACCGGTGGCCGCAGATATACCCGTTAGCGAATTAGTTTACAAAATGATAACCAACGGAGAGAAATGCTCCCGAATATGAAAAATGGAAAATAAAATAAAATAAAAAAATCTGAGAGGCCCGTGGTTCTGATGACTCTGACATTGAAAAGTCCTCCAGATAAGTAAACTATGTGGAACTGATTATGGAGCATATGGAGAAAGTTCTCCAAATAATTATGAGACTAGGGTCAAAGTACCCTGAAGGTTCCTAAAATTAGCCCTGATGGGGTTTAATTATTCTGAATATGGCCATGGGCCTAATTGGAAGTTGGAACTCCGGACCCAGGATTTGGGCCGGAAGAAGTCTCATGGGATGAAATCCCAATTGATTTAGGGCTGCAGAAGGCAGAACCCTGTTGATGGTGATTTGCATTTGAAAGCACACACAAAATAAAAATAAAAATAAATGAAAAAATATGAAAAGAGGCCAAAGATGCCTGGAATAGCAAAAGGTTTTGCTATATATGAAGGAAGTGGTGAGGCTATGGAAGAAATCCTAGCTGCCAACATATATATATGGTATCTCACAACTTCATGATTTTGTGATGATTGAAATATTAAAATTGCACAGCACAGGAAATTGTGCCTCATTGGAAGAGCCTACGGGTTATCCGTTAATATGGGCATCCATGACTCAAATATGAGAGCGTCAAATAGTGAGGTTTAAAAATCCTCACAAATTATTCTGCTGCTATTATGGCTTTTGGCAGATGAAAGGAAAACATAAAATAAAGACGCTATTGTGCAATTCTTTCTATGAAATTTTATATAATATAAATGGCTATTTGGCCATTTTTTCACCCAAGGTTGCATACCTGTGTCGAGCAAGTGGTGTTTAAGCTCTTGGTTATCTGTTGGAGTAATCTGCCTAACTTATTGAAATTGGATGAAAAGCTAAATATTTTAGCTGCATGAAACCTTCGTCTTTGGGACGAAAAGGTATTTTCGCCCAGAAGGGATTTGATATTGGAAATAGAGGCAGAAATATGTCAAGGAAGTTTTATTGTATTGCACAACCAAATACTTACCCGAATTCAGGGGATAAGGAGACCACCACGCTCATATGCAGAGGAATTAAAGACTTGTTCCCTGCTTAAAGAAACTGCGGATTAATCTCCAGTTAGAGGGAGATTACAAAAAGTTTTATTAAGACTGGCTTACTATTATTTTTGATCAGTATATTACGAGCAGTTTCATTAACTACTATTACTTTAAAAAAAGAGGTTAATCCTCCTGTACAGAATAAACCTGCTTATGTTTTGTTTTCTGCAATTGAAAAAGCAGAGATTTTGTTCACATTGCTAATTATCGGAAAAGAGGTAATGGAAAAGATTTTGAACACAAGCATAAATTTGTCTTTAATGTTAGAAGGCATTACAGATGATGGTTGCAGGAAGTATTCTGACCTTACAGGTCTAAATAAGTTTGTAGAATACAAACATGTTCAAATGGAGTCATTGAATACTGCAAAATATTTAATTCAGCAGGTTGTTATATGGCTAAGATTGATGAAAAGCGCTATTATTCTGTACCTATGCATCAGGTTTCGGTAGTACTTAAATTTTAATTGGTTGTGACAATTATGGCAGTTAAGCTTTGCCAAATGGACTGAGTTCAGCTTTTTACTCTTTACGAAACTGTTGAAACCAGTTTAGGCCCAATTAGAGCACAAAATGCACATCATTATGGCTTATCTCAATGACATTCTGGTCATTAGTGATTATTCAGGAGTCAGCTGAGGACTCAGTCTCAGTTACTAAAGCTTTGTGGTAAGCTAAGGTTCTTAATTCATCTAATTAAGCCCCAGCTGCAGCAGCACAAACAATTTACTTTTGGGGTTTGTAATTAACTCAGTGACTATGTTAATACCTTTACCAACAGTTAAAGTCGATGATATTTGGTAACTTGTCATTATCTCATTCAAAACCTTATCCTTCCATCCGAGAAATGGTGACAACCATTGGTGAACTGCTAGCAGCATTTTCCTGCAGTAGAATTTGGTTCATTACATTTATTGATATCTTCGAAGGTACAAGATACAAGCTCTCAAAGAGAAGGAGGCCATTTGACAGGCCTATGTAATTAACAAAAGAAGCTGTATTGGAATTTACAATGGTGGGTTAAAAAAAGGAAAATGTCCCACAAGCTGCTAATAAATATTATGATTAAACAGCCTGAAATGGTTTTACATACAGATGCTAGTGCTCTCGGATGGGGGGCCACAGATTTTATCCTCAGTTGTGGAGGTAGATGGAAAAACTGAAGAACAAGTGTTTCTCCAAGAGTATGGTATTAACTATTGGGAGTTATTGGGGGCTTTTATGGGCTTAAAGCTATTGTTGTGCTAAAACAAGGTCTGCATGTGTTAATACAATTTACACAATAAAACAGCTGTGGTTTACATTAATCACATGGGGAGAGTTGGATCAGTATCATGTGATTGTCTGTCAATGAGATATGGCAATGGTGTATTGGTCGGCAGATATGGATTGCAGTAAGCTATACTCCAGGTAAAGACAATGTGGTAGCAGATGAAAGGTTCCAGGATTTTTAAAGATAATACGAAATGGATGTTTAAGCCACCAATATTTAAGATATTGTTCGACGATTTGGGTTGCCAGAAATTGATTTGTTTGCATCCAGGCTTAATCATCACTTGCCTCATTATGTGTCTTGGGAACACGATCCGGACGCAGTTGCAGTAGATGCATTTTTATTACACTGGGGAAAAAATGTTCTTTTATGCTTTTCCACCATTTGCTCTGATCAGAGATGCTTGAAGAAAATAGAGCAAGATTCAGCTTCGGATTGTTGGTAGTGCCAAATGGCCAACTCAACCTTGGTTCCCAGTTATGCTGAATATGATTAAAGAACCGTATATGCAGATTCTTAACTGTAGTGATATCTTGACTAATCCAGTAAAAATGAAGATTACCCATTATATGCATTATGAATTTGTTAATCTGCAGGTTTTGACCAGACCACTACAGGAACTGGGATTGTCGGACCAAACTTGACAGTTATTGGCGCATCATGGCGAGATAGCACACAGAAACAATATATGACACATATTAAGAAATGGGAAGAATTTTGCACACAGTCAAAATATTTCTGATGATTATGTGAATGTTACTCATGTTTTGGAATTCCTTGCCAATTTGCGCTTTGGCCAACATTTAAGTTACAGTGCCATTAACACTGCACGCAGTGCCTTGTCGTCCTATTTAGGACTTATGACTGGTGAGAAATCAATTGGGTCGCATCCATTAATATCACGATTCATGAAAGGAATTTTTCACATGAATCCGCCAAACCTAGATATACAGAGATTTGGGATGTGAGCATAGTACTTGCTCTACTTAGAGAATGGACGCCAATTGAAGGGTTGTCATTGGATAGGTTAACATTGAAATTGGTCATGTTAATGTCACTGGTCTCAGCCCAAAGAGTGCAAACTTTACAAATGTTGCGTTTAGGACTGTATGCATGTGACTACAGATAACGTTGTATTCTATGTTTACGATCTGATCAAACAAAGTAGACCAGGGAGATCTGGAACAAAGGTAACCTTTCAAGCTTTTCATATTGAGCTTGCTTTGTGTGTGGTTAGACATTTGAACCAATGTATTAAAGTAACGGACACTTTTCGAGGAAACGAAAAGACATTGCTGCTTACGCACAAAAAGCCACACACAAAAGCTTCAGTTCAAACTATCTCAAAAATGGTTGAAAAGGTGTTGGTTTTAGCGGGAGTAGACACTGATGTCTTCAAATCTCACTCCACCAGGCCGGCAGCTACGTCCGCGGCGAAGGGGCGGGACGTACCTTCGAGCATATTTTTTTAAAAAATATCGCAGGGTGGAGTAAAGAAGAAAACTTTTTCAAAGTTCTACAACAAACCTGTTCACACTATGACAAGCTTTGGACACGCGGTGTTGGGAGCACTATAATCACCTGCTTTGTTTGCTATTAATTGCTATAATCAGTTGTGTAGTCACTGATATCTTTTGTCACTTGTAATCATTTTTCCCTCAAATATAAGGAGGGTATTATATGGTCTTTCAGCCATTAAAAAACTTAATTGTGAAAAGATCTAACATTTGTGTGCTTTCTCATGTATGTGTTTAACTTAGCCGGACTGTCGTACGGATTAATTCTACGACATAAAAAAACACAGAAAGCTTTTAAAAACTCTTCACGTAGTCACTCACGTGACTCCGAAGTAAAATAGTAAGATTAAAACGAGAACTCACCTGTTCGAAGTTTGATCGTTTTTTACGAGGAGTTACGATGAGGGATTACGTGCCCTCCACTCCCACCCTCGTAAAATAAATGATCAAATGGTGGTTCTAAGTCTTTTTATGAGCCTTACTATGTTACTCCGGCTTTGGTGTTCTGTGTTTTTCATGCCGTTGCTTTGATGTATGCCGTGTACCAGCGTGAGGCGGGCTCTTTCTTCACGTTAATCCTCATCGTAACTCCTCGTTAAAATAACGATCAAACTTCGAACAGGTGAGTTCTCGTTTTAATCTTACTATTATATTTTCACTATATTGACATTTAAAATATTACTTAAATTAACCACAGAATTATTTTTCCAAATATGACTTAATGTACTTAAAAATGTACTTAAAACTTATAGGTCCAATCTTGATTTGTAAAATCTGTTTAATTCGATCCAAAATATATTGACACAAGTTAGTAATAGAGGTACCAGATAACTTTGTAAAAATCCCCTTATGTTACTGCTGCATGGAATCATACAGCAGAACATATCATGGTAAAAAACATCTTAGAACATGTTATGAGAAAATTCCTTTCTAAGCAAATCATCTTTAAATTGACAATGTAGCCCACACTGCCCAATGTATTTAACATCTATTTTCAACATGTCTCGTGTGGTCAAGAGAGGGCTTTTCTTCAACCACTGATGAATAAAACACGAGCACATCAGCGAAAGAAGAGCAATGATTTTGTTCAGCTAATGGTCTTGGATACTAAACCCATTAAAATTGCAGTCTGAAATATTTAAATGGAATTCAGAACACCTCTGCTTTTTGTACTCAGGTTTAGATAACAATTGCTCTCCTTAAATTGGTCCTTCTGGGATGCAGGCTGATATTTTGAGTGAAAGTGCACATTGTTGGAAGAGAAATCAAAAACAATCAATGAATTAGACTAAAATTCAAATTTATTTTAATTCTCAAGTTGTTCCAGATCAATTCTGATTTTTTCCCCTTAATATTCACAATGATTTTGGAAGTAAAACTGACTATTTTTCTGTCTATTCACAAAAAAAAATGACAAGAATGTAGCAAATTCTAAATGGCTCTTATTTGAATAACCAGGGCCTCGATTTTGTCGCTTGCACTGTATATTGTACCTGAGAATTTATTGAGCTCTGCAAGTACTTCCTGATAGCTGCTAATCATCTGTTGGTAGTGGAGGGTTACATTTTGCCGTAGAGTGTCCCAATGTGAAGAAAGCTCACCTAGCTCCTCAAGGTCTTGCAGCCTAATACATGAACATAAAAATAAGTATGTATCATGAATTTCAAACTAGTTGAACAGCAACGTATCAATAAATTAACAGTTAAAAAAGGATAATTATAGTACCGCATAAGATGTGCCAGCACACGTCAGAATTAAAGAAAATATAAACTCCTCATAAATGGGCTGGAAATGGTTCAGCACAATAGCCGGGGAGAGTACAACTCACTTACTCCTAGCAAGTCCATATAACCATATAACCATATAACAATTACAGCACGGAGACAGGCCCTCTCGGCCCTTCCAGTCCGTGCCGACCATTTGTTTTCCCCTAGTCCCATCTACCTGCACTCAGACCATACCCCTCCATTCCCTTCACGTCCATATACCTATCCACTTTACTTTTAAATATTAAAATCGATCCTGCCTCCACCACCTCTGCTGGAAGCTCATTCCACACAGCCACCACCCTCTGAGTAAAGAAGTTCCCCCTCACGTTACCCCTAAACTTCTGTCCCTTAATTCTCATGTCATGCCCTCTTGTTTGAATCTTCCCTACCCTCAATGGGAAAAGCTTATCCACGTCAACTCTGTCTATCCCTTTCATCATTTTAAAGACCTCAATCAAGTCACCCCTTAACCTTCTGTGCTCCAAAGAATAAAGACCTAAAGTCAGATCATACAACAAATCCAGGCCTACATCTCAACACTGATTTAATGTTAGGAACAACGGCCGTAATCCTTTGGTGGAGACGTGAGGCAGCAGCACTACCTGTTGACCACTGTGCCACCTTTACTTGCTCCTGAGAAGTCATAGAGGTGTCCCCCTCCACTCTGCGAACCACATGCATTAACTTTTGTGAGTGCTCTCAGGCTAATCACACAACTTCTCATTGGAACAATCTCTATGTATCAGCAGACACAGCCAGTTGGTCTTTGGAAGAATCTGCCCAATGCCAATGGATTAAAATCCTGCAACACTCTGCACAGCAGCACTGTGGAACTGCTGTGATTCAAAATGACAGCACGTCACCACTTTCATCTGGGCAATTAGGAACAGGCATTAAATACTGACCTTATCACTGACATCCATATCTCTCATATAAAATAAAACAAATTTTGAGTATACTTATTATTATACTTATCATATCATGGCCACTTCAAGAGCAGTTTTATATCACGTTTTGAATAGAACAGTTGACTATTGCAATTTTCTTTATGCTGTAGGCATTCATCTTTACACTGACACAAAATGAGTTGTAATTTGAAAGTGAAGTCATCCGAACTGAATTTAAGCAAGTGATGGGTTACCATGTCAAAGTGGTGCTCTCACACTACATTAATTTTATCACCATTGCAGTGCAACTCAAACGAGAGCAAAATATTTCTTAAAATGCTTTCAAAGAAACTGATTTTTCTTTTATTAGCATTAAATTATAATTAGAATTACAATGTCTTGTTAATAACTGTTATCACTGCTTAGAGGGTATTGCAGGTGCAATAATGTAACTGGTCAACTAACATTTGTTAAGGCAGATACCAACACAGAACTATCTTGTGTTTTTTGAGACACCCATCAATGCAAATCAAATGCATTAGTATTTAGAAAACCGTATTAAGTACATTATCTCAAACTAAACATTTATTAGTAAAACATGTTTTTCAGAACTAGTTTCAGCTGGAGTTCCAGAAGACATGTAATGATACACCACATAAAACATTTTCATTCAAACTATTTGTGCTTTGCAGGTTGGACCAGCATTTCATTTCCCGCACCCCCATTGTCCTTGAGGTGGTGATGGCAAGATGTCTTCTTAAACAGCTGCATTCCTTGAGGTATGCATGCATAGGTAGACAAAAGTGCTGGAGAAACTCAGTGGGTGCAGCAGCATCTATGGAGCGAAGGAAATAGGCAACGTTTCTGGGCCGAAATCCTTCTTCAGACTGATGTATGCTTAATTCTGCTAAGGAGGGAAACTTGCAGGATTTTGACCTAGCAGTGGTGGAGAAAAGGCGATCTATTTCCAAGTCAGGATGATGTATGGTTTGGAGGGAACTTCCACGTGGTAGCGTTCCCATGGTTTTGCTGCCATTGACCTTCTAACTTGAAGAAATTTGGAATATGCTGTCTGTGAAGCTTTGGTGATTATCGCAGTGAATCCCGTCAGAATAAATGTGTCTGTTTTTAGACTGGAATGCCATGTCTAGTGGAATACCCCAAAGTACTTGCCCAATTACTTACAAAAGGATCCAAGTATTTTTCTGTGTAAAACCCAAAATGATGGCATCCAGTTGCAGCAAGTAATTAAGGCAGCCAATTGCATATTGGCCTTTACTGCAAGAGAGCTGAAAAATAGGGATGTGTTGTTAAATTTCACAGGGTGTGGGTGAAGCTGTACATGGAATAATGTTTTAGTCCTGTTATTTAGGAAGAATAGAACAGCATTAGACACAGTCCAGAAAATATTTCTTGGTTAATTCCTGGGACGATACGTTTGTTCCTTTATGTACAGTTAAAAAAGTTAGACTTGTACTCTTGAAAGTTTAAATTAATTAGTTAACTTTATTGAAACATACAAGATCTTGGATAAGGGGGGTGACATGGCAAGATGGATTTTGCAGATGTTGAGATGTTTCTACTTGCTGGAGAGTTGCAAACAAGGGGATACGGTTACAAAACAAG
This sequence comes from Okamejei kenojei, assembly GCA_035221665.1. Taxonomy (NCBI): domain Eukaryota; kingdom Metazoa; phylum Chordata; class Chondrichthyes; order Rajiformes; family Rajidae; genus Okamejei; species Okamejei kenojei. Next base: position 35,119,549 of record CM069131.1, on the reverse strand, counting down.
GAGGGTAGTCATTTAAAACATGCATTGAAATTTTGTTTCAATTCCATTGTGGTTGTGGTATTTTCCTGCAATTCTCTATCCTAGAGGGTTGTGGAAGTTAGATTAGTGGAGGTATTCAAAAGAGGACATAGATACGTTTTTGAAGAGAAGGAATGGGCGACGTTTCGGGTCGAGATCCTTCTTCAGTCTGAAGAAGGATCTCGACCCGAAATGTTGACCATTCCTTCTCTCCAGAGATGCCAGAGATGCTGCCTGACCCACTGAGTTACTCCAGCATTTTGTGTCTACCTTACATTTAAATCCAGCATCTGCAGTTCTTTCTTACACATACATTTTTGAAAGTGTGCAAAATAAAGGGCTATGTAGAACTGGCACAGACACCTAGGGTGGATCAACTATGATTTTATTAAACGGGATCACGCTTATTAGGCCCACCCCTGCTCTTATTTTCTCATCAGTTTTGTTGTGTATACATCTTATTATTTAATCTTAGTACAGAGTGTGGTGCATGACGCTGGTACTGATATTTATAATACCAAACATCTTTTATTGTCACAAAGGAATGGATAGCAAATTATAAAAGATTGATAACAAGCCATTACATGGCCTGCTTTGGTTAATTATCGGCATCATATAAATTGTACCACTGTGAAGTTAATGTATGTAGTGGTAATTAGGCCACCGGCGCCTTCCCTGAAGTTTACTCTATTTAGAGCAGAGATGAAACATCACTTGATCAAAAAAAGGCCTAAACTCACAACTTGTTTCATTAACACTGTGAAAATCTTCAAAATATAATGGAGATGGATTACAAAGGCTTAACTTCTTTTAATAGCTGGATGAACCAAGCTGTCTGCGGTCTCCATAATGTAAACAGTGACCAATTTTTATCTGTTTAGGATTATACACGTTGCAATTATTATCCAAATGCATATAAATTGTTCCACAAGAAAAGGCTTGCAACACTTTTCCAAGTGTTATACTTCATTCACTTTTCCAAGCGTCATACTACTTTGAACAGAAATTTAATGAGTGAATTGGTGATACGCTAAACTCTTGATCAAAATATAGACCTCGATTAACTGTTAAAGAAGGAACTGCAGATGCTGGAGAATCGAGGGTACACAAAAGGCTGGAGAAACTCAGCGGGTGCAGCAGCATCTAAGGAGCGAAGGAGATAGGCGACGTTTCGGGTCGAGACCCTTCTTCAGACTGTTGATTTATTATGATAGAGAGTAAGCTCTTACTGTCACCCATTACTATTGCCAATGACATCAAGTGGATTACACTGTGTTCAAGATAACGTTTCCTTCCTGCAGAATGATAATTAGAAAACCAAATATGTTGCCCAGGTAAATACACTACTGTGTTAAGGCAAGATCTCTTCTCACTAATTTAATCTGGTTATCGTTAATATATACTTAAATTTGGATATCTCAGCTTTTCTGATGTTGAATCTCTAAAGTTATTCTTCTGTTTGATGTATTAAAACCTAAAACATGAACAGTCTTTCCTCATCGAAAATACACTGGTAAATAAAACAATAAATTGTACTTTAAAAAACATGCTGCATAGAAAGTAGGCATCTACCACAGGGCCAGTTATATCATTGATATCTTGGTAAGAAAGAAAATGATATAAAGGTGCAGTCAAACATATCTTGTACTGAAGAGATGTATTTAAACAAGATTGAAAACATCTAATGACTTCCAGCACTTACAAAACAAACATTAGTTTAGATGTATCTGAAAATGCCGGATCATGTACAAGGAACTAATATAGTTAATAACAAGGAACAGACAATCTAAATTGTAACATTAAAAAAGTCAAGGCATCAAAAATTTAAGGATATTCCAAATCTAGCATTCCTGGCAAGGACTCGTAATCGCTGGTACAAGTGATCGATAACAGAACAAATGAAGAATCTTAAGGAATAGAAAGTGACAAATATTTGTCTTCTAATCCTGAAGCTGGCTAAGGTTTACTGCTAGGGAAGCCTACACTACTTTACCAAACAATCATTCTTGATACCTATGCCTGCCTATCAAATGATTTTGTCCTAAGAGAACAGAATGGCGTTTGAACCTTGCTCCACCCTGTGCTTGTTAGATTGCATTTAATTACAAATTGAAACGACGACTGTTATGTGCCTTCCCCAGGTCGAGCATCACAAAAGTTGCAAGCTGAATCCACCACCAGTTAATTATCTCGAAGACCCTAATATACAACTTAAGACATTCTTAGTAGTGTAGCTCATCATCTTCTGTGCTCCTGGATGATCAGGACTGAGTCAATTGTATTGCAAGTTAAGTGTTGAAATATCTATGCCAGAATTTGCTGGGAAATGTTACAAGTTCTGCATTGTACCATTGACATTCCATACTTCCCGACAACATCCACCGAGTATTGGGAAGTTTTGAAATCCCACCCTAAATGCACAAGTCCCTGATATACCGTTAAACTCTGATAACTGCTGCCTGACCGTGCTATGATGTGGGACATCACATCAGTACTGGTATGGAATTCCCTACAATGAAGAGGGAATTATAAGGCAATATACATTTTATGAATAATGTCTCTTTCCATGTTCTTAATTCTTTAAAATGTGTTCGAAGTGATTTTAACTACTGCAAAATATTTTAATTGTTAAATTGATCTAATAGCTTATGAAAATTCTGTAACAAAGATGTTGTCAATATCCTACTCAAATTGTTTTTGTTTTATGACCATAAAATCTTAACTCCAGCTCAGCAGTATGAAATGCACTATTGTTGATGTCAATGTAAAGTGGATTAGAAAGTGCAGTTACTAAGATTTTAGTTAGCTCTAACAAAATAGAGATTAATTTCTGGGCAATTACATTTTCAAGTACAATCATTTTAAAATAAATGAACAAATCTGAAATACAATACAAATCTTATTTTAAAAATGGCCTGGCCATGCCGAAATCAAACTACTCTACTGATTATGTCCAAATGTCTGGCTGTCAGAATGTGAAGTTACCATGAAGTTCCACAAACACAAACCACTTAGGTCATAAAGTGCCTCAATTTGGCATGCTTGCATACACGGAACATGAGCACATTGTTCCCAAGATTTAAAATTGTATCCAGGATTTATTTACTGCATATTGAACCATGCCTTTTTTTTGGCTTTTTAACAGCTTTTCAGCAGAAATTAAAGAACAAAGTAGCTATTTGTTGTAGCTTTAGTTGAAACCCACTTTGCATAAATGACAAGTGCAATAAGAAATTAAAATAAATAAGAGAATTTGTATCGTTACTGCAGAGAAGGGGAGATAATTGACAGAATTTCTGATAATCGGGCACCCTTGGTACTTGGTGGTGCCAGACTACCAGACTTTCTGGATGATTGGATATTACTCCCATTAATACTCCAACACACTTTTACCGTTTGTGTTGTGATGTTACATAGTAGCATACCAATTTTTCTCGTCTGGTTAGTTCAAAGGGTGTGGGGGAAATAGGATCCCAGCAAGATTAAAGTGAGCACGAGAATGAATTTAAGGAGATCAGGGAAAATGGGGTTTAAAGGGAGCACGAGAAACAGGTCCCAGTAAGTTTGAAGAAAGCATACGAAATGGGCCTCAGAGAGTTTAACTTGATGTAGAGGCACATTTTGTTCCGGATCGTATCTCCAGTCACTCTGCGACCTAACATCATGGAGCTGGCGGCATTGCTCCAGACTGACTTTGAGCTCCACCGTAGGGCCGCGGACTTACCATTGGAGCCTGCGATCCCTTGCCTGGGATCGACGCTCCAAACGCAGCCTGCGGAATTCAACATCGAGGAGCTCGCGGTCTGTGTAAAGACTGACGTCGGGGAGCTCCAAGCTGCAGGAGATTTGACCAGCCCCGACTCGGGAGTCCAATTGCTCGGTGTGGGGATCTGAGATCCCCCGATGCAGGAGGTTGATCGCCCCGCTGCGGAGGGCGCGACCGCCAGTTGCGGGAGCCGAGATCGCCCAAAAGGTTCGAGCCCCAACAAAATGCAACAAAAGGTTCTAGTGCCCCAACCGTGGGAGAACAAAGAAGGGAAGAAGTTTGACCTTTTTTTGCCTTATATCACAGTGAGGAATGTGGGGGAGTTGCTGTGGTGGAAGTTCATGTTTAAAATTTATTTGGTGTCTTGTTGCTCTTTATTGGTATGACTACATGGCAATCTGAATTTCACTTCTCCTTAATTGGCACGTGACAACAAACTGATCCTGAAGCCTTGAAACATTAAGCCTACTCAGTGTTGGCAGATCACACTATTGGCTCCCTTCAGATTCATGGCTCCAATGTTGTAAATGCTAGTTACACGCAGAAATTGTAATACAACCCATACGGCAAACGTGTGGCAGGCTGCCTTCATTTCAATCAGTGGAGGTGTGTTAGTCAGACACAGGGAACATCTCAAGCTTTCTCCAGTCTCCTCAGTAATATCCAACTGCAACTATTAACCATACAGAAACGTCCTGATAAACTTCAATAGATATGTTTCAGAAGTCAAATGGTATTGATTAAATTAAAATGCAACATCAACTGTTCACTGCATTACTTCTCTGGGAAAGAATCTAAAAGCTTAACATATTGCTGTACGATACAGTCAAGAGCGCCTGGAAAACCTGGATAGAGTGAAGCATTAATTATTAAGTTATCATCCAGTTTCTGAATTAACATACAACTTCTATCAAGTTACTCATCTACAAAGTGTAACATTGGTTCAAATTTCAAATGAATCACAGAAAACTAGCAGGGGGTTTGCAAAGAGATAACTTCTTAAATGTGATGCTTGATAATTTTACACTGATTAAAGATCTTGACCTTTATGTGGCATTTTACCTTCTTGTGTCTTCCTGGATGAAGAGTTCTATCAGTTGCTTCGGGATGTGGAAGGACAGTGTACTTTCAGCCATTTGTTCTCGTACACAGAGCCACCTGCCATTGGCTGTTGGCAATCTGTATACTTTCCAAATTATATTTTTAAACACTGCAAGGAAGAAAAATTATTGCAATAAATTATCATGCAAATAGGTAGTCTGATAATGATTTAATCACAATAAACAAATATATACTAACAAAGCTGCGTTGCTGCATAATGACGAGACCCATCTATCGGACTGTTGCTGCTACAAAGTCAGCTCTAAATATCGTTGTTTAAACAGGAGTTACAACACACCAGTAATTTGTCCTCCAATAGATTACAATTATTGAGGCTCAGACATGAAAATTGGCAGCAAATTTTGAAACACAAGTTGCTAATGTCCTTCCGCTTCACAGCAATCACAATCCATAATGTGTCCTCCATAATGTTTGGGACAAAGACCCATAATGTATTTATTTGCCTCTGTACTCCACAATTGAGATTTGTTATAGAAAAAAAAATCACATGTAGTTAAAGTGCACACTGTCAGATTTTGTTAAAGGGTATTTTTACATATTTTGGTTTCATCATGTAGAAATTACAGCTGTGTTTATACATAGTCCCCCATTTCTAGGCACCATAATGTTTGGGACACATGGCTTCACAGGTGTTTGTAATTGCTCAGGTGTGTTTAAATGCCTCCTTAATGCAGGTATAAGAGAGCTTTCAGCACACAGTCTTTCCATCACCTTTGAAAACCTTTCTTGCTGTTTATCAACATGAGGACCAAGGTTGTGCCAATGAAGGTCAAAGAAACCATTATGAGACTGAGAAACAAGAATAAAACTGTTAGAGACATCAGCCAAACCTTAGGCTTACCAAAATCAACTGTTTGGAAAATCATTAAGAAGAAAGAGAGCACTACAGTTTGCCAAGTACTTAAAAGAGCAACCACAGTTCTGGAAAAAGGTCTTGTCGACAGATGAGACGAAGATTAACTGCTGAAGGTACTGGCTTATCTTCATTGATGATACAACTGCTGATGGTAGTAGCATAATGAATTCTGAAGTGTATAGACACATCCTATCTGCTCAAGTTCAAACAAATGCCCCAAAGCTGATTGGACGGCGGTTCATTCTACAGCAAGACAATGATCCCAAACATACTGCTCAAGCAACAAATAAGTTTTTCAAAGCTAAAAAATGATCAATTCTTGAGTGGTCAAGTCAATCACCCGATCTGAACCCAACTGAGCATGCGTTTAATATGCTGAGGAGAAACTGAATGGGGACTAGCTACCAAAACAAGCATAAGCTAAAGATGGCTACAATACAGACCTGGCAGAGCATCACAAAGAAGACATCCAGCAACTGAATCACAGACTTCAAGCAGTCAAAGGATATGCAACAAAATACTAAACACGACTACTTTCAATTACATGACATTGCTATGTCACAAATGTTATGGTGACCTGAGATGCGGGGACTATGTGGGGTAAGGTAAAGCTTAGGTATACAGGGAGATAAGGTTGTGATTTAATTGGAATGCTCTCCAGTGAGCTAGGGTGGACATAATGGACCAAATGGCTTTTTTACCTGAGGGCAGTGCAGTGGGATTACAATTGGTGCTGCTGTGTAGCTGCTCTGAGGACCTGGATTTGATTTTGTCAGCGTGGAATTTATACATTCTCTCCAAGACCAGGTGTTCAGGTTTCCTCCCATTTCTAAATGATGTGTGGTAAATAAATGGTGGACTGTATGTTACATTAAGTGGTTAAAATAAATCAAAGGGGCAATTAGAAAGAGATGCAGGAGTTGGCCCTGAGCCAGCACTGCCATTCAATATGATCATGGCTGATCATCCAAAATGATTACCATGTTCATGCCTTCTTCCCATATCAATTGACTCTGTTACCCCTATGAGCTATATCTAACTATCTTGAAAACATCCAGTGAATTGGCCTCCACTGCTTTCTGTGGCAGAGAATTGGTAGATACATGAGAGAGAATAAGGTACAGGTTTACAAAGAAGTAATTATTCAAGATTCAAGAGAGTTTATTGTCATGTGTCCCAGATAGGACAATGGAATTCTGACTTTGCTTCAGCACAACAGAATATAGTAGGCATGAATACAGAACAGATTGGTGTGCCAATATACCATTATATAAATATATACACACATGAATAAATAAGCAGATAAAGTGCAAATAAACAGATAATGGTCTATTACTGTTCAGAGTTTTGTTTTAGTTGAGTTTAATAGCCTGATGGCTGTGGGGAAGCAACTATTCCTGAACCTGGACGTTGCAGTCCTCAGGCTCATGTACCTACCTTCTATCTGAAGGTAGCAGGAGATGAGTGTGTGGCCAGGACGGTGTGGGTCCTTGATGATGCTGCCAGCCTTTTTGAGGCAGCGACTGCGATAGATGCCCTCGATGGTAGGGAGGTCAGAGCCGATGATGGACTGGGCAGTGTTTACTACTTTTTGCAGTCTTTTCCGCTCCAGGGCGCTCAAGTTGCTGAACCAAGCCACGATGCAACCGGTCAGCAAGCTCTCTACTGTGCACCTGTAGAAGTTAGAGAGAGTCCTCCTTGACAAACCGACTCTCCGCAATCTTCTCAGGAAGTAGAGGTGCTGATGTGCTTTCTTTATAATTGCATCAGTGTTCACGGACCAGGAGAAATCTTCAGAAATATGCACGCCCAGGAATTTGAAGCTCTTGACCTTCTTCACCATCGACCAGTTGATATAAATGGGACTGTGGGTCCCTATCCTACCCCTTCCAAAGTCCACAATCAGTTACTTGGTTTTGTTGGTGTTGAGGGCCAGGTTATTGTGCTGGCACCATTTGGTCAGTCGGTCGATCTCTCTTCTATACTCTGACTCGTCCCCATCAATGATATGTCCCACAATAGTGGTGTCGTCAGCTACGCAGTCATGAGTATAGAGTGAGTACAGCAGGGGGCTGAGCACGCAGCCTTGAGGTGCTCCCATGCTGATTGTTATCGAGGCTGACACATTTCCACCAATACGAACAGTCTGTGATCTGTGGTCTGTGGATGAGGAAGACGAGGATCCAATTGCAGAGGGATGCGTAGAGACCCAGATCTGAGAGCTTGGTAACCAGCTTGGAGGGGATGATTGTATTAAGTGCCGAGCTGTAATCAATGAATAACAGCCTGACATATGAGGGGGAAAGACACAAATGGGATTTGTGCTGCTGGGAGCTGGCAACTACTTAATGGGCCAAATAATCTAATTCTTTGAAAGTAAGTAATTATGAGAAAACTAAGCAGCTGCTGTAAATTAACTTTTTCTATACCTTTAACCGTTCCTTTCAAAATTTAAAATATAGAGTTTCTCTAAACTTTTGTCAAAACTCAGCCTTTTTAAAATTAAAAATCGAACTCATTTTTTTAAATGCTCTAATATTTGAATGCCTCCTTTAAACTCCAAAGAGCACATTTAATCTATTGCATTTAAAAATTAATAAGTATAGGAAGAGTATGATGATGTAATTGGTTGCATGGTAACCCCATTTTAATGAAAAATAGAACTAATGGGAAATCAGAACTAATGGGAAACTAATGTTGAACACAGGCCCAGTTTTTGGCCTGACCTCTTTATCAGTTCTGACCTCAATAGACCTTCTGATCACAAACCCTCCACATTGCTCCAACACATGGGTTTTTCCTTTACACACAAACACGCACACATGTGCACACACACGCACGTGCACATGCGCGCACACACACACACACACAGATCAACCCTGGATGTAACTGTAAGCCCAACAATGTGGCCACAAAAAAAAAAATCACTGACTCACTGTGAGACAAATAATTTATATTTAACAAATAAGTGTCAATGTCTCAATAATGTTCTCTTTTTATTTTCAATTAGTGCCAGAAATGAACATTTTCTAGTCAATAAAATACACGCCTAGTAAAATTCAAGATTCCCTGCGCAGTTAATTTTCATTCTCATCCTCAAGGGATATTTCCATTGTAGAACTTTGTACTTTGCCATTCCACACACAGCTCTCTCCCTCAGGGCCACTTTGAATAAGCTATTCAAAGCAGTTTAAAATTGTAGAACAATCTCATCCTGTGGACTTACATCTGCTCAAACAAAGTTGAGGCAATTCACAAATCAGGTCACCTTTACAAGAATGACACCAGTCAGAGATTGCAGTACTGACTTGCAGGAAGACAAAGGAGGATCAAAGCAGCCTCTGATGCGAGAGCACCATCGGCTAAGAGTTGGCTTCCTGTATCATGGGAAATCTGAAACTTCTATTGAATTGAAAATCAAATCTGCAAAAATACAAAATTCAAATCTGTTCTAGCATCTCCATGGCTCTGACAATCAACACATAACAGCACAAACATTGGCACCAACATAATCATTTAAAATTCAGCAAATCTATCCACAAATGATATTTTCTAGCCTTTCTGGATGCTGATCCCCTCCCAACAGACAGGCGCAGCTGACTCCAGAGACTCCAGTTTTATTCTAAACTTGTGATGGACCATATCCTGTGCCTGGATTCTACCCTGGCACAAAAAAATTGCAACTATTTGATCACAGACAGTAGAGCTTAATCTGATTGAGGAGGAAAAGCTATAAATGAGATACTTTCTAAATACAATGATTTAACACAAGGCAGTGTAAGTGTTTTTCTTCCGCCAAAAATGAAGTACTGAAGATGCTAAAAATCTGAAATAAAACCAAAGGTCGGGAGCACTCAAAGGTCAGGCAGCATCTGTGATGAGAATAATTGATTTTTTTCCCCCACAACTCCTCCAATTATTTTGCTGATATCTTATGTGTCAAAAAAAAAATGATGTTTGCTATATTTGTTTTCATATACTGTCCTTACTACTGATTCCAAATTCTATTTCCAGATTTATCTACATGTATTTTAATGATCTTCCTTTAAATTCCTAAACTGGGGAGATTCTAACTCAATTGTTTAAACTTCCACATACTTGTCCAGTAACCTAGTATTATACCCTGTGCTGTCACAATGAACATTTTTTTCCAAGCAAAAATTCTGTGATTTATCTCCAGATGGCGGCCTACAAATTAGGAAGACATAGAAAATAGGTGCAGGAGTAGGCCATTCGGCACTTCGAGCCTGCACCGCCATTCAATATGAGCATGGCTGAACTTGGTCCCATGCAAGATATGAGAATTATCACTTGTAGTAGGTTGTCAGAATCAAGGAAGCATCATAAATTGTTTCTCTCAGAAATAAAAGGTTGTCAATTTTTTCATATAAGGATATTTGCAAAGCTTCAGAAAGAGCATTAATTTTACATGGGTTAGACCGCATAAGCAATTTGTACAAGTTAATTATAGCTCAGACAAATAAAAGAAAATCATACCCGAATCAAGTAGCGAGAATTTTCCAGCATCGTTAATCGTCCTGTGCAAAGCACTCCCATGTAAAGCTGACTGGTAAAGAAGAGATTACACAAAACTCAATACAGTTTTTCAAAATATTTATGGCTAAAAATTATGACATGAAATTAGTTGAATGAATGCTTTCTGCTCTTCCATGACATTGCCATTTTCACTATTTCAGTCTAAGTCATAACACACATAAACCCTTTTGACAATTATTTTTTCCAAAATTAGTTTTAATGCACAATCTGAAAAAACAATTAAAATAAAACAGTTTGATTTGTTTAATTGCATTTAGCATTTCAAAAGATTATAAACGATATTTGTATCTAATGCTAGCATAATTGAAAAAAACATTTGGACAGTTTTGTGGCTAGGAAAGGTTTATGCAGACAAATGTGACTATCTTTGATGGTGCATCTTGGTCGGAATGGATGAGTTAGGCCGATAGGCCTGCTTCCATGATGTATTGCTCTGACTGTAATTGATGAGTTTTAGCACATTTTTCATTCAATTTTACAAAGGTTTCTTGTACATATCGATATTATTATAATAAAACTCTGATCTTGGATGTTTACTTGTGGGGATGCTTGCTTGAACTTTTTCTTTGATTCAGATCTCGAAAACCTGACACGGTAATGGTGACATATTTACATATTCTGGTAGAGATTTACCACATGATTTCAAAAATCCCTTCATCTGTAAATTTGATTCATTATTTCTTGAGTTTTTTTACTAAAATTGTTCACCAATCTGACATTTTTTAAATCTAACAAGTTGGATGACGTCACAATGGCTCCTCTTGCTCACAGTCGTCCGAACAGCTCCACCCCGTCCGAGGACCAGCAATCTGACATCTTTTTAAAATCTAACGAGCTGAAGTGAGCTGGATGACATCATAATGCCTCTGTTGCTCTTGACACAGTCGGCCGGCGGTCCGCAGCCCTGCCGCCCTCTCCCCCCCCCCCCATCCCCAGACTCTGGATTAAAGCCGCTGATGAGTTACGTTAACCCCCCCCCCCCACAGTCATTTTACTCGACTAGCACTTGCCCTGCCGACCGCAGCGCCTAGCCCCGCCCACAGCCCAGCACTGAACACAAAGTATGCTCGCACCTCGGCTCAGGTTTTCTCCCCCCCTCTCCTTCACCTTTAACTCCCCTCCCCCCCACCTCCCCCACCCCCCCCATCTACAGCCCCCTCCCTCCATCTACCCACCCTCCCTCCATCCCTCCTCTCTCCTCTCCCTCACCCCCCCCTCTCCCTCTTTCTCTGCCCCACTCTTTCTGCCCCTCGAGATAGGGCAGGCATGGGGTAAAAGGAGCCAATGAATAATACTAATATAATTTCAAGGGGATGGTTAATGTGTGTTTGTGTGGTTAGTGTGTGCATGTGGGTGGGGGGGGGGGGGAATGTGTGGTTAGTGTGTGTGGGGGGGGGGGGGGGGCGGAAGGTGTGGTTAGCGGGTAACATAAGTGGCAATTTTGCCCATCACATCTATACTGGCTCTCAAAGCATTCCCATCGATCCCATTCCTTCATTTACTGGAACAAATATATTGTTATATTTTAAGGGTCTACTTCAAATACCTAGCAAACAGTTAATATAGAAGACATTTGACTTCAACCATTGTTAAGATGATGAGTTTAATTAACAATGTGAAGTAATTTAGCACTTTTTATTCAAGTTTTCTTGTAGGAATGTATTTTAAAAATATAATGTTCCAGATGCGTTGGCAAGTGCACTGCAAGCCAACATCACATATGTTACTAGTTTTTACAACTGATTACATCCTCAGCTATGCTAATGCAAACATTTATTGTCTTGCTGATAACTTTTTAGAAGTTTTATCTCCTCAATGATTGTTAGACCACCAGCTGGTACTGACCATATCAAACCTTCGGAAAGTGAAAATACAATATCTGAATCATCTCCAGAAATCAAAATCCTAATTTAGTTTCTTGCTTTCCAAAAGGGTTGGACAAAAAGCTTAGCACTGTACACGTGACAATAATAAACCAAACTAAGTCTGGTTGATTTCCACAAAAGAACACAGAAATATTGCTGTTCAAATTACAGTGCAACAAATATTTAAATTCAAATCTCCCTTATCAAGTGGTTTGGGCAGCATAATTGTAATGGAATCAAAACAAAACTACAGATACTTAAAAAGAGAAGATCTACGATACGGTACACTCTAAATTTATTAAAGTAATAATAACTTTAAAAAGGGGTATTTGGAGATAGTGGAAGTAAAGAAAACAAGTTGAAACAGGAAATATCAGCCATATTTATGCAGAGCGAAAAATTATTGATTATCTTGAGTTAAAGCTAAACTTCAGGAGCCTTAACCTTCCGATGAAGCGTCACTTTTCAAGCTTTCAACAGGCATTGATGTATAGTAATGCAAGAGTTCAGAGTGGGAACGAGAATTAAAGCGACAGGAGACGGGAAAGTCAAGGTTGCTCTTGCTGACTGAGCAGAGGCGCACAGCAAAGTGATCACCCAATCTGCTTGCAGTTACTTCTATGTGGAGGAGACCACATTTTGAGCACTAAGTACAACACATTACATCGGTAATGGAAGTGCACTGCTGTTTCACTAGAATGGATTATACACAGATACAAAGACAATAGTTGTAGGAGTTGGCCATTCGACCCTTCGAGCCAGCACCGCCATTAAATGTGATCATGGCTGATCATCCACAATCAGTACCCTGCTCTTGCCTTCTCCCCATACCCTTTGATTACGCTAGCCCTAAGAGCTCTATCTAACTCTCTTTTGAATGCATCCAGTGAATCAGCCTCCACTGCCTTCCGAGGCAGAGAATTCCACAAAATTCACAACTGTCTATGTGAAAAGGTTTTTCCTCATCTCAGTTCTAAATGGCCAACCCCTTATTCTTAAACTGTGGCCCCTGGTTCTGGACTCCCCCAACATCGGGATCATGTTTCCTGCATCTAGCGTGTCCAATCCCATAAAAATTTTAAATGTTTCTATAAGATCCCTTCTCATCCTTCTAAATTCCAGTGAATACAAGCCCAGTCGCTCCATTCTTTCATCATATGACAGTCCCGCCATCCCGGGAATTAACCTTGTGAACCTACGCTGCACTCCCTCAATAGCAAGAATGTCCTTCCTCAAATTAGGAGACCAAAACTGCACACAATACTCCAGGTGTGGTTGCATCAGGACGTTGTACAACAGCAAAAGGAACTCTTTGCTACTATACTCAACTCCTCTCATTATGAAGGCCAACATGGAATTCGCTTTCTTCACTGCCTGCTGCACCTGCATGCTTACTTTCAGTGACTGGTGTACAAGGACACCCAGGTCTCGTTGTACTTCTCCTTTTTCAAACCTGACACCAATCAGATAATAATCTGCCTTCCCGTTCTTGCCTCCAAAGTGGATAACCTCACATTTATCCACATTATACTGCATCTGCCATACATCACTGCCACTCACCCAACCTGTCCAACTCACCCTGCATCCTCATAGCATCTTCTTCACAGTTCACACTGCCACCCAGCTTTGTGTCATCTGCAAATTTGATAATGTTACTTTTGATTCTATCATCTAAGTCATTAATGTATATTGTAAATAGCTGCGGTCCCATCACCGAGCCTTGCGGTACCACACTAGTCACAGCTTGACATTCTGAATGTGACCCGTTAATCCCTACTCTGTTTCCTGTCTGCCAAGCAATTTTCTATCCATGTCAATACCCTACCCCCAATACCATGTGCTCTAATTTTGCCCACTAATCTCCCGTGTGGGACCTTATCAAACGCTTTCTGAAATTCCAGGCACACTACATCCATTGACTCTCCCTTGTCCATTTTACTTGTGACATCCTCAAAAAATTCCTGAAGATTTGGCAAGCATGATTTTCCCTTCGTAAATCCATGCTGACTTGGACCAATCCTCCTCCTGCTATCCATATGTGCCGCTATTACATTTTTAATAATTGATTCCAGCATCTTCCCCACCATCGATGTCAGACTAACTGGTCTATAATTCTCTGCTTTCTTGCTTCCTCCTTTCTTGAAAAGTGGGATAACATTAGCTTCCCTCCAATCTGCAGGAACTGATACAGAATCTATAGAACATTGAAAAATGATTGTTTGGGTCCCCAGATGATAGGAAGAGAAGGTGGCGGAATCCAAATGGTGTTGGCAGAAATTATGGAAGATGATCTGTTGAGGGGCTGGACAGGCTAGATGCAGGAAGATTGTTCCCGATGTTGGAGAAGTCCAGAACAAGGGGTCACAGTTTAAGGATAAGGGGGAAGTCTTGTAGGACCGAGATGAGAAAAACATTTTTCACACAGAGAGTGGTGAATCTCTGGAATTCTCTGCCACAGAAGTTAGTTGAGGCCACTTCATTGGCTATATTTAAGAGGGAGTTAGATGTGGCCCTTGTGGCTAAGGGGATCAGGGGGTATGGAGAGAAGGCAGGTATGGGATACTGAGTTGGATGATCAGCCATGATCATATTGAATGGTGGTGCAGGCTCGAAGGCCCGAATGGCCTACTCCTGCACCTATTTTCTATGTTTCTATGTTTCTATGAATGTTGAGGTTAGAGTAGCAAGGGCAAAGTGAACCCTATCCTTGTCCTGGGAGGTGAAAAGTTGAGAGTTGAGATGCAGGAAGTAGTAGAAGTACTTCCAGTTGAAAGTCATAATCCAAAATGCATGACAAAAAAGGAGAATGGAATGGAGTTATTATAGGAAGTAGCAGAGGAGATTAGGTCTTGAAAGCACTGGGAGCCAGTGGGCTTTTCATGGATTCCAGTCACTAACCTATTCTCAGAGGTAAATAAAGAGGGATATCATATGAGGGAAGTCAGATTTGGACCATGTGATGGTGAAAGTGGGGTGGACCTTAGCTGCAAAGGCAATTACATTTTCCATAGAAGTGCAGGAACAACAACGACATGGTCAATAGTGTAACGACAAAGGAGTTGAAGATGAAACCTAAAAGGGTCTGAAAGAAGGACTGCATGTTGGAAGGAACAGCAGATGTTGGGTTACACCAAAGATAGACACAAAATGCTGGAGTAACTCAGTGTGTTGGAGAAAGAGAGAAAGCAAGGGTTACTTGAAGTTAGAGAAATCAATATTCATACTGCTGGATTGTAAGCTGCCCAAGCAAAATATGAAGTGCTGTTCCTCCAACTTGCATGTAGAGGAGGCCCAGGACAGAAAGGTTAGTATGGAGTGGAAAGGGGAGTTAAGGCAAATATTAGTTAGGTCCATAGAACTTTCACATGTGGTTTTGAGAAAGTGAGTGGAGATAAAGAAGCTATTCAATATGAGACTGGGTAGAGCCAAGCAAAGGACTTCAACAAGGATCCGCAAATCATCTTGATGTGGAATGTAGCAATAGAAGGTTTGGACATCCATGATGAAAATGAACTGGTTGAAACCAAGAAATTGGGCACTATCAAAGTAGCAGAGGGCTTCGGTGATGTCAATAATGCAAGTGAACATAGACTGGCCAAGGTGAGAAGGAGTTAAGGTGAGAAATAAGATTCCTTCAGCCTCATGGATTTCCAATCCTCTACAGCCTGCTTCTACCTTTTTCCAAAGATCCAGAGGCACAACTGTCCTGTTAGACTCATCGTCAGCATGCATTTCCCCTGACAGAATGATCAAAAGCTGGAACCCTTTAGCTGGAAAGATTTTGGTGACACTCCAAGGAAGCATGCTGGAGTGATCATGATTCAGGATGGAGAGCCAAGCAGCTTTACTTTAAATGACTGCTTCCCACAAGCATGTCAGACATCCATTAGACTATACTCATTGGAGTTCAGAAAAATGAGAACATGTTCTAACTGAAGCCCATCATTTTACAATGGATTGACAAGGTAGATATTGATAGGATTCCCCTCATGGAAAAAGCCAAAACTAATGAGTATAAGTTAAAATTGGAGGCCACTCTTTCAAGACAGAAATTAAGAAGAATGTCTTCACTCCCAGAGTTGAGGATCTTTAAAATTGTCTATTCCAGTGAAATACAATCTGATTCATTTAACATATTCAAAGCTGAAAAAGAATTTTATAAAAGGGCCTTGGTGGTTACGAGGGACAGCGGCAAAGTGGAGTGGAGGCCAAAATCATATCAGCATTGTGCTTTTGGGAGTGAGTGCGAGCGAGCAAGTAGATGGGTGTAAGAGGGAGCAGGAGGGACAGAGCAAGTGAGTAGGAGGGAGGGAGCCAGCAGAAGCAAATGAAAGTGATTATCGATTATGAAAATGGAGAAATCATGAATAATATTGAATGAATCAGATTAATTTACTTGAAATAATATTTTCCTCTTTCGTAGGGACATCAATTAAACAAATCCTTTCCCTCCTCTGCGCTATCCCTTCATTCATCAGTAACGAAATGAGAAATCTTGAGGATGTGATGAACATTAAGGATAAATTTTAGAGATAGATAAAAGATAAATGAGGTGATAAGCCTATTCACGATGATAAAAGATGACAGTCAGGTGTGACGGAAATAATGAGATGGTAAAGACATGTCCATAAAACGTGAAGGGAAAGTGCTGCAGGAAGTGTTATCTGACATGAAAGGCTTCATACATATTGCAGAGATATTCTCATCTGTGCATTAATTATCTGTTATGAATAGGCAATATTTGTCAAAGTTTATAAAGGATTTGAATTATAACAGAATAAGCTGTGGCTTTATTTTGCAAAATATTACACTCCGTTTATCAGTAACAGATAAATTGAGTGTAGTTCAACAAATATCGCACCAAATACCTTAACTAATAAATAATAAATTCAATGCCACATTTAAATAGGCATAAATATATATTTTTAAATAAACTTTTACCTTTTCACTCGCTGCTTCGGAAGGAGTTTGGTCTGCTTCTTCATTCTCATTTTCTCCCATTTTAAGGTTGCTGACCACTATGGTCCCTACTTTACTTGAACCATCTAAAGGACTGAAACAGAAATGAATACTCATAATTCAAAAAGTTTTAAAAAATCCTCAATGGTACTTTGCTTTTAATTGTACATTCTCAAATGAATACGGCAGGTGTTACTTGTGTATTTATTTCAAGCATATTGTGGCTGCAGAACTCTTTAAAAAGATGTCCATATTTTATCCATGTATACACAAATAACACAATCATATTGCCCACTACCAAGTGACAAAATCAGCGCACACTCAAAATTTGTAAACATTCAACAGATTAATAACATATCTTATGAAAATATGGTTTATTAAATCATCTATTGTAAATATAAGAATACATTCTTTATTCCAATAGAATCAATCAGTGTCAGTTTTAGACAATAATACAATATGTTTTCATTTCTACATTCTTTGTATAATTCTGAGTAATATTGTGAATCTTGGCTCCACGAATAATGCAATAAACAAGGAGCCACGACTGACCTTCAAAGGATTTGAAACCCAGCGGGGTAGTAATATTTTCTGACGTTAATGAACAGAATAACTCAGCTGGTGTACACAAGACAAAGTGTTTTCTTCTCTGGGCAATGTGGACTAAATAGACTAACTGGGACAGAACTAGGTGATGCATAATGTAACAAGAATTTATCTTGTCACGATGTTCAGCAGCGTTGTAAGCCTCTGCTCTACACAGTACTCCCCATAATGTTTGGGACAAAGACCCATCATTTTTTTTTATTTGGCACTGCATTCCACAATTTGAGATCTGCAATATAAATAATCACATGTGGTTAAAGTGCACATCGTCAGATTTTAATAAAGGCCAGTTTCACCATGTAGAAATTACAGCAGTGTTCATACATTGTCCCCCCATTTCAAGGCACCATAATGTTTCGAACACAGCAATGTCATGTAAATGAAAGTAGTCGTGTATAGTGTTTTGTTACATATCCTTTGCATGCAGTGACTGCTTGAAGTCTGTGAATCATGGACATCGCCAGTTGCTGAGTTCTTCTCTGGTGATGCTCTGCCAGGCCTGTATTGTAAACATCTTTAGCTTACGCATGTTTTGGGGGCTAGTCCAGCTTTCTCTTCAGCATATAAAAGGCATGCTCAATTGGGTTGAGATCGGGTGATTGACTGGGCCACTCAAGAATTGACAATTTTTTAGCTTTGAAAAACTCCTTTGTTGCTTTAGCAATACGTTTGGGATTATTGTCTTGCTGTAGAGTGAACTGCCGGCCAGTGAGTTTTGAGACATTTGTGCAGATAGGATGTGTCTATACACTTCCAAATTCATTATGGTACTACCATCAGCAGTTGTCTCATCAATGAAGATAAGTGAGCCAGTACCTTCAGCAGCCATACATGCCCAGGCCATAACACCCCACCACCGTGTTTCACAGGTGAGGTGGTATGCTTTGGATCTTGGGCAGTTCCTTCTCTCTTCAATACTTTGCTCTTGCCATTACTCTAATATATGTTAATCTTTGTCTCATCTGTCCACAATAACTTTTTCCAGAACCGTGGTTGCTCTTTTAAATACTTCTTGGCAAACTGTAACCTGGCCATCCTATTTTTGCGGCTAACCAGTGGTTTGCATCTTGCAGTGCAGCCTCTGTATTTCTGTTCATGAAGTCTTCTGCAGACATTTGGTCATTGACAAATCCACACCTGACTCCTAAAGAGTGTTTCTGATCTGTCGGACAGGTGTTTGGGGATTTTTCTTTATTATAGAGAAAATTCTTCTGTCATCAGCTGTGGAGGTCTTCCTTGGCCTGCCAGTCCCTTTGCAATTAGTAAGCTCACCAGTGCTCTATTTCTTCTTAATGATATTCCAAACAGTTGATTTTGGTAAGACTAAGGTTTGTCTGATGTCTCTAACAGTTTTATTCTTGTTTCTCAGCCTCATAATGGTTTATTTGACTTTGGTCCTCATGTTGATAAACAGCAATAAAAATTTCCAAAGGTAATGGAAAGACTGGAGGAAAGACTAGGTGCTGATAGCTCTCTTACACCTGCATTAAGGAGGCAAGTAATCACACCTGAGCAATTACAAACACCTGTGAAGCCATGTGTCCCAAACATTATGGTGCCCTGAAATGGGGGGACTATGTATAAACACTGCTGTAATTTCTACATGGTAAAACCAAAATGTATAAATATACCCTTTAATAAAATCTGACTATGTGCACTTTGACCACATGTGTTTTTTTCTATTACAAATCTCAAATTGTGGAGTACAGAGGCAAATAAATAAATGATTGGTCTTTGTCCCAAACATTATGGAGGGCACTGTATATTCAAATTCACTGAAAGTCACGATTGAATCTGTTTCCACCACTCTTTCAGGCAATCTTTCCTTGATCATATGAACTAGCTGCAGAAACAAAAATTCCTTCAACTCCCCTCTGGTCCCATTGTCATCAAATACGTTAAACGAGGGTCCTCTTGATCTTCAGCCAGTGTAAAAAAGGTTTTACTCATTCCAAAACTACTCAAAATTATAAACTGCTATTAAATCTTTCCTTAACCTTCTCTACTGGTTGCACATTGATGGAAACATAGAAATTAGGTACAGGAGTAGGCCATTCGGCCCTTCGAGCCTGCACCGCCATTCAACATGACCATGGCTGATCATCCAACTCAGTATCCCGTACCTGCCTTCATACCCCTTGATCCCCTTAGCCACAAGGGCCACATCTAACTCCCTCTTAAATATAGCCAATGAACTGGCCTCAACTACCCTCTGTGGCAGAGAATTGCACAGACTCACCACTCTCAGTGTGTAAAAAGTCCTTCTCATCTCAGTCCTAAAAGACTTCCCCTTTATCCTTAAGCTGTGACCCCTTGTCCTGGACTTCCTCAACATCGGGAACAATCTTCCTGCATCTAGCCTGTCCAACCCCTTAAGAATTTTGTAAGTTTCTATAAGATGCCCTCTCAATCTCCAATATTCTAGAGAGTATAAACCGAGTCTATCCAGTCTTTCTTCATAAGACAGTCCTGGCATCCCAGGAATCAGTCTGGTGAACCTTCTCTGCACTCCCTCTATGGCAATAATGTCCTTCCTCAGATTTGGAGACCAGAACTCTACGCAATACTCCAGGTGTGGTCTCACCAAGACCCTATACAACTGAAGTAGAACCTCCCTGCTCCTATACTCAAATCCTCAAATGGAGTGTCAACACTTATTGAAGCTTGCCCATCTAACTATCATTTCCTCCAATCTGTCAGGAAAAGTAGAAGAGGTGGGGGTATAGCTGTAATTTTTACAAAAGATTTTATGTGCACAGAGGTTGACCTTGGGACATTGTGTTCTTTTGAATATCTTGCCAGTAACCTTAAAACAGTTCAAACTGTGCTCGATAACACTGTACAGACCACCCAGACAGCTATCCTTATTCCAATTCTCCGAATTGATATCACTGGTCATCATGAGATATGACAGAGTGATTTTAAATGGAGATTAACATTCAAGTAAACAACAGCACAGACATCAAGGCGACAGTTTCTGAGCTTACTTGACACGCTCAACTTTACTCAACATGTAAATGAGCCCACTCACAAACATGGAAATACATTGGACCTGGTGAAATCCCCAGGGCTAAACATTGATAACATCCTGGTGTTTGATTTTACTGTTTCTCACTATAACTGTGTGTTTTTTGATGTGTTTTTAAAGTTGTTTAGGCGCCCTTTGGAGTCTACATGTAAAAGGTGCTTTTTAGATCCAGCAACAGAACTCAAATTTTCTGAGCTTGTAAGTCCATCCGCTCCTCTCACCCAGGGAGATTCTATTGACGGAATGGTAAAAGCTTTTAACAGTAACCTAGTGTACGACACTTGATTAAGTTGCACCTCTCAAGTTTAAAAGGAAAGTAAGGGTTAAAACCTCTCCATGGTTAAACAACTGTTCATACGTTTAAAAAATCATGTAGAGTAGCTTAAAGAAAGTGGAGAAAAACAGGACTAGAAGTACATCTTGGCATCTATAAAGAAACCATTGCTACTAATAATAATGCTGTAAGATCTGTAAGGAGGACCCATTTTTCTCAAATTATCGCAGAAAGTTTTTATCTTACAAATAGTAAGATTCTGTTCTCCACCATTGACAGATTACTAAACTCTGCTTCAACCCCTGATTTTTTAAGCCAAGCTTCTGCTGAAAAATATGAGCTGTTTGCCGATTATTTTAAAGATAAGGTTCAGACTATCAGAGCTGGTATATGAGTCTACTGTCCTCTGCTGCCGACCTAGCAAGGCGCAGGCAAAAATGAGCAGTTTCATAATTATTTCTACCTCAGAACTTTGTAAATTGTGGATGAGAGCAAATCCACTACCTGTCATTTCGACACGGTTCCTACAAAGTTTTTAAAGAACGTTTTTAACAGTTTATCCAGCTTTGTTCTTACAACTATAAACAACTCCCTTGAGACTGGAATTTTCCCAGATACTTATAAAACCTCTGTCGTAAAGCCTCTGTTAAAGAAACCAAATTTAGACAGTGGGCTACTGAGTAATTACAGACCTATATGAAATCTACCCTTGATCAGCAAGGTACTGGAGAAAGTGGTATTCAACCAAATACAACACCTCCTAAATCAAAATGACCTTTTTGGAGAAATTTCAATCTGGTTTCAGAGCAAATTACAGCACTGAGACTGCCCTAATAAAAATGGTCAGTGACCTTTGAGTTAGCACTGATGAGGACAAAGTCTCAGTGCTGATCCTCTTAGACCTCACAGCAACTTTTGACACCATAGATCACAGTATTCTTACGGATCTTCCTAGAAAACTGGCCCGGCCTGTCAGATCAGGTACTAATTTGGTTCCAATCATATATAAGTGGAAGGAAATACTTTGTTAGCCTTGGGGACTATGTGTCACAGCTGCATGATATACCCTTTGGTGTAACACAAGGCTGCCTTGGCCTGTTACTCTTTTCCTGGTATATGCTGCCGCTAGGAGGAGTTATCAGACAACTTAATGTAAATGTTCTAAGTTATACTGATGACACTCAGTTATACCTCTCTGTCAAACCCACTGATGCAAATACCTTAAGTTCTTTGACCTCCTGCCTATTTTCCATTAAAAAATGGATGAATGCTAACTTTCTTAAACTCAACGATGGCAAGACAGAAATTTTATTACTTGGATCAAAACCCAAGAGAAAGATGTTACACGGTAAACATGGAAATTTGACTGCCTATGTCATCAAGAAGTCACAAGCCTGATGGTAAAAATTGACAATGATCTTAATTTTAAATCTCACATAAATAAGGTAACAAAGTGTGTTTTCTATCACCTCAGAAATATTACTAAAGTTCAGCCTTTCTTAACTCAACATAACTGTAAAACACTCATACATGATTTGACATCAAGCAGACTTGATCACAGGGCTGCCAACTCACGCTTTGAGCGTGAGAATCACGCATTTGAAGAAACTCTCAAACCCTCACGCTGATCAGAAATTTCTCACCCTCCTGCTCTCCCCCCTCCCAAGCAGGGAGGGGGGAGAGCAGGGAGGGGCGAGAGCAGGGAGGGGGGAGAGCAGGGAGGGGGGAGAGCAGGGAGGGGGGAGAGCAGGGAGGGGGAGAGAGGGAGGGGGGGAGCAGGGAGGGGGGAGAGGGGGGGGGGAGAGGGGGGGGAGAGGGGGGGGAGAGGGAGGGGAGAGGGAGGGGAGGGGGGGGGGGGGAGGAGGGGGGAGGGGGGTGAGAGAGGGGGGGGGGAGAGGGGGGGGGGAGAGGGGGGGGGGAGAGGGGGGGGGGAGGGGAGAGGGGAGGGGGGAGGGGGGGGGAGAGGGGAGGGGGAGAGGGGGGGGGGAGAGGGGGGGGAGAGAGGGGGGGGAGAGAGGGGGGGGAGAGAGGGGGGGAGAGGAGGGGGGAGAGGGGAGGGGGGAGGGGGTAGGGGGAGGGGGGGAGGGGGGGAGGGGGGAGGGGGGGAGGGGAGGAGAGAGGGGGGGAGAGAGGGGGGGGAGGGGGGGGGAGGGGGGGGGGGAGAGAGGGGGGAGGGGGGGAGGGGGGGGAGGGGGGGGAGAGAGGGGCAGGGCTGCCAACTCCCATGCACTGAGCGTGAGAATCACGCATTTCGCCAAATTCTCACGCTGATCACAAATTTCTCACGCTCTGTCGTGAGAAATTCTGTGATCAACGAAAATTTCAAAACTCATATCAACTGCATGGACCATGGGAGTTGGAAGCAGAAGCAGCGACGGGGACAGATGCAGACGGGGAGCGGGGCTGGCGAGTGTTTGCCGGGCTGGCGAGTCGCTCACTGCAGCTCCGGCCATGGGGCAGCCTCAGTGCAAGGCGTCGGAAGCGTTGTGCCGCTGCATCTGTTTGGCGTCTCTGTGCCAAATTCGCCCAGGTGACCGGCATGGATCAGGCTGCGGCTCGGTGCATCCTGGAGGACAACCAGTGGCTGCTGGAAGTAAGTACCAAGCACTGAGTAGAAACGGTGGAAGATAGTGGCCTTCAAATGGGGGTGGTTTGCGAAAGCATCCTGCTTGCCTGCTAGATTTTCACTTACTGTAACTGCAGGAAAAATGTTCCCGATGTTGGGGGAGTTCAGAACCAGGGGTCACAGTTTAAGAATAAAGGGGGGGGGGGGGGATAGTTAGGACTGTGATGAGGACAAACTTGCTTCACACAGAGAGTTGTGAATCTGTGGAATTCTCCGCCACAGAAGGCAGTGCAGGCCAATTCACTGGATGTTTTCAAGGGAGAGTAACATTTAGCTCATGAAATCAAGGGATATGGGGAAAAAACAGGAAAGAAGATGAATAGCCATGATCATATTGAATAGCAACGCTGGCCAATGGCCTATTCCTGCGCCTATTTTCTACGTTTCTATGCTTGAGTTCCTGGCAATAAAACTCGATCACTTGATTTTGAAGCATTCATGCATGGTGGAGGTATAATGTGGTCATAGAGTGATACAGTGTGAAAACAGGCCCTTCAGCGCAACTTGCCCACACCCGCCAACATGTCCCAGCTACGCTACCTGCTTTTGGTCCATACCTCCAAACCTGTCCTATCCATGTATCAGTCTAACTGTTTCTTAAATGTTGGGATGGTCCCTGCCTCAACTACCTCCTCTGGCCGCTTGTTCCAAACACCCACCACCCTTTGTGTGGATAAAGGTACCCCTTAAAAATTTACCTCTTAAAAATACTTCATACAAAAAACATTGAAATCATACTTCTTCAATGCACTAAAACATGATTTTAATACATCAAATTTCAAAAAGTTCCTACCCTGGGAGGGGGGACACCCTTCTTCCACACCCTCTCCCCACCTGCTCTACTCCCTCACCGGGTACCCCCAAGGCCAGTGATCAGTGATCGCTCAGCCTCCCCACTTTCAAAAATGCTCCGCGGCCCCTGGTTCAGATGGAGAACACTGCCAGGTGTGAGCGGGGAACTGAGGCCAGTTGTCCATGATGTTTGGATCCCAATGCTCAGCACTTCATGTTTTGGAGTTGGCTAATGTTATTGATTTGTAATTAGCCTGATGACTTCAGGACAGTTTGTTACGAAAATGAAAGAAATTGTATCAGAATACTTATACAGCTGAATGTGTATAATTTTATGGATGGGAATTGTGTTCAACCAATTGATGACTTCTTTGACAAAGTGACTAGCATGTTAGATAACAAGGAAGCCAATGAATGTAGCAAATTTTGTTATCCATAATTTGGTCTGTGAAGTGCCCCATAAAGGATTACTGCATTAGCTAAGCACCTGTGGACTTGAGCGTAATAGGTTAAGTGCAGGGGGTCTGATATGGGGCTTTATGTGTGGGTCAGATATATTGTCAGTGCAATGGGGTTAGGAGCAAGGCCAAGTGTGCATCCAGAGTCAAGGTCTGGAATAGTACTAGGTGTGCAGTCAAAGTTGGGACCAGGGGTGTGTTCAGCTCTGGGAACCTAAGGAGGTAAGCAGCTATGATCAGGGTAGAATAGGGGGCCAGGAGTAGTACCAGGTGTGCAGTACCAGGTTGGCCAACATGGGCAAGTGTTTGATTCTAATCTGATTTCCATACATGAATACACTAAGATCATTCATGTGCTGCACGTATGGATCAGAGCCTGGGCTCTACTGTGGAATGTAATTAGGAATGTAATTTACTCTAACCTTATTCATAGCTAATCCAATGTAAAGCATATATATTGCATTCAAGTGTAGGTTAAAAGACTCGCTACAGTATGCACCATATTGCACAATTTAAAGCTGAAAAATAAACGTTCTGTACCAATGGGAGGGGGGTCAACCTCCTCCCCCCCCCCCCCCCCCCCCGGTCACTGCGCTCCCTCGGGCTTGGTCTCACAATTTCTCACTCCCAACTCTCACCCAATGTTGGCAGCCCTGTGATTACTATAATGCTTTATTTACCGGTCTGCCTTCAAAATCTACCAACAAATCCACCACAAAATGCCGCAGCCCGATTATTAACAAATACCAAGAAAATGGAACATATCACCCCAGTATTGTACGCCGTTCATTGGCTCCCTATGAGATCCAGGATAGACTATAAAGTCCTCCTTCTTGTCCATAAAGCCCTAAATGGCTTAGGAGCAGCTTATTTTACAGACCCCCCTTCCCTATGCCGCTACTCGAGCGCTCCGGTCTGATGCCGCCCGGTTAGCATCTCAATGCCGCAGCAATAAGAAAACTGGTGAAGCAGGCTTTTTCCAATGACGCCCCCAAGCTGTGGAATACCCTACCCAGGGCTGTGAGAG
Organism: Okamejei kenojei; assembly: GCA_035221665.1. Taxonomy (NCBI): domain Eukaryota; kingdom Metazoa; phylum Chordata; class Chondrichthyes; order Rajiformes; family Rajidae; genus Okamejei; species Okamejei kenojei. The sequence continues at coordinate 35,093,595 of CM069131.1, read as the reverse complement.
ACGCCCACTCAATTGACATTTTTAAACAGCAGCTAAAAACTTACCTTTTCAATCAAGCTTTTAGCCGACTCTGCTTTTTCTGATGACAATGTAAAAAATAACCTTTACCCTCTTGTACTGTATTTATCTCAGCATATCCTTCAGCAGCTTGTGTGCTCATATATTATATGGAACTCTGTATTTGACCTCAGTGTTTTTGTTTTTTATCCTTTTACAATCTCTATTTAATATTTGTATCTAAATCTGTGCTTTTTTATGCTGTTAACTACCTATGTCCTTACTGTTTTAAATTGTGTTTTTGTTTAGATCTGTGTTTTTGTGGAAAGCATTTTGGGTTGCATTCAATTGTACGAAAAGTGCTATACAAATAAAGTTATTATTATCATTACTGTTGTACGATGAATGATGAGCTGAACTAAATTTTAAAAAATAGCAAGCAGTACCAATGTGCTGCGTTTGATCATAGAACATCAGGGTAGCGATTATTCAACAAAATTTGAGGAGATTTCAGGTTTAAGAAGGAACTGCAGATGCTGGAAAAATCGAAGGTAGACAAAATTGCTGGAGAAACTCAGTAGGTGAGGCAGCATCAATGGAGCGAAGGAATAGGTGGCGTTTTGGGTCGAGACCCTTCTTCAGACATTGAGGAGATTTAAGGATAGGTTTGAAGGATGATTTTATAAATGGAGAAGTGAGTTACACAGCTGGAGAAATTTGAGGAAGGAATTCCCTAACTTAGGGTCTTGGCAGCATGGTTATCAATAATGGAACACTACAATAAAAGAGTCAGTGGCCAAATGCATTCAACCAAGAGGCCTGATCAATTAATTAAATCACCATGTGCATTCCTCATTTTTTATTTCTTTTAGGATTTTCAGCGATAATGAATCAAGCAGTACAGTGCCCTCCATAATGTTTTGGACAAAGACCCATCATTTATTTATTTGCCTCTGTACTCAGCCAAACCTTAGATTTACCAAAATCACCTGTTTGGAACATCATTAAGAATAGAGCACTGGTGAGCTCACTAATCACAAAGGGACTGGCAGGCCAAGGAAGACCTCCATAGAAGACAGAAGAATTTTCTCTATAATTAAGAAAAAAAACCCAAACACCTGTCCGACAGACCAGAAACACTCTTCAGGAATCAGGTGTGGATTTGTCAATGACTACTGTCCACAGAAGATTTCATGAACAGAAATACAGAGGCTACACTGCAAGATGCAAACTATTGGTTAGCCGCAAAAATAGGATGGCCGGGTTACAGTTTGCCAAGAAGTACTGCTGAAGGTACTGGCTCACTTATCTTCATTGATCATACAACTGCTGATGGTAGTAGCATAATGAATTCTGAAGTGCATAGACACATCCTATCTGCTCAAGTTCAAACAAATGCCTCAAAACTCATTGGCCAGCAGTTCATTCTACAGCAAGACAATGATCCCAAACATACTGCTAATTCAACAAAGGAGTTTTTCAAAGCTAAAAAATGGTCAATTCTTGAGTGGTAACATCAATCACCCAATCTGAACCCAATTGAGCATGCCCTTTAAATGCTGAAGAGAAAATTGAAGGGGACTAGCCCCCCAAACAAACATAAGCTACAATACTAGCCTTGCAGAGCATCACCAGAGAAGACACCCAGCAAACGGTGATGTCGATGAATCGCAGACTTCAAGCAGTCATTGCATGCAAAGGATATGCAACAAAGTACTAAACATGTCAACTTTCATTTACATGACTTTGCTGTGTCCCAAACATTATGGTGCCCTGTAATGTGCAGACTATGTATAAACACTGCTGTAATTTCTACATGGTGAAACCAAAATGTATAAAAATGGCCTTTATTAAAATCTGACACTGTGCACTTTAACCACATGTGATTTTTTATATTACAAATCTCAAATTGTGGGGTATAGAGGCAAATAACTAAATGATGGATCTTTATCCCAAACATTATGAAGGGCACTGTATACACAAATGTGATGCTACATCTTCTGGTTTCTCAGAATGCAAATTCTAGACTAATCTACATGATTAGTGCAGTGACTGGCAGTAACAATGAGTTGTGGAGGTGGGTGGGGAGAAGCAGAGCAGATAGTAGTCAATATGGAGAGCATTTTTGCCAAATTTCATTGATGCTGGAGCCAGGCTCTATTTTAACAAAGAACAATAACATATATTTCACTTACTTTAGAACATTTCAGAAAGATTTACAATTATGTACTCTTTAAGTGTACTCTTTGTCGATATGTGGGGAAATAATTATCCAAAATTGCAAAGGGATAAATGACCAATTCAACGTTTTCTAAATAGAGTTGATTCTTGTCAATCCAACACCATTCCTTACCTTTTGTATATGACGGATTATCAGATATGTTGGATTATTGAATTTTACAATCGCGGAGATAACTGACAATAGATTTCTGAAGGAAGCCTTATGTATTGATGATGTTCACACAACTCATTCTACATTTTAACTAATTCAGCAATTCACTCCAGTGGATATTTCACTGCGTTCTTCAACTCCTCTCAGGATGATCTCTGGGTCAGGACATAATTACACATGTTGATGCAGGTTACTGAGAGCCTGCAATGTTGCTGACATCACCGAGGGCAGCACGGTGGAACAGCGGTAGAGTAGCTGCCTTACAGCACTTGCAGCGCCAGAGACCCTGGTTTGATCCCGACTACGGGTGCTGCCTGTACGGAATTTGTACGTTCTCCCCGTGATCTGCGTGAGTTTTCTCCGAAATCTACGGTTTCCTCCCACACTCTAAAGATGTGCAGGTTAGTAGGTTAATTGGCTTTGTATACATGTAAATTGTCCTTAGCGTGTAGGATAGTGTAAGTGTGCTGGGATCGCTGGTCGGTGCGGACTCAGTGGGCCGAAGGGCCTGTTTCCGCGCTGTATCTCTAAACTAAACCTAAATGGAGGTCAATGAAACATTAATAATAGCAGACATCAGTAATGCAAGCATAAAGGTTCTAAATGTACTGAGTGAACCAGACAGAGACAGAGATCTTCAAAAGTGGATTGGCAGTGGAGGCCAATTCTCTGGAGGCTTTCAAGAGAGAGATAGGTAGAGCTCTTAAAGATAGCAGAGTCAAGGGATATGGGGAGAAGGCAGGAATGGGATATTGATTGTGAATGATCATAGAAATGTCTATTGTCTATTTCATGAAATATATATCTTATAGGGGTTATTTTACTGCTTATGTGTTAGAAAAATTCTAAGCTTCTGTTATGTAAACTACCAGCAGAAAGCTTGAGAATCACTTTCTATTTATTGAAAATGCAGGTGCTTGGCGTTGCCCCTGAACCCCAACCGGGGGCCTAGCTAGCCTGTTGTGGATTAACCCCATTGAAGAAGATAACAGTAGTTACCCAGACCTCATTGCTGGTTGCGAAGGGGCCCCCATAACAGTTCCAGCTTCAGGCCCCCGAAAATGTAGGTTCGCCACTGGCTCTACCTGCTGTATTCAAACTTGACTTGATTTGCATTTATGTACAGGATTATCTGATTTGAGAGCAAGCAAAACAAAGCTTTTCATTGTACCTCGGCACACATGATTATAATAAACCCAAACCTACTTATGAGGCTTCACCTCCAATTATATCAGGCATCTCAATATCAAGAAAATAGACAAAGTGCAGTAGTAACTCAGTGGGTCAGGCAGCATCGCTGGAGAACATATATATGGATCCCACATGACCCAGAGTTACTCCGGCACTTTATCTATTTTTTTGTAAACCAGCATCTGCGGTTCCTGGTTTCTCCAATATCAAGAAACACTGGTAATGTCACTCAGGCTTGCCCATTGTATTATTCGCTCTTGTATTATTCTTATGAGACAGAGCAAAGTAAGCCAGCAGGTCCAGTGCAATGCACTTGGGTGACTTGATAGCTATGGTTGAAGATTTGCCACGTGCATGTTGATGGTCTGGGTATGAAATTTAGAGCAGCCTTAGTGTGTCAGGGTGGGATGATGCATTTAAATAAAATGCTGCTTAAAAAGCCTGATTGATAAAGATTGCACAGCTTGTGTTGAATTGAATAGTAATTAACACTAATAATGCAATTGATGGGAAATGGGATTTGCATATGCATTCTCTTACTAGTGTGAATGATTTATTTTGTTAACAAGGTGCATTTATTTTTTTGATCTAATGAACTAACTGCTGTACATAGGAAGGATTTATAGTTTAATTTAGTTTATTTTACAGATACAGCACAGAAACAGGCCCTTCGGCCCTGACCAGCAACCCCGTACGCGAGCACAATCTAACATATACTGGGGACAATTTACAATTTTACCAAGCCAATTGGCCTACAAACCTGTATGTCTTTGGGGTGTGGGAGGAAACCGAAGATCTCGGAGAAAACCCTTGCAGGTCACAGGGAAAACGTACAAACTCCGTGCAGACAACACCAGTAGTCAGGATCGAACGCGGGTCTCTGGTGCTGCAAGTCTACCGCTGCACCACCGTGCTGCCCTGACGTCCATTTGGGTGGAAGTGGCTTCAGAAATAATGTCAGTTCTGCTCTATAATTTCTACCTCTACTCTTGCAATCTGGATTACAGTGCACAATGTAATATGGTGGCCTGATCTATCACCCCCTACAGTCGTTGAACTCTTAACCATCGATGTTTCATCTTAAAAAATCTCTTCAGGAATCTCAAAACCTGATCTTTCACCCATATCACAGTTTAAATACAGAAGCATTAATATATTCATCACTTTATAGGAAAGGTGTGATTGCAGCTGAAAGAGTACAGAGGAGATAGTCAGAGTCGTAGAGTGATACAGTGTGGAAACAGGCCCTTCAGCCCAACCCCCCACACCGGCCAACAATGTCCCATAGCTACACTAGTCCCATTTGCCTGCACTTGTTCCATGTCCCTTCAAACCTGTCCTATACATGTACCTGTCTAACTGTTTCTTAAACGATGGGATAGTCCCAGCCTCAACTGCCTCCTCTGGCAGCTTGTTCCTTACACCCACCACCCTTTGTGTGAAAAGGTTACCCCTCAGATTCCTATTAAATATTTTCCCCTTCACCTTGAAGCTATGTCCTCTGGTCTTCGATTCCCCTACTCTGGGCAAAAGACTCTGTGCATCTGCCCGATCTATTCCCCTCATGATCTTATACAGGAGGATGTATGGCTGATCTCAGGAAGTAAATACAAATTCATCAGAAATCTAGCCCAGGAAAAAGTCTGTGACGGTGTGATGAGGGAAGCAAGAAACTGTAACTACTAAGGTGCCACTGGACAAGTACTGGCATCTCAGCAATTTGTAGCAAATGTTAATGACGATAAAGGTTCCAAACATAAAGTATCTAAGTTTGCTGATAATACAAACATGGGCAAGAATGCAAGTTGTGAAATATACAGCATCTCTATGGTTGTGGAAATGAATATGGACGGGTTAATTGTTTGGCAAAATAAGGCAACAGCTGGAGTCTAATGAATGGAAATGAGAACATTTAGAATGGTGGAGCAGTTGCTACAAATGCTGTCCAACCTCCTGTTCCTCCTTCTTGATTTTCTTATGTCAAGCTTCTATTTACGCAACCTTCCTTGGTGGTTTTCTGATTTAGAGGCTTCAATCGGAGAACAACAGAGAAACTCCTTTTTTCCTGTGTACCCAACCAGCTCGTGTTGTAAGAAGAAACACTGCATCGAGTGCTGCATTATTGGTATGGTTTTATTCATGTAATGTCGTGGATGAATTGAAAAAAGTTTCACAAGTTCAATAGCATCTGTATTCCTAAAATCTACAAATGCCTTGTTAAATTACATAATCTTTTTTAATGGCAGGATCTATTTGGTGCATTTGCTATTTGGAGACTGCAGTGCTGTTTAACTACTTAATTAGGAGCTCGCTGCTGGATTCCATGATAACAAATTCCTTAGGACTATAGTGACTGGTGGCCTGCTATTTGTAATTTACATCATTTTTAAACTTTGGAATGCAGGATTTGAAAAAACAACCTACAGGCAACTAGATAAATTGGATACTTAAGAGCTGACATATAGCAAATATTTCAAGGCAAATAAAATATTACCATTGGCATGATCACAACACTAAAACATTAACAGTGTTAAATCGCTTATTTAATACATATACAACAGTCCAAAACTAAGTGTATAGGAGGTCCCATGAGATCAGCTGAAAAAATGTATTACATTTGTTTTGTCACAGTCTAGCATCTCATACAATCGTTGATATGCTGGTTTAATGAGTATAGAAGGAATTTCAAAGCATCAACATCAAATACCTTGGACTTGAAAATGAATCTCCTTCAGCCACAACACAGAGGTACATGCATGCTAAATACTAAATACTAAAAGCAAAGATGGAGCAGTCAAACCAACTGACCAGAACTTTATAACCATATAACATATAACCATATAACAATTACAGCATGGAAACAGGCCCTCTCGGCCCTTCCAGTCCGTGCCGACCATTTGTTTTCCCCTAGTCCCATCTACCTGCACTCAGACCATACCCCTCCATTCCCTTCACGTCCATATACCTATCCACTTTACTCTTAAATGTTAAAATCGATCCTGCCTCCACCACTTCTGCTGGAAGCTCATTCCACACAGCCACCACCCTCTGAGTAAAGAAGTTCCCCCTCACGTTACCCCGAAACTTCTGTCCCTTAATTCTCATGTCATGCCCTCTTGTTTGAATCTTCCCTACCCTCAATGGGAAAAACGTATCCACGTTAACTCTGTCTATCCCTTTCATCATTTTAAAGACCTCAATCAAGTCCCCCTTAACCTTTCTGCGCTCCAAAGAATAAAGACCTAACTTGTTCAACCTTTCTCTGTAACATAGTTGCTGGAACCCTGGCAACATTCTAGTATATCTCCTCTGTACTCTCTCTATTTTGTTGACATCCTTCCTATAAATAGGCGGACCAAAATTGTACACCATACTCCAGAATTGGTCTTACCAATGCCTTGTACAATTTTAAACATTACTTCCTTACTCCTATATTCAATGCTCTGATTTATAAAGGCCAGCACACCAAAGGCTTTCTTTACCACCCTATCTACATGCGATTCCACCTTCAGGGAACTATGCACAGTTATTCCTAGATCGCTCTGTTCCACAGCATTCCGCAATTCCCTACCATTTACCATGTAAGGTCCTATTTTGATTTGTCCTGCCAAGATGTAGCACTTCACACTTAACAGCATTAAACTCCATCTGCCCATCTTTCAGCCCACTTTTCCAAATGGCCCAAACCTCTCTGTAGACTTTGAAAATCTACTTCATTATCCACAACACCACCTATTTTAGTATCATCTGCATACTTACTTATCCAATTTTCCACCCCCATCATCCAGATCATTGATGTACATGACAAACAACAGTGGACCCAACACAGATCCCTGAGGCACCCCACTGGTCACCTGCTTCCAACCTGACAAAACAGCCATCCACCATTACTCTCTGACATCACCCATTCAGCCACTGTTGAATCCATCTTGCTACTCCGCCATTAACACCCAAAGATTGAACCTTCTTAACCAACCTTCCATGGGGAACCTTGTCAAAGGCCTTACTGAAATCCATATAGACAACATCCACTGCTTTACCCTCATCAATTTCCCTAGTTACCGCTTCAAAAAATTCAAGAAGGTTTGTCAAACATGACCTTCCAGGCACAAATCCATGTTGACCGTTTCTGATCAGACCCTGTTTATCCAGATGCTTATATATATTATCCTTTCCATTAATTTGCCCACCACTGACGTCAAACTAATAGGTCTATAATTGCTAGGTTTATTCTTTGAACCCTTTTTAAACAATGGAACAACATGCGCAGTACGCCAATCCTCCGGCACTTATAGCCTTGCCTTATCATGTCAAGGGTGCAGATGGATAATCACTTAGCAATGAAGGGATAACTCAGGAAACATATTCAGCCATAATGGCACTCAGCACAGAGGCAAGGCTTCAGGTTTTCAATCAAAACTGCCAAGTGTTTGACCCTAGGGTTACACAAAAAGCTGGAGAAACTCAGCGGGTGCAGCAGCATCTAAGGAGCGAAGGAGATAGGCGACGTTTCGGGTCGAGACCCTTCTTCAGACTGAAGAAGGGTCTCGACCCGAAACGTCGCCTATCTCCTTCGCTCCTTAGATGCCGCTGCACCCGCTGAGTTTCTCCAGCTTTTTGTGTAACCCTCGATTCTCCAGCATCTGCAGTTTCTTTGTTAACACAAGTGTTTGACCCTACTTGGCTTAACAATAACAAGACTCCTATCATTGAGCGCACATTTACAAAGGAGCTAAGTGCACTAAACAAACCAAAGATGTTGGAAATTAACTCAATCCAACTGTAGTACTAAAGTTCCATGCAATGGAGTGAGGTGCTCCCCAGCCAGACTATTCCAGAATCACCAGGGAGGCGGAACCAGAGGTCACAGCCTATTACATGGCTGCTCTCGGTCCTAAATCCATAGTTTGAAGCAAATTCACTAACAAGACTTTCCTTGCACTGATCAGATGCATTCTGTTCATCTTTTTTTTCCAAGTTTTCATGGTTCATCTTTCTTTATTAGTTAATGGTGTGGAATCAACACTGGCAAAGCAAGGTTGATCAAATCTGGAAATAATTCAAGCTCAATATTCTTGTGTGACCTTGACTTTCTCTTCATCAGGCAACAACCCATTTTCATCAACACCTTAACTGAAAGAAGTCACCTTTTCTGCCTGAAAACACACTCATTAAAAAGGTTGACACGTTGAATTCTATTGAATAAATATTTTCTTCCTACATAATGGTCGCTATCAGACCTTGATACCCCAAACATGTTGGAACCCCATCTTATTAGCCAAAATATGTTTGATGATTTTACCCTATGTGATCGTTGCAAGGCATTAACATGCTGAGTGGCTTTGACTTTCTTCAACTACGTTAACCAGACATGTGTGTGATAATGACATTTTGCTCTTCCAATTCAACATATGAAATTTGTGATTTGCTTAGAGGGTGGTTCATGATCAAGGTTCACTTTGTAATCTTCACCGAGCTTGCAAATTTATTTATCTTGGATTCTACTTTGTAGCCTTGTTCAAATATTTTGTAATTTTTCACCAATATCCTGTATCCCTCCAGTGTGTTCAGTTTTTCGTTCTACGAGGGATAAGCAGGAATGGGATGGAATACTTCCCACCATCCTGTATAAATGCAGCTCCCTCAACACTGAAGTAGCTCGAGAAAGAAACGTCCCAAACACCACCTCAAATATCATTCCTGTGGAGAGTGACTGCAGTGTGTGCAATTTACTAAATGCACTCCAGGACTTCACCTTGTTTATCCTAACACCGCTCAAATTCAACATTCTTCCATCAATGAGGGTAATCATCTCCCTCCGTGATGCAAGGAGGCATCTCCTGCAGGGGCTCCGGCTTCATACCCTGCACTTCCTTGCTCTCGTCCACCATCAGGAAACAGAATGGCGGGCGGTGTTGCCTTTTGATCGCAAGAATATTTGTTTTACTTTGTACCATGGTGGTGGGTTTTATTGGTATTGTTTTGTATTGTACATATTACTCATATAATAAATTATTTATTTTTGGTAAAGAAAATCATCTTACGGTTTACAGCACTTACCGTATATAAATTAAGTGCTGCGATATCTATGGCTACACAGACAATTTCAAAAATGTACAGCCATAAAATTTAATTTAATTTAATTGCTCAGGAAAAGTTAGCGAGATGAAATTCGCTACTGCCCCACAGCAGCTGCCAAATCCAACCCGTCCAACCCGCCGTTCTCCCAAACACTCAGTCGGGTGTTTGAGGTGTCTAAAGATCGGGTATTTGGAACCCAGGCAAGACACATATGTTGCATTAATCACTCCATTGCCTGTTTTTGCTTTACAAAGCACCTGGTAAAAGTTTCCCCCGCCAACTAAGTACAATTGAATATTGTTGCCATACTAAACGTAGTCAAATCAAGACCAATTCTTAACGAGTTGGTCTCCATTTATTGACCTTGTGGAATCATGCGGTGTAATATCATCATAAAATTAAAAATTCTGGGTTTGACTGAAAATCGATTAAGAATATTAAAAAAAAACATCGACTGGTTGCGTGGGAGAATCTCCTTTCTGCTTTACTTTCTCACATTTCTTTCTTCATTCTACACTCACTAGTCTATTCTTCACTACTTCTTTCTTTCTCATTTCTTTCTAAAAAAAAGTTTTTAAAAAAGGAAGTTGTACAAATAATGTTTTAATAATTCTGGGAAACTGTAAAAAGGTACCATTAAAATGCAATGTACTTACATCTAATAAATAAAATTTAAAAAAAAGTAAAAGTAGTCAAATCAAAAGGAACAACATTGCTATCGATTTCCCTTCCACTCTTTAAGAATGCAAGCTCTTAAATGAACTCCAGCTTTCTGGGCGCCAGTCATCTTAATACTTCAATCTTAATGATTTAAGGAGATCAGCAGCCTATTTGACTATTGTTGACATCAACCACATGCTCTCCTAGTCCTCAACACTGCATACTCTAAATATTTTTGGGCACAGATTGATTCCTGATACGTAACAAGGATGAAAGGTTACAGTGGATTGCCCGAACTCTAATGTTAAGGTTATAATCAGATCAGCCATGACTTTACTGATTGATGATACACGTTTGAGAGAGTAAATGAGCAGACCCTGGTCCCAACATACATGCTCATATGTGCACACATTTTGCAGATGGATCTGTTTATCAAGTAGTAAAGAGTTAAAATGTCAAACCTTATTCTTCTCAAGCTCAGAAGAACAGTGGCCAACTATAGTTGCACTACTTCCACCAAACTTACAAACTGAGATAGACACAAGATGCTGGAGTAACTCAGCGGCACAGGCAGCCTCTCTGGAGAGAAGGAATGGGTGACATTTCGGGTCAAAACCCTTCTTCAGACTGAGTATTTTCTCTGCTTTTTATTCTTCAGTGCCATGTACTTATTCAGCCATTGAGGGGAGCCAACAATTGCTGTTTTTGATTTATATACACTACAAAACCAGATTTCACAAGAGTCATATCCAACTGCTGGATACCGGCTAGGTATTTTTCCCTCCAGCCCAAAAATGCATTTCACCAGAAGCTGCTGCGAAGGACCTTAAAATGGACCTTGATGAGCGAAGAAATACCGGACTGGAAGGGCCGAGAGGGCCTGTTTCCATGCTGTAATTGTTATATGTTATATGGTTATAAATAGTCTGATAAAAGATCATCAACTCAGAATATTGATTCTCTCTCCTTTGCCTGACCTACAAGGCATTGACGGTATTTTCCTTTTTTTGGTTGCAAATTTCTGATTTTTGAATTTTTTTTGCTTTTGGAAATAAACATTCTATCTCCCCCATCACTAAGAACCATTAAGATTTAAGGCTTGGAAGAGAAACAATGCAAAAGAAGGAAGTAGATGGAATTAGAATGAAATTAGTGCACAAGAAGGAAAAGATAGATTTGGAGTACAAGAAGAAAAGTATTTTCAGAAAAGAAATGATTTCATAAATCTTGAGGAGTAATTCAGTAACGAAGCTCCACGATTTGAATTGCTCTTTTTATGGGCTGCAGAGGTTGAATGGAACTGGAGGAACATTAATCCCTTCACTCACACTGTTATCTTGCAGACCTAATTTCCTAGAGCAAATTTAATTTGGCAATTAATTTACAAATACAACAATGTCATGAATCTCACAGGCAGATTGAGAGGAAGCTCTTGTTTGACAAAGCTCAAAGTCGAGTTATTCATTTTAACCACGTGCAAGGCAATTTGCAATACAATTTCCCCACAAGTTGCTGACAATTTACGCACTATTAACAATAGGTGTCATTAAGATCCACTATTTTTACAACAAAGTCATGGCATACATTGTTGGCAAAATGTTTTCGGAATGTGTAATAACAAACATAAATCTAGACATTACTGTTCATGCAGTCAGTGATTAATACTTAATTTGTTAATTTACTAATGACTTTCCACTCCTTGCAATGTTAATGGAATTATTTAAACATTCCTTTAACTAGGCTAATGCTCTATTAAAACAGAAAAGAAAGTCATGTGAACTCAAGCATGCTATTTATATCCCCAGCAATAATTTTTGATTCTATTAAATATTATCTTTTGCCCTACAAAACCCCAAGAGGCTCTTTCTTCATGGAATATGATCCATAAAGATATCAGTTAAGTATCTTCAACTCTGCAATTGCAGTTCATAGCTTCAAGGAGGTAATTTGATGCGTCTTATGCTAATGAGAAGCAAGAAAAATCCTTCCACTAAGACATAGTCCTCAACTGTCACCACAGGCCACTACAATTTGCTTTGCTTTTGATGAACAGCTACAGTTCTTAATATTCCCAAGGCAATCATTTTATCTATTCATTAAATTATCCAAAGTTACAATTGGTGCAACGATGATTAAACTGTAATTAGTTCCAACAAGCATCAGTATAGCAATGATGACAATATTTTTATTTTCTAAGTAAACAATCTTAATAGTTTCACTGAAGATTTCTTGAACTTAAAAATAGTGAGGGAAATTGTTGTTTCTTTATACCCCATTTCACCACATTGCATCCAGGATTTGTTACCATCTTGAATGCAATTCAGTCAAAAAGATAATTATTCATTGAAGCAAAGTATGCAATTGTCAGCACAGTCACATCTTTAGGTTTAGATTAAATCTATTATTCATGTATACAGATGTACAGTGAAAAGCTTTGTTTTACATACCATCCAATTAGATCAGATAATACTTTACATACATACAATCAAATCAGACTCAAGTACAATAGAGTAAAGGGGAAGATACAGAGTGCAGAATATTGTTCTCAGCATTTCAACAACAGTTCCACAGAATCCAATGTTTACATTGGGGTAGAGGTGAATCAGACAGTACCCTAGCTTATGAAAGGATAGTTGGGAAGCCTGATAGAGGGGTAGAAGCTGTTCATGAGTCTAGTGGTGCCCACTTTGAAGCCCCGTGTATCTTTTGCACTGCAGGATGGATCCTGTGGTATGGCTCCCTGAGCAGACTGCCCAGATTGCCTGGTGAATTGCCTCATTGCCAGAACTCATCAACAAGCACCAAGACCTCGCTTGGCTGGCGATGACGGGGGCCTTCCCAGTGAGATCCTTCCTGCACCGTCAGAATCTAACCACGTGCACGCTACCTCGGGACGGTTGCTATGGAGAGCAGACTGTCGCCCACCCTTTCACAGAGAGTGGAATTGTGAAGAGAGTCTGGAAAATGATGAGAGGGACCTTGTCATCGTTTATCCCTAATAGATCCAGAACAGAGGACTTAACGATTTACGGACTGTTCCTAGGGACATAATTGGAGAGGGACATCAAGTGTTGCTGGAAGATCATCAACTCGTTGAAATACGCTCTTTGGTATCTATTGAGATGTCCATCAGGAAATGTTGCCAACTGGTCCATTCCAGACTGCTGGAGTACGTGCTGAGCAATGCACTGAAGCTTGGTGCAGCCAACGCTAAGGCTCTGTGGAGGACGACCACAATCTAGGGTCCTTCTACTGCTGCACATTGGGGGATAGAGTTTGGTGGAAATGCCCCTCAAACAATGGATGTGATATCACCCCAGGGGCCGCGAGTGGCATGGGCACTGGTATAATTATGGTTTTGTGAAAACTGCCAAATAAAAAGCTAATGAATGTATGTATAGCTGCTGAAAATATTGGAAATATCTTGCATTGTTCTTATTTTGCATAGATTTTTTATTATTATAAATAAAGTTTATTTTGGGAAATTAAAAAAAAGTATATTTGGCCAACGGGAGCATTGAGAAGAAGGAATGAGGTGTTGGACAAGGCATTGATTATGTTGGAGACTACCACCGAGGTCAAAATCAATTTTTAGTCCATGTCAGTTTTTCCTCATTAATGTTTACCCCAAGACTGGATGAGGAAAACCCTGAAATTGGGGGTTTGTCTAGCCAAGGTATGTGAAGGAAAGTTTCATCTATAGTCATCCAATGTCAAAAATGGCCACATTAATATTCTCAATTTTGGAACCAGCCTCGTCTCAGAAATGATTGCAATCGAAGAATAATGAAAAAGAAATAGCTTTAAAAATCAGACTTTCAAAATTGCAATTAGCCTTCTGATAACAGAAGTTTATCTTGCAATCTTTCCTATTTGGGACAGATGACCCTGTGCTGATTGAGCTAGTACAGACAACATGCATCATGCTTACATAGGCCAACTGACAGATATCACCCTATGCAAAATACTCCCCTTTACTCAAATGGAACATAAGATCGAAGAAAGACACAAAATGCTGGGGTAGCTCAGTGGTCAGGCAGCATCTCTGGAGAGAAGGAATGGGTAACGTTTCGGGTCAAGATCCTTCTTCAGACAAGATCAGCTGATCAGTGGGTCTCTCAGCAGTACTTTAGCAGATTCTTCATGTCAAACCAAAATATTGTAAAAGTATGAACTTGACAATATTAAAATGTTGACATTTTTCATTAAAATATATTTGGGAAGTTTTAAAAATTACCATGAATAACTAATTTTATATTTGATGATAGTGAACCAGGATCGTATGTTGAATAGCAATTCACTGATTTTTTTTCACTTTACCTACGGAGAACCTTCAAATATTAAAAAAATCATATTCTTAAAAGAACATACTATTATGATCATACAATCAGTGATGCTCTCTGCTATTTATTGGTTTTGTATGCTCATCATCCTCAGGAAGTGTGAATGTTTGAAAAGTAAGGAACGTTGTTTCACAGTCAGGATGTTAATCCCTTTTTCACCTGAAAATTCAGGTTAATATAGACTTTAGAATACACATGCACCATTGGATTTCAATGACCTTTGCAAAGTTTTGGGTTGACTCTATCTATCACTTGTGGAAACATCTGTTTAGTCAAAGCAATGAAAAACAAGAATGTCACATGCTTTCTTCACCACCTTGCTATCATCTTCATGGATCAGGACTTGTACACCAAGGTTCCTCTGTTCCTTAATATTCATTGACTAGTGGGGTACCGCAAGGCTCAGTGCTGGGACCGCAGCTATTTACAATATATATCAATGATTTGGATGAAGGGATTCAAAGTAACATTAGCAAATTTGCAGATGACACAAAGCTGGGTGGCAGTGTGAACTGTGAGGAGGATGCTATGAGAATGCAGGGTGACATGGACAGGTTCGGGGAGTGGGTGGATGCATGGCAGATGACGTTTATTGCAGATAAATGTGAGGTTATCCACTTTGGTAGCAAAAACAGGAAGGCAGATTTCTATCTAAATGGCATCAAGTTGGGAAAAGGGGAAGTACAGCGGGATCTGGGGGTCCTTGTTCATCAGTCTATGAAAGTAAGCATGCAGGTACAGCAGGCAGTGAAGAAAGCGAATGGCATGTTGGCCTTTATAACAAGAGGAGTCGGGTATAGGAGCAAAGAGGCCCTTCAGCAGTTGTACAGAGCCCTAGTGAGACCACACCTGGAGTATTGTGTGCAGTTTTGGTCCCCTAATTTGAGGAAGGACATTCTTGCTATTGAGGGAGTGCAGCGTAGGTTTACAAGGTTAATTCCCGGGATGGCGGGACTGTCATATGCTGAGAGAATGAAGCAGCTAGGCTTGTACACTCTGGAGTTTAGAGGGATGAGAGGGAATCTTATTGAAACATATAATATTGCTAAGGGTTTGGACACGCTGGAGGCAGGAAACATTTTCCCGATTATGGGGGAGTCCAGAGCCAGGGGCCTCAGTTTAAGAATAAGGGGTAAGCCATTTAGAACGGAGACGAGGAAACACTTTTTCTCACAGAGAGTTGTGAGTCTGTGGAATTCTCTGCCTCAGAGGGTGGTGGAGGCAGGTTCTCTGGATGCTTTCAAGAGACAGCTGGATCGGGCTCTTAAAGATAGCAGAGTCGGGATATGGGGAAAAGGCAGGAACGGGGTACTGATTGGGGATGATCAGCCATGATCACATTGAATGGCGGTGCTGGCTCAAAGGGCCAAATGGCCTACTCCTGCACCTATTGTCTATTGTATATGCCCTAGCTTTATTTTCAAAATACATCCGCACACATTTATCCCAAATTACATTCCACTGTTCTGACCTTCTTACAATTTTACTTCGGAGTCACGTGAGCGACTACGTGAAGAAGCCCCGCCTGGCGCTAGAACGGCATTACGTCGACGCTGACGGCAGAAGCCGGAACGGACCCGCAGGTAAGTGCAAGGAAAAGAGGGGACGTTCTAAAAAAGACGTTACGCTGGTAGAACCAGCAAAAGTGAAAGTAAAATTTAAAATCAGAGCCACGCTGGCGTACTGATTTAGCCAGATAATAAAAAAAGAAAAATGGAGAAGTCTCAAAGGAAAATTTTGCGGGTAAAAAGATCGTCCCGGGGTGAAGCTAAAGAGTCGGGACAAGAGTTTAGTGCGGATCCGGTTCCGATACCGGTGGCCGCTGATTCACCCGTTAGTGAGACTATAATTTCTCCAGAAATGCAAACCACGTAGGAAAATGTTCCTAGAAAAAGTAAAAAGAAATCCGTGAGGCCCGTGGTTTCTGATAATGACTCTGATAATGAAAGTCCTCCGGATAATAAAGCTATATGGCTGAAAATGGAACATATGGAGAAAGTACTCCAAAATATAATGAGACAAGGGTCACAGTACCCAGAAGTTTCCCAAGATGACCCTGAGGGGTTTGAATATCCAGAATATGGCTATGTGCCAAATTGGGAATTTGAAACTCCAGACCCAGGATTAAGGGCGGAGGAAGTCTCATTGGATATAATTCCAAGTGTATCAGGGCTGCAAAAGTCAGACCCTGCAAGTGGTGATGTGGATTATGAGTGCACACCACGAATAAAAAAGAAGAGGCCGGTTTTGCCTGATATGGCAAAAGATTTTGCTATACCTGAAGGAAGTGGTGAGGCTATGGAAGAAAACCTAGCTGCCAGTATTAATTATATGGTATCTCACCAACTTCAAGATTCTGTGATGGTTGAAACAGCAGAATTATATAAAACACCGGAAAATTGCACCTCATTGAAGGTACCTACGGTTAATCCGTCTATATGGACGCCTATGACTCCAGGCATGAGAGGACAAGAAATAAGATTTCAAAGAATCCTCAAACTGATTTCAGCTGCCATTACTGCTTTTGGAAGGCAAATGGAGGGGTTGGAGATGGATAAAATCCAAAAAGATACTTTGGGCTTATTATGCAATTCCTTCTATGAAATTAATTGTATGAGGAAAATTGCGATTCGGCCCATATTTCATCCAAGGTTTGCAGGTCTGTGTCGATCAAGTGGTGTTCAAGCTCCAGGTTATCTATTTGGAGAGAACCTGCCTAAGCAAATAAGAGAAATGGATGAAGAGGTTAAATCTATTAGCCACATGAGACCTTTCGGTTTTGGACAAAAAAAAGGTATTTTTCGTCAAGGGGATTTGATTTTGGAAACAGAGGCAGGAATATGATAAGAAAATATTACCATCCGACACAGCCTAATGTTCACCCGTATACGGGAAGAAGGAGACCACCACGTTCATATGGAGTGGTACAAAAAATTTATTCAATTCTTAAAGAAACTGTGGACAAATCTCCAGTTGGAGGGAGATTACAAATGTTTTATGATGAATGGCTTGCCATCACATCTGATCGGTTTATTTTACAAACAGTTTCAGGAGTTACCATAACATTTAAAGAAGGTGTTAACTCTCCTACAAAATAAACCTGCTTATGGTTTCATGTTTTCTGCAATTGAAGAGGCAGAAATTAATGTGGAAATTGACAAATTGTTTAAAAAAGGTGTTATTGAAAAAACTGTTAACATAAACATCAATTGTGTCAAATATATTTCCAAGAAGTAAAAAAGATGGTGGTTGCAGAATTATTCTGGACCTTACAAACTTTAATACATTTGTCGAGTATAAACATTTTAAGATGGAAACATTCAACACTACAAGACATTTGATATCAGCAGGTTGTTATATGGCTACAATTGATTTAAAGGATGCGTACTATTCAGTACCGATACACCAGTTCTTTCGAAGGTATTTAAAATTTAATTGGCTGGGACAGCTGTGGTAATTCATAGCTTTACCAAATGGGTTAAGTTCAGCTCCCAGGCTCTTCACAAAGCTGTTGAAACCAGCTTTAGCACAATTAAGAGCACAAAAGCACATCATTATGGCTTATCTGGATGACATTTTAATCATCAATAGTAATCAGGAATCAGCTGAAAAATCAGTTTCAGCAACTAAAACTTTATTTGAGAAGTTAGGTTTTCTTGATTCATCCAATTAAGTCCCAGCTGCAGCCAGTACAGTCAATTAACTATTTGGGGTTTGTGATTAACTCAGTTACTATGTTAGTAACTTTGCCAACAGATAAGATTGATGATATTTTAATGACCTGTAGGGGTCTCATTCACAAACCTTATCCCTCCATCCGGGAAGTAGCAAAGGTTATTGGTAAATTAGTAGCAGCATTTTCTGCAGTAGAATTTGGTCCATTACATTACCGAAACCTTCAAAGGGACAAAATAAGAGCTCTAAAAAAAGAGAGCAGGCCATTTTTATAGGCCTATGCAATTAACAAAATAAGCTTTATTGGAATTGCAATGGTGGATTGAAAATGTCCCACAAGCTGCTAAAAACATTCTGATACAACAGCCTGAAGTAATTTTACAAACAGATGCTAGTGCTCTCGGATGGGGGGCGACAGATTCATTTACCAGCTGTGGGGGCAGATGGACTGTCCAAGAGGAAATGTTTCTCCAAACATATGGTATTAACTATTTAGAATTATTGGGGGTGTTTTATGGGTTGAAGGCCTATTGTTCTACAAAAAAGAATCTGCATGTACTGATACAATTAGACAATAAAACAGCTGTTGCATATATTAATCACATGGGTGGAGTCAGATCGGTATCATGTGATTGTCTGGTCAATCAGATTTGGCAGTGGTGTATTAAGCACCAAATTTGGATTTCGGCAGGTAAAGACAATGTGGTGGCAGACAATAGATCAAGGGTGTTTAAAGACAACACAGCATGGATGTTGAACCCAGTAATTTTCAGTAAAATTGTGATTCAATATGGGTTACCAGACATTGATCTGTTTGCATCAAGATTAAATCATCAATTGCCTAAATATGTGTCTTGGGAACCAGATCTAGATGCAGTAGCAGTAGATGCTTTTTCACTACATTGGGGGAATATGTTCTTTTATGCTTTTCCGCCATTTGCTCTGGTTCAGCAATGTCTGAAGAAAATAGAACAAGATTCTGCCACAGGATTATTGGTGATTCCAAATTGGCCGACACAACCATGGTTCCCATTGATGTTAAACATGATTAAAGAACCATATATGTCAATTCCTAGCAGCAGTGATTTATTAATAAAACCGGTAACCAAAGAAATTCATCCATTACATGCTTATATGAATTTGTTAATCTGCAGGTTTTGACCAGACCACTACAAGAGCTTGGATTGTCGTATAGAACTATGGATATTATAGTCGCATCATGGCGAGATAGCACTCAGAGACAATATATGACACATATAAAGAAATGGGAAAAATTTTGTAGACAATCAAATATATCCTATCATACTGTGAACATTGCAAACATATTGGAGTTCCTTGCCGAGTTGCATTTTGAACAGCACTTAAGTTATAGTGCCATTAATAGTGCACGTAGTGCCTTATCATCTTATTTAGGACTAATCTCTGACCAGAAATCAATTGGATCACATCCATTAATATCCAGATTTATGAAAGGAATCTTTAACAAAAATCCACCCAAACCAAGATATACAGAAATTTGGGATGTCAGCATTGTACTTACTTTACTTAGGCAATGGACTCCAATCGAAGTTTTATCATTGGAAAAGTTAACATTTAAATTAGTAATGTTAATGGCATTGGTTTCAGCTCAAAGGGTGCAAACATTACAAATGCTACGTTTAGATTGTATGCATGTGGCTGCAGATAACATTGTGTTTTATGTTTACGATCTGATCAAACAAAGCAGACCAGGGAGAACTGGAGCAAAGGTAATGTTTCAAGCTTACCCTATTGATCCAACGTTGTGTGTAGTTAAACATTTGAATCAATATATAAAAGTTACCAAAACTCTTCGAGGTGATGAAAAAACATTAATTATTACGCATAAGAAACCATACACAAATGCTTCAGTGCAAACAATTTCAAGGTGGTTAAAACAGGTGTTACTTTTAGCAGGAGTAGACACTGATGTGTTCAAATCTCACTCCACCAGGGCAGCAGCTACGTCCGCGGCGAAGTTACAGGACGTACCACTCGAACACATTTTAGAAACCGCAGGGTGGTGTAAAGAAGAAACTTTTTCAAAGTTCTACAATAAACCTGTTCACACAATAACAGGCTTTGGACACGCGGTGTTGGGTTCACTATAATCACCTGCTTTGTTTCACTATCGGTTGATATTATCAATTATGTTATCACTTATATCTTTTATCACTTTGTAATGGTTTCCCAGATGTAAAAAGGGGGTTATTATATGTTCTTTTATCATTAAAAGATTTATGGAAAGAACTAAAACTGGTCTGGTAAAAGGTTTTTTACTCATGTATGTGTTGACCTAGCCGGACTGTCGTATGGAAGAATTCTACGACATGGAAAACACAGAAGCTTCAAAATCTTCACGTAGTCACTCACGTGACTCCAAAGTAAAATAGTAAGATTAAAGGAGAACCTACCAGTTCGAAGTTTGATCGTTAGACCCTTCTTTGGGTCGAGGAGAATGAGGAGTATTACATGCCCTCCACTCCCCACCCTCATAAAATAAATGATCATCTGGTAGTTCTAAATCTATGATGAGCCTTACTATCTTACTCCGGCTATTGTGTTCTGTGTTTTTCATGCCGCTGCTTTGAAGTATGCCGTTCTAGCGCCAGGCGGGGCTTCTTCACGTAATCCCTCATCGTTACTCCTCATAAAATAACGATCAAACTTCAAACTGGTAAGTTCTCGTTTAATCTTACTATTTACAAGTACCACATATGGCTCCTGATTATGCACACCACTGCCAATTTTCAGGTGGTTTCTGCAAACATTTTAATTTTGAAAAGGGCATATTGTGGATTTCTTTTAATTTTAATGGAGATGATTATTTCATTTTTTATTAAGGAATGCAAGGGACATCCCGCTGTATTAACTACAGATGACCTCTTTAACAGAGAACAAAGTGGGAACCAAGGCTTTGCTATCAAAGATTTTCAAAGGAGTTTCATTGGTTGCACTTGCTTTGAATTGACCAGATTTACGTACTGGCGGTACGTGGGAGACAGGAAAAGGGATCATCAGTGGGGGGCGAGGGCTTCTTCCCGTGGAAGAACGCTGTGAGGCGGAGGTGACGGTAGAAGAGCTCCAAGTTGTGGTGGGCGCGGAACTCATTGAGGTGGGGAAGAAGCCCTCGACCCCCACTGATGATCCCTTTTCCTGTCTCCCACGTACCGCCTCCACTTGGACCCCCCCTCGTAGCCTTCCGGCTGTAGAACTATTTATCCAGAACTGCCGTCGGGACATCAACCGCCTCGACTTCTCCACCCCCCTGTCTCACTCCAATCTCTCCAGCCCTGAACGTACTGCCATCGACTCACTCCGTAACAACCCAGACTGGGTTATCAAACCCGCCGACAAGGGAGGTGCCGTGGTAGTCTGGCGCGTCGATCTCTACAAAGCGGAGGCCGCGCGCCAACTCTCGGACACCTCCTCCTACTTACCCCTGGACCATGACCCCACTGACGAACACCAGGCCACCATCTCGAGCACCATAACCGACTTCATCAGCTCCGGCTCCCTACCCCCCCCGAGCCTCCGACCTCATCGTTTCCCAGCCCCGCACGGCCCGATTTTACCTTCTCCCCAAAATCCACAAACCCGACTGCCCTGGCAGACCCATTGTCTCTGCCTGTTTCGTGCCCCACCAAACACATTTCCACATACCTTGACGCCATCCTATCCCCTTTGTTAAATCCCTCCCCACCTATGTTCAAGACACCTCAGACACTCTCCGTCGGCTCCGTGCATTCCATTCTCCAGGCCCCCATCCTCTCATCTTTACCATTGACATCCAGTCACTCTACACCTCCATCCCCCACCAGGACGGTCTCAAAGCCCTCCGGTTCTTCCTCGACCAGAGGAGCAACCCATACCCGTCCACTGACACCCTCCTCCGCCTAGCAGAGTTGGTCCTCACCCTCAATAACTTCTCTTTTGATTCCTCCCATTTCCTCCAAACACAAGGCGTAGCTATGGGCACACGCATGGGCCCCAGCTACGCTTGCCTCTTTGTTGGGTACGTCGAACAATCCTTGTTCTCGGCGTACCAGGGCCCCATCCCCGACCTCTACCTCCGTTACATCGACGACTGCTTTGGTGTCACCTCCTGCACCCACACACAACTGACTGACTTCATTCATTTCACCACGAACTTCCATCCGGCACTCAAATACACTTGGACCATTTCTGACATTTCCCTACCATTCCTTGACCTCACCATCTCTATTGCAGGTGATACGCTCCTGACCGACATCCACTACAAACCAACTGACTCCCACAGATACCTGGACTACTCTTCCTCCCACCCTGCTTCCTGTAAGGACTCCATCCCCTATTCCCAATTCTTCCGTCTACGTCCGCATCTGCTCCAGGAGGAGGTGTTCCACACCAGGTCATCACAAATGGCCTCATTCTTCAGAGAACGGGGATTCCCCTCCCCCACTATTGATGAGGCTCGCACCAGGGTCTCCTCCATACCCCGCAACACTGCCCTCGCTCCCCATTCCCCCACTCGCAAACAGGGCAGAGTCCCCCTGGTCCTCACCTTTCACCCCACCAGCCGGCAAATACAACATATAGTCCTCCGCCAGTTTCGCCACCTCCAACGTGAACCCTCCACCCGCCACATCTTCCCATTTCCCCCCCCGTCTGCCTTCCGCAAAGACCGCTCCCTCCGCAACTCCCTTGTCAATTGTTCCCTCCCCTCCCGTTCTACCCCTTCCCCGGGCACTTTCCCTTGCAACCGCAAGAAATGCAACACTTGTCCCTTCACCTCCCCCCTCCACTCCTTTCAGGGACCCAAGCAGTCCTTCCAGGTCCGACAGAGGTTCACCTGCACCTCCTCCAACCTCATCTACTGCATCCGCTGCTCCAGATGCCAGATGATCTATATCGGTGAGACCAAGCGGAGGCTTGGCGATCGCTTCGCCGAACACCTCCGCTCGGTCCGCAATAACCAACCCGACCTCCCGGTGGCTCAGCACTTCAACTCCCCCTCCCATTCCGCAAACGACCTCTCGGTCCTGGGCCTCCTCCACAGCCAGAGTGAGCAACACCGCAAGCTGGAGGAACAGCACCTCATATTCCGCTTGGGGAGTCTGCATCCTTTGGGCTTGAACATTGAATTTTCTCAATTCTGTTAACCCTTGCTGTCTCCTCCCCTTCCCACCTCTCCCTCAGCCCTCGGGCCCTGGCATTCCCTCTATCTCTATCTCCCTCCCCCACCCCAGTCGCACCAGCTTCTCATTTTCACACCACAAACAGCTTACAATGGCTTGTTCCTTTTCATCGATACTTTTTTGCATATCTTTCATTCATTGTTCCTTATCTCTCCACATCACCGTCTATATCTCTCGTTTCCCTGATCCCTGACCAGTCTGAAGAAAGGTCTCGACCCGAAACGTCGCCTATCTCCTTCGCTCCTTAGATGCTGCTGCACCCGCTGAGTTTCTCCAGCTTTTTGTGTACCCAGGATAAAGGTGATGCTGTTTTTCTGCTCACTGATCGAAGTAAATCACATATTACTCTGCACTGTTATATGCCAGTTAATCAATACACACACTATAACTTCATGGAGACTGAATAATAAAATATTACAGGTAACAACAGAAAGTAGAACAGGTTTCGTAGAAAAATGAGGGGACATGGTAGACAATCCTATAATACTGGATATGCATATTATATAATCCATTTTATTTATTCAACTATTATTAAGCTAGAGGACTTGATAATTAAGAAGAGCCTCATGAATAGAATTAATGGAGAAAAAAAACCACCCGGCTCTTAATTACACAATCCAAACTTAGACACCAGGGAGAAAATGTGCATTCAAAAATGTGTTCAGCAAACTTCCTCGTAAATGTTAAGAACAGTATAGGCTAACTTGCTTGACAGTTCCTCTGGATTTAGGGATGTAAAACTGGAGGTGTAATTTGTCTCGATCACAACCAAAGTGTAACTCTTACATATTTTGTGTACTGAATGTTAATATCAAGGAAGAGGCACCAGTCGCAAGCACTAACCTAATACTTGTACCTGCAAACGCACATTTAGCACCCCTACATCACTGGAGCTAAACATGTGTTTAGGATATAATCAGGATCTGATTCATTCCAACATCTGCATTTCAAACAAGCAGCAGCTGTTAGATGTGAATTTCCAAAAAATAATTTTGCATGAGAGTATTTTGTTTCTCATCACTCAACAACTTTTAAAACATCCCCAAATATGTCACAGGAGAGTTGACCAATGACAAGGGGAAATTTGTGGCCGAAACAGACTGAGCTCTGGCTTCAGTAATGAAGTCTGCACAGTGAAACACAGAAGTCACGAACGAGGGAGGAGACATGTCATCTGCCCATTCACTCAGCATCTGATCTCTCTGTTGAGAGCCCACTCATTTGAAGGAGGTAGCTGACTTTGATTTTAAAAGCTATTTGTAGATAAGTGGACTGCTAATTTGTGTTTAGAAAATGCTGCTTTAAACTATTTCTAATAGCCAAGGCATCTCAAACTAATATTTCATGTACCATAATCTCAATTATTCAAATATGGCGTCAAATTTCACTACACCAATTGGCGTATGTGATAATAAATCTTCTTTGTATCCTTATATATTTGGATTTAATTTAAAATGCCTCAGACAGAGAAAATAAAAAAGTTAAAAATAATGTTGACAGCAACAATATGCCATAAAAGATCTAGAAGGCAGTCCAGGGGAAGGACCTCAGGGTCTGCCATTTGAGACCTAGTCATTGCTTGCAGCTGATCTGCTTTATAAAACAGCTACAGATTCCGGACCTCCTGTGTGATTAATCCCCCAGAGCTGCAGAACGCCAGCACAGCTGACAGGAAAGTGCAAAGGAAAGTGCATGGGCCACGAGTTGGATTGGGCATAGCCCATTAATGGATGGTTAACTAAACTTAACTCAAAGTTTCTTCAAAGTGAGCAGTTTTAATGTCACCATTCCTACATCCTTACAGCAAGATGTAGGGACTCGCCAAAGTTAAGGACTGCTTTTGATAAGTAATTGTAAACTGCAATATTCACTTCCTTGCACATGCCTATTTCTTGCCTTCCTCGAGCCACTCTGCACTTTCCAGCAAATATTGTCAAATTTCCAACAGAAGCAAAAACCCAAGCCAACTTTTCCCTTTTTTCACTGGAACCAGCTGCAAACCTCTTGAGCAGTGAACTTGGACGCAAGAAGAAATAAACACATGTGGCTGTTTGGCCCTTCATGCCTGCTCTACCCTGCAATAAGATCATAGCAAATCATCCACCTCAGCACCACTCCCCTTTACTAATACCCCATATCATTTACTATTGGCTTAACATCTACAAATCTATCCATCCGTATCTAGAGTATACCTAGTGACTGAGCCTCCATAGGACTTTTGTGTAGTGAATTCAAAATGATTCACTTCTGAGTAAAGAAATCTATCTTGTTCCAAATAGTCAATCCACTATTTTGAGACTGTAGCCCCCGGTTACAGACATTCTGTCCAGGAAAACTTTGTACCTGTCCCTTTTAAATGTGTACATCTCAATGAAATCACCTCTCATTCTAAGCTCCAGAGGGCTTAGACCCAGTCTGCTTAATCTTTCCTCGTGTGACAAACCCGCCATCTAGTACATCTTCATTACAGTCCTTCTATTCAAGTACATCCCATCCTTCCTGAAGTATAGAAGGCTCACTGTATTAGATCCTGTAGATTAAACTGTGGTCTCATCAGGGTTCTATATAATTGCAGCAATATGCTTCTGCTCTTGTACTCAAGTCCTTTAGCAATAAAGGATGGTGTACCAAATTACTTACTGAGCTTCATGTTACTTTCTGTGATGTGTACAAAGATTACCAGGTATCTCTGAACACCAACACCTTTCAAATTTCCCTCCTTCTTAAAAATATTCCACCTTTCTATTTTTTCTCTCTAACAATTGGTCATTTCAAAATTGGTCATTAACAACAAGTCGAACCCCTAACAAGAGTTAAAAGAGTTTAATTGTCGTATGTACCAAAACAGAACAATGAAATTCTGACGTATATTCAATAGAAAGCATATTGAATTGAATATTCACTAGATAGCAAAAACAAAACAAATGTTCAAGAAATAAAGAAAAACAATGTTTGGTGCAACAACAACAAAAAAACCTCAGTCCTTTGTGCAACTAAGACTGTGCAATAAAAGGTCTAGTTGGGATTGGTAGAGTTCAATCCCCTGATTTTGGTGAGAAGGGTGCCTGGTGGTTTTGTCCATCTTCAATACTGCAGGACGCAATTCACTTCTGAATATCCACTGATCTTATTTTACTAATTTTGGTTCTTCAATAATTGTAAATATTGCCTTGTGCTTGTATTTAAATTGCTGTTCAACCATTTGAATGATGTCTTTGATCCTCTCCTTCATACAGTTTTTACTTAATTTACATCCTTTGCAGTTAAGGAGATGCATTTCATTACCATTAATGACTGATATACAATGTGCATTTTTCCTGCGCACATTTAATCAAGTAATTCTTACTAGATCTTTCCTCAGTGAAATCTGTACTATTAAAAGTTGGAATTTACATTCAGATAATTCTCATGCATAAACTGAAGCATTAGATCCATTGATAAAATGATTATCAACAATTAAATGTTCTTCAACATCACCAATTCTTTAGAAAACAAGAAGATCAAAAACTTCCCACTACAACTATCGTTTAACATAACACAAAATGCTGGGTGAACTCAGGAGCTTAGGCAGTGTTTATGGAGGGATTACACAGGCAACATTTCATGTCGGGAGCCACATTCAGTCCAAATAAGGGTCCAGACTTGAAACATTGCCTGTCCTTCCTTCCGCAGATGCTGCCTGACCCACTGAGTTCCTCCACCACTTTGCATTTTGCTCAAGATTCCAGCATCTGCAGTTTCCTGTGTTTGTTGTTTCATGGTGTATATTATACACAAGATGCATTTTTCCATAAATTCACATGTAGAATGACCTTGGATCTGGCTACTCCAATGGCAGATTCCCTTTATCTGTAGATTGTGGATTGCTTGATTGTAATCATGTATAATCTTTCTGCTAACTGGTGAGCACGCAACAAAAGCTTTCCACTGTACCTCAGTATGTGTGACAATAAACTAAATTATTTTTATCTGCTTAAAACAAAATCAATCGAGTCATGCTGTCTCGATCCTTTATAAACAGTTTATTTCCTTTATTTTCTTTACCTGGGCTTCACTCCCTTAAAAACAAGAGGTACCTGCAGGACTGTGGGTCCAAGCACTGACCATCTTCTATACCCATTTCCAATGAGCTACGTTTTCTCCTAATCTAAAGAAAGACATTCTTGCCATAGAAGGAGTACAGAGAAGGTTCACCAGACTGATTCCTGGGATGGCAGGACTTCCATATGAAGAAAGACTGGATACTCGGCTTGTACTCGCTGGAATTTAGAAGATTGAGGGGGGATCTTATAGAGATTTACAAAATTCTTAAGGGATTGGACAGGCTAGATGCAGGAAGATTGTTCCCGATGTTGGGAAAGTCCAGAACAAGGGGTCACAGTTTAAGGATAAGGGGGAAGTCTTTTAGGACCGAGATGAGAAAAACATTTTTCACACAGAGAGTGGTGAATCTGTGGAATTCTCTGCCACAGAAGATAGTTGAGGCCAGTTCATTGGCTATATTTAAGAGGGAGTTCGATGTGGCCCTTATGGCTAAAGGGATCAGGGGGTATGGAGAGAAGGCAGGTAAGGGATACTGAGTTGGATGATCAGCCATGATCATATTGAATGGTGGTGCAGGCTCGAAGTGCCGAATGGCCTGCTCCTGCACCTATTTTCTATGTTTCTATGTCTATGTTTCTATGTTTGGGAGTGACTATCCAGCAATGTGCATTGTCAGGCCATTTGTTTTCAGGATCAACAAGCACATGCCTCTATTATCTTCATAATGTTCACCCTTTCTTTTTCAACAGCAGTCATAAATAAATGGTGGTCAGAAGCCCAGACTTTTTTTTCCTTTTTCACCACAGGCCGCTGAAACAATGCACTGCAATAGAAAGGGATGTAGCAAATTTCAAACTCAGTTGGATCTGATATTTGCTGCAAATGGGTCAGCTTTTCTTTGATTTTCAAATTCTCACTTGCAGAACTATTCACAGAGGAAGAGATTCACCTTTGGTCATAAGTTTTAAATGGCTGATTTTCAGCCCTAACGGCACACTACAAATTTGATTACACAGCACCTCACAAACCCATGATCAGAAAGGAAAAGGACAGCAGGTGTATAGAATCACCACCACCAGCAGACTGTTCCTCGGGCGGCAAGGTGGTGCAGCGGTCGAGATGCTGCCTTACAGCACTCCAGGTTAATCCTGACGTTTGGGTGCTGTCTGAACAGAGTTTGTACGCGCTCCGTGTGACCGCGTGGGTTTTCTCAGAGATCTTCGGTTTCCTCCCGCATTCCAAAGATGTACAGGTGTATAGGTTAATTGGCTTAGTGTAAGTGTAATTGGTCCCTACTGTGTGTAGTATACGACAGAGGTTCACCTGCACCTCCTCCAACCTCATCTACTGCATCCGCTGCTCCAGATGCCAGATGATCTATATCGGTGAGACCAAGCGGAGGCTTGGCGATCGTTTCGCCGAACACCTCCGCTCGGTCCGCAAAAACCAACCCGACCTCCCGGTGGCTCAGCACTTCAACTCCCCCTCCTATTCCGTATCCGACCTCTCGGTCCTGGGCCTCCTCCACGGCCAGAGTGAGCAACACCGCAAGTTGGAGGAACAGCACCTCATATTCCGCTTGGGGAGTCTGCATCCTTTGGG
Organism: Okamejei kenojei; assembly: GCA_035221665.1. NCBI lineage: Eukaryota > Metazoa > Chordata > Chondrichthyes > Rajiformes > Rajidae > Okamejei > Okamejei kenojei. The sequence goes on along the minus strand of CM069131.1, from coordinate 35,064,415 downwards.
CTTGAACATTGAATTTTCTCAATTCTGTTAGCCCTTGCTGTCTCCTCCCCTTCCCACCTCTCCCTCAGCCCTCGGGCCCTGGCATTCCCTCTATCTCTATCTCCCTCCCCCACCCTAGTCGCACTAGCTTCTCATTTTCACACCACAAACAGCTTACAATGGCTTGTTCCCTTTATCATCGATACTTTTTTGCATATCTTTCATTCATTGTTCTTTATCTCTCCACATCACTGTCTATCTCTCTCGTTTCCCTGATCCCTGACCAGTCTGAAGAAGGGTCTCGACCCGAAACGTTGCCTATCTCCTTTGCCTCTTAGATGCTGCTGCACCCGCTGAGTTTCTCCAGCTTTTTGTGTAACCCCCCTGTGTGTAGTATAGTGTTAATGTGCGGGGATTGCTGGTCGGTGCGGACTTGGTGGGCCATAGGGCCCGTTTCCGTGCTAAACCAAACTAAACTAATTGCTCTTCAAGGCACACACCTCATCTGGAAATATATATCTATTCCCAAATCCTAGACCTCAAGAACTCCCTACATAACACAACAACACTAGCAGTATCTTTGTCAGCAGTCAGCAGTGGATCAAGAAGGAAGCTCACTTATATTAATAATAAGTAGCAGGAGTAGAATACTTTTTCATAGCTACTCAACCATGCAGTAAGGTTCTGGCTATCTTTCACTTCATCACTTTAATGATCTTGCCCCATAATTACAAACATTTATCAATGTGACTTTTGAACTGAGCCTGCACAGCCCTTTCGGGTAGGGAATTCCAAAGAAAAGCTTTTATCTATTTCTCCTCAGTCAGTCTTGAATACACAATCCCTTATATTGAGATTAATCGCTGATTCCACAAAGCCCTGCCAGAGGAGACTTCATCCCTGAATCTATCCTATCAATTCTCATAGGCAATTAGGAATGGTGAATAAATGTTGCCTTTCTTGCCACACCGTTCAGTTCAACAAGAACCAAAGACAAATTCCCGCTAATACTATTCTATTCCGGGTGTCCATAATACAATGAAATGTATGAAACTCAATTATGAGGCCTTTAACTTTAAAGTAGATTGAAATAACAACTAGACTAAGTGCAGACCCATTGGTCTGCTCCCCCAACGCAATATTCCACCACTCACCCGTTTCCCCAATGCAACCCGCTCCCGCATATTCCACCACTCGCGCATAGCCCCCAACTGCGCAGGCTTAGCTCATTTCCCCTCATCCATCACTCCCTCCCCCTCCTCTTCACCCTCCCTCTTCTTTCCCCCTCCTCCCCTCCCCAAATTCCTCCCTCTCATTTACCCTACCCTCAGTCAATCCCTCCCTTCCTCCTCTCCCCTCCCTACCCCCCCCTCCTATCCCCACCTCCCCTATCCCTCCTCACCTCCCCCACTCCCCTCCTCTCCCTTTATTTTCCCTCCTACACTACTAGACATGAGACAGGAAAAATCTGAAAAAAGAGGAAGAGATAGATTTCTCCACGGATTTTGAAATTTGGCGAGGCCCCACCTCCGCCGTGAGGCCCCACCGTCGCGGTCTCTATACCTCCTGGATCGCTATGTAGAACCCCAGCCAGGGCCTCGCGGGTAGAAGCCCGGGTCGGATGAAGCGACTGATGGCGCCACAGAGGCGGTGAAGTGGGCTCGGCCGCTTGCCCGCTGGGCACCGTGGAGGCGCCCGCAGACGCAGCTCCAGCCAGCATAGCGTTAGTGTTGCTCACTCCGCTCCTTCAGCTTTATATTCTCCTCGCCGGGCGCCACCCGTGACTGACAGCGGACCCGGCCAATCAGGGCGGCGATGGTGCAGGAAGGGGCGTCGGCATGCCGGCGACTGACAGGAGAGGAGACGAATCGGCATGCCGGCGATCGACAGGAGAGACCAATCTGCGCATGCGCGGTTTTTAAGATTTTTAAACCTTAATATCTTTTAAAATATACCATATTAAGGTGGCGAAAAAATTGTAGCACTGTTGTATACCATTTTTGCACAAATAGAAAAAAAAAAACACAAAACCGGAAGAGCAGAAGATCAGAGTTTTAGTTATGTATAGATTTAGAAACATAGAAACATAGAAATTAGGTGCAGGAGTAGGCCATTCAGCCCTTCGAGCCTGCACCGCCATTCAATATGATCATGGCTGATCATCCAACTCAGTATCCCGTACCTGCCTTCTCTCCATACCCTCCGATCCCCTTAGCCACAAGGGCCACATCCAACTCACTCTTAAATATAGCCAATGAACTGGCCTCAACTACCCTCTGTGGCAGAGAGTTCCAGAGACTCACCACTCTCTGTGTGAAAAAAGTCTTTCTCATCTCGGTCTTAAAGGATTTCCCCCTTATCCTTAAGCTGTGACCCCTTGTCCTGGACTTCCCCAACATCGGGAACAATCTTCCTGCATCTAGCCTGTCCAACCCCTTAAGAATTTTGTAAGTTTCTATAAGATCCCCTCTCAATCTCCTAAATTCCAGAGAGTATAAACCGAGTCTATCCAGTCTTTCTTCATAAGACAGTCCTGACATCCCAGGAATCAGTCTGGTGAACCTTCTCTGCACTCCCTCTATGGCAATAATGTCCTTCCTCAGATTTGGAGACCAAAACTGTACGCAATACTCCAGGTGTGGTCTCACCAAGACCCTGTACAACTGAAGTAGAACCTCCCTGCTCCTGTACTCAAATCCTTTTGCTATGAAAGCTAACATACCATTCGCTTTTTTCACTGCCTGCTGCACCTGCATGCCTACTTTCAATGACTGGTGTACCATGACACCCAGGTCTCGCTGCATCTCCCCTTTTCCTAATCGGCCACCATTTAAATAATAGTCTGCTTTCCTGTTTTTGCCACCAAAGTGGATAACCTCACATTTATCCACATTATACTGCATCTGCCAAACATTTGCCCACTCACCCAGCCTATCCAAGTCACCTTGCAGTCTCCTAGCATCCTCCTCACAGCTAACACTGCCCCCCAGCTTAGTGTCATCCGCAAACTTGGAGATATTGCCTTCAATTCCCTCATCCAGATCATTAATATATATTGTAAATAGCTGGGATCCCAGCACTGAGCCCTGCGGTACCCCACTAGTCACTGCCTGCCATTGTGAAAAGGACCCGTTTACTCCTACTCTTTGCTTCCTGTTTGCCAGCCAGTTCTCTATCCACATCAATACTGAACCCCTAATACCGTATGCTTTAAGTTTGTATACTAATCTCTTATGTGGGACCTTGTCGAAAGCCTTCTGGAAGTCCAGATATACCACATCCACTGGTTCTCCCTTATCCACGCTACTAGTTACATCCTCGAAAAATTCCACAAGATTCGTCAGACATGATTTACCTTTTGTAAATCCATGCTGACTTTGTCCAATGATTTCACCACTTTCCAAATGTGCTGCTATCCCATCTTTAATAACTGACTCTAGCAGTTTCCCCACTACCGATGTTAGACTAACTGGTCTGTAATTCCCCGTTTTCTCTCTCCCTCCCTTCTTAAAAAGAGGGGTTACATTTGCTACCCGCCAATCCTCAGGAACTACTCCAGAATCTAAAGAGTTTTGAAAGATTATCACTAATGCATCCACTATTTCCTGAGCTGCTTCCTTAAGTACTCTGGGATGCAGCCTATCTGGCCCTGGGGATTTATCGGCCTTTAATCTATTCAATTTACCCAACACCACTTCCCGACTGACCTGGATTTCACTCAATTCCTCCTTTGACCCACAGTCCCCTGCTATTTCCGGCAGATTATTTGTCTTCCTTAGTGAAGACGGAACCAAAGTAGTTATTCAATTGGTCCGCCATATCCTTGTTCCCCATGATCAACTCACCTGTTTCTGACTGCAAGGGACCTACATTTGTTTTAACTAACCTCTTTCTCTTCACATATCTATAAAAACTTTTGCAGTCAGTTTTTATGTTCCCTGCCAGTTTTCTTTCATAATCTATTTTTCCTTTCCTAATTAAGCCCTTTGTCCTCCTCTGCTGGTCTCTGAATTTCTCCCAGTCCTCTGGTATGCTGCTTTTTCTGGCTACTTTGTACGCATCATCCTTTGCTTTGATACTATCCCTGATTTCCCTTGTTATCCACGGATGCACTACCTTCCCTGATTTATTCTTTTGCCAAACTGGGATGAACAATTTTTGTAGTTCATCCATGCAGTCTTTAAATGTCTTCCATTGTATATCCACCGTCAACCTTTTTAGAATTAATTGCCAGTCAATCTTGGCCAATTCACGTCTCATACCCTCAAATTTACCATAGCTAGATACAAAATGAGTGGTTCAGGCAGTATCTCGAGATCCGAAATGTCAGGTATTTCTTTTCTCCAGAGATGCTGCCTGACTTACTGATTTACTCCGGCATTTTGTCTTCTGTGTAAACCTAAACCAGCATCCGCAGTTCCTTCCTACACAATTTATCATAGGTATTGTGTTTATTAAATATCTCTAACATTAGGTGATGTGGCATTGGGGATAGCATTGACCATATCAACATTTCTTGTGAGGTTAATGCACATTATATACTTTATTTACAGTGGTAAGAAAGTCCAGGACTGCAGTGGGGGGGAGGAAACTGTCCCTTGCCATCAGGGCATATATGCATCAGACTGTCAGTCTTGTGCTTGTCCTGGCAGGTCTGTCCTGGTGTTGGAAGGCAGAGGCATGGCACACAGACTTCCCCTGCAGTTGACCCTTGCCTCAAGAAATGGTGCTGGCCGTCTCCGGATTAACCTGGTGGGTGAACTTTGGCCTTGAAGAGGCAACACGGCAGTGTCTGGATTGTCCTGGCAGCTCGGAGGGGGGGGGGGGGTGGTGATGGGGGTGGGGGTGTGGGGGGGTGTGTGTGTGCACGCACATTGGCTGTTGGCAGGAAGAGGCACTGGCGTCGAGAGCCACACACTCAGTCTTAGCCTCAGGTAGGGGGTCTGGTTGTCTAGGGCTTCTTCCCGGTAGTCCAGTCTCAACCACACAGTTTGGTTTTGGGTTTGTCCCAGTGGCTCAGTGTTCCTCAAACCTGCAAAAGGGGACCACGGCTAGTGGGAAGGCAGACCACTTTGTCATTTGTCATCCTTCCCTCCTCATTCTCTCCTCTGGCTGGGCTGCCTGGGTTTTATAGGGAGTAGGCAGACAAGGTTCTAGTGGCCAACCAACATCAATTAATTGGACCCAGCTGTTACTGATGATGCTGGGGATTGGCCTCTCCTGGCCAGTCAGCCCACGACAGGGATCAGAAGAGGGGGCACTGTCACATTAGCATATTTAACTTACACTTCTATAAAAAATTGACCTTGACAGCTGTCATTAAGTGACTTAAATTTGCTCCCAAGATTTTTTACCAAAGAAATACAGGAAGTTGCAACTATATTGTTACTCCCACAAATCTCACCTTCAAATACAGTACGAGGACCACAATGACATTGCATGTTATTTATGTTGTGAAATCAAAGCATCATTTTAGAACTGCAACGGACCAATATGACCAACGCGTATCTAACAACAGTAATTTTGGTAATCACTTCCTGCCCATCTTTATTATTCAAGATCCCATTTGGCAAAGGTACATTCTTCATGCAGATGTTGATACTCACCAGTAAAACTGACTTTTGGGGGTATTGGTACTGTTTATTGACTTGCCACTTGAACTTCGTCAAAAATGTTAACTAAGCATTCTTTGCTTTAAAACATCCTGCTCCCTCGATTTTAGACCTTGACCCCATAAAAAAAAATGGCATTTGATTCAAAACAAGCTTTTCTGCTTTGTTTTAATATTAACAGACAAAAGTTCAAATAGTTTTAAATGTGTTCCAGTCAGTCTCATTGTAAGCTGTTTGTGGTGTGAAAATGAGAAGCCATTGTAAGCTGTTTGTGGTGTGAAAATGAGAAGCTAATGCGACTGGGGTGGGGGAGGGAGATAGAGATAGAGGGAATGCCAGGGCCCGAGGGCTGAGGGAGAGGTGGGAAGGGGAGGAGACAGCAAGGGTTAACAGAATTGAGAAAATTCAATGTTCAAGCCCAGAGGATGCAGACTCCCCAAGCGGAATATGAGGTGCTGTTCCTCCAACTTGCGGTGTTGCTCACTCTGGCCGTGGAGGAGGCCCAGGACCGAGAGGTCGGATACGGAATGGGAGGGGGAGTTGAAGTGCTGAGCCAACGGGAGGTCGGCTTGGTTATTGTGGACCGAGCGGAGGTGTTCGGCGAAACGATCGCCAAGCCTCCGCTTGGTCTCACCGATATAGATCATCTGGCATCTGGAGCAGCGGATGCAGTAGATGAGGTTGGAGGAGGTGCAGGTGAACCTCTGTCGTACCTGGAAGGACTGCTTGGGTCCCTGAAAGGAGTGGAGGGGGGAGATGAAGGGACAAGTGTAGCATTTCTTGCGGTTGCAAGGGAAGGTGCCTGGGGAAGGGGTAGAGCGGGAGGAAAGGGAAGAATTGACAAGGGAGTTGCGGAGGGAGCGGTCTTTGCAGAAGGCAGACGGGGGGAGATGGGAAGATGTGGCGAGTGGAGGGGTCACGCTGGAGGTGGCGAAACTGGCGGAGCACTATATGTTGTATTTGCCGGCTGGTGGGGTGAAAGGTAAGGACCAGGGGGACTCTGCCCTGTTTGCGAGTGGGGGAATGGGGAGAGAGGGCAGTGTTGCGGGGTATGGAGGAGACCCTGGTGCGAGCCTCATCAATAGTGCGGGAGGGGAATCCCCGTTCTCTGAAGAACGAGGCCATTTGTGATCACCTGGTGTGGAACACCTCATCCTGGGAGCAGATGCGGCTATCTATATCTCTCGTTTCCCTGATCCCTGACCAGTCTGAGGAAGGGTCTCGACCCAAAACGTCGCCCATCTCCTTCGCTCCTTAGATGCTGCTGCACCTGCTGAGTTTCTCCAGCCTTTTGTGTACCATCGGGAAACATTTTCCTGCATCTAGCCTGCCCAATCCCTTAAGGATTGTATACATTTCCAAGATCCCCTCTCGTCCTTCTAAATTCCAGTGAATACAAGCCCAGTCGACCCATATGTCCATTTCATGACATGTCCCACCATCCCGGGAATTAACCTGGTGAACCTACGCTGCACTCCCTCAATAGCAAGAACGTCCTTCCTCAAATTAGGAGACCAAAACTGCACACAATACTCAAGGTGCGGTCTTCACTTTACCTAATTTGACACCATTCAGATAATAATCTGCCTTCTTGTTTTTGCCACTAAAGTGGATAACCTCACATTTATCCACAATATACGGCATCTGCCCTTGCAGCCTCATAACATCCTCCTCGCAGCTCACACTGCCACCCAGCTTTGTGAGATCCGCAAACTTGGAGATGTTACATTTAATTCCCTCGTCTAAATCATTAATATATTGTAAATAACTGGGGTCCCGGCACCGAGCCTTACGGCACCCCACTAGTCACTGCAGGAGCAGGAGTAGGCCACTTGGCCCCTCCTCAAATCTCACCTGCCATTCAATATCATCATGTTAGATTTGTCACAGGCTTCAACTTTTCTTTTGCACCAGTTCCCCAGTCCTCAATTCCCAGAACTCTCAACATGTTTTGTCTATTTTTTCTTTAAATACCCCTATTAATCTTGCTTCCACAGACCACTGGTGAAGAGAATTCCAGAGATTGGCCATTTTCTGCAGGAATAAGTTCCTTCGCACCTCAGTTTTAAATGACTTGCAATAGACAATAGGTCCAGGAGTAGGCCATTCAGTCCTTCGAGCCAGCACCGCCATTCACTGATCATGGCTGATCATCCACATTCAGTACCCCGTTCCTGCCTTCTCACCATATTCCCTGACTCCACTATCCTTAAGAGCGCTATCTAACTCTCTCTTGATAGCATCCAGAGAATTGGCCTCCACTGCCTTCACAGGCAGAGAATTCCACAGATTCACAACTCTCTGGGTGAAAAAGTTTTTCCTCATCTCTGTTCTAAATGGTCTCCCCATAGTTCTTAAATTGTGGTCCCTAATTCTGGACTCCCCCAACATAAGGGGAACATGTTTTCTGCCTCTAGCGTGTCCAATACCTTAATAATCTTATATGTTTCAATAAGATCCCCTCTCATCCTTCTAAATTCCAGTATACAAGCCCAGCCGCTCCAATCTATCAACATGTGACAGTCTCACCATGCCGGGAATTAACCTCATGAACCTACCTCAAAAGCAAGAATGTCCTTCCTCAAATTTGGAGACCAAAACTGCACACAATACTCCAGGTGTGGTCTCACTAGGGCCCTGTACAACTGCATACGGACCTCTTTGCTCCTGCACTCAACTCCTCTTGTTATGAAGGCCAACATGCCATTAGCTTCTAATCTTATTACAATGTCTCCCCTTTCAAATTTCTGCCACTTGAAGAACCAACTTGACATCCACCCTATCAAGCCTGCAAGGATCTTCAATAAGATATCCCTCATTCTTTGAAACTCCCAGGAAATACAAATCCATTTTTTTAGTCCCTCATGATGAGACAATTGTTTTATCCCAGCAATTAGATTTGTGAATCTCCTTTGGACAATTTCCAACATCAGTCCACCCACTCCTAAATAAGGGGACCAAATCTTTGCCAGGGACTCTGGATATGTCCACACCAATATCCTGCACCATGCTTACAATGCTTTTGTATTCTACAGTTCAACCCTTTTGCAATAAAGGCTAAATTGCCATTTGCCTTCCTAGCCACTTGCTGCACCTGCCTGCTAAATATCTGGCGATTCATACACAAGAATACCCAGAACCCCCTGTACTTCACTCATCTGCCATCTTTCTCCATTTAGAACATGGTCTGCCTCTAAATTCCTTTGACCAAAGTTTATAACCCCACACTCTCACACATTAAACTCCATTCACTGTTTTCAGCCACTCGCTTAAACTATTCATATCCAGTTGTAGAGTCCTAATATCCTCATTGCAAAATGCCCTCCACCCTGTTGTCATGCCATCAGCAGGCTTGGATACTTAACATTTCCCCTCCTTTCATGTCATTAATATAAATGATAAATAATTGAGGGCTAAAAGGTATTTTTCAAACATTCAGCTAGTTCCATCCTTCCAACGGGCTGGTCATCTTAGTTCTTTCATAGCATCAGGAGTCAAGGCTGCTTTATTGTCATATGTCCCAAAAGGGAACAATGAAATTCTTAACATATCTCTGGTTAAGATATGTAATCATAGTACTCTTTAAACGCCGCAATAAACATCAAAAAGCTCGGTATGTAAAAACAACACCTTGCAAATACAAAACAATGCCCCAAGTCTATATAGTACAGAGCCTAGTTGGAGATTGTAGTGTTGAATAGGCTATGTAGAAAGGCTCTGCAGATGCTGGTTTATACCTAAGATAGACACAAAGTACTAGAGTAACTCAGCGGGTCGTCAGGTAGCATCTCTGGAGAAAAAAAGGATGGGTGACGTTTCGACGTCACTTTGTGTCTATTTTCGTGTTTTAATCGCCTGTTGGCGGTTGGGAAGAGGCTGCTCCTGGACGTTATGATGAAGCGAAAATCACAAAAGATAACATGAAATAACCCACAAATTGGGATGAACTTTTGTTCAGCAGCTGCGCTCACCAGGATTGCCAGCAGACACATTATAAAACTGCAGCACTTTGCTTTTAAATAGAGAATCGCCTGTCTCCATTATGTCAGCACTCGGCGCCCACTTTCAAATATAATGTTCCCAATCCTTACAAACATCAAATCCAGCTCCAGAAAAATACAACACTCAGATTTTTTGGGCGTCAATATTATTGACTTAGCGCCGACCTTAACAAGAAACTGAAACATACCTCCCTGCGGAGACTTTCGGAAACCCTTGGGAGAAACCGGTGCTGGCGACAGCGGGAGCTGGAAGGAGCAGCGAGGTGAGAGAAGGATTGGAAACAGTTCTGCATTGAACAACTCGTTGCGTTTTCAAATGAGATATCAACTGCGCGGTTAAATATTATAACGGGAGTGTTCATATTCGCGCCCTGCGCTCCTGAGCTACTGATCATTTACGCATTTTCCAGCAGCCAAATGCTGACCCGACTGTCTCCTGCTCGCCAATTGCCCTGGACTCACTCGGACACAATGGGCAAGATACGCTGCCAGCGGCCAGCGCCACCAGCTCGCCAGTGACCTCTGCAACCATTCAAAATACACACTGGAACAACCTCCTCACTGCGAACTTCCACAAACTACTGCAGTGTGTATCCTTCCTTCCCGGCAAAGTAAAGCCAATTTTTATGCTCGCCAAATCCCGCCCCTCCCACACACAGCCATGCCCTCCGATGTGTTCCTTACTTTAAAATGCAACGACTGCAAGCGTGGGCGCTGTACGGCTGGTTTACAGCGCGGCAGGCTCTGCTCTGGGATGGTGCAGACTAAGAGCACACCTGGAGAAGTGACAGGACCCAGGGAAAACACGCAGAGTGGAAACACGATTGCGAGACCTTATTGCACAGCTTCGCTGGTGTATGGAACAAGCTGCCAGAGGAAGTGGCCGTGGCGGGTGCATTAACAATGTTTAAAAGACCTTTGGACACTCTCGTGGATCTGAAAGATTTAGTTGGGAAATATGCCAAATGCAGGAAAATTAGATTATATCAGGAAGATACCTTGGCCGTCACGTACGAGTTGGGCGGAAGGGCCCGTTTCCGTTCTTTACAGATCTTAAGTTAATTAGATTAAAATGTTTGTGCCCTGTTTATGGACCGGAAGCATCGCACATTATTTAAAATGTAAACGATACTTCTGATCATGTACACATTTATTCAGCATCAATTTACAGCAATCTGTTAAAACTGACTTTACCAATTACCTTTGGAGATATCGCTTTCTGGCTAAATATATAAACCAATGCATGCTTACTTTTTATAGATTCGAAATCAGCTTTATCCCCAAGTTCAATTAATTATTCTGAAATGTTTTTTTTTAGAATTTGGTTAGACATTACATGGTTTATTTACTTATTTATGACACTTATTATTTACTTATGATTTATTTACTTATATATAACATTTATTTTAAGAATAAGGGGTAAGCCATTTAGACCGAAGATGAGGAAACACTTTTTCACACAGTGAGTTGTGAGTCTGTGGAATTCTCTGCCACGTTGGACGGTGGAGGCCGGTTCGCTTAATACTTTCAAGAGAGAGCTAGGTAGGGCTCTTAAAGATAGCGGAGAAGGCAGGAATGGGGTACTGATTGTGGATGATCAGCCATGATCACATTGAATGGCAGTGCCGGCTCGAAGGGCCGAATGGCCTACTCCTGCACCTATTTAGTGACTATTTAATATACATTTCTATCCGAAGGCATCCAAATGTCAGACTAATGTTTTTTGCTTACCTCAATTTGAACAGGAAGGCATTCACTAGCACCTATGAAGAGCAGCACTATGACCAAAGGACACTTGAAAAAGTCCACACCGAAATGAAAGCACTGCAGTTATATTCTGAATGTCTTTGCTTGACACTGGTGATCGAGCATAAGCTCTCAATTGTCTGTGGTTTATTGACCAGCAGTCTAAGTTAACAATCTTAAAGACATCAGTCATTGAGACATTACCACAACAAAATGCAACATTGATGTTGGTAGTTTGTACATCAAGATACGTTAAACATTTTCAATTTAAATGTTTATTTCAATGCAAGCCTATAACAATATTTTTCCTGTTTTTTGGGTAAAGGTGTGTGCTTGTGATGGAAAGGATCTTGACTGTACTATTTCCAATATCAGCATCAAACACTAATAGGATAATCTTGAAACGAAGCATTCAAAAACAGAATGTCTTCGCACGGTTCGCAATAACCAACCTGATCTCCCGGTGGCATAGCACTTCAATTCCCCCTCCCATTCCAAATCCGACCTTTCTGTCCTGGGCCTCCTCCATGGCCAGAGTGAGGGCCACCTTAAATTGGAGGAGCAGCACCTCATATTTCGCCTGGGCAGTTTGCACCCCAGCGGTATGAACATTGACTTCTCTAATTTCAGGTAGTCCTTATTTTCTCCTCCCCTTCTCAGCTCTCCCTCAGCCCTCTGGCTCCACCTCTTCCTTTCTTCCTTCTGCCCCCACCCTCACATCAGCCTGAAGAAGGGTTTCGACCCGAAACGTTGCCTATTTCCTTTGCTTCATAGATGCTGCCTCGCCTGCTGAGTTTCTCCTGCATTTTTGTCTACATTCAACCCTTTACTTTGTATACCACAGCTTCAATGCTAATGACAATGCTAACATCCCTGCAAGCAAAATAATGTTTTTTTCCCTTCTAAATGCAGTTACAAATTTAGGCCTATTTTCCAGAAATATGTCTGTATCCTTAAAATACTATTGTGATAATCAAAAAAAAAGGAACTGCATGTCTTAAACCTGCAAGGGTTTAAAATTGGATAAATGCTCAAAGACTGTTGAAACGCATTTCAGACTGCAATAGGAGGCAGAAAAGGAGATTACTGGGGCTCTGACAAAAAAAAAAAATCATCCCTTGCCACAGGTGAAATGAAGGACAGCGAATATGGTACCTTATTGAATACGTTGGGATAAGCCAGGCAATTGCAGCCTGTGAGTCTAACTTCATGACAGGAACATCATCGGAAGGCAGGGGTGGATTGACCTAAGATTAGCTTGTTAAAGGAGATCCTGCCTGACCAATTTAATTGATTTTTTCGAAGAGGTTACGAAATGAGGGTAGTGAGTTTGATGTGGGCATCAATGTGGAGAACGTGTAAACTCCACATACATAGCACCCAAGGCCAAGATTGAACATACGAGGCAGCAGCTCTATCTGTGTGCCACTGTTTTACTAGTTAATAACAAACTTGGGTACCAATTTTTATGCAAGTTTCTTGCATCTTAGAGGTTACAAGGAGAAGATAGATTCGAAATGACAGCCCTTTCATAAGGGAGCATGGCTCATACCTCTGGGTTCATGGCTGAAGAGAAATTAGTTCTAAAGATCAGTTGCATTAATAGATTTTATTTCACAACTTGTGTAAACGTTTTTCAGAACTACAGCTAAACATTTTTTAATCTCAATTTCCATTTGGTGATTTGCAGGAAAAACATAACATTCAATTACGTGGTGCTGTTTATTTCGGCACTATGTGATTGAAAATAATCCTTTCCCTGGGGAAATGACCATTTCCTGTCATTGGGAACGTCCCAGTTTGAGTTGTGCTTGCATGTCTAATGCCACGTGCGCATCAGGCTTGCAAAACATGCCATAATTTCCATAGCACCAGGGATTAGTAATGCAACTCCAGGCTAATAACCCACTCAATCAACTCCCATTATTAATCTTTTACTTCAGAGCTCTTCTACCCTCTGACCCTCCCCCATCACAACCCTACCCACCGATTTTGCCTTTCAAACTCCTAATCAGCCCAATCCCACAAAAACTCATTCCAGTTCTCAACTGTGGGATAGGTGTGTGTACCACAGTTATTCAACCATCTGGCTACCTTTTCGCCAATCTGGGCTCTGATCCAGTTTCTATTATCAACATACCCTCCACACACTTGGCTCTGATTTTATGGGGAGCAGGCAGGAGAATGGGGTTGAGAGCGAAAAAATACATCAGCCATGATTGAATGGCAGAGTAGACTTGATAACCTAATTCTGTTCCTATCACATAAATTTATGAACATATGAAATTATCAACTTTTGACAATGTTCAAATATCCAGGTTAATTACTTACAACTCATTGGTTTGTGTTGCAAAGATAATTAATTCTGTACAGTTGTTCTTTTATATATTTGGAACTAGTATTTAATGTATATTTTTGATTTAAACATAAATAATCAAATCATGGCTACTATTAAGAAGCTCAACCACACCACAAAACAAAATTTGATTAAATATATTTCAACAACAGAATAACAAATTCTCACAAACCTAAATGACGAACCAAAGTTAAAGTCACGGTTTTATTTTCTCAATTGTTACAAACTAAAAGGTCTGTGAGCTTATAAAAGATGGCTAAAACTACTTTCTGTTTATTTGGACAAACATAAAATAAATCAACTTTTTAAAAGTGACCATTGATTCTATGTAATTGTAAATGGACATTGAAAACATGAGGAATAGGGAAGTTCAACTTATGTCCTGACATATTGCACGAAATGTTCCACCCTTTATCTGTGCACTGTGGATAGGTTGATTGTAATCATTAACTTTGACTGGATAGCATGCAAACAAAGAGCTTTTAATTGTACTTGGGTACATGTGACAATAATAAATAAGACTGAACATTTCCTTGCATGTAGTTAAATCTTTGTCGCAATAATGGAAATGTTTTCAATAATTATGGGAATGACACAAAGAAACTTTAACAGTTTTCACATTAGAGTATTATTAAAATAATATCAACTGTGAACAAATAATTTACCATTTCACTGCTGAGAAATTGTATCAATTCATCTAATTGGTACAAGATCAATGTTGCTCACAGCCAATCAGAACGTAAAGAAGTACAAATTCTATTTCAGATTTCTTTTTTTTTTTTTTTTTTAATTTTATTTTTATTATAGAAACAAAGTAATGACAAAGTACATTGTTTTACAATAATAAAAAATACATGATAATAATGATAAATTCATACTGTTGATATTATTTGTATTATTATTAATTATAAATTTCAAGGTTGTTTATTTTATATAATTGGGAATACATGGTATTAATGATACATTCATAGTATTAGCAATATACTCATACTACCCATGATATCCATATTGTCTCTGATTTCCAAATACAGGTCCCAATTTTATGTAATTAATAATACGCAATATTAATAAAACTTCTATGATATTCATTATATTTTCATAATGTTAACAATGTTTGTATTATCATTGACTTTAAATTCAAAAATTATTTGAAATCAATCTGACAACCAGCTAGATATAACAGTATAAAAATAAAAGAGAAGAAGTACAATGTAGCAAAGATGAGCGGGAAGCAAGAGGATTGGGTAATGTTTAAAGAGCAACAGAAGATAACTAAAAAGACAAGGTAGACAAAAGTGCTGGTGAAGCTCCTTCTCCAGCACTTTTGTCTCCTTCAATTTTCCAGCATCTGCAGTTCTTTCTTAAACACTAAAAAGGCAATACGGGGAGCAAAGATGAGGTACGAAGGTAAGCTAGCCAAGAATATAAAGGGGGATAGTAAAAGCTTCTTTAGGTATGTGAAGAGGAAAAAAATAGTGAAGACCAAAGTTGGACCCTTGAAGACCGAAATAATTTATTATGGGGAACAAGGAAAATGGCAGATGAGTTGAACAGGTACTTTGGATCCGTCTTCACTAAGGAGGACACAAACAATCTTCCTGATATAGTAGTGGCCAGAGGATCTGGGATGATGGAGGAACTGAAGGAAATCCACATTGGGCAGGAAATGGTGTTGGGTAGACTGATGGGACTGAAGGCTGATAAATCCCCAGGGCCTGATGGTCTGCATCCCACGGTATTTAAGGAAGTGGCTTTAGAAATAGTGGATGATAATTTTCCAACGTTCTATAGACTCAGGATCAGTTCCTGTGGATGGAGGGTAGCTAATGTTATCCCACTTTTTAAGAAAGGCGGGAGAGTGAAAACGGAATTATAGACCAGTTAGCCTGACGTCAGTGGGTGGCGTCAACAGCCGGCTCTGGCTCCGGCTCCGTGGGTGGGGATAGGCCATGCCGACGATTCAGGGCCTGGGCACTGAGACTGGCTGTCCTCCGGGCCAGCGGAAATCCGCCGCATTAGCGCTGAGGCTGGGGCTGCCTGCGGGCGGCGGCGGCGGCTCCAGACGGGTCGATGATCCGAGGCCTGGGCACTGAGCCTGGCTCTGAGGCCGACGGCTGCTGCAGCTCCGGGCCCGCGCAGCAGGATAAGAGCGGCAACCTCGAGATCCTGGGGAGGTAAGGAGAGAGAGTGGGGGGTTTGAAGGAGAGGGGGGGTAGGGATGGAGAAGGGTGAAAGTGGGGGAGGTGAGTAGGGATAGTGGGGGGGGGAGGATAGGGGGGAGGTGAGGAGTGGGGATAGAGGGATAGGAGGGGAGTAGGGAGGGGAGAGGAGTTATGGAGGGAGGCAGTGACTGAGGGTAGGGGAAAGGAGAGGCAGGGAGAGGTGAGGGAGGGATTGGGGAGGGGAGGAGGAGAGGGGAAAGACAATGAAGGATGAAGAGGAGGGAGAGGGATGATGGAAAATGAGCCACGTCTGTGCAGTTGGGGGCTATGTGTGAGTGGTGGAATATTGCGTTGTGGGAACGGGTGAGTGGTGGAATATTGCTTTGGGGAATGGGTTGCATTGGGGGACCAGGCTTCCCGTGTGACAGGGACTCAACGGGTCCCACTTAGTCTAGTTTCTCTTAAATGGGACATCTATTCTCTGAAACAGTGTTTCACAAATACAAAGCTATGTCTTTAATCAACATTTGCGAAATTTATTTGATAGCTACCATGGTTACAGTATTAATCCTGCTCTTGTCACAACTTAAATATTAACAGCTGAGTAAACACCTTCAAAACAACCATAGGTGAAAGCAATACCCAACTGTTCAGTCCATATTGTAAATTCTGTCTGTCAAGTACCATGTACTATCAGAAACATCATGAAATTACTCAGGGAAATTTTTGTTTTCACCCAAAAACCATGTCTGGTTAAAAACCCAAATCAAATTGTGAAAACCATCTTCAATAATATTTACCAACATTCACGATGAAACTTAGTAGTATTATCATAGAAAGGTAATCACCTTGTGATCATTCTGCTTTCACACAATATTTCTCTGGAATTATAAATTAATTAATAGATAATTGAATACAGAAGAATATATATAAGCTTACTAATAATATCAAATAAGATGTCATCAACCATAAGATGAAATTCCATCTCCCTCTCTCCAACTGATCTGCTATTACCAAACGTTTCTGTTTACTTTATAGTTAATAATTTAATTGGAAACTAAAATGTAAAGACTAGATGACTGAGAAGAACTGTGACATGTCAAGTGTATTATTTGAAAAGGGTTCTTCAGAACTGAAACCAAGGAAAACGTATGTTTGAAAGCTAGTTTAATTAAGGCTGATTGGAAAACTATAAAGTGACAGTGAATAGGCAAAGATGTGCATGAATATTGGACTTTGAGGAATGAAGACACAGCTATCAATGGCAATACACAGAGCATAATAACTAGAATAGGAGAAATAAAGGACTCTCATGGGAACTTGTTCGGTATTGTTCGATAGAATGTGGTGGTGTTGGTGAGGGAGAATAGAATATGAAGAGATATGAGCACAAGAATGAAAAATTTAACCAAAGGTATTGGAAAACCTAGACCCATTGTACATACTTTGATCAGCAGAGGAATGCAGGAAGAGCAGCACTTGTGGCAGGTTAGGATATTAAAAGTATCGCTTTTAAAAGTGGAGAATGAGATGTCAGAAAAGCACACAAACAGCATTAAATTATACTCGCTCTGCTTCTTGCATTCAAATTGGTGTTTTTCTTTTATACATTTCATGTTTAAGCAATGCCTGAGCATCAATGAAGTGGAGTGCAGTAACATGTGTCAAACAGCAGCTAGTGAGAGGCTGTCATTTCAAAGCAGTGTCCAGCTTGAGTAGTGGATAAAAGGGAGACAGGCTCTGGCAGGGTGGCCATTTTGAGAATGGATGCTTTGAAGTCCAGGTGCTACTGCTGGTCAAAGTGCAGGCTTTGGTGAAATCGGCTTTGATGAGCAGGGCACGGCAAGCAGCACTAAGGTAAGGGCAAGTCAAGTCATTTTTTAAGGATAGTAATGGAGTCACTGGATTGGTATGAACCCCTGTGATATGTGGTAAATCAGGTTCACTAATGACTATGTGAGAGTTTGTCTGTACACAGCTGCACCTCTTTTCAGGCTATGTGCATTGTTTGGAGCGACAATTGGACTCACTGTGGAGCATGCAGGAGGTGGAGAGTGATATGGACAGTAGTGCAGGGGAGTGCTCACACCACAGGTTTATTCAGGTAAATGGGTGACTGCCATGAGAGATAGGTACACAAAAATGCTGAAGAAACTCAGCGGATGCAGCAGCATCTATGGAACGAAGGAGATAGGCAACGTTTCGGGCCGAAACCCTTCTTCAGACCTTCTATCTCCTTCGTTCCATAGATGTTGCTGCATCCGGTAAGTTTCTCCAGCATTTCTGTCTACCATCGATTTTCCAGCATCTGCAGTTCCTTCTTAAACACAATGCCATGAGACATAGGCAGGTGGTGTAGGAGTCCCTAGCCTCTACCCCTCTCAAACAGGTGTATCAGTTTGGATACTATTGGAGAGGGGATAGCCTCTTAGGGGAAAATAGCAGCAGCTGGATCACTGATAACTCTTTGAATCAGGCAATGTCAAAGACTAGGTGAACAGTAGTGAGATGGGACAGGGGCACAGATGGGCGTTCCCGAGGATACAAGTGAGACTCTAGATTGGTCTGTTCTCCCTGATACCGTGGTCAAGGATGTCTTCAAGGGGACACAGGAAGTTCTGAAAGGGGAAGATGAGCAGCCCGAGATTGTGGTTCACATTGGTACCGGCAACATGGGTATGAAGACAGATGAAGTTCTGCAAAGATAATTTAGGGTGTTAGGTAGTTAGAGCAAAAGCAGAAACTTGAGAGGGACTCCCAGGATTACTCCCTGTTAGTCAGGCAAGAATAGTGAGGCAAGGAACAGGAAGCTGATACAGATAAATGCATGGCTAAGGAGCCTGGGTGGTGGGGTGAGGGAAAGTTTCAGATACATGGATCATTAGGCTCCCTTCCAGAGAAGGTAGGACATCTGAAGTAAAGGAACACAAATATCCTGCTGGTAGATTTGCTAGGAATCTGCTACTCAGGAAGGTTTAATCCAGCAGGGAGTTGAGACCCAAAGCAATAGTGTATCAAATGAGGAAATACAACCCGATGTAAATGTGAGTAGGTTCAGTAGAGGGGACAGGCAGGAGGCAAGTCTGGGATTGTGGAAAGTCTGATAAATTAAACTGCATTTATTTTAATGCAAAAAGCCTGACAGGTAAAACAGATGAACTCAGGATGTAGATGGATACATGGCAAATTACAGCTATAACAGAAACATGGCTGGTAGAGGAGCAGCACTTCAATGTTTGCACAAAGCTATCGAGAGTTTTAGTGATTATACTTGCTTCATGGATAGAGGTTTGGGGAGAGCAAGAGACTGAGCTCCTGAGTGGCTTTGTCATTATATTCTCATAAGGTGTATGCAATAATAGGGCCGTATGCTGTGGATGCTGGAACAAACTCAAACTAAGCAAATCCCGTAAAAACTATCAGTAATGCATAGAAAAAAACAAGTGTGCAAATTAATAATATTTTATCTGAAGAATCAATATTCTGGAATGACAGTTCTGAATAACCCAGTATTTTTTTCTGTTTTGTTGCTTACATTACCATCTTTGGAGTAATTTACTTGATCGCCTTGTGTATTTGCAGAAAAATATGCATTATTTTTCAAAATAAATAGAAGCTAAGAAATTCCTACATATGCATGCAAGAATAAAGCCTTTCTGAAACAGAAATTGTTTATGAATCAAACAAAGTAAAGGGAAATTGTATTTTTTGAAATAGAAGTAATTTCCCTGCACATCAGGTGACATCTTTAAGTATTGCAGGTCAGACAAAGCACGCAAGTGTCAGGTAAAATATAAAGCTACATCTCCAATGATTTGGGAGTGAATCAGTAACTGCGAAAAGAAAGCTTGTTATGGCCCTTCCTTGGTGCTCCTTCCATTTCTCTACCTATTCACTGGGCCTCTTAAAATTAATGGGCCAATTTACACCTAATCAGAATAGTAGCTCTGGATCTCTATCTCTTGGGACCTAATATAAGATTGTATGAATTCACTTAATTTGTGATCCTTAACAGCCAGGAGAGATAATTACTGCAGTTGCACCCGCACTACTCTTTCTGTCACACAGATCTCTTGCCAGTGCTGAACACAGCCACAGCAACAGCAACAAGAGCTCAGAAATTGTCAATTAAATATCTACCTACCTTAGAGTTGCATAAGTGTTTTTGCATGTTATCAACATGGCACGGAGGTTAATTACTTGAATTTAAACACAATACCTTAGGTTTATGGTCAGTGTTTGCTCCTCTGAATTCAGTAAATCACCTATCGCAAACGTTGCAGAGCCCACGAAGCTTCGCTGCAAGAGAGTAGAAAAGGTCTTCATTAGTTTCAAAATCCATGAGAATGACAACTTCAAAATCCATCTTGGTCTGAAAAAATAGTGGAGCTGAAGAAATGGGGATAGATCCCCATTCTGCACAATTTACAAACCAAAATGTTCAGCTTAATTTCTTTATGGCAGCAGAATATTTACTTTCACTAAAGACCAACATAAACTTACATTGGCAAATCGATAAACAAGCAATGGAAATTTGACATTCTATTTTGATATTGGAATGAAGCAGAAATAAATGTGTGTGCAGACAGGTAATAAGCTCGAATCATAATCATCTGTTTTCTAAATCAACTTTCAACATGAACTTTTCCACTTTCCTTCAGTCATCTGCAGGCGTTCCTCCCATACCCTTCTCCTTGCTGAGAGATGGTAATTGCTTCCTAATTCCCCATCCTGCTGCCTATTTAAGGCCAAGGCTATTGAGCTGGATATTTGCCATGGAAAGCATCATCAAGTACATTGTGCTCCCATCTAATAAATGTATCTTCAATTGGAGTTATTGTATCACAATCCAAAAATCATTCATTGCTTCTTAAGACCAGTTCCAATACCACTGCACTAGCTGAGAGCAGCTCATTCAGCAGAGAATGAATGATCTACCTGGGATTTTCATGGCCTCAGTGCTGCCGATACTCATTGAATAAACAGCTGAACAATCAAGATTATGTTACTCAAGTGTTAGAATACCACATATTGTAACTCAAAATGTTATTAAAAAATCTATCATGGAACTAACTTTGCCTGATTTGAAATGTATGTCAATAAAAGAACCACATTGCCATTTGTAGAAACATATTGCCTTTTCTGCTGAAGTATAATACAACAAATTAGTCTTCGGATCAAGCATTGTGTTGGCTACCTTGGTGGATGTTCATGAACATACATGATCTACATGACCCAAAATCCACATTTCTGCAATTGTAAGTAAGCCACTATTAGGTAGTGCTGGTGTTCCCAGGGCTAACCAAGGCTTTGTGGGCTGATGGGTGGAAGTGGAAGTGAGACTTAGGGATCAGGAATGTGGAGCTCAAAGGTTTAACGGGACAGGGAGTGTGATTGGGATTTGGCGTGAGGCCTTAAGTTGTGTGGGAGTTCTTTCCAGTATTGGGTTAATAGAACATTATTATTCCAGGAATTACCACAGACCGCTAATTAACAACTCCTCAAAGAACAAGATTCAAATTCCCATGAACTGTTCTTGACAGTCATAATGCACCCTTACCAAGTCCTGTTTTTTTTCTTCTGTGGTGCCTGTTTGGCAGCAATGTAAAATGCAGTCAGGAACATTATGTTCAAATCAACATGTAAATAGATGGTAAATAAACCACTGTCTTTGCATGGTCATGTAATTAGCCTAGATTATTGGGTCCCATCATGCCTTCTTTTACAGCACGAGAGGATGTCTTGGTAACTCATAGGTTCAAGGTGAAGGGGAAAAAATGTAAGACGAATCTGAGAGGTAACCTTTTCGCGCAAAGGGTGGTGGGTGTATGGAACAAGCTGCCAGAGGAGGTAGTTGAGGCTTGGACTGTCCTAAGAAACAGTTAGACAGCTACATGGATAGGACAGGTTTGGAGGGATATAGACCAAGCGTGGGCAAGTGAGACTAGTGTAGTTGGGACATGTTGGCCAGTGTGGGTAAGTTCGGCCGAAGGATCGGTTTCCACATTGTATCACTCTGTGACTCGAAGTTACAAATATTTTGTTTTGTCACGTTTATCGCTGCCCCAGAGATCTCAGTCGCATTTCATCTTACGCAAGTCACAGTGCGAAGACAAATTACCATGCATGGTTCCAGTAAAGAACTCTAGGAACTCAACAGAAAAGCTGTGAAAAACATCACATTTACATTTAATTTACATCACACAGACATTTTTGAATGTCACTACACTTCTTCAGGCTGCAGTTTGTTTTTATTTAAACACACAGAGCTGACACTGTCCAAAAAACGGACACTGTCCAAATATTCCGCACGCCAACGGCCTGTCGGCCCGCAGCCGCATTGAGGATGAACGCAGCGTCTCGACGTCGTACGCAGCATCTTGACGGCGTACGCCTAGCGTGTGGCATTGCGTGATGACGTCACCGCCCGGCATGCCGTTGCGTGATGATGTCACCGCCCGACGCCGTGCGACGTCCGGCCTGGGTCGGCCTGCCTCCTGCCCAGCTGATTGGTGAGTATGATGTTGGGACCAGCCCAGCACAACTCCATACGCCTTCGCGGTTCGAATTGGGACTGACCCCACGAGGCCGTACGCCTCAAGCGACCACGTTTGGTCAACGCTAGACGCATGCAAACGCATACTGGTGGTACAGGCCCTTAACTCAGTGGGTCAGGCTGCATCTCTGGAGAACATGGGTAGGTGACATTTAAGGACAGGACCCTTTTTGCGGACTGCAGGTGAGCCGCAGCTGCCAGCCAGGAAGTGGCCGCGCTGGCTGGCAGCTGCGGCTCACCTGCAGTCCATCTGTTTTTTCTTTTTTTTTTTGTATCTTCTAGTGTTTGTTTCAGTGTTTGTTTCAGTAGAACTTTGTTTTATTAGGTTGTGTATATGGGGGGGGGGGGGAGAAACAGAGTTTTAGTCTCTCCCTTCGGGGGGATGCGTGTCCCCCGTCACCGTCTGTGATGAGGCCTAATGGCGGAGCTGTGGCGGAGGCCTGGTTTGGAGCTGCGGTGCTCCAGCGGCGGTCTGATTCGGAGCTGCGGTGCTCCAGCAGCGGCGGCGGTCTGGTTCGGAGTTGTGGTGCTCCAGCGGCGGCAACGGCCCGCTTAGAGCTGCGATGCTCCAGCGGCGGCGGCCCAGCTCAGAGCTGCGGTGCTCCAGCGGCGTCGGAGGCCTGGATCGCCTCAACGCAGAGGGAGAACTAGGAGGGAGGAAGACAGGGATGTAAGACTTTTGCCTTCCACCACAGTGAGGAGGTGCCTGGTGAACTCATTGTGGTGGATGTTGGATATGTGTTTATTGTGTGTTTTGTTTTTTATTATATGTATGACTGTATGGTAACAATTTTGTTAGACCGAAAGGTCTGAATGACAATAAAGAAATCTAATCTAATCTAATCTTTTTCAGACATTACATGCATGAATTTGCAACATGATGCATACAATAATCAAATAGAATTAATCTACTTGTGCAAATGTCTACCTACGTTCTGTAAATGTTAAAAATTATTAGCACTTGCTAATTTTTGTAAATCAACGGGACTGACAAGCGGTCATCATTGCAGCCAAAGGGAGGCCAATATCCATTTATATCAGCTCAGACAAAGAAGTTATCAATTAACTGCTCCTGAATTTATGCCAACAGAGATGCTCTTATCTGAAGAGTCACATGCTGGTTCCACTCCCTCCTTAACCTATTGCTGTCGCATAGTCTGAACAGTTAATTGTTTACCTGGGATTTATCAATGAAATGCAGTAACTCATCAATATTTGATCATGAGTTTAAACATACATGAGGCACGAGCTACAGTCGTCCAATGGATATTATATGTGTGGGGTGGGAGGAGGCAGATGTATGCAGTTGTTACTTCAGTCGGGTAGAGTAATGGTCTTCTGAAGCGATATCATTAGCCTTTTATGGGCCTCATGAAAGTCAAACCTAGTGCAGAGTTTGGGCAGAGTCATCATAAACTCTAGTTTTATCTTCCTTCTTACATGTTTGCTCAGGATCAAGCACTGAAGTTCACATGAGTGTTTTCATTACCTTCAAATTGGAGTGCTTATTTTGGAGACAAAACGGTGCTGCAAGCATATCCTTCCTTGCATTTGGTATCTACAGCAGATTGTGGTCCTCCAAGCTGCTTAAGGGCCTAGACCACCAAATTTATTCAGTAAATATATTTTGTAAACTTTAATAATGTTTTTATAATATTAAACATTCTAAAAATTTTTAAATTTAGTTTTTAAGTTTTAGAGGAGCTAGTATGCCAAAAAAGCACCAGATTTTTCCAACGCCTTCCCAAAAAGTTCACTGCACTCTACCCTATGAAAAGACCAACTTATCTTTCCATGATAGACACAAAAAGCTGGAGTAACTCAGCAGGACAGGAAGCATCTCTGGAGAGAAGGAATGGGTGACGTTTTGGATCAAGATCCTTCTTCAGACTGGTTAAGGATAAGGGAAAGGAGAGATATAGACAATGATGTAGAGAGATAAAGAACAATGAATGAAAGATATGCAAAAAAGTCACGATGATAAAGGAAATAGGCCATCGTTAGCAGTTGAGTGAAAACGAGAAGCTGGTGCCAATTGTGTTGGGGAGGGATAGAGAGGGAATGCCGGGGCTACCTGAAGTTAGAGAAATCTATATTCATCTTTCCATTAAACATTTTCAAAATTCCAAATTCCTTATACAAGAATGAAATCTTGGAATTTGTACAAAGGCAAGCATCGTCTGCAGTTTGTTATTCACTATTGAGCGGACTTTGTTCTGGAATGTAGGCACCAGAGATTGAATGGTGTTAGTTCCAATTCCAAAAGATTAGTTCCAATTCCATAAAAAACTAATTTGAGGTGATTTGTGACATTGCAAAAAAAAAAATTGATACAATTGCCATGACGCATGCTTGTTTGACAATAATCTTCACTGAGTTTGATTCTCGTGTAGATCCGTTGGTTAGGAGAGTTGGAACAATGCAGAAACTCATCACACATTGTCTTTTCTCAACAGATTATCCTCTAAAGTCCCCAGTCTTCTCGGTTGTTATCAGGCAACTGAACCATCCTACAACAACTAGAGAACAATCCTGAATTACTATCTACCTCATTGGAGGCCTTTGACCTATCTTTGATCGGACATTACTGACTTTATCTTGCACTAAACGTCATTGCCTTATCATATATCTGTGCTTTGTGAATAGTTGGGTTGTAATCATGTATTGTCTTTCCACTGACTTGTTAGCACACAACTAGTGCTTTTCACTGTACCTAGGTATACCTGACAATAAACTAAACTAAACAAATATCTTGCATACACATACTATTGGGAGCTAATTAAAATAAAGCTTATAACTTGTATAAGTCACTAATTTTTCTTTAGCATTCAAATACCAGCAAGGTGAGCATCATAATATGATCTCTAAATGTCCTTATTACTCCTAGAAATTATCAAAATTAGATTTGTTAATATATCTGGTTCACTGCAGACAAGTTTTAAAAGCAAATTGAGCCAATACCAGGGTGTTAGAGAGCCCCTGGGAGCTCAAGTGTTTGGTTTCTTCATGGGTAGAGGTAAAAAAGTGCTGGAGTAATTCAGCCGGTCAGACAGAACATGGATAAATGACGTTTCGGATCGGAAGGGTCCAAATCCTAAACATCATCTATCCAAGTTATCCAGAAATACTGTCTCACCCCCTGAGTTATTCCAGTACTCTGTGTCTTTTAAAAAAAAATATGAACCAGTAACTGCAATTCCTCATGATCAGAGGTTTTGACTTGGGGAGAAAGAGACAGATTTGTTGAGTGACCCTTTCAGTGTATTGTCATAAAGTATATGCAGTAATATAACGTGTTTCAAATTCGTTGACAGCTGTTACTGCAATATTTGTCCATCTTTTACAGGCCAGCTAGTTATTCAATTTTCCTGGTGCTTCTTTAATCCACAAATCACTTCATGGCAACTCTTCCAATCCACACTATAGTCTAATAAGGATATTCTTCATTATTCATATTCTACTAGGGGCGCCGCATGAAGGCTGCCTCTGCCTACAGTCTGTTCATTTTTTTCCATTTTGTTTTAAATTTTTTAGTTTGTTTAAAAGTATGTTGAGGAGGTTTCTTTAGTTTTTCTATGTGGGGGAGGGGGAAACCGCCTCCCAGTCGCCTCTTGGCGAGGATGCGACTATTCTCCGAGTCGCGTTCTCGCCCCCTCCTCGCGGCCTACCAACTGGATTGGCGCGGCCTTTCCTGCCGGGGACCGGGCGATGCCTCACCTGAGATCGCCGTTTGAAACTCCGGAGGGCTGGACCTGCTGCAACAACATTGCAGGAGCTGTGGTTTGAGAGTTTCCAGTGCGGGCAGCGCTGACCAACATCACGGTGCTCTGGGGCCCTTTGCCGAGGGCCGCCAGCGTGGATCTCCTCTCGGAGTCCTGTGGAAGTGGCCGACTCGGGGGTCCAAGCTGCTAAGGTTGTTCTCCCGTTCCGACGTCGGAGTTCCATCATCCCGGCGAGAGGGCCTGAGCATCGGGACACCTGTGGCGGCGACTGCGGAAGGCTGTAGAGGGCTCGATTCCTGGCCACGGGTGTACATCAAAGACCATCAAAGATGACTGAACTTTGGGCCTTCCCTCACAGTCGGAAACTCTGATTCCGCTGTGCAGGGGATGTTTATGATAAAATACTATCTTGTTTTGTTCTTTTTTTAAATTATTCGTACGGCTGTATGGTGACTCCAAATTTCACTGTACCAATTGGTGCATGTGACAATAAATGTCTCTTGTCTCTTGTCATTTCTGCAATACCACTATGAGCGTGAGACTTGGGACCCACCAACTAATCTATCCTATGAATTTCTTTAATTTTTGTTTACTGTCCACTTTTTACTGTTTACTTTTTCTGTACACAACCCCTACATGGTGGACAGTCATCTGTAGGTGTAGAGCGAATGGTAGCAGGCAGCTTACGTACAGTGGAGGAGGTTGCAGATAGCTACGGAGGACCAGTATGGGCAACTTAAAATGTATTCTTGTTTAAGGAAGAACTGCAAATGCTGGTAAAATCGAAGGTAGATACAAAATGCTGGAGAAACTCAGCGGGTGAGGCAGCATCTATGGAGAAGGGTCTCGACCCGAAACGTCACCAAATCCTTCTCTCCATAGATACTGCCTCACCTGCTGAGTTTCTCCAGCATTTTGTGTCTACCTTAAAATGTATTCTCTTCCATAAGTCTCACATCTGTCATAGTGAGAATAGTGTCAAAGTACAAAGGTGGAAACACAAAAGCTATGCTTAAAAAAGGTCAACATTTTCATGCTCCTCCCATGGGACATGCATCTCAATATGCAGGATGACAGGTTTTTGGACTGTCATGGCACTCTCAAAGCATGCTAATGATAGCAACAGTCCGAGGTTTGCAGCGATCTGACACTGTGTTGTTATGGAAACTCAGATCTGCTATCAGTTCCGATTTCAGGCAGGATGCAATAGTGTTGCATGGAGCTCATTACTTTCTCCACACTGAAAAGAATGGACTGCCAGTTTTTCAGGATATCTTGAACAGGGATGAAGCCGAGATTCCTTCATGCTCTATGACATTTCAAGTATGGTTTTCGACAGGATTAACAAAGTACCAGGCATTAATTGTAGCATAGAGATAACTCAGCAATAGGCCCTTTGGCCCAACTGAACCACGCTGACCAAAATACAAATTCTACCTGCCCGCATTTGGCTGATATCCCACAAAACATTAGCTATCCTTATACATGTTCAAAGGTAGACAAAAAGGCTGGAGAAACTCAGTGGGTGAGGCAGCATCTATGCAGCGAAGGATTAGGTGACGATTCGGGTCAAGACCCTTCTTCAGACTGATGTGGGGGGGGGGGGGGGGGGGGCGGGAAGAAGAAAGGAAGAGTCAGAGACAGTGAGCTGTGGGAGAACTGGGAAGGGGAGGGGAAAGAGGGAGAAAGCAAGGACTACCTGAAATTGGAAATGTTAATGTTCATACCGCTGGGGTGTAAACTACCCAAGCGAAATATGAGGTGCTGCTCCTCCAATTTACAGTGGGACTCACTCTGGCCATGGAGGAGGCCCAAGACAGAAAGGTTGGATTTGGAATGGGAGAGGCAGTTGAAGTGCTGAACAACCGGGAGATCAGGTTGATTATTGCAAACTGAGTGGAGATGTTGAGCGAAGCGATCGCCAAGGTCTCACTTGGTCTCTCCGATGTAGAGCAGCTGACACCTAGAACAGCGGATGCAATAGATAAAGTTGGAGGAGGTGCAGGTGAACCTCTGCCGCACCTGGAAAGACTGTTTATGTCCTTGGATGGAGTCAAGGGGGGAGGTAAAGAGGCAAGTGTAGCATTTCCTGCAGTTGCAAGGGAAAGTATCAGGGGAGGGGGTGGGAAGGGTGAGAAGGGACGAATTGATCAGGGAGTTACGGAGGGAGCGGTCGCTGTGGAAAGCTGAAAGGGGAGGAGATGGGAAGATGTGGCCAGTGGTGGGATCGCGTTGGAGGTGGCGAAAATATCAGAGGATTATCTGTTGTATGTGACGGCTGGTCGGGTGGAAGGTGAGGACAAGGGGGACTCTGTCCTTGTTACAAGTGGGGGGGATGGAGAGTGAGAGCAGAATTACGGGGGATAGAATGAGACCCTGGTGAGAGCCTCATCTATAGTCGAAGAGGGGAACCCCCGTTCCCTAAAGAATGAGGACATCTCCAATGCTTATACATGTTCCAATGCCTTTTATATGATGTGATAGTACCTACCTCAACTACCTCCTCTGGCTGCTTGCTGAATATACCCACCACCCACAATTTCAGATGCTTGGATTGTGCTTGGTAATTCACATTCTTTTGTCGGTTACCTCATGCAAAGCCCAGATCTCAGTTCCTTGCAACATAATACACTGTCACAAAAGCCTTTCATCTCCTACCCTCTAATAGAACACTTAGGTCATATTCATGCCACACAAGTGCTGTGGCCTTCTCCAACAAGAGTCCAACCAAATACCTTGACCTTCAATGGCATTTCCACCATCAAATTCCCTACCATCACCGCAGAAAGTATAGTGCTCAAGCCACATATATAATGATGCTGCAAAAGCAAGCCAGTTTTTGCATCTCCGGTGGAAAGTCCTAACAATTCAGAGACTCAGTAAGGCGCACACGTCAGTAGTGTAATGGAATATTTACCCTTTCTCCATTTTAAGTGCAGATCCAACAGCGGTGAATAAAATTGACTCCATGCAGACAAAATAACCAGCTCAATAACCATCCTATGCATTCATTCATTCCACCAGTTACACCACATGGTTGCAATGTAACTATCTACAAAATGCACTGTGGCTATTTGCATTGGGACACCTGTATGTTTCCCTTTGAAAGAAGCAAGATTCTAACTTGGAAATATATCATGATTTTATCACTGTTGAAATCCTAAGTTTACTTACGTAACATTACTGTGAAAGTAACTTCAACTGAAGGATTGTAAGAGTTCAAGAAGGTGACTTAATTTGTGGATATACAATAAATGCTGGCCATTCAAAATAAAATGAATAATTAGAAAGTACATTGTACAAAATAAATAGTTCATATATCTGACACAAGCTTTATCACTTTAATGTAGTTATATGTTGCATGTGACATTAGCTAAATTCACATATTATTCAGCTTTTGCAATTTTGCTGATAAATCCAAGTGTTGGAATCTCCAACCGTAACAATTATATTGATAGATTTTATTTTATTCTGAAAGATGTTAATATGTAACTGCTATACAAAAATTGTAATCAAATTCATAAAATCATTCCTGCCAATATGAAGGTGCCGTTCTGTCACTACAACTTTGTTATTTTACTTTACTTTTAATGAAATACAAAAGCACAGATATTAGGTGCTGAATGAAAAGGTTGTGTGGCAATTAAGGTAACACAATAGAATAGAAGGATTTCTGCGAACAGGAAAAGGCCATTTCACTAAATAAATCTACCATTGGTGTTCAGATAAATGTTTTCAGCAAAGTTTATACAATTTGAGAATTTCAGCCTGTCCACCAAGGCAGCTTTTAATATTGGCCTTGTGTTATAGAGTCATAGAGAGTCATAGAGTCTTACAGCATGAAACGGGTCCTTCGGCCCAACTTGCCCACACCTGCCAACATGTCCCGTCTAAACTAGTCCCACCTGCCTGCATTTGGCCCGTATTCCTCCAAACCTGTCCTATCCATGTACCTGTCTAAATGTGTCTTCAACGTTGCGATAGTATCTGCCTCAACTACCACCTCGTGGCAGTTTGTTCCATACACTTACTACCCATAAAAAAGATACCCCTCATGTTCCTATTAAATCTTCTCGTCCCTCACCTTAAACCTATGTTCTCTGGTTCTCGATTCCCCTACTCCGGGCAGAAGACTCTGTGTGACCACCTGATCTATTCCTCCCATGATTTTGCACACCTCTATCAGATCATCCTCCTGCACATCAAAGAATAAAGCCCCAGCCTGCACAACCTCTCCCTGCAGCTCAGGCCTTCCAGTCTTGGAAACATCCTCATAAATCTCCTCTGCACCCCTTCAGCTTGATACCATCTTTCCTATAACATGGTGCCCAAAACTGAACACAATATAATTATAATTATACAGTTATAATTATATAGTCATAATTATCTCATTTCCATTCTCTAGGTTCTTTTGTTATAAAGCAAATACAATTTTGAAACAGTTAATTTTTGATCCACAGTCTGCTTAATCTCCTATTAAACACCTTGTTAGTAAATTTGTCCACGTCAGGAGCTGTTCAATAATAAAGTGTCTCTGGGGGAATGGGAGTGATGGCAAATTTTCCATTATCATCAAATGGGCGTGGGAGAAATTCAGGGCTGCATCTGGATTTGCAGATCACGTGGGGTGATTGTTTTCAGAGGAATTCAAAGAATATCAAAAACATGAGGACAAGGTTATATGGTAAGAGAAGAGTTTTAAAGGGGACCTGGGTGTAGATTTTTCACAAAAGGTTAATATCTGGAAAGGGGTGGTGGGATCGATACATTCGCTACTTTTAAGAGGCATTTAAGCAGATACTTAAATAGACAAGGCATGGAAGGACAGAGTTCTAATGCAGGCAAATGTGAATAAAGTAAATGGGAAAAAAGGTCAGCATGGATGCGTGGACGGTCAATGCGTCTACTTCTGTGCTGCATAAATCTTGTGTGCTGGGCTCTAGAGTTTGGGTTGTACGCTGGCGTGATTCGCGTGCAGCAATCCATTAATACTTGACCAAGTTCAAATAATAGGTCTATTCCCCCACACACTCCCAGTTTAAAAAAATTGAGAATATTTCTAGAAAATCAGCCCCAGTAGAAATGGCATTGCAGTCAATCTTAATCCTGACATCCACTCACTTCAAATTCATCAATGGTCATCTGTCATTTAGTGTAGAGATACAGCATGGAAACAGGCCCTTAGGCTCACTGAGTTCACAATCACCTTTGATTACCCGTTATTACTGCTGCTATGTTATCCCATGGTCTACATATTAGAGGAAATCTTGCAGAGGTTAATCAAACTACAAACCCGCACGTCTTGAGATATGGGAGGAGACCTAGAGTACCCACGGTCACAGGGAGAACGTGCAAACTCCACACAGCACCCGACATCAGGATCAAACCTGGGTCTCTGGTGCTGTGAGGCAGTGGCTTTACCAGTTGTGCCACTATCCTCTTCACATTTACAAGCCTTCCAAACTTTGAGGCATTTCGAGGCCTCGAACACTGACACGAAATCCCATGAATTACTCACAAACTTTTTGAAAGTATTATGGTAGACTAACAAATATTTAACATGTACATTTACAGTCTTCACAAAAAAGTTTCTTTATTTTGATGATGTTTGGAGAGATTAAATTGTTATCTCCCACACAGTAACATGCAGGCATTGTGCAAGTGACAATGTCCAGCAACAGGTGTAGCTTTTCCATTATGTATTAACATGCAGGAATTGTATTAACCTGCAATCAAAAAGAACAAACTAGGATTTGCAGTAGCATGCCACCTTTGAAGTGCTTTTATCTCTGCAATCTAACCAAACAGGAAATTATTAATACATCAGGTGACCTGCACAAATAACCGGATGGAACAAGATTGATAAGCATCACTTTGATGATACCAGACTGTGTATGCAGGCTGGAGACTTGTTCCATTGGCATGATACAAAGAAGGCAACTCTAAGGTCAATACCGCATGCTTGTGAAGCCATGATGATGAACTGTTATGTGTGTTTATTCTCCACCCAGATTATCTTTTGGTCATTATTTTGTTTCTTTTGAAGCTGAGTCAAGATAATTTATTTTAAGCATACTTCATATTTTCCCTGTAATTATTGCCATTTCAACCCTTCAATAGTAATAAACAAATCAATTATCACATGAAACATTTTATAGTTAGGGATCAAACTTGCGAAGAACCAATTATTCAGATATGAATCCGTAAGTATTAACTCGTAATTGCACAAATAACGAGATTAAACAAGAGACGATAATCATGACTGCAAAAAAGCAGATTTAAAACTCAAAAATTGTTTAAAATTTGGGAGGCCTTCCAATTATATTTCAGCTTATGCTGCATACTGCTCCACTGAAAGGACTTAGTAGAACGGATCAACACTGGTGCTATGCTTGCAGTTGAAAAATGAAGTGGTTCTAGATCCAATCACTCAAATGGGATACTGCCCTTCATTAGTCAGTGCATTGTGTATATAAGTAGGGAGATAATGCTTCAACTTCATGAAACCTTAGTCAGACCTCAGCTGGAGCTAGACACAAAAGGCTGGAGTAACTCAGAGGGACAGGTAGCATCTCTGGAGAGAAGGAATGGGTGATATTTTGGGTCGAGACCCTTCTTCAGACTGATGTCAGGGGGGAGGGAGATATATAGATATGGAAGTGTAAGGTGTGAAAATAGGATAAAGAGAATAGAGATCAAGCAAAATGTAGAATAGATCATTGCTAGCTGGGAGAAGGTAACAACAAAGCAAACAGGGATAAAATGTAGTGGGATATAGTAAGACTGGTCGGAGAACTGGGAAGGAGGAGGGATGGAGAGAGAGGAAAAGAAAGGGTTACTTGAAGTTAGAGAAGTCAATGTTCATGCTGCTGATGTGTAAGCTGCCCAAGCGAAATATGAGGTGCTGTTCCTCCAATTTGTGCTGGGCCTCACTCTGACAATGGAGGAGGCCCAGGACAGAAAGGTCAGTGTGGGAATGGGAGGGAGAGTTAAAGTGTTTAGCAACCGGGAGATCAGGTAGGTTTAGGCTTTGCTTACAGTTCTGGAAAGGCCTCGGCAAGGCCACTACATAATCAAGGATGAGTCGCACCTCAATCACTTCCTCCTCTCCCCCCATCAGATGTATGAAAATGAACATCTCCAGATTCAGGGACAGTTTCTTCCTAGCTGTTATCAGGCAACTGAACCATCCTATCAACAACTAGAGCGTGGTCCTGAACTACTATCTACCTCATGGGAGACACTCAGACTATCTTTAATCAGACTTCACTGGATGTTATCTTGCATTAAATGTTATTCACTTTATCATGTTTCTGTACACTGTGAATGGCTCGATTGTAATCATGCGTAGTCTTTTTGCTGAGTGCTTAGCACACAACAAAAGATTTTCATTGTACCTGATATGTGACAACAAAAAAATAAACTAAGTTGTAATAGCACTGAGGAGGGTACAGAGGAGATTCACTAGGACACTGCTTGGGATGGAGCTGTTCAGTTATGAGGAGAAGAAGGAGAAGCCGGGTCTATTCTCGCTGGAGCAGATGAAGTTACAAGGGAATATGAATGAGTTATACAAAAATATAAAGGAATGCAAAACATAACTTATACATAAATTACCCACAAATTCTGTAAGACGGTGAAAATAGTAGTCATCAAAGAAACAATGTTTCAGATTGTATGGTGCTTGGTGGGTGAACAATGAGTCCTGGCCATTAAAGTTGACTGGGTTAAATATAGCCTTAGTACCAGCGATGATGGTATGGGAGAGGATACTGACATTGGTGGTTTGGTGGAGTTAGTGTGGTTGGTTGTTTCTCACTGCCTAGATATCGGAAGATCTAAAAAAGCACCCTAAGTTAAGCGAGAGAAAAAGAAAGGAAGGAAATAATATAAATGTCAAATTCCAAAATTTGAAAAGTTCCATGAAAGTATTAATCATATAATGGGATGATTTAAAATGTATGTTTTTGCCTCTGCCAGGTTGAGTGGTATGTCAAGTCCATTAATCACCTCACTGTAGCTCCTTTCGAAAATAAATATATACAAAGTGTTTGATTTTCATTTCTGGCAAAAATCCAACAATTCCATGTTTGACAGGGAGAGTGATGGTAAGTTTCTTTAGGCAAAAAGCTGACTGTGGAGTAGCACAAATCATCTCACATTTTGTGGCAATTCATAATTCATTTTTATCATACCCCTAAACTGCTGATTTTATTTTAAATAAATTACATATTGTTCTTTCCACAGCAATTCTTGGACTATTGATTTACAGTCATTTCATAGTCTTTAAATATCAAGTGTAGTTCACAGCTTGTAGAAATATGCACTGCAATATATAACTTCTACATTGTCCTGGATTACCAACAATAATTAAAATATAAAGGAAAGAGAACACATTTGCAATAGTTAACTCTCAGGGCCTGCAACATTAACTGACAGTAACTAACGTTCAAACTTTAAAGAGTATTAAGATTGAAAGATGTATTTTGCACTGGTGATTTTAATTATTTCTGCCTTTCGACTTCAGCAACTCCATGTACTTCAGTGCATTTCAATAGTGAGCCTGTGGGAGGGAACGGGTGGAGGGAATGAGGTGTAAGGTTTCCAAGTTTGCCAATGCTAGGTGGAAGGGTACGTTGTGATGATGTAACAGGAAATCAATACATAGACTGAGTGATCTAGTGTTTAATTGCATATCGACACAAAAAAATGACCATAGAATTTCATTGCTTGAATTTCTGCACAAATTCAAACCTTTTGCATTGATTTAGCTGATTTTTCAAAAATATATATTATCATATTGTCAGAATATAGAACATGGTGGCCAGAAACATAGAAATTAGGTGCAGGAGTAGGCCATTCAGCCCTTCGAGCCTGCACCGCCATTCAATATGATCATGGCTGATCATCCAACTCAGTATCCCGTACCTGCCTTCTCTCCATACCCTCTGATCCCTTAGCCACAAGGGCCACATCCAACTCACTCTTAAATATAGCCAATGAACTGGCCTCAACTACCCTCTGTGGCAGAGAGTTCCAGAGA
Organism: Okamejei kenojei; assembly: GCA_035221665.1. Lineage (NCBI taxonomy): Eukaryota > Metazoa > Chordata > Chondrichthyes > Rajiformes > Rajidae > Okamejei > Okamejei kenojei. Next base: position 35,029,238 of record CM069131.1, on the reverse strand, counting down.
CTCACCACTCTCTGTGTGAAGAAAGTCTTTCTCATCTCGGTCTTAAAGGATTTCCCCCTTATCCTTAAGCTGTGACCCCTTGTCCTGGACTTCCCCAACATCGGAACAATTTTCCTGATCTAGCCTGTCCAACCCCTTAAGAATTTTGTAAGTTTCTATAAGATCCCCTTTAATCTCCTAAATTCCAGAGAGTATAAACCGAGTCTATCCAGTCTTTCTTCATAAGACAGTCCTGACATCCCAGGAATCAGTCTGGTGAACCTTCTCTGCACTCCCTCTATGGCAATAATGTCCTTCCTCAGATTTGGAGACCAAACTGGCAATACTCCAGGTGTGGTCTCACCAAGACCCTGTACAACTGAAGTAGAACCTCCCTGCTCCTGTACTCAAATCCTTTTGCTATGAAAGCTAACATACCATTCGCTTTTTTCACTGCCTGCTGCATGCATGCCTACTTTCAATGACTGGTGTACCATGACACCCAGGTCTCGCTGCATCTCCCCTTTTCCTAATCGGCCACCATTTAAATAATAGTCTGCTTTCCTGTTTTTGCCACCAAAGTGGATAACCTTTTACTGCATCTGCCAAACATTTGCCCACTCACCCAGCCTTCCAAGTCACCTTGCAGTCTCCTAGCATCCTCCTCACAGCGAACACTGCCCCCCAGCTTAGTGTCATCCGCAAACTGGAGATATTGCCTTCAATTCCCTCATCCAGATCATTAATATATATTGTAAATAGCTGGGGTCCAGCACTGAGCCCTGCGGTACCCCACTAGTTACTGCCTGCCATTGTGAAAAGGAACTCCTACTCTTTGCTTTGTTTGCCAGCCAGTTCTCTATCCACATCAATACTGAACCCTAATACCGTATGCTTTAAGTTTGTATACTAATCTCTTATGTGGGACCTTGTCGAAAGCCTTCTGGAAGTCCAGAGGTTCTCCCTTATCCACGCTACTAGTTACATCCTCGAAAAATTCCACAAGATTCGGCAGACATGATTTACCTTTTGTAAATCCATGCTGACTTTGTCCAATGATTTCACCACTTTCCAAATGTGCTGCTATCCCATCTTTTATAACTGACTCTAGCAGTTTCCCCACTACCGATGTTAGACTAACTGGTCTGTAATTCCCCGTTTTCTCTCTCCCTCCCTTCTTAAAAAGAGGGGTTACATTTGCTACCCCAATCCTCAGGAACTACTCCAGAATCTAAAGAGTTTGGTGGTCAGAAATTTCTAACACAACGCTGTTTCCTTGGTAAATTAGCTTTCTAGTTTCAAATCATCCCTAATCATGCTGCAAATTGTCATTTGCAAATTGTCATTTGCCGCCGGAAGTGGTGCGCTGCCTGCAGATGTGGCTCGCCTGCAGTCCATTTGTCTTTTTTTTTGTTTTCTTTTGTCCTGTTGTTTCAGTTTATTTCAGTTTATTTAGTTGTGTATGTGTGTGGGGGGGGGGGGGGGGAGGAGAAACTTGTTTTTAGTCTCTTCCTTCGGGGGGGATGCGACCTTTTCTTGTCATATCCCCAGTCTCCGTCTCCGTCTGCATTGAGGCCTAATGGTGGAGTTGGCGGCCTCCAACTGGGACCGACCTCGAGGCTCCGGAGGCAGAGCCAGGACTTACCAACGCGATGCTGGCCGACTTCGGGGCTGTGGTGACGTTGCGGCGGCGGCGACCCGACCGGAGCCTCGGAGGCTCGGCCGCGGGCCCAGCGGACGACAATGTCGGGAGCTCGCAGGTCCCAGGTTGGTGACCGGTTCTCCGGAGCTCCCGCAACAACAGCTTTGTCTGCTGGCCTGGAGGGTGGCAGCTTCGTCCGCCCCGGGCCGCGGAGTTTGAACCGGCCCGTTAGCGGAGCTCGGATTCGGCCGCGGGACTTACCATCACCCGGCGGGGTTACAACATCGGAAGCCTGGATCGCCTCAATGCAGAGGGAGAACAAGGAGGGAAGAGACAAGGACTTTAAGACTTTTGCCTTCCATCACAGTGAGGAGAGCCTGGTAGACTCACTGTGGTGGATGTTAAATCTGCGTTTATTGTGTGTTTTGTTATTTTATTCTATGTTATGACTGCAAGGCACGACATTTCGTTCAGACTGAAAAGTCTGAATGACAATAAATGATACTTTACTTTACTTATAAATGCAAATCAATAAGGATGTGGCAATGCTAATAATATATCCGGAGTCTCATGAATGATGTGCCTTACAATCATCCCCGTAACCAACAAAACAGGGCAAGAAACAGAAATAGAGAGAGAGAAATACAGAAAAGGTCTCCTATAAGTTGATCTGCAGCCAGAAAAGTGTCAAAAGGAAATATATGACATGCCAGCCATCATTTCTATTGCGGTTCCATTGCAGCAAAATGTAGTACAGGTCAAATGTAAGCTGGGGAAGTGAGTGGAGTTGGGAATGATGTGTCTACCATAACAATTCTATTTGTTGACCTGGTGCAGAAATGGCTGTGCAGACTCAAGTACTATGGAGGGAAAATCAGCAGAGCAGATAAAGTTAGAGATTGTACGTCCGATCCTGATTTATTGGATCAATATCAAATTTCATTCTCCTTGTTTCAGATACTTAGGAAAGAGCTATAAAGAACAGTTCCTACTTCAATAATTGTATTCCACAGTGAATAAATGTTGAACTACCTGTGACAACATTAAAGAGGCTTGAGAAATGATGTTACAGTTGTTTGTTACTTTCCTCTGAGAGGGACCTCCTTAATTGGGATAAAGGGAAGTTAAAACTGAAATGTCAGTGTGGAAAGTGTCATTGTCGTATCCGTTACGATGGACAAAAAGAAACTAGGAATGGAATAGAATGCTTTCAGGAAATAGAATGGGCAGAAGTGTCATTATGGTTGCTATGGCAGTCAGTGGATTTACAGCAGATACAATTATCTATCACTAGGAATGGAGATAAGGAAGTTGAGGATGGGAAGAAGAGAAACGTTGGAAATGGTCTTTATGTAGGTAAGGGAGGGATGCTTTGTCAAGACATTGGTACCAGCAAGTGGTTCACCTGAACCGATTGAGAGCAGTGTCTTAGCAAATTGCATTAGGGCTTTAAACTAATCAGAGAATGGCAAGTCCAAGTGAAGGGAAGCTGAATAGATAAAAAAGGGTAATGGCATAAGGATAGTGAGGGATAAATGAAATTGGGTGCATGCTAGGAAGGGGTAGAAAATATAAGCAAAGGTATTCGACAGTAAATATATCTAAATTGAACAAAAGGTGCAAAAAGTTACGGCTTAAAACGCGTTATCGGATTGCACACAGCATTGGCAACAAGAGAGAGTTAACTGCAAAAATGGTAACAATATAAATATGACCTAATAGTTACTACAGAGACACGATTGTTTGATGCCCAGGACTGGGAACTCATTACTCCAGGTTTGGCAAGGATAGGTGGTGAGGTAGCATTATTAATTATGGAAGGAATTATCAGGTACTGATAATTATGTAGAGGACAATGATGTGGAATCGGTTTGAGTGGAAATAATGACTACCAAGTGGACGAAAGCACAGGTCTGAATGACCTGGTGCCTCTCTGGGGGTTGCTTCTCAATAGGACAAAGCAGAAACAGGGAAATAACAAAAGCACATAAGAAGAAAAACATAATTATAATGGGTGATTTTAATTTGCATCCCGATTGGATTTAGAGAAATGTGGAAAATGCCACACTTGGAGTACTGTGTGAAGTTTTGGCCACCATGTTACAGTGAAGATACCATTAAGCTGGAAAGGGCGCAGAGAAGAATTACAATGATATTGCCTTGAATGTGATCTAACCTCACAGACTAGTCTACCATGTGGGACCATGTCAAAGGCCTTGCTAAAGTCCACATGGACAATGCTCACTGCCCTGCCCACATCAATACCCTACAAAAAACTCTATCAGATTTGAGAAATGTATTCTTGTGTATGAATTGCAGAAAGGAGCGGGCAGCTGCAACAAGTGGTTAATTAGGAAAGTAAATGATGTTTTGGTGTTTTGTTGCAAGAGGATTGGAGTTGAAAAATATTGAAGTATTATTACAATTGTACAGCATTGACTGACCATTATTCTGCATTTTGTTAAAGGAAACCACAAACTCACTTAATAACTAATTGCATCTTGATGTATTTTCATAGCAATAAGCAACAGAGAGATAAACACTGGACCACAGATGCTTACTGCTCCATTTAGGAGTATTTTTAATAAGACTTTGTGTGAATAGTGGCTAAAATGATCAGAATACAGGGCCCATCTTTCAACTAAAGGGAAGTATAAAAATAAACACTGCTCTAACATGGTTAGGGTCAAGTTCAGGGACTCATGATTTTTCAACCATTCTCTGTTGTTTCATGAGAAAATAGTGGTGATTATGCATATTTCAAGATACATCTGAGGTGCAAGCCAAGCAACAAGGCAATGTTATTTTAGCTATTCGGAGGTCTTAAATTAACAATGTGTTTCGAGAATCTGTGTTCACCCTTTTACTTGGTGAAAAATAATTAAACTCTCTGGTAGACCTTGAACCATGCGCAGAAGCTTCTTGACACCATATGGAGTTTAAACCTACGGTGGAATCAAGTTCACAAGGTGTTATGATATTTCAAAAGAAACCAGAAACACATTTTGAATCTCTTAACCTCCTCACTTGCTAAAGATTTACTGTTCCAACTGCTGCAAGAGCATACCACGACCATCTGTAATTAAGACAGTTGCACAGTTCACCTCAGATCAAGATTGTGCAGTCACAAACCAAAACTGTGCACACAGTTCTGCCAAGGATTGCTCAGAATATGTAGCCACCCCCCTCAGTAAACCAGAGTAAATATCTGCTCATACCATGCTTCCCACTGTAGTTGCCTATACAGTTTTAATTGATTGCATTCAGGCAATTCTGCTATCACTGTGTAAGGACATCTTAAGGCTTGGCACTATAACCAATGCCTAAGTTCTCAAAACCTAGCTTGGTAGGTATGCTTGTGCTGGGAGAAACTGACCTCCATATCAGCTAATAGAATCTCTGATAGATACAAAATGCTGGAGTAACTCAGGTGGACAGGCAGCATTTCTGGAGAGAAGGAATGGGTGACATTTCGGGTGGTAACCCTTGGGTCTCAAACGGAAACATCACACATTCCTTCACTCCAGAGATGCTGCCTGTCCCACTGAGTTACTCCAGGATTTTGTGTTAAACCAGCATCTGCAGTTCCTTCCTACACAATAGAATCTCTGACATTGTTTCCTTCAAATAGCAGATTCCAAGCCCCCAGTCTGAAGAAGGGTCTCGACCCGAAACTTCGCCTATCTCCTTCGCTCATTAGATGCTGCTGCACCCGCTGAGTTTCTCCAGCCTTTTGTGTACCCTCCAAGCACACAAACATTTCTTTCAAACTATCGGAAGTAGAATTCATGTTTGTATGACCAAGGATGTTATTTTAGATAGTCCCATCTTTTCATGTGATGAACAACTTGTGTGTACATCAAATTGTAATGTAATTTGAATCAATCAATTATGATAGTGTAAAGTTGTCAGAATTCTGCTTTCTTCAAGTAGATTTATTCAATAGCTTGCTTTATCAAGTCCATCGTGCTTTATTGTTCTCCTGCCACGTTTCTTTTAGATGTTATAAATTTCATTTTCAATGGATCAACTAGCTACAGAGTAGTTTGATTCAGATATACAGCACAGTAACAGGCCCTTCAGCACTGCAGGTCCATGTTGACCATTGGACCAGTTCACACCAGTTCCATGTTATCACAATTTCCTTATCCCTACACACTAGGGGCAATTTACAGAGGCCAATTAAGCTATAAACCCGCACCTCTTTTGGATGTGGGAGGAAACCGAGGCACCTGGAAGAAATCCACACCGTCTTAGGGAGATTTGCAAACTCAGCACAGACAGCACCCGAGGTCAGGATTGAACCCAGGTATCTGGTGCTGTGAGGCACCAAATCTACCACTGTGCTACTGTACTCTGCTAATGTTTGGATAAACTGTATATGTGCATAATGTTTTGGAACGTTCAAGAAATAAAGTACTCTAACAGATAAAAAAGGAGAAACTTGTATTTGTAATGCCTGCTTTCAACCATGAGGCCGTAGTTCAAGTGCACCACTACGCCAGAACCTGAAATATGTTCCAACGTCATTGCAGGCTTCACAATTACAATATTCTTCACGGCTAAAATGAAAGGAACTTCTGGGCCATGACTTGTGACAAAATAGAATTTCTGTCTAGCAAATATTGATATCCTGATGTTGAAAAAATTGGGATCAGAACAATTTATATAAGTTGACATTCGGTCCTTTCCCAATGCAGCTGATAAACCTATTGAAAATATGGAGGATTAAGGGAAGGAATGTAGCTGGTCGGTAGTGTTTTACCTCACGATTTAAAAGATATAGGGTGCAAATCCCATTACAGAGATTTGTGGATACAAGACCAAGGTTGATACACTGTTGAAGGAGTGGGAGTGCTGTGCCTTTAAAATGTAAAGTCTGAGATAAACTGTTTTTTGGAACGTATTTCCATGAAATCATTAATCTTGCAGGTCAAAAGTAAAAACCTGTATTTGTAATCTTATAAAACTCCAGAAGGAAGGTGAACATGATGAAACAGATACTTTTATTTCTTTCTCATGTTTTCTTTAGTGTTTAAATATTTTTTGTTTAATTCCCATCTCACCTTGTCTTGTAGGTTGCTGAAATTCCTGACAATCAGCATTGGCATAGATGAAAATGCAAACATTACTTTATTTTACATTGGTGGCTCCAAGCTCTGATCAAATTCTACTCCCCTAATCCGTCATTAACCACTGCAACTCCACCACTCAGAGCACCAGAAATCTCAGCTCAAAATATTCAATAGGACGCTGGGCTAATTCCTGGTGATTAGAAAGTTCTTAAACCAACTACCTCAGGTGATTTAGCATCCCCAGCATTCCTTATCATATAATTGATAGATACTCCTGCCACAACTAAGAATTCAAGTTCACATTGGATTATCTTTATTAACTTTGAAGATTTGCATATAGATGAGAATTAATCCATTATCTCTTTGAAAACTGAATGAAATGGAATGATTAAGATGAATAAAACCAAAAAAATAATAAGTTCATGGAAGCATAGCATACCTTATCACAATTTCTGTCAGTTACATGGTTGCCTGGTTGCTTGTTGTAAGGTTTTTCTTTAATCTGCTACCCTGTTTATTGAATTTGCCATGTGTGTCATTGCTCCTTTGAGCATTACCATCCAATGGCTGCCACTCCCACTGTTGTGCTGGTCTATCACTACATGGCATTTTGTAAGATCCATAAATTACAAATCCTTACCTATACTGTATCTGCAATATTGTTAATGAACACTGAGGGAAATTTGCTTTGTTCAAACGCTGTATAATCTCCACGAGCTTCCCTTTAAAACTGCACCAGGGACTGACAATTCTCTTTTCCCTTGCTCATTTAAAATCAGAGGGGTACTGTGGAAAATTATAAAGCGTTTGAGGTATATGTTGCAGCCTATGCTTAATAAATAACATTATTCAGTGGGGAAGCTGTTTTATAGAATTCCATACCTTTGCTGTTGTCAGGCAACTGAATCATCCTACCACAACCAGAGAGCAGTGTTGAACTACTATCTACCTCTTTGGTAACCCTCGGACTATTCTTGATCGGACTCTGCTGACTTTACCTGCACTAAACATTATTCCCTTATCATGTATCTATACACTCGATCTATCTATGTATCTATCTATGGCTCGATCGTAATCATGTATTGTCTTTCTGCTGACTGGATAGCACACAACAAAAGCTTTTCACTATGCAGCGATACATGTGACAAAAACTAAACTAAACTAAACTAATGAAGAAAGGGAGAGGAGTCAAAAGAGGTGGGGATGTGTTCTATCAGGCAGAGGAGAGTGTTAAGCCCCTGTCCCACTTGGGCGACCTCCACCGCGACCTCTAGCGACCTTGCCCGCGACCCATAGTCACGGGAAGGTCGCCATAAGGTCGTAGGAGGTTTTCGTCACTCTCCTTCATGGTCAAAAGTGGTCTCCGCGTAGTCGAGGCTTCAGCTAGGTCGCGGCATATTTTTCAAGATGTTAAAAATTGACCATGACTAAAATTAGGTAGCCGTGAGAAAAATCAATTTTTTTTTTTAAATCATAGGTCTAGTCGAGGTCGGTTGTAGTAGGTCGTGATGCTAGTCATAGGTAGTTGAAGGTGGCCGAAGGTAGTCGAAGGTAATAGCTCCGGGGTGAAAAAAAGGTCAGTAGAAAAAAAAGGTCATTTAAACAGCAGAATGTCACCTCTATCACTCCAGGGCATGTTCATTCATGGCTGTTGAGTTTTTTGGAGAGGAGACTTGTGTTTTAGAGATGGCACCAAGAAGGCAGCAGCGCAGGGGGAGGGCACAACCCTAAAAAAAAAACCTGCCATGCAGGTGTTGCCCACCCAGGAGGAGGAGTGGCAGGGGGTGATGCCACAGGAGGTGATAGCGCAGGAGGAGCTAGCCCTGCATGAGAGACCCCTGGAGGATGAGACCAGGGTTGTAGCATATGTCCCCACCACCACTCCATCCTTCACTGCCTCATTTGAAGGCAGCAAAGCAGCCTTTCTCCTGTGTCTGACACAGCATCAGAGGCAGATGCCCCATTGGTGGTGAGGGAGGGCTGGAGGAAGGTTATGCCCCACACCTTCACCAGACAGCAGGAGGGGGACCTTGAGGAATGGTTCTAGCAGAATGCCATCCTGTATGAAAAGGAAAATGAGGGGTACAGGGACAGGGACAAAATAGCATGCTTGCCATCCAATACCCCACACGTGTGCTTAAAGTTCCATCTTTTGTCAAAGCCCAGCGCCACTCTCTTCTAGTCATCTGGTGTACTGGGACAGTCCATCACATCATCTCCATTCACCCATTGAGGCCTCTTCACCCTTGCTCTTCCCCTTCTGCTTTTCTTAAAAGGCTGCTGAAGCAAAAGGGCTACTGCAAACAGCAGTAGTTCCATTTTCACTAACATTCACAAAACTAGTTGCTTCCTTGCTTGCATGGTTCAGAATGATTTGCCAGAGACCATCCTCGAGTAAAACGTACATGGTCGAAGCCACTCTTCAACATAGTCGGAGGAGGTCGAAACATAGAAACATAGAAACATAGAAATTAGGTGCAGGAGCAGGCCATTCGGCCCTTCGAGCCTGCACCGCCATTCAATATGATCATGGCTGATCATCCAACTCAATATCCTGTACCTGCCTTCTCTCCATACCTTCTGATCCCTTCAGCCACAAGGGCCACATCCAACTCCCTCTTAAATATGGCCAACGAACTGGCCTCAACTACCTTCTGTTGCAGAGAATTCCACAGATTCACCACTCTCTGTGTGAAAAACGATTTTCTCATCTCGGTCCTAAAAGACTTCCCCCTTATCCTTAAACTGTGACCCCTTGTCCTGGACTTCCCCAACATCGGGAACAATCTTCCTGCATCTAGCCTGTCCAACCCCTTAAGAATTTTGTAAGTCTCTATGAGATCACCCCTCAATCTTCTAAATTCCAAGGAGGTCTTCTTCATAGTCAAGGGAGGTCTTCAACATAGTCGTAGGAGGTCATACACATAGTCGTGGAAGGTCGTAGGAGGTCGTAGATCAACGCGACCTTGATTTTTTAAAAAGTCGTTTAAGGTCGCCAGAGGTCGCGGTGGAGGTCTCCTAAGTGGGACAGGCCCTTTAGTAGAGGGAAATTGATTGGGTCTCTGATCAAGGAAGAACTGGGGAGCCTTGAGATCTTTCTTGTGGGGGATGGAGGTGTAAATTAGATATCCATGGTAAAGATGAGGCATCGGGGCCTAGAGATTGAAAACTGTTAAAGAGTTGAAGGGTGTGTGAGATGTCTTAGATGTAGGTCGGAAGGAACAGAACAGGGGGGGATAGGATGGAATTAAGGTATTTGAAGATGAGTTCTGTGGGGGCTGCAGCAGGCAGAAACAATGGGTTCTGGGTGGGCAGTCCTGTTTGTGGATATTGGGAAGGAGATGGAAGCGGGCAATGCGGGGCTGGATGACTATAAGGTTGGAGGCTGTGGAGGCCAAATCACCAGAGAAGATGAAATGGGTAAAAGTCTGGGAAATGACTGCCTGGTGTTCGTTGGTGGGGTCATGGTCAAGCTGCCCAACTACAAAGGCATCTCCCTTGTCAGTGGGTTATATAACATAACTATATGCCTTCCTCTGGCTTCATAATACGCTCCTCTTCTATCCTTATCTCACACCTTTTGTCTTGTCACCTCTGGCCTTTAACCATCCATCTGCCTCTCAAAAATCCCACTCACCTGTATCCACCTATCACTTGCCAGGCTTTATCCTGCTCCTCCTCTCTTCCAGCTTTCTTCCACTCCCCACCACAATCAGTCTGAAGATGGGTCCTGGCCCGAAACGTTACCTATCCATTGTTCACCAGAGGTGCTGCCTGAGTCACTGCGCTACTTAAGCACTTTGTGTCATTATAAACATGACGTACATTTACCTACTTATATAAATTGATGCAGATGATAATTTCTTGGTTACTGTTTTTAAGGGTTTTTTTCTCAATCAGGTATCTGAAATAAAAGTCATCCTTGAATAAAAACGTGACTTCTTCCTATCTAACTTAATTGAGGAACAAAAATAATCATGTTGCTTCATGTTTTGCATAGATACTGATTAGTAAAATTAGTAAAAGCCACAGACAAAATGTCAACTACTTCCCACTACTTGTCAAACTATTTCTGACAGTGGAACAGCTCAAATAATAATAGCACAGCGAGGAAGCCACACAAACATCAAACACTGAAGGAGAACCATGCTTTTAAACAGAAATCTTTGATAAATACTTGAGATGAAAAGGCAAATAAAATGAAATGAAATTAAATGAAAGGTAAATAAAAAGGAGTAAATATTGTATTCCCCAAAGCGATGTACGCTGAACACTGTTTCTGATATGGCTGCAGCAGAACCAGAATTCAAAAAGAGGACAAATTTCCACCTTACTCTATTCATTGTAATTACCAATTAATGATTTGGCATCATGCAGAAATTCTTCTGGTGTGCGTGGGTGTACAATTTTATCAAATAATCAACTGGCACTCATATTACAAACACTCAATACCTAGCCTCCTGGCAATTCTTTGTTTATAGTGAGACGACCCAAGAATATAGCAAACTGGATTAGAGATTCTTCAGTTGCCAAACCTCTCTTTGCCCAACGGCTGTTGCTTTATCACGCATCTCAGATGCATCACTGTTATCTTTTATAAACCGCTACTTCTTTGAATCTACATCTTTGTTTGAACTGGTCCGACTAGAAACGAGTCCCTTGGCAGCATGCACAGGAAAGGTGTATGTACCTTAAATTCCTACAGGAACACTTGAACACAAGCTAAATACATTTTTCCAGAACTTATTATAAAATAAAAGGAAAGAGAAGGGAAACTCTGTCCACTTTCTGTTCACAGATTCCGTGATAGCTGTCGGGGAAAACTATGCCATTGTACAAATATAGTACCTGTGATCTGCGGTAGTATCAAAGTTGGAGCCGAACAAAAAAATGATCAGGACTGAATAAGTGGACTGAATCCCTGCACATCAATGGGAGATAAATGTTGCAACATTAACAACTGTAGTGTATTCTTCCTTGTTGTTATTCAAGGTCACTTCATTCATAAATAATCGAATCCAAAATAATGCTGCTATTCAGTGATGTATTTGACATCCCTCCACCACCCCCATAGAAGACATTTCAGACTTTCAGCTCATAGCAAGGGAAATGCATTAATTATATGGTGTTTAATTTAGAAATACTGTGCGGAAATACCGTGGATCCTTCAGTCCACCGAGTCTGCACCGACCAACGATCCCCACACATTAAGACTATTCTACGCTAGCGACAATTTTTACATTTATACCAAGCCAATTAACCTACAAACCTGTACATCTTTGGAGTATGGGACGACAACCGAAGTTCTCGAAAAAAACCCATGCAGGTCACGGGGAGAACGTGCAAACTCTGTACAGACATGCACCCATAGCAGATTTGAACCCGGGTCTCTAAGCACTGCAGGTAGCAACTCTACTGCTGTGCCACCGTGCTGCCACTCTCAGCTTCCCACAAATCTCCACTAGGGGCGCTGCACTGTAGGCGCCTCTGCCTACAACCTGTCCGTTTTTTCCCTCTCTTTTTAAAATTTTAGTTTGTCTAAACTGTTTGTTTTGGGGATACTTTAGTTTTCTATGTGGGGGAGGGGGGTAGGGTAAGGGGGAAACCGTTTCCTAGTCGCTTCCTGGTGAGGATGCGACTATTTCTCCGAGTCACGTCCTCGCCCGCCCTCTTAGCGGCCTACCACTGGATCAGAGCGGCCTTTCCAACCTGAGACGGGGGCCGGACCAGACCTTCGGCCGCGGCGGCGTGGTGCTGGATTCACCGTGGAGCGGGCGATGCCTTCCTGGATCGCCGTTTGGAGCTCCAGAGTGTTGGGCCTGCTGCTCCAACATCGAGGAGCTGTGGTTTGCGGAGCTCCCAACGCAGGCGGCGCTGACTACAACATCGCGGAGTCCCTGCGGCCCTTTGCCGAGGGCCGCCAGCATGAATCTATGCCTGGCGCGGCCTGGGGACGTTGGGAGCCGTGGACTCTGGTAGGAAGCGGCCAATTCGGAGGTCCAAGCCGCTGAGGTTGGCCTCCAGTCCCATCATCGGAGTTCCAACATCCTGGCGAGTGGGCCTGTGCAGCGGGCTGCCCATAGCGGCGACTGCGGAGGGCTCCGGAGGCCCCGACCGCGAGTGAACATTGAGGAAGTGACTGACTTTGGTGCCTTCCCTCAAAGTGGGAAACATTTGATTCTGCTGTGTGGGGATGTTTTATGTTGAACTCTATCGTGTGTTGTGGTCTTTATTTTATTGTATGGCTGTATGGTGATCACATTTCACTGTGCCAACTGGCACATATGACAAATAAATATATCTTGTATCTTGTATGTTTTGTAGACTTGTCAACAGAGACTGATATAAATCTGATGTCTCTTTTAACCATCTACAGAGAGCTAGGGTGCTTGCAAACAGGCCCAATAAGAATGAGAAAAAGTAGACAAAGTGCTGGATTACAGGTCAGTAGTTCATGCAGCAATAAATTGTATTTTACCACACATTTTACAGGTGATATGTGGAGTATGTGCTTTTGAACAGAAATTGCTTCACCTGCCTTTTCTTTGCTCTTTAAGAATTTATAGCCTCCACTATTTTAAGGTTTCACCTAAATTAAATATGTCGGAATTAGATTTGGTAATTCAGCTTCAAAAATACGAGTCAATTTTGAAAAGTTCAGCCTACTGATAGGCAATAATGACAAGTACGATGATGAATTCCTGCACCACCATTTATCAGGGAAATGACCTCATGTTGGAGATCAGGCCTAATGCTAAAAATGTGCTTTCTGTGCTGATACCAAAGTGTTTTTTTAGACTGTGCTGATACCAAAGTGTTTCCAATGTTTTTCTGTTTCTGATTCCCATAATTGTGGGTAAAAGTTGATGTATTTCCTTCTCCAAAACGAGAAGCAGTGTACTGCATTTGAGAATAGTGTTTTGAATCAAAAAATGCCATCATTAATAATAATGTATAAAAAGTCCCATTTTGCCTTTCTTGATGCCACAGCAGTATAAAATATTTTTGGACTAAAGACCACAAGACACTACTGCCAAGACCAGAGTCCCAAATCAATCACTTCCACTATGGTGGCATCAACATTGGCAAGATGGGGAATCCTTATATACTGTTTGACTACTCTTTTAAGCATATAAATACAAATAAGTATAGGAGTTCCAGGCAGAATGCCATTCCACATGCTCAGATGCTAATATAATATGTGAACTGATATTGGAAATGAAAATGTAATCAACACATCAAATTTAATTGAAGAGGAATTTGTAGTAATTACATCTGAAATCACAGACACGATCCAGAGAGAACAAACATTGGAAAATGGTCCACAAAACAGGAACTTAAAGGATAGACAAAATGTGACCAACGCAAAAAGAACCAAATTATAATTAAATCATGTGAGCAGGAATCAAATGGGGCCAAAGAGTAGTAATATCTACAATTCTGAGAAAAAACATTGCCTATAGTTTTTCATGAACACACAGAAAAAAAATCCATAGGAAAACAATTACAAATTCACCTTAATGCATGGTTTGGGCAGCGATCATGATTATTTGGTTAGAAAATATAGTGTTTGAAGAAACAGGTCAGTGAAAGCTCAAAGAGTTTGAGTTTAGTTTATAGTCACGTGTACAGAGGTACAATCAAAAACTTTTGTTGCATGCAAACCAGTCAGTGGAATGACAATACATGATTAAGGACAATGCATGACAAAGAGTATATAAGTCGGTGGGGGCGCTGCAAGCCGGCAGCACTGCCAGCAGCGTGTTAGTTTTTTCTACTTTTTTTGTTTTTTTTAGTATGTCCTAATGTGTGTTTTTAATGTCTCTCTGTGTGTCTTGTGTGGGGGGTTGTGTGGGGGTGTAAGGGGGAAACCGCTTTGGTCGCCTCTTCCACGGAGAGACAATGTTTTCCATGTCGCCTCCCCCGTGGCCCAAAGGAAAGGATTGGTGCGGCCTTTCCCGGAGACGCGCCCGGGGCTTCAGCTGCGGGCTCAGCGTGGACTCTCGTCGCGGAGCGGGCGAACCCTCGCCGGGGCTCGCCGGAGGGGAGCGCACCGTTCGCTGGCCAGCGGCAGCCGGAAGCGGAGCTGTCTGCGGAGCTCCAGTTGTCGCGGCATCCTGGGCCTGGGATCCTTTGTTGGGGACCCGGGAGGAGAAGAAGCTCCGATCGCCGGCCCGCGGCCAACTTCTACCGCGGGCGCGGGGTGAACCTACCATCCATCAGGAGCGGGGCCCTCCCCAGTTTTTACAGACTTTGCTCACACTTTTTATGAAACTGAATGTTATCACACTTCCATTCCATCATATCATCCTGCTTCAGATGAAACAACTAAGAGGGAAGTCACAATTGTTAAGGAAGTTCTCCAGAAGCAAGAATCAAAACACAGCATGAAACTTTGCTTCATCTATTTCTTGTTGAGATACAGAGCCACACTATGTGCTGCCATGACCATGCACTGGCAGATTGAGAATACCCTGAATCGCAACTTCGAGAATTAAACAGCAGGTGAGTTAAAGTGATTCAAAAGAACACTGGATGAAATAAAATTTAAGAACACAGTAAATTAAATCCACACAATTAGGAGTAGGGACTATAGTAGTTTGCGGAATTAAGGGGCTATCAAGGGCAGCACGGTGGTACAGCGGTGGAGTTGCTGCCTTACAGCACTTGCAGCGCCAGAGACCTGGGTTCGATCCTGACCAAGGGTGCTGTCTGTTCAGAGTTTTACAGAGTTCTCCCCGTGACCTTGTGGGTTTTCTCCGAGATCTTTGGTTTCCTCCAATCCAACACTCCAAAGACGTACAGGTTTGTTGGTTAATTGGCTTGTTATAAGTGTAAATATTGTCCCTAGTGTGTGTGTGCGGGGATCGCTGGTCGGCGTGGACTTGGTGGGCCAAAGGGCCTGTTTCCGTGCTGTATCTCTAAACTAAACTAAACACAGATGCTGGAAATCAGAAATAAAAACAGTAAATTCTGGTACTTAGCATGTGTGGAAAAATAAACAGAGCTGATGTTTCAGTTTGATGATGAGAGGTCATGATACATGAGTTTTGTTTTTCTCTGTACATATTTTTCATTAATATTGGTGATCAAATGATCTCTGCTAATAATCAATTAAGTTAGCGTGTTGGAACACATGAAGCTACCACTTCTATCTTCTTCCCACAATTCACATGCACACTGATAATGTCAATATTAAAGCCATTATGCCATCAACCCCTCCCAAATAATAAATCTTGTTGCTCAAACTTCAAATTCCAATTATTGAAGCTTGTGGGAATAAAAAATATCAACATTAACCAAGACAGAAGTTTATTTTAATTGATTGAGATGAAAGACCAAAAGAACAAGTCCAACAGCAAAACAGCCAATGAATGAAACATGAGGCCTTAAATGAAGAAATAGTAATCCATAATTTCTATTTATGATTTCAAATGAAAAGCCTTCAATTGCTCCAGAATCTTGTGCTTTTAGTTTATATTTTGTTTCTTGAGTTTATATTCTTCAAATGTACCTAATAATTGTATAATATTCTAACTCATCCTCAGATATTATGATAGTACGTTCCTACAGAAAAAAGTGAAGATACAATATTAATTAATTTTAGGAATTCGGAGTTAACAGTTTAAAACAAAAAGTGTTTAAAACTGTTTTAAACTGTTAACAGTTAGAATTTAGGAGTTAACAGTTTAAAACAAACAGGGAGTGTTCCAAATGTAAATTTATAATCTGCTTTTGTGCCTATGAGATACTGTAAAACAACCCATTCTAAATTAACTGCTATGCTGCTTGTCAATCCTTCAGCAAAGACCTTTTCCAAATTCCATTGTATCTGGTGTGATTATCGTTGAAATCTCGAGATACTGTGCAGTGTGGGATCACCAAAAAGAGGAGTGCACAACTCTCTAAAGACATAGGGGAGAAGAAAATCAATTACATAAAAAACATAGAAAATAGGTGCAGGAGGAGGCCATTTGACCCTTCGAGCCAGCACCTTCACCTCAGATCATTTGTGTTATTCCAAACACCTGAGTTTACACAATTTTGCAAAACTGCTGTCATTCATGTGGAAGAGGAATGCTCCAGTGTATGAATAAGCTTCATAAATAACTTAGTTTAGGACATACAACAAAAATATAATTGTATTTAAGAAATTTATAACAGTACAAATGTAACTCAGGGTCACAGCCAAGATATAACGGACAGATTGTATTGTAGAAGATATTATTGCAAAATATATTATCTCAACCAACTTTTGCTGCTTGCTATGGGAGCTGATGATGTTCAAGGTTGTGGCTTGAACATGATCATCTGGAAATCAACATATAGCTGTCAACTACTATTCTTCCCCCAACAATTCTTCAGAGTTAAACAAGACAATGGCTCACAATAGAGCTCTAAAGTCTGAAGATGGGTTTCGGCCCGAAATGTTGCCTATTTCCTTCGCTCCATAGATGCTGCCGCACCTGCTGAGTTTCTCCAACACTTTTGTCTACCTTCTAAAATGCAAGCCCCCTTGTCAGAAACCATTCAAATACAAATAGAATGCTGTCACAATGATTTTTTAGTGGCTGTTCACTTTGTTTTACCGTAGTTCATTGTTTATAAAGATAATGCTATGCAGTTTAAGGGGGTTTAACCGTGAAGGTTGATATTAATTAAATAGATTAGTACAAACTGAAATATTATAATCTTTAAAGGAAACTCTCCCTAAAAATAAAAACCATTAAATTTTGTTTAGCAGATTTTTGTTGGGGCTCTATACAGATTAATAAACATCAGGTGGATAGGCTTGTACTATCTCCCCAAATGTGGAAAATATGAACGGATATTAAGTAGCATTTAAACCTGCCCTTATAACATTTGCAACCCCCACCTGCTCAATTCCCCTTTCACACTATAACCAAAACCTCCTAACGCAAAGTCAATTTTCACTTTTTTAAATATGGATGATTAATCTTCAACAATATCAGCATTGATGCTTTGTCTACAAATATTGCTAAATATGAGCACTTGATAATCTGCCTTGTTCAGCTAAATGGTCGCCGAGTCTACGCTTGGTCTCGCTGATGCATACGAGGCCACATCGGGAACACCAGATGCATCGGATTAGGAATCAGAAGATCTTCTCAAGTATTTTGGTCTTTTAAATGTACTTTAGCCTGTGCTCAATTAACTTGAGTCTCTACGATGCATGAACAGTACTCCAAGCACTTTATCTCCGAATTTTGATCCCCTCTTTCAAAACAGAATGTCACCACACACAAAATACTGGAATGGTAGCAACAGCACTTTTCCTTCTTGCTGTGAAAAAAATAATAAACAGCAAATGTTTCAACATGATGACTTGGTCAAAAAGAAAGTGTATTAGAATCAAATGACACCTAGAGGAATGCCCATGGCAATATTAGCCTGCTGTGATCATTATTACAAACATGCTTCAAAATGATATGTCAATCAGAGGCCTTTTGGTTGAAGATAACGTAACAGCAAAGATGTTAATCACTGGTCATTGTGGATGATCAGCCATGATCATATTAAATGGCGGTGCTGGCTCGAAGGGCTGAATGGCCTCCCCTGTACCCATTGTCTATTGTCTATTGGTCAATAAAATGGAAAAAATCTATTTGATGTACAGCTAAGCTATCTCTCATCAACATTCCCATGAATGTTGAATGAGAATGTGAATGACTTCAGAAGGCAAAGCAGTATACACACCCCAGTCTATATTGATTGCGCCAAGTTAGAGATAAATATCACCAGCAATTTGGCCTGACCAGCCACATTGAAGTTATGGCCAAGAAAACGCACCAATGCTTCTACTGCCTTGAAAGGCTTCCGAAGTTTGGCATGTCCCCAACAACCCAAACCAACTTCTACAGATGCTCCATTGAAAGCATTTGATCAGGGTGCATAACAGCCTGCTCCATCTCCAGATTCAGAAACAGTTTCTTCCCAGCTGGTATCAGGCAACTGAACAGTCCTCTCATCAGCTGGAGTGCAGTCCTGACCTCCCATCTACATCATTGGAGACCTTTAAACTAACTTGAATCGGATTTTATTAGCAATGTTATATCTTGCATTGAATGTTGTACCCTTTATCGGTACACTTTGAACGGCTTGATTGTATTCTCTGACTGGATAGCATGCAAACAAACGGTTTTCACTGTACCTCATTACACGTGACAATAATAAACTAAACTAAAAACCAAACATCATTTTCCTAACAATATACATTACATCTTAAATAGCTCAAGATGCTTCAAGGAAACATTCTGAACAGCTTTGACAAGCAGCCACTAAATGAGATACTAATAACTGGAAAATTAAACTATACTACTGCAGAAATTCATATTTCCACTTTTATGGGCGAGGTTTACGATAGGATTTTAATCAGACTTCCTAAAATACCTAAAGAACTAATGAAGTGGTGAGCCAGTGGAACAGGTACGCAGCTATACACGAGTAGTAGCCTTGAAACCAGAAAATGAAATCTAATTTACATTTACATTGCCTGCCTTACTCACACAAATATCCATTCTCAATTGACTTAATGAAATGAAGTTTTGATCTTAATGTTTATCTTATCAACATTCTTCAAGGAAAAACATATCATGAAAGTACCTTAATATTGTAAACAATAATCCTAGAGAAGTCATCATGGAAGATGATTCAGCGATTGGAGATGGAAATTAAGAAGCTTGCATTTTGCAGTAGCTATTTATGTACTGTAAGGCATTAGTCTGGAATTTTACTACCTGCATGACATTTACTGAGGATGTGGCATATAATAAAAGAACAAGAAAGTGGCCAGGAATGAATGAACAAATAATGACCAAAGTAAAACAGTGAATGAAGTAATGTCAGCAGATCAAGCAGACTTTTCTTCATCCAACATGCTTTTATCTAAGATAGACACAAAATGCTGGAGTAACTTAGCAGAACAGGCAGCATTTCTAGAGAGAAGGAATGGGTGATGTTTCAGGTCGAGACCCTTCTTCAAACATGTATTTCAAGCCAAAGCCTCATTTGGTAACAACTTAAACCAGCTCCACTGGATGTCTGAAGAAGGGTTTTGACCCAAAACATCACCCATTCCTTCTATCCAGAGATGCTGCATGTTCCGTTTAGTTACTTCAGCATTGTCGCTGTTATCCAGCATCTGCAGTTCCTCCCTATCTGCTTTCATCCAAAGTAATTTACAAAATCATACTGTCACCAGTCTTTCCATGTAAGGCCATGATAGTAATCTACAATAGCCAGATAGAGTACATACTTGTCAAGCTTGAGAATGGCTCGTCACTGTGTAAATTCAATGTATCTTCTGTGCATCATCAGTTTAAGACGGCACATTTGTAGATCCATATAGACAAATTAATATGTCTATAGTAATATAGACTATGGTAGTCTGTATAGCAGAGATAGATAAAGTTCTTGAAAATAATTTCTCAATACACATTGTGTATTCCCCGAAGTTTGCCGACAAGCTTGCCTTACATGAAATGTGGAATTGAGTCATAGAGTTATAGAGTCAATACTGTACTGAAACAGCTCCTTCACCACAATTTACACATGCAAACCAAAATGCCCCATCTATACTAGTCCCACTGGCCTGCTTTTGAGCGATATCCCTCTAAACCTCTCCCAACCCAGTACCTGTCCAAATATCCTTTAAATGTTGTTATAGCGCCTGCCTCAACTACCTTCTCTGGCAGCTCATTCCATATATCCACCACTCTGTGAATAAGTTGCCCTCTGGTTTCTATTAAATCTTTAAACTCTCGCCTTAAACTTATGTACCCTGTTTCTTGATTCCCTACTCTGGGTTAAAAAAACTGTGCATCCATCCTAACTATTCCCCTCATGATCTTATACACCTTCATAAGATCACCCCGCTTCCCCCTGTGCTCCAAGGAACAAAGTCCTATCCTGCCCAGTCACTGGAAATTACTGCTGGTAATTACTTTCTGTGCAGATAAAAATGTTGATGTGGTACTGGGAGCTGAATAATGAAGGAATAGATATGATGATGGTAGGCACTCACATGTAGTAACCCGGGGATATTAGCCATTCATGACGTGTATTTCAAGCCAAACCATCATTTGGTTTCAACTTAGATCAGCTCCCCTTGATGTTTACTCTGTTTACACTGATTTGGGAAAGTTTAAAAAAATAAACCTAATTATTGTCAAGCTATCAACAGCAAGGCAATTTAATAATCTATATTACTAAAAGTCTGATCTTGGCCACTTTTGGCTCGCTGTGTTGTGATTTCCGAGAGAACGCTGTGACCTACGGCCGTCATTTTTGGTCAGCTCGCACAGAGCCCCCCTCCACCTTC
Organism: Okamejei kenojei; assembly: GCA_035221665.1. Lineage (NCBI taxonomy): Eukaryota > Metazoa > Chordata > Chondrichthyes > Rajiformes > Rajidae > Okamejei > Okamejei kenojei. The sequence goes on along the minus strand of CM069131.1, from coordinate 35,008,201 downwards.
CAGGACCAGAGCATTATTCCCATCGATGAAAATTCAGAGATATATTAATGTTTTTAACAAATTCCCCATTCGCTCTGCTGCCCCTGCTGGAGGGGGGAGGGACTGTAAAACCAGGAAGTGGTGTGCCTCACTCAGTCTCTGCAAGATGGAGGAACCAGAGGGTCATGTCTCTCTGAGCTCTGAATAGCACTGAACACATGTCTTCTCGACTGTGAGTGCCCTTATTGTGGCTTGAAAATGAAAATATGGTTGGTTTGAAGTAAAAAGGCAGTGCCTGCAAAGGTTTGTTTGGGTGCTTTGGCTTGAATTGAAAAGGCACTACTGCAAATGGTGGCTTGAAGTGAAAAAGCCCTAATACAAATGGTGGCTCGGGTGCTTTGGCTTGAAGTGGAAAGACACTTCTGCAAATGGTGGCTTGAAGTGAAAAGCCCCTAATACAAATGGTGGCTCGGGTGCTTTGGCTTGAAGTGAAAAGGCACTACTGCAAATGGTGGCTCACGTGCTTTGGCATGAAGTTAAAAGGCACTGCTGCAAAAGGTGGCTTGGGTGCTTTGGGTAACTTCCTGTTTGCACTGTATATTGATTTTAGATAAAACGCTACCACCTACGGCTGTAATTTTTGGCCATCTTACTCAGTCCCCCTGCGCTCAGCAGGTGCAGAAGGTTCTTCCCATCAATTAAAAAATAAAAGTGTTATTAGTGTTTAAAAAATGTTGAGAATCTCTCTCCTGTCATGAAGGCCACAGAAGTGTGGGTGTGGCTCAGTCTCTGCATGATGGGGGAGGGAGAGGTCACGACTCTGTCTGAGCTGTGAATAAACTGAACACACTGAATGTCTACTGAACTGTGAGTTTGGTATTTTGTGTGGTTTTATGGTGGTTTCACCATGCTTGAAATGGTATGAAACTGCATTTGAATGTGGTGGCATTGCACCCTGCATGAAATGGTATGAAGCTGCATTTGAATTTGGTGGCCTTGCATCCTGCTTGAAGTGGTATGAAACTGCACTTGAATTAATTGGCCTTGCACCTTGCTTGAAGTGGTATGAAACTGCGCTTGAATTTGGTGGCCTTGCACCCTGCTTGAAATGGTAGGAAAATGAATTTGAATTTGGTGGCCTAGCACCCTGCTTGAAATGGAATTTCAAGGAATAGCCATGAGCCATCTGCCAGCCCACCATGAGTGAGCTGCCAGCACAACAGGCTTGAGGGACTGAGCTGCCACCCCAAGAACCCATACCAGCGTTCCAGAAAGCCTCCCCACTGGCCACCAATATTGGAATTGGTGGAGAGGTGGAATATTGCATTGGGGGACCAGCCCTCCCGTGTGAACATGGGACCCAACGGGTTCCACTTAGTCTAGTACCCAATTATGTTTCCGTATGCCACAGTTGTGCTGCACAAATACAGCGGATTGACCTGCCGATGTTCACATCATCTCCCCGGCTGTTCGGAAACCCGGCTTCTGACCCCACTCCCGGCTCGTAAGGTGCACCAGTGAGCCCTCCTTAACCCACCGCATGGTCCTGTGACACGGCTCTTGTTGTGGCTCATGTTGTAGCCCCTGGGGACCACGCTTTCTTCGGGCTGCCGCCACCAACGGGTCATCGTGGGGGCTCCCTCCCTTCTCACCTGCTGCTTCATCTTGCTGTCGGCGGTGGTGGTTTTGTCCGCTCCCCGCGCGACCGCCCCCGCCTTCTCTCATCGCTCTGTCCACTCATCAACTGCTCTCCACTCCCCCCCCATTGCCTCCCTCCTCCTTTTTGTGACTGGAGTCACCAACATGCTACACATTGGAAGCAGCAGCAGGTGAGGGGAGTTTGCTCTACAGTGAACAAGCTCGTCCTGGGGGTGGCAGCGGCCTGCAGAAAGTACCGCCCCCGGTGCTACAACGTGGGCCGCAGCAACAGCCATGTGAAAGCGGCGAAGAATGACTTGCTGGTGCAGACCAGCGGCATCGGTGCCCAGCTTTACGGTGAAATTACACAAAGTGTTGGAGTAACTCAGTGGGGCCATGCAGCATTGATGGAGACCATGGATAGGTGACATCGGGACCTTTCTTCAGACTGAATCAGTCTGCTTTGTTACTCCAGAACTTTGAATATGAACCATCAACTGCATTTCTTTGTTTCAATTACATGCAATGATAATACCTAACTCGGTTATAAAGGACAATGGGCTATAACGGGCACCATTCCCCCTCCCTCCCTCCCCCCCCCCCCCCCCCCATATGGTCTCTGGTCAATTATAACGAGGATTTACTGTATTTTTCCTGACAAGCAATCTGTAGAATGGCCACTCTAGTGCATTGTATGCAAATGAGCTTAGTGTTGCAGTGAACAAGGAGCAGGAACAGACAACTATTAACAAACAGCTACGTAAGTTACTGGTAATGTAACAGTAACAATTAAAGTAAAGTAACAATTAATTAAAAATACATTAGCCTATATTTTCTTTTAATACAAATACAATTAGGCAGATGAGATGGCATGTACTGAAGATGTAGATGTGCTGTTAACAATGGTGTTAATATTAAGCTGGAAAGTCTCTAAAAAACATAATTTATGCCTGAAACCTGTCAGATTATCATAAAGAATACTCTGCCATTGTCATTAGCACCATGTACAGGGCAGAAATATGAATAACTCCAATACAAAATGTTCTCAGATACTGTGGTAAACGAACCACACAGTCAGAGAACCACCTTAAAGTCTAATAGATGCTCAGATCTAAAGCAACTGAATGACTAGAATATCATATAGAAGCTGGAAAATGATAGACTACAGGGCTTGGCCGAATGGTCAAGAAAGCAACAGCATCAATTTGTGGACTTTTATTTCTTCTCTTAAATTGTAAAACACACATTAAAATATTTATCAATCAATCATCAATTACCCAATAATTTGAAAAGCCAACTGCTCATGTTTGACCAATCTGGGCCGTGTGCCAGTCTGTGGTAACATTCTTACTTTTACTTAAGAGGTATTTTAGAGATACAGCATGGAAACAGGCCCTTCTGTCCACTGAGTCACTACTGACCAGCGATTATCCCGGACACTAGCACTATCCTACACACGAGGGTCAATTTACAATTTTACTAAGCCAATTAATCTACAAACCTGGACGGCTTTGGAATGTGGAAGGAAACGGGAGCACCCGGAGAAGACCCATGTGGTCACAGGGAGAACATTCAAACTCTGTACAGATAGCACCCGTAGTCAGGATCAAACACTCGTCTCTGCGCTCCGATGCAGCAATTCAACCACTGCGCCACTTTGTCTCCCCTTAGCCAAGAATATTATTGAAGTCTTTTCAAATTACAGCACCTGAATGAAACTTATGGGGATGACAGCGATACTTCTTTGAGGGTCACTAGTTGTTTTTTGAAATGAGATTCAAGTTTATTGACATATTGAGCAACAATGCATGACTTTTTTATTGCAAAGGGCTTTGAAGAAGAAAACTACTGCTCCTTAATGTGATGAAAGCCAATAACCCCATGACCATAGATAGTCCCTTTGGATTCCTGCAAACATATAACTGATGGCACAATAAAAGGCTGAGACATAAATGTGTGCTGTTTTTTCTGCTTCAATTTAAGTGGACTATGAACCTCAACTACGTCTGCAAGGGAGGTCATATATTATGTTTTTTTTGCAAGTGACTCTCTGTGGGAACATATTCAGAACGAACTGCATGCAGCTCATAATTGCCCAGCCCGCTAAATCAGCAATAGTTATCACCTTATTAAACTTGAAGAAAATAGAGATCATGCATCAGTGAGCTCAGGGAATGCATCAATGCCCAAGCAATCATCAACATTGATCAATAGCAAATAAATATGGACTGTCAGTTCGGCTATCTAACAAGCACTTGCAAATTATGTGATACTATGTCAATTTTCCCATTAATCTATAAAATGCTGGAAAGACTCGGCAGGTTTCCAGCATCTGCAGTATTTTGATTTTGGATTATAGGTAACTGGCAATTGCTTCTCCAGTATTGTCTGCTTGGACTAGTTGGTAGCACGTCTGCATCTCAATCAGAAGACAATGACTTTAAATCCCAATTGAAGACTTGAACGAAAAAAACATTAAATTAACAATTCAGGTTAGTACAGTTGAGCCAATCCTTGAATGAAATGCTAAAAATCCTGTGGTAGATCCTGTGAATAATAAAAATCCAATCAATATATCCTTCCTTAAATTGAGTTAAATCAATAATAAATTCATCTCTCCTCTCACATTTAATGAACCAATGTTAATTCAGCTGATTTGATTTAGTTTTTCTGGGAGGTATGATAATATTCTAGAAATGTATATATGTGTTCCTTTTTTTAAATAAACATCAAAGTACCATCCCACAATAGAAAAGCTAACATTTTATCTGCAACCAATTGAAGCTTCCAATGTTCAACATTGTTGTACTTACCTTCAGAGTGCTGGACAGATTTACCACCATAATTTGGTTCGTTTAATTTATTTGAAGAATATGAAGAGCAGAAAGATGCTCACTTGACCACAGAAATGTTAAGTTATGTTGATCTGAATACAGTGCCTCTGATCTGAAGTCCCTCATTCCGTGATCCTACATGTATTGGGCAGAGTAAGGAAGTGGGGACAGTCTATCAAGCCTCATGTTATAGAACAGTATAACACAAGAACAGGCCCTTCAGCCCACAATCTCTGTGCTGAACACGATGTCCAGTCTATCTCTAATCTACCTGCACATAAACCATATCCTTCCATTCCCTGCATATTCGTATGCCTATCCAAAAGCCTTTCAAATGCCATTATTGTGTCACCTGAACCACCAACCCTGTCAGCAGGCACTCACCACCCTTTGGGTAAAAAAGTTGTATACATCTCCTTTAAATTTTAGAAACCTTGTCACTGATCCCGTTTGAAAAACTACATATAGTGTGTTCTTATTTGGAAAATTATTTTTAATGTTTCAGCTTTAGCTTTGAGTCTTGGTCGGGTCTTTGAATGTGTGGAATATCACATCAAGACAAATCTTATGTCATCTCACATTAGCTCCGAAGTACTTCACAGATAATTTAAGCAAATAAATTAGAACTGGATATATTTACATACTTTTCAATTTCCCATCCCAAAGATACTGAAAGCCAACCTATGCCATGTTTAAATCAGGGTAAGATAATGTTGCTAACTCAAAATAACATTGCAGTCTGCTCAGCTAAGTTCCCCGTCGTGAGCAGCTTTCCAAATGTATACTTTTAAATTGAGCATTACCTGCTGCAGAATCTCCCCGTGAGTAGAATGTTTGAAAAAACTATTTTGTTATTGTGCAAAAATGGCAAATGTCAGCAATGCAAAGTATTTATGTAATGCCCTTTGCCAAAACTGCAAAATATTTACCCACAATTAGTTCCAGTCCATATCCAGTTCTAAAATAACAATTTAGCATGCGGATGAAAGTTTCACTGTGGTGTCCAGAAATTCAGGAAGTCACCCGAATAGATATAATTTCTTGTTTCAAAAGTCACATCATGTATGTGAGGAGCCATATCAGCTGTTTTGTGTAGTTCCTTTATTGAATTTCATGCAATAACATAGGTCGAGCAGACACAAGTTCACACAAAACGCTTTCCTCCACTAGCTCTGTATTTGCAAAGTTAGAAAAGGGAAACAGACAGTTTGCAAATTGTGGGAGATTGGGGCAGTGAGTATGCAAGGCATTGGAGGAAGATAGGTTGGTGGAGTCACTTCATAAACTGGTGGAGGGAATGTGACAAAATCAGGCTAAAATCTGTGAAAACGTGTTGTAGCTGAAGAGGTAATCAGAGAGCTCAAACCAAATCAGCAATGGTACAACATTCACACAACCACACACACACACACACGCACGCACACACACACACACACACACACACACACACACACACAGTCACACACATGCACAAAGTAGCACCTGCACCTTCCCTGCAGTAAAGGACTCAGCAGACATTAGTAATGGCACCTTAGATAAAGTGTGCAGAGACATTGTGTTGCATGGACACATTTCCTGGACACAATTATCAAGCTGCTTTATTGCTCTTTAGAATGTAAAGGATAATATTCCAATTGTGTTTTGGATGATTCTGCATCATATTGCAGCTGCCGTTTGATGTTGTTAAGTGTAAGGATCCGAGTATTATTAGCACGGTGAAAAGCTAGGACTAGCAGAGGTTGAATTACACATGATTTTATCCATTCTGTGTACGAGTAGTTGAAAATAATCCGAAACACAATTGGAATATAATCATCAAATTCAGTGCTGACTATCTAATATTTTGTCATTGGTAAACTTGTATATATTGCTTGCTACCGAGTTATCTGATTTATTCTGAACAATTGAACAACTGAGGTTCAGCCTCATTCTTTTTAGGGCATCCCTAATTGCTTCCTTCTAATTAGATAATATACCAATTACTTATTTATTCTACCACATGAACAATTTCATAACCAGACCAGTAATTTTTTTGATTCTGAAAAACTCTTACATGAGTGCTCAATGAAGACCTGATGCAAGCCCATTTAAGCTATATTCATACACACTCCCCGGGCTACCATTTTAACACCGTGACAAGGTTTATTCAAGCATGAGCTACCCTTTGCAAATATACAAATATAAGATCTCCCTATTCGACTCAAATGAATTTTAAATGCTTAGCCACTCTATCCTTTATTGGATTTTAATAACCTCCTTCACAATAGATGTCTGATAAACATATCCATTAGTTTCTAATTTCTCTCTTTAACCTTTATATAATGGAGTTACATGTTCAGTTTTGCAAACAAAAAGGAACATTTCCTGATCCATTTGATCTTTGGATGATTATGACTAAAAGAAATGCCATTGCCTTACCTATTATCTTTTTAACCATGAGATGGAAATCATAAGGCACTGGGACTGAATAATCGGTCTGTTTCATTCCAATATGATTGTTTTCCTGTATCAGTGTGGAATGGCGTCACTTGTAGTTAGTGATATTGAGCGACCAATAGCTTTGGACGCCAGACAATTTTATAAATAAACTGAAAACTGCAACAAGTGGAAGGTAGACGCAAAATGCTGGAGTAATAAGCGAGTTTGGTATTCCGATAAATGCAAGGAATCATGGGATTTGTCAAAGGTCATTCGTGAAAAAAAAGCGAACGCTGCGCTGCATAAACTGTGTATAAATTGTTAACTATTCTACCAATAAATTAATCTACCAATAAATTAATCTAGAATTCTGTCAACTCAATAGCTTCTTGTTCTGCTGTTCACATACAACTTACAGTCCCAGTTCTAGTTCAGATGATTAATCTGCAATTATGAGATATTCAAAAAGTTAATTAATTAATTTATTTTTATTTAATCCTTAATGTGTTTGCTACTGGAATAAAAAAATATGACTTGTGTTTGAAACATTTTCTTATCTTTATTCATAATTTCTTAGTAAAAATATATTTAAACTGAGGCAGGCAGCAACTGTATCAGTGTGATGTGAGCTGATGCTTTACTTACAGGTGGTGTGAATGTACTGTTACGACATGGGTCGGCAACCTACGACCCATGGGCTGAACCCGGCCCGTAACCCAAAAACATCCGGCCCGCAGACGTATTTTTTAAGCAACCAGAATGTTGTTTTTGCCTTCAGTTGGACCTTGCCCACAGTTGTCCCGGTGCTCGGGCAAGGCAGCTCTGCGGGATGGTTTTGACTGGGATGGTTTTACATTGCGAAGTTCACTGTGCCTGAGTTATTGATCAGAGTGAACACCAGCTCCTGTGGACACATCTCACTGTGGAGTCTGTCACAGACAGATTCCACTGCCCGATGATCAATAATTGGAGCGATCTCCTGAACCAGTGGCCGCGGATCTACCGGCAAGTTCTTTGCGAACTGAACTCACTGTGGAATGAATACATTAAAAGGGCCACTCTGCTGCTGGATTCTAAGTTGTCCCTGCCTTCCCTCTGGAACCTTCCTCGTGCCCATCAGATGCCAAGTTCCCAGAACCCTAATTAAACGCGGCCGGTCACGGTTAAGTCTGTGAAACTGGCCTCATCAGAGACTGCGAGCAGGAGTAACGAAAGATAGGGCCATTCCGCCTATTATAGCGGCGAGATTTAATTTTCAGCGGCATGTAAACGATGGACCCACAAGGGTTGACTCTGCAACGGCAGTAGCGAGAGCGAGGGTCTTTTTCAACAGTTTGAGTTAAAAAAATAAAACGCAGAGCGTCCTACATACTGCCATTGATAAAGTTACATTACTAAACCACAAGGAGTGAACAAATCCAAAAAACTGTAAACGTTCGTTTGCAGAAGTTCTTACCACGCACACCAATAACTGCAATGAGCGTATAACTGCTATGTTCAGTAGATATAATATTGCTCAAAGCCCTGACGCACAAAGCAATAAAACTGAAGCATAAAGCAATAAAACCAACAAAATCATTGTAGTTTTGTACAAATGAACCATAGATACACCTAGTTAATAGTTTTGAAAGCAGTATTTTCTCACCTCGAACGAGCAAAACTGGAAAATACGGACGAAACGCAGGTCTGTATACACGCAGCAGCTGGCGAGAATGTTTATCGCAAATGATCTATGACCTGGGCATGCGCAGTTGAAATACCGAACTTGCTTATTCAGCGGGACAGGTGGCGTTCCTGGAGAGAAGGAATGGGTGACATTTCGGGTCGAGACCCTTCTTCAGACTGATGTCAGGGGAGTGGGCCTAACAAAGATAGAATGTAGTCGTAGACAATAAGACTGGTGGGAGAACTGGGAAAGGGGAGGGGATAGAGAGAGAGCGAGAGAAAGCAAGGGCTACTGCAACAAGTGTATTGAATGACTGCTTAATATTGTTGCAAAATTACAATGTTTATATAATGATAGTATTCAAGACTGAGCGATGAAATGGAATTCATACCCATACAGTACAATCTAATGGCCCTGTCTCACGGTGCGAGTTGACCCACGAGGTACCCCGAGTGAAAGACTCGTGGTTGTGTACGAGACTTCAAGTTTATGTTCAAGTGTTTAACCGAGTTCCCACGGGTATGTCATTTCTGCGATGTTCCAAGTTCCTCCTCCAAGTTACCAAGTTCCTCTCCTGTTACTCTTGAGCCAACCGTGAATTAAGGTATGTTTTAATAAAGCTACAATGTTAAAAGACATCTCCATCCTGTGGCTTTGAGTTATTTCAGCGCGGCCGCATCTATTGATCCGACCTACAAAGGGAAAATGCGCACCCTCCAGCAACCAATAAGGTGGTAAGTGCATTTCTTGGTGCTTTATGTTTTTAAATACTGTATTTCCCGGGGTGGGGGGAGAGCTCAGTTCATAGTATTTGGGGAGTCTGGCGTTGTGAAGGAGGGGATTGGGGTCAGTAACCCACTTGCCACGCTCCAGTCTGAGTGCAGGTAGATGGGACTAGGTGACAGTAAACGGCACGGAGTAAAAGGGCAGAGATGGCCTGTTTCCGTGCTGTCATTGCTATATGGTTTTATTGTGGCCGGGGAGTGAATTAGCTTGGGTGGCAGCCGCAGCGCTCCGGGCACAGACAGCAGAACTGGCCGCCACTTCCGAGGAAGGAAGCAGCTCAGGTGACTGACTTTGAGCGGCCGCCGGGACCCGACAGCAGACACACACACACACACACACACACACACACACGGACAGCAGAACTGGCCGCCACTTCCGAGGAAGGAAGTAGTTTGGGTGACTGACTTTGAGCGGCCGCCGGGTCCCGACAGCAGACACATACACACACACACACAGACACACACACACACAGACACACACACACACACACACAGAGACACACACACACACACACACACACACACACGTGGCGTTTCTGCTCGGGACCCTTCCTCAGACAATCCAATGTCCCATAATATATTGTTTAAATATTAAGGTTTCTGTTGAAAGGGTGGTGCCGATGGTTACGGGTGGGCGGAAGGAAGATGAGGTCTGGTACAAGTTGACTTTGTTTTCAGTAATCAGGCCTCCGTGTTGGTCGATGCCTGGTTGATCGAGCGTTCATACAGTTGCAAGCGAGCGAGGTCCATATATAGGAGCAAGGAACGCGAAGCCTCTGAGGGGTCATTGTTCCCCTGGTTTGGATTGCTCCCAGGAGAGCGGGCACAAAGACAAATTTAGGCATTTTTCTGTGGAAGGGGGAGGGCAGAATAGAATCGAAAGCATTGTAACAGCAGCACTCTCCCCAACACGAAACACAGCGCAGCGTAAACAATTAAACAGCTTCACTTTTAAAAGCAAAGACACACGTTAAATTACATGCCCCCAAGAAATTGCCTCTCAATTGCTTCGGGGTTGGAATTGAAATATATATAATATGTATATACATATTATACTACAAATGCATATATATATTATATATACTGCAATTGTGAGAGTGGTGAATCTGTGGAATTCTCTGCCACAGAAAGTAGTTGAAGCCAGTTCATTGGCTATATTTAAGAGTTAGATGTGGCCCTTGTGGCTAAAGGGATCAGGGGGTATGGAGAGAAGGCAGGTGCAGGATACTGAGTTGGATGATCAGCGATGATCTTATTGAATGGCGGTGCAGGCTCGAAGGGCTGAATGGCCTACTCCTGCACCTATTTTATATGTTTCTAAGTTTCTATATATACTCTCTCTCTCTCTCTCTCTCTCTCTCTCTCTCTCTTTTTATATATAGGCAATATAGTAGGCAATATAGTTATATATAGTAGGCAACCCAGGAACCAAGCAAAGTATATATACAGCACATGGACATGTGCATGTGTGTATATATATATAGACATGTCCATGTGCTGTATATATACTTTGCGTGGTTCCTGGGTTGCCTACTGCTGAGTAACTCCACGAGCGGGGGAGGGGGGGGGGGGGTTGACGAGTCAGTGAAAATACAGCTCCAGCTGGAATATAAGAAGAGATAAAACAAAAACACTGAAAGCAAATCGTAACTTAACAGCGGGAAGTAGGACATATGTGTGTGTGGTGTGCGCGCTACTGAATACTTTCTATCCAGTGTCTCCGCTGCAAATTGCAATGCATACGCGTTTGATATTTAGACAAACTTAATTTTATTTCCAGTTTTGCATTTTTAGTTTGTTCTACACATTTAATTAGTTTTAATCCCTCCAGAAAAAACCTGAAAGTGGAGATGGTTCTCATACATAAAGCCCAAGAGATGGCTTCTTGATTCTAACGAGTGTTTGGGAAAAATAGACACAGAACGCTGGAGTAACTCACGGGACAGGCAGCATCTCCAGAGAGAAGGGATGGGTGACGTTTCGGGTTGAGACCCTTCTTCGGACTGGTGTTTGGGAAACGTGGATTAGGTTTGTTTTCGGGGGCCGAGGGGGGGAATACATTCGCCTTTTTCTCTGATTTCAGGAATGAATGCATGTTGACACACATAACACAGAGAAGGGGGGATCGCTGCGTTTAGGTCTGAGGAGAAGGGAGCCAAGAAGTTCTCGATTTTCCCTGGCAATAGTTTCACTTTTTTTGCATTTTTCCTTCTCTCCTGCTGCCTGTCCCGCTGAGTTACTCCTGCTTTTTGTGTCAAAGTCGTCTTGTTCAATCTCATTTCATTGCAACTTTCAGCTCTGGATACCCCGCGTTGATCCGCGCGTATTTCAGCATTTATATTTCTCAAGCCTCTTTACCTCCCGGAGCCACATGTAACTTAACCACATATAATTACTCCAGCATTTTGTGACTATCTTTGGTTCAGTCCCTTTAAAGATTATAAGAAAGTTCCCACGATAGACTCACGAGACACTATGGTAAACGCACGGGCCATTACGTTATTGCAACGAGTTTAAATGTTTCCATTTTTAACTTGAACAGTTAATTTGACTCGTGGAAAAAATCAAACATGTTTGATTTTTTTCACGAGTCAACAAGTTTCCCGAGTACCTGCCGTTAGCGCCACGAGTGGACAAGTTGATCGCGCGAGTTCCGACGTTGCCGCTACGTTCATCGTACGTGATCACCACGAGTGAAAACTTGGGGTCACTCGTGGGCCAACTCGCACTGTGAGACAGGGGTTTAACTGAATAATTTAAAACAATATAATAACAGCTGATAGATTTCAGAATTATGAAGGCAGTGTGAAGGTAAGGAGGTAAATGGATAACTCATTTCAGGGAACCATTGACCTCCCATTGTGGAATCAAATGACAAATTTAGAAATTTGATGCATCAAACACGGTAACAGAGACGTGCAACAGATAGAGTTGCTGCCTTTCAGCACTTGCAGCGCCGGAGACCCGGGTTCGATCCCGACTACAGGTACTGTCTGTACAGAGTTTGTATGTTCTCCCCATGACCGTGTGGGTTTTCTCCGAGATCTTCGGTTTCCTCCCACACTCCAAAGACGTTCAAGTTTGTGGGTTATTTGACTTGGTATAAACTGTATGAATGTAAAATTGTCCCTAGTGTGTGCAGGATAGTGTTAGTGTGCGTGGATCGATGGTTGGTGCGGACTCGATGGGCCGAAGGGTCTGTTTCCACACTATATCTCTAAACTGAACTAAACTAAACAGTAATATCTCTTCCCAAATAAATGATAATTAGAAAACTGAAATGCTGGAAATCAAAAATTAAAGCAGAAATTATGAAAACAGTCAGCAGATGGGGCAGCGTCTGTGGAAAGGGAAAAAGAGTTAACATTTCAATTGAAGACTGATTGTAAGAGTTAGGGCAAAGAGGAAAGATTGATGAAAAGGATAGTGAAAGAAGGATAGAATAAATCTCTGGGGTACACAAAAAGCTGGAGAAACTCAGCGGGTGCAGCAGCATCTAAGGAGCGAAGGAGATAGGCGACGTTTCGGGTCGAGACCCTTCTTCAGACTGGTCAGGGATCAGGGAAACGAGAGATATAGACGGTGATGTGGAGAGATAAGGAACAATGAATGAAAGATATGCAAAAAAGTATCGATGATAAAGGGAACAAGCCATTGTAAGCTGTTTGTGGTGTGAAAATGAGAAGCTGGTGCGACTGGGGTGGGGGAGGGAGATAGAGATAGAGGGAATGCCAGGGCCCGAGGGCTGAGGGAGAGGTGGGAAGGGGAGGAGACAGCAAGGGTTAACAGAATTGAGAAAATTCAATGTTCATGACAGAATTGAGAATAAATCTCTGTTTGGTTGTTCAGGGTTCCCAAGGGAAAAACTGATGATTAGGTTAAATGGCAAAGCAGGGGGTGGAGCGAGGGGGGGAAGAAGGGGGAGAGGGAGGAGGAAAGAAGGGGGAGAGGGGGGAGGAAAGAAGGGGGGGAGGGGGGAGGAAAAAGGGAGAAGAGGGGGAAAGAGGTGGAAGGGTGGGAAGAAGGGGAGAGGGGGTGCAGAAGGGGGGGCAGATGGGGGGCAGAGGGGGGGGGGACAGATGGGGGAAAGAGGGCGGAAGAGGGGGAGGGGGAGGAGGGGGAGAAGAGGGGGAAGAAGAGAGGGGAAAGAGAGGGGTAGTTAGAGGAATTGTGGGGTCCCTGGTAGAGATATTTGTGGCAGTCATGGGTGAGGTGCTGGAAGACTGGAGGGTGACCAATGTTATGCTTTTATTGAAGAACTAGACTAAGTGGGACCCGTTGTGTCCCTGAAACACTGGAGACCTGGTCCCCCAATGCAACCCATTCCCCAACGCAATATTCCACCACTCACCCGTTCCCCCAACTCAATATTCCACCACTCACCCATAGCCACTAACTGCACAAGGCGCCTCATTCCCCTCATCCCCCACCACTCCCTTCCTCTTCATCCTCCCTCTTCTTTCCCCTTTCCACCTCCCATCCCCAATCCCTCCCTCTCCTTTTCCCTACCCTCAGTTGCTCCCTCCATAACTCCTCTTTCCTCCCTACCCCCCTCCTATCGCTGTATCCCCCACCTCCCCCACTCCTCACCATCCTCTATCGCCCCCACTATCCCTCCTCACCTTCCCCACTGCCCTCCTCTCCCTCTCTTCCCCACTCCCTACCTCCCCCCTCCTCTCCCTCTATTCCCCCTTTCCCCCACTCTCCCTCCTCACCTCCCCAGGAACTCGAGGTTGCTGCTCCTTTCTCCCGGAGCAGCGGTGGCTCTGGCCGTGGCCCGCGGTGGCTCTGGCCGTTCCATCCGGCTGCTTCCAGCCGACTGGCTGTGTGGCTGTGGCCATGCAACGCCAGGCAACGCTGGGCGAGGTGGGGGCCGCCGGTGAATAACAGGACAGGAGACCTGTCTGTGTGTCGGTCACTGACAGGAGAAGAGACCAATCTGCGCAGGTGCGGTTTTTTAGATTTTCAAACCTTAATAACTGAAACTAAAATTTAAACAAAAAGACGAAAAAATAGACAAACTGTTGGCGGGGCGGTGTGGAGACAAGGCAAGCACGGGTTACTAATTGTGGATAAACGGCCATGATCACAATGAATGGCAGTGCTGGCTCGAAGGGCCAAATGGCCTCCTCCTGCACCTATTTTCTATGTTTCCATGTTTCTATGAATATTATGTCACAACTGTACAAACTATTGGAAAAGTCGCTTTTGCAGTACTGCACAGTTTTTGTCGCTCTGATAGAGGAGGGATATGATTAAACTAGAAAGGATACAAGAAGGATTTACAAGGATGTTACCAGGACCAGAGCGTTTGACTTACAAGGAGAGGTTGGATCGGCTGCAGCTTTCATTATCCTGGAGAGGAGGAGACTGAGAAAGGCCTTGTAGAAGCATATAAAATAATGCGGGGCGTAGTCCTTTTCCCAGAATAGTGGTCTAAAACTAGGGAGCATACATAGGTGTAAGGTGAGAGGGGAAATATATAAAAGGGACCAAATGGGCAACCTTTTCACACAGAGGGTGGTCTGTTTGCAGAACGAGCCTTCAGAGGGAGTAGTACACAGGTACAATTACGACATTTAAAAGACACTTGGACAGATACATCGATAGGAAAGGTTTAGAGGGATATGGAGACATAAGGAACTGCAGATGCTGGTTTACCACAAAGTGCTGGATTAACATGTCTTCCAGAGATGATGCCCAACTCACTGAGTTACTCTAGTACTTTGTGTCTTTCTTGGAGAGATATGGTCAGGTTCAAACAAAGCAAATTCAGTTAGGCAATTTGGCCAGCATGGACAAGTTGGGCTGAAGGGCCTGTTTCTGTGCTGTCTTCTTCTTCTTGCGAATGAAACATAAACCAAAGGAATAGTTAGATCTCAAGCCGGGTGTTGAGCAACCAGGTTGTTGTCTCTGCGTCACTGCCTGCCAGGCCCTGAGCTCCATTTGGTGGGTGGTAGAGCGGGCACCCAGAGATGACATGGTTGGTTGTCTGTTGTTCTGCTCTGCATTCACAGGCTGGGCTCTGGTGGAGCCCCCATCTCCACATGCTGGCATTGAAATGCCCAACTCCAGTACGAAGTCTGCTGAGCTTCACCCATGCTCCTCTGGGGAGGTCAGACCCTGGACAGTTTTTATCTGGTGAAGAACTGTAGCTGTATAATGGAGATGAGGTTGCCTTCTGTGCTGTATAACTCAGTCATAGAGTGATACAGGCACTTCTGCCCAACTTGCCCATATGTCCCAGCTACATTAGTCCCACCTACAAATTGTCCTATCCATAGACCTGTCCACCTGTTTCTTAAATGTTGTGATAGTCCCAGCCTCAACTACCTCCTCTGGCAGCTTGTTCCATTCCCTCACACCCTTTGTTTGAAAAAGTTACTCCTCAGATTCCTGTTAAATCTTTTCCCCTTCACCTTAAACCTATGTCCTCGGGCCCTGGATTCACCTACTCTGGGCAAGAGACTCTGTGCATCTACCCGATCTATTCCTCTCATAATTTTATACACCGCTATAAGATCACCCCTCATCCTCCTGCGCTCCAGGGAAGGATGGTCATAGAGTCCCAACTCTATGACTAATTCCTGTCAATCCAGCAAAATAAAATGAAATTGGGAATATTTACCATATAATAATGAGGATGGTTTTCACCCTGATAATAGTATTAAAACCGCAACCCGCACAGTTCCAGCTGACAGTTGTCCAGAGAGATCAGAGCTGCTGCTGTGTTTTATCCTGGTAGATTACTGCTAGATTCCTGCTAGATTCATGAGAAGCAGGTCACAGCCTTAAAGAATTATCTCCTGGCAGCCACAATACAGCAGCATAAAAGCTTGTAATAGAGGGTTAGAGGGCCATCCATGAGTCCTCAGGCAATCAGAGATCCAGGATATCTGTGCTGTGCTTGACTTTGAAAATATGCAATTAGCTTTCTGAGAGCCACTTCTGAGAGGCTAATGTGACAAGTACGTACAGTATTTAAAACTCTGACATGCACATGCAGACCACAATGCAGTAACATCCCAGTCGAGAGCCTTTAATCCATTTTTCGTCAGAAACGTGCTGTGGAAGTTGCACTTTGTTTAACTGAGAGTTAAAAACAATGCTCATGAGTTGCACATTATTACTCCAAATTCTGTCAATGAGTCAGAGGCTGGTGCTTTGCACACATTAATAATACCATCACATACAGGGATGATGCCACACAAACATCAGGCAGTCTAAGGTGAATTGGCCTGGATGAACCTAGTCTATTTTTTAAGATATGTTTTTTTTAATATTAAAGCATGAGAAAAATAGCTTTAATATCTGATTTACACATAACAAACATGAGAGGGTCTAGTTTTCCCGGCAGGAATTGAGCCCATTTGTGCAGGTATTTTATACTTGATCATTTTATAGTCAATTGCAGCCAGTAGATAAATCTTGGCAGATACTTCCCTGTTAGATCCGCACGACCAGGTAAAATGCTTTACCATCGTCAAACACACATCTAATGACGTTTGTCCCGTGCTTAACGCCCGTTTCTAAGGTACTCCAATTTCTCAACAAAGATTTTTTTCAACAAGAAGCTTCAGCATAACAAACATGAGCATTTTATGACAACGGCACAAGTCTGATGCAGTCCTCTTCATCAAAATAAAATCAACAGATATTTATCTTTAGAATAAGCAGTGTTTGAATATTTTACAATTACATTTGATTTTCACATTGATTCAGTTTTCTCCATAATCAACATCTTCCATATGTTTTCAAGATGAGATTACTAAATTTTGACAAGATAGCTGCATAATATTAAGTACAAAGGATCACCACAGAGACTAGATATAGATTGGCTCTCATCTGATGTGCTGTTCCATATATACTAGAATCTGTCCACTTAATGCAGTGGTGCAAACTACCTACAGAGTAATTGCATATTTACAGTCTGTCTGACGGTTTTCAAAAATTACCGTACATTTTTCAGGCTTCATTTTATTTAAATTGAGGATACCTGTTTATCAATAAAAAGAGTTAAATACTCACGGTGTCTTGGGACTTCTCTTTGACATCGTAGACTGTTAGTTTCACCCGTGTCTCTTCATAAATTGGATAGCCCGGTGGGAAAGTAGCACCAGTCAAAAACACAGGGTCCCTTGTTCCCTGTGTGCCACAAGCAAACAGGCCTGTCTGAGTATGCTAACAGCTGTACACAGGGCAGTATAGAAAGAAATGACAGATGAAGGAATCAAAAATAAAATGCAGCCTTCAAATGCTGCATCTCAATAAATGGCAACTAAACCAGGAAAAGCTGCTCAGTGTTAACAGCAGTACCTCTCTTCATTATTGATTCACGACCACCCAAAAACCCACCATTAATCAAAACAACCATTTACTATGTGTTCCGTGGTGTTGTTACATCATTTTTGTTCCAAATTTGTCATTTCTCTCAATGTTCTTTTAAATACACTTTACATTAATAATACATTTGGAACAGATCCACTTACTTACTCAGTATAATTGTTATTTTTGTCACTGTAGTATCAATCTCAGCACTCACAAGAGATATTCCATCATGTTATGCCTCCCCTTTACTTAGGGGCAATGTTGATATTAGAATTCCAATTGCACCCACTGCACTCCTGCCTGTTGCTGGTGCAGCTGTCGTTCTAATTTTAACTGCAATGGAAAAAGGCTTAGCTCTATAGTTAGAAGGTTAGGTCAGTTTCTTTGAAAGATCAGTAAATGAAGTTTAGCATTTGACTGCAGAAAATCTCAAGGCATGTGATCATGAGGGCTTTTACTACACTAATATTTTACTTTCAACTTCTTCATTTCTGAAACCAACTTCCAACATATCATATCACCGAGTATTCTATATTGTGCAGTGCAACATAATTTTTCCATTGTGAAGGAAATTATCCAAAACCCAATCAGATAGCCCCATAGTCCACGTCGCAGGGCTGGAAACTGGAAGTATCCTGAGCTAATTCTGCTACCACCATCATCTATTGCGACAAGTGATGGCTTCCACTGATTGTCGCCGGAAGCTTGTGTCCTTTTCAGGACGGACGATGACAGCGAGGTCAACATTTGTAACAAGGTGGACACAAAAAGAAGACACAATCAGATGTGCCAATTGCTGTTTATTAGTTTTCTCCCAGTGGCATTAAATGCAATGCAATTCACATTTTAATGTCATGTCAGGTTTTTTTTCCCATACACATAAAAGATGGCCTCACCTGAACCATGTTAGGTTAGTCTAAATTATATTTTCCGAAAGTTCAAACTCACACACGTAGCCTACCCCCGCTGTCAACATTGATCAAATTCCTTAAAAAAGTCATCCCATCTTCTTCCCAGCTATCTTTCTGATCATCCCAGTCTCCCCAACCATTCACGTCACCACCACTTGAGGTCCAACAGTCAAAGTCAGGAGCTCCCCATTTCTCTACCTGATCCCATCTAACATATTGCTCAATGTTTCAACCCTACTGTCAAAGTCTCAAAAGCCCTTGCACTGACCTTTTTCCAAGCTCTGATTCTTCTTACCTTACATCAGGTTATTCACAACTACTCTACATTTATACCAAACACAACCCGCTGGTTTTCATGTAGATAAAAGGCTTTCCTGTACGTATGCACAGCATCTCAGGCACAGCATCTCCCATTTCCCATGTAACAGTATATTGTTGGAGAGTGGCCACAAACAAATTGGTTCCCTGGTCACTGCAAGTTTAATGCATCATCACATTGTGAGTAAAATAATTCCCACATCCTGCCTAGCCTCTCTCATTCACCCTCGCCTATTTCGCTAGATCTTCGATCCAGAGCTGGCAAACCCAAATTAATTACATTCAGTAGATTTTTGTACTTGGAAGTTGGCACTTAAACTAGTGCACTAAGCTTCCAACGCACTACCTGCCAATAATAGACCACTGCACCATGACTCTGATCTGATACATCTGTGTCTGCCAGCACAACCTCAGCATTTTCACCATCCTGACCATCTCCTGCCCACAGTCAACTCAGATTGAAAGCAACATTTCCCTAATATTTTGCATGAATTTGGAGAGCAGTTTCCCCTGCAGACCTACATGGAATATTTATTTTACAAAAATATCATACAAAGTGCCTTTGATTTTAAACGGGATTCCTGTGGTATGTTTGAAGCCCTGTCACAGAACCACATTCACTGTGACTGCTTTTACCAGCAAGGGTTTCAGTTATACTCTCAGGAGGCTTTCGAGGTGAACCTATTAATCACCTGTAGCTTGAAATACACACAAGGACAACAAAGTCTCTGGGGTGGGAATGCCTGGCTTCATCCCAACATAGCCAACCATGGCTTATGAAAAGAGCTTTGTTTGCCTTCGGCTTGGGACTTTTAATTTGTTTCAGGTGATATAAACAAAACTTCATTAATTACTGGAGAGTAATGCCAGCTGCATGACCATGCTCTCATGACAATACAACTGGGATGATCAGATTGTTAATATCTCAGACTGCTCGGACAGTGTTTGACCTTGGGCATGAAGCCTGGCCAGCTGTCAAAGCAACTTAGGGGCAGACCAGTTTTGGAGAGACTATGCATTACACACAGATCACCAATGTTAGTGATGGCACGGTGGCTCAGCGGTAGAGTTGCTGCCTTACAGCACCTGCAGTGCCAGGGACCCGAGTTCGATCCCCACCACGGGTGCTGTCTGTACGGAGTTTGTACGTTCTCCCCGTGATCGCACAGGTTTTCTCCAAGATCTTTTGTTTCCTCCCATGTCCGAGGACGTATAGGTTTGGAGGTAAATTGGTTTGTTATAAGTGTAAATTGTCCCTGGTGTGTGTAGGACAGTATTAATATACAGGGAACACTGGTCTGTGCGGACTCAGTGGGCTGAAGGAGCTGTTTCCGCGCTGTATCTCTGAACTAAACAGTGATCGTGGGACCGAGCTGCAAGAAGCAATGGTGACCCAGCAAGCTCACTCAGGTGGTTAGAAAATCATTGTAAGATCAAAAAGGTTTTCAGAGTGGCTGGTGAGGTAAACTCCATTGAAATTGAGATACTGAATTGCAATATTAACATAATATGCAAATTAGGTCAAATTCAAAAAATAAATTTGCAAGACATAAACCATTTAAGTTTTATTCATCACAGCCTTTTTTTAAGTACACAGATTGACATTCCACTTATAACCATGTTGACAAAAGCTGTTTTCGAGATCTATTTTCAGATTTTTCCCCGTCAATTTTGACCAGTTCCTTCTTCCCTGTATTCCTTATGAACAATTTTACCAGAGCAATTGCAACCATGGTATCTCAGCTAATTGCCTTTTGTTTACATGTGAATACTGACAATGAATAGCAAAAGACCATTCAGACAAAAGGGAAGGTCACAACGCAGCTCAACTTTTATCCTCACCTGATATTCAGATCAATTGCCGAATAGCCCTAGGAGGGAGGATCCAGCCCAATTTTCTCTTTCTTAGGTTAACAACACCAAGCCTTTTGTGTTTCTGAGTAGTTGTGCTCTGCTAACGCAGCACTGACTGACAGCTAAACCAATATACTTCCTTGTTTATATGACTCACTATTGGTTATCCGAGCTAAATGTATTGTATCATATCAGGATGTAGTGGTGACCAAGACTTCTACTGCAACCACTGATAAAACTAAGTCCACCCCCCTATGACCCACATCCCGTCCAGCCTCACCTCCCCATGTCGTACTTACAGTATTTTTCAATATGTATTTGTTGTATACACGTTACTGCAAGACTGCACGCTCAAGCATGTTCTAGCATTGCAGACACACTATCCCACTAATATACTCAAGCAGGAAACATTGCAATGGAAGCACAAACTAACTGCACAATGTCCAGAACAGCTGTCAGCAAATACCATTTGTAGGAAAATGTAGAGGCTTGTTTCAATTCAATGATATACTAATACTTTGAAAACTTTCTTTTTTTCAATGTTTCTTATCCTTACCAATATTCCCTTGGAATTGACCTAATTCCTTAATTAATTTAAGCAGATGTGTTTGGTTTAATCGTTTTCCCAATGTGACTTCTAATATTATATTTTTATTGGCGACCAAACTAGTCCATGCTTTGTCTAGAGAGTTCTCATCAGTCTCATTCCCCCACTTATTTCCTTGTAATCTGTACTGTCTCATGGATGGACCATGGGGTATATTCACAGATGAAGGCCAGGTCCGCTCATCAACTCTGCTCTCACTCTCTTACCAGCCAGCTACTCCAGGGCCCCCTTTCCAGCAGCTAATTAACATTACTCATCTTTGTGGAGTGTGAAGAAAACTAGAACACCCAGGGGAAATTCATACACATTTAGGGGGGGCACAGTGGCGCAGCGATAGACAATAGACAATAAGTGCAGGAGTAGGCCATTTGGCCCTTCGAGCCAGCACCGCCATTCAATGTGATCATGGCTGATCATCCCCAATAAGTACCCCGTTCCTGCCTTCTCCCCATATCCGCTATCTATAAGAGCCCTATCTAGCTCTCTCTTGAAAGTATCCAGAGAACCGGCCTCCACCGCCCTCTGAGGCAGAGAATTCCACAGACACAGATAGAGTTGCTGCCTTACAGCGCCAGAGACCCT
This sequence comes from Okamejei kenojei, assembly GCA_035221665.1. Lineage (NCBI taxonomy): Eukaryota > Metazoa > Chordata > Chondrichthyes > Rajiformes > Rajidae > Okamejei > Okamejei kenojei. The sequence continues at coordinate 34,986,281 of CM069131.1, read as the reverse complement.
GGTTTGTTCCTGCCTACGGGTGCTATCTGTACAGAGTTTACACGTTCTCCCCGTCACCACGTGGGTTTTCTCTGGGTGCTTCGGTTTCCTCCCACGTTCCAAACACGTGCAGGTTTGTAAGTTAATTTCCATGTAAATTGCCCCTCTTCTTCTTTCGTGTCCATCATCTATGTTTCAAATGTTGGGCCAGGCTCTTGCACAGTGAACAGCCTTCTCGTTTGCCACTGCTAGATCTTCCAGGGAGCATTGTTCACCAAGAAGTGGGCATCTTAGCAGGTGTGGCATGGATTGTACAGATGTTCCACATTCACATTCTGTGTCTGCCACATCTGCATAGCCCCATTTGCTCACATTGGTCTTGCACTGGCCCATCCCTGTACAAAGCCTATTGAGGGACCTCCAGGTCTTCCTGTCACACCTGTGACCAGGTGGCAGCTGTTCCTTGGTTGGGATTGGCATCTTTACGTGGTGGTGGTAGTGTGTAGTATGTAGGATATGAAACTGAGATAATGTAGAAATAGTGTTAATTGGTCAGCACGGACTCAGTAGGCCAAAAGACCTGTTTCCATGCTGCATCTCTAAACATACACAATGTGCAAAATCCACACTGGATGTTGGGGTCTGCGGAGCTGTGCAGCAGTAGTTCTATCTGGTTCACCTTATTCTCCCCTTGCACTTCGTCTCTAAAAACCGCTAACATCTGGAATTGCATAACTTGCCTGCATTGTTTCTTTTCTACATTGAGGCTTTTCAACATCGATGTGTGTGGTTATGTGTAAACCTGTTGTGGCTAATACTCTGTCTATTTGATAAATTCCAACCGTGCTCATGAGATTTTGCAAAATTTCTGATCTGCATGTGCTTGGTATCATTTATATTTTCACTCATTCCAACATGGTTCAAAATATTTACTAAACGGTCTATTCTAGCTTATTAAAAACAGTGTGAGAAAATATTGGGAGTTGTGGGCAAGGGTAAAGAAATTAGTTTTTAACAGTACAACAAAACTCCAATGGTTCTCAATCTAATGCATCCTGTAATTTCTTTCGTTTAATATCCGGCTCGCAAGGTGACATTTACTGTACTCCCTTTAAACTTACCATGTTCAATGGACATTTTATTGCAATATTGTGTAACATCAATAAAGTGAATTAAAAGTATATGTTGCAATATTAGTAGGAATACCATCCAATAGCACAGAAAATAAGTAAGCCAGGCACAACCAAACTATTGAGTTCTGGATTATATTCTGTGTATATAAAACTGATTGTGAACAATGATTGTTACTTTAAGACTTCATCCCTTTAAAAGATTGCATCCTGTGATCAATTGCACTCTCCACTGCAAGAGCGTTAAAGAAAGTGCTTGAGAGACAGCCTGTGAAGAACCGATTTACAACACTCACATGTATACATACAATGCAGGCACGTGCCGTCAGGGTAGGCAAGTTAGGTACTGCCTACCCTGACTAAAATTATAACATGGTAATAACTAAATATAAATAGTAAAGGAATGGGAGAATTATGCCTATGTAAGAGATCGATCTCTTAGGTAGGCATAATTCTCCATGCCTTTCAACCGCAGCGCTTGTAACACGGGATGCTCAGTGCAACCCACGTGCTGTCAGCGCTGCCTGAAGCCGTCAATGATAATCGGGGCTGAAGGCAGCAGAAATTCTGCCTTTGCAGCACTGCGCGTGCGCATCGGTCTACTGCGCATGTGCAGAGCAAGTTTCTTGACGAGGTTTTCAAATATGGTTTGTCAATATTTTAAGTGTATGTTAGGTAACAAAGTGAGAAGAATGGAGCTTGTGTACCAATAATGTGGTAAGTACATTTTTTGTTTATGTTTTTAAATACTGTATTTCCCAGGGTGTGGGGGTGGGGGGGGAGAGCTCCTTTCACAGTGTTTGGGGAGTCTGGCCCGGGGTAAGGTTGCGGGGAGGGCACGAATGTTATGAATGAGGGGATCGGGAGCATGCCACTTGCGACGCTCCTTGCACAGAGCCACCGCATTGAGAAGGGGGGGGGGGGGGGAGAGAAGTAGCTCGGGTGGCTGAGCCGCCGCTGGGCTGGACAGCGGAACCAGCTGCCACCTTAGCTCCTTCTGCCGGTCCCCGCTCACCTCTTTGTCTACAAACCACTCTCCTGCTGCTCGCTGGCCTCACTCATGTCCTTAAATTCCGACAGTGCGATTGAGGTTACTCGGCTTTGGGAATTTAAGGATTTGCAGGAAGCCTCTGACATGAGCGAAGTCGGCGAACGGCAGGTGACAGGTGTTCCGACGGAGAGCACTGTCAGAGGTGAGCGGGCCGGCAGAAGGCGCTGAAGTGGTGGCCAGTTCTGCTGTCGGGCTGCTTGCAGCTCCCCGAGCTGCTTCTATCCCCCGCGACAGTGCGGGGGCTTTGTGCCCGGAAAGCTGCAGCAGCAGTGAGTGAGTTTCTGGCATTATCCCCGACACCATCCTTCTCAACACTGAACAATTGAGGTCAGTGGCTTCACAAATATCTCATTCTCCTCCCCTGAGAGTTTTGTTAAACAGACATTGGTACCATGTATCGCACTACCGAGCCTTTTCCTCCTTGAGGCATCTAGAAAAACTGCAATCACTTTGGCTGAAACTTACAATGAGGTATCAGTTTGCAATATGAGGCTGCAGCCAGAGCAATTAGGCTGTCTCCGTATAAAGCAGTTTCTTATAGGAGAAAAAGGTGTGTCCGACTTAACTGGATTAGCCCAAATCGTGACATTGAAGAATTGGTGATGTTAATTGACTTTTCCCTCGGCTATATATAGTTTCCATAAAAAGGGCAAATAATTAATTCAATCACATATTCCACCAAATGCAAGATTTGTTCAGCAACGTGTCCCCAAATGGTCTCGGACTAGGAAGCCTTGGGCAAATTGAAATGTCACTGTTTTTATTTATTTATTTATTTATTTAACGGAGCGAACAATCTGCGCATGCGCGGTTTAATATATTTTTTTAGCGGACTGAGTGCCTACCCTGAGTAATTACTCATGGCACGTGTCTGAGACAATGGACTGTGAAAGGTTAAGAATCAAATGACCACAAGTGTTTACAGTATTGTATTTAGAGCTACGTGCACACAAGCCACACTCCTACTGCACTTAATTAAACACAGCACGGGAGAATGCGAACAGTTTACTGATGCATCATTTATAAACGATAGAGAAGTCATAGCTAAACACAGTGCATCACAACAGATATATCATGGAGACTAAATACACATGCTGTGATCTTGAGTTAAAAAGCAAAATGCTGGAGGAACTCAGAAAGTCAGGCAGCATCTGTGCAGGGGAAAGAACAGACAATGAGTCGAGGGTCTTGCTCTCTGTCCTTTTACCTCCACAGATGCTGCCTGACTTTGCTTTTGCTTTCAACAGATATCACAATCATCAGACCAAAAGCACAATAATGCATGGAAGACAAGACAGTTACATAAGCCGGAACAGCCAGGTTATCAGCAATACATTACCGTGTAGTTGTGTAGCTTTGTTGCAAAAAATATGTGGGCCTCACTGCCAGTGAGAACTTTAGAAAGTTTATAAGGAAGCGGTCTTGCTTTATACTGAGTCACTGATACAGTAAAGCATACTTTCTCAGCTCACGTAGTCTATCATGTTGCCAATTTGTTCCTGACATCTTACCACAGCTTCTTCCCATCACTAGAAGCTGATTAATTTATAAAAAACCTTTGCAGACCTACAATGTGGTGACTGTTGCTTCCGGCTTCCTTTCCACAGAAATCTTTGGTCTGCTTAACACTGTGTAAATACTAATACCCAGTACATATGTCGTGTGGGCAATTACATTCAATGGCTGTGGAACAGTTCCATTACTATAAGTTAAGTTCAACATTCACTTGCAAATGCACAAAAGCTGTCTTTGTATGAGCACAAATTCTCATGTGTTTTTCCTTGTGGGAGGGGAGAGCAGTTGCATGTAATGGTTGACAACCAGAATAGGTCAGTGTTATTATGAAGCAGATGTAGTAGCCAGGATTAGTTGAATGCCTAGGGTTTAGAATGGAGAACATCTAATTTAGTCGGAAGATGATTTGCATCTCAGTTTGATCAGTTTAAATCTCACCCAGATGTGCTATGTATAAATACAATGTTTATGTTGAAAAATGGAAATTGAATTTGGAGGTTGACTCCAACTTAATCAACTTAAATGTAGCATTTTATGTCCAAATAAATAATGTTTGACCTGCTTCCAATATTAGTAAATTAAGATTTCAGCAGATTAACAACTATAACTCTATGCCTCCTGCGTTACCATTGGCAGAGCTGAACTGCACCACCCTCCTCAGTTGACTCTCACATAAACAATTTCATATTGCCAGAGTTGATGATCCCAATTTGAGGTTATTGGGACACAATTGTGACTTACATCAAATGCAGCTGCAGTAGAAGGGCATATGGCAGAGTGGCTTGATTTAAGTTGCAAAACGCGTCTCCTACTTTTTTCACAGTAAATTTCTAATCTTATTTTCATTATTCCAGTCAACCCTGGTATCACCAATTTCCAAACACCTGAGAACATTAGAAACCATAAAATGTTGCTAACCATTTACTGTTGAATGCATAAAACACATGGAAGAAAATAGGCTGTGAAAGGAGTCCAGAATAGAGTAAAATTCAGTTTTTATAGAAGAGAGCCTTGAGCAATGTGGCTAATTTTCAGTGCCATAATGTTAGCAATTCCAAATTATATACAAACATAAAACAAAGGAGTCAAGGACCACTGGGTCACAGAAGCCGGCTGCACCATTCAATAAGATCATGTTTTATTTGATTGTATCTTAACTTGAATCCATGAATCTGTGGAATTCTCTGCCACAGAAGGAAGTTGAGGCCAGTTCATTGACTATATTTAAGAGGGAGTTAGATGTGGCCCTTGTGGCTAAAGGGATCAGGTGGTATGGAGAGAGGGCAGGTACAGGATACTGAGTTGGATGATCAGCCATGATCATATTGAATGGCGGTGCAGGCTCGAAGGGCCGAATGGCCTACTCCTACACCTATTTTCTATGATTCTATGAACTTCTCCTTCCTGTCACCTCCGTAACATTTCATTTCTTGGCTTATCGAGTATTTATTTACTCTCTTTTAAAAATAATCGAAGACTGCTTCCTGTGCCCTCTAAGGAAGGGTCTCAAAGATTCATGACGAAAAGAATGTCCCCTCAATTTTGTCTGAAATGAACAATTCCTTATTTTTTAACTGTATTGTATAGTTATAAAGTTTCCATTGGCGGGTAACATCCTTTCCATATGTATCCTGCCAAGACTCTTCAGAACTTTACATGTTTAATTCAAGTCACACTCTTCCAAACTCCAATAGATACACCCCAAACCAGCCCTACCTTTCCTGATAAGACAACTCATCCATTCCGAGTATCAGTCGAGAAAGCTTTGCTTCCAATGTATTAATGTCCTTCCTGAAATAATGAGACCAGTGCTGTAGATAATAGTCCAAATGTGGTCTCACCAATTGCCCTGTGGAACTGAAGCATAACTTCCGTCCTTTGGTATTCAATACCCGCAGCCATAAAGAATAATGTTCTATTAACTTTTCTAATTACTTTACATCTTGAAGAAATGAGATTCCTCTTACTAGGCAAAGTAGACCAATTCTTAAAGATTTGGTCTCCGTTTATCAATTTTTTACAAGCATATGGTGCAACATAACATAACCTTAGAAATTAAATTGTTTAGAATTGGGTGACGGATGGGTAAAAATATGAGATGGGTAGATCTCTCCTAATCTCTCTTTTTTTTTCTTTTTCCTTTTCTTTCAATCTTTTAACTTCTCACCTCTGTCCTTTATTTATTTTGTTTTCTGTTTCTACTCGCTTGTCTATCTATTCCGACACTCTTTATTTCTTTTTTTCTCTCACTGTTCTTTTATTATTGAACCAAAAGTATGAAGTTGTACAAGAATGAAAATATGTATTTATGTATTAGGTACTTAAGTACCAGACTACTGTACTTACTTCTAACAAAAATAAACAAACAAACAAAAAAAAAACTTTTCTAATTACTTAGCGGGATAGCAGGCTTCTGAAAATTTGATTTTTTTTCTGGAGTGAAATATAATAGCAAATATTTCCAGGCTAGTTTGCATCAGATATTATCCAGCAATACTTGAGGAGATTCATCCTTGCATGCCCAACATGATTTCCACATCAGCCACAAACCAGATGACATCATCCTTCTTGCAACACCTTTTCTGGATAAGTGGGAGAATAAACCAAGCAGGACCAGTCATGATTGCAATTGCACATTCCTTGGGACAATTATCTTTTAATACCATAGCGCTAGATTCGAACCCCTCAGGTAAGTCCCACACCCGCCTTTAACTCCTCCGGAAACATGAACACCCCGGCCAACTGTGCCAACTACATGACACTGATTATGCCCCAATCCTCAAACGTTCTGGCCTCTTGACCACTTATTCCAAAACTTTCTAACCTCCTGATTTTCCAAAGTTTCCCCATTGCTTCAAGTATTCCCCTTGGTGCCAACCTCCACCTCACCCCCCAATGGTCTAAGAATCTAACTAATGTGCCCTCTCCAATGTTCCGATATCCTCTACCCATCTAGTGCACCCATTTCTAGGCTATGACTTATGCTTTTATTACATCAATAGGGTAAATTTATGAGAGGCAGGAATTTCTCACTATTTGAGTTTATTCTTAACTTAACATAATTAAATATATATATATATATATATATATATATATATATATACATATAAAATAAATTAACAGCCTGCTCACCGGCAAATTGCATCATATAAAACAAGTACATTTGGGGCGACATGGTGACACAGCAGTAGAGTTGCTGCCTTACAGCTCCAGAGGCCTGGGTTCGATCCTGACTATGGGTGCTGTCTGTATGGAGTTTGTACGTTTTCCCCATGACCTATGTGAGGTTTCTCCAGGTGCTCCGGTTTCCTCCCACATTCCAAAGACTTACAGGTTTGTAGGCTAATGGGCTTGGTAAAATTGTAAATTGTGCATAGTTTGTGTGCGGGGATCGCTGGTCAGCGCGGACTCGGTGGGCCGAGGGACCTGTTTCCGCTCTGTAAACTAAACTAAACAGTAACTACGAGACTCAGATACATGTAAAGATACAACACATCTTTATTAAATACTTACAGCATTGGATCTGCAGTACGTTACATCTCCGAGCTGCTGCATCTACTGCCTGATGTAGGCGTGTTCTTAATATTATAATGCATGTACTAGGCGGGGCTCTCCTAACAAGCACTATGATTGGCTAGCATGTAATAGCTGATCTACATCTCTTCTTGTAGAAAATAAATAAACTATATGACGAGGAGATGCTAAGTATGACAAGATTATACAAAATTGCCATATCTAACAGGTGGCCTGCAAACCCGTCCAGCCCTCGTGCAGTAGGGGTGCGCCTCACCTCCTTTTGTGGGAGAAAAGACAGCGGAAGGGAGTGGGGACACGACCAGCGACCTGGTGGGCCTGGTGGGGGACGCCATAGGCGAACCAGGCATCAACCTACGCGGGGAACCCGCGGCAGAAGTAACGGCTGGTGGTGGAGTCGCTGGAACATCTGTAGGAGCGAACACGAGAGGCGGGGCATCAGGACCTGGAGTTGCAGGACGCGGTTCCTTCACTGGCAGGATATGTTGACGGTTGCGTCTGTAGATGACTCCGTCCACTTCGACCAGGTACTAACGTGGTTCTTTGTACAGGCCGTAAATGTGCCCGAGTCGTGTATGGCCCTTGTCGGTTTGCAGGCGAACCACTTGTCCACGTGCAAGTGGTTTAAGGGCTTTCTGGACTTGTCGAAGAAACGCTTCTTTGTGCGTCGTTTGAATTGTAGCTGCTTCTGCACGGTGGACAGGGAGCGAACGGGCGGCTGCAGCAGCTGCTGAGAGACAGGCAGGGGTGCACGGGTTTGGCGAGAAATTTGTCACTGGGCTGAAGAGCCTAGGATGGGGTCCCCTGCAATGTTTCGTAGATTGAGCAAGTCCAGGTATACGTCAGATTTGGCAAGGTAAGAACGTTCCATAAGTTGTTTTGCACTCCGGACAGTGCGTTCAGCCAGTCCGTTGAACTGTGGGAACTCGGAGCTGCTGGTAATGTGTCGGAAGTCCCATCTTTCAGCAAAGTTCTTAAATGCTTGGCTGGTGAATTGCCTGCCATTGTCAGTCTGAATACGTGCAGGGGAGCCATGCACGGAAAGGTGCCAATGCAGCTTCTTGATCACTGCCTCCGAGGAAATGGTTTGCAGTAGGTCTATTTCGAACCATCCTGAATAAGAGTCAACAAGAACTAGACAATGTTTCCCATGCCATTCGAAGATGTCGGTGGCCAGCGAGGACCACGGAAGAGGAGGAACTGGTTTGGGTAGAAGAGGGTGCTTCTCCTAATATGGTGCTAAACTGTTGCAGACAGCGCACGCTTCAGTTCTTTCACGTACGTATTTTGTCATTCAGGGCCAGTAAAGCATACTTTGCGCCTGTAGGAGGGTGGCCTCCGCGCCAGGGTGGCCACCTGTGGACGTTGTTGTAGTATTTGTCCCGTAGTGCGGTTGGAACCACTGCCTTGTGGCCCTTGACTATGATCCCATCCTGTAGCACTAATTCGTCACGAACTAGGAAGTAGGGGCGTATCTCGAGCGGGGTATTTGACTGTTTGTGGGGCCAATCGTCCCGTGTGACTGTTGACAGCAATTGTAAAGTCTCATCTGCATCGTGTGCTCAGCCAGGTGGGGTAAACGATCAGTGGGCACAAACGAGACCTCCATGACTGAGAATTCGTCCTGTTCGGAGAGGTGCTGTTCACTGGTTCTGTGCGGGGCTCTGGATAGCATGTCTGCTATGTGCATGTCTTTACCTTTCTTGTAGACAATGTGGAAGTCAAACATTAAAGCTGCATCATCATCTGTTGCAGTCATGCTGGGGCAGCGTGAATTGGCTTGTTCAAATTAGTGACCAATAGTTGGTGGTCAGTCTCGATGGTAATGGTCTTACCAAAAATGAAGTCCTTGAATTTAGAACATGCGAAAACCACCACGAGCGTTTCCTTTTCAATTTGGGCATATCGCTGTTCGGTATCAGTCAGAGTACGGGATGCATATGAGAAGGGCTTGATGCCGCCGTCAGTAGTAGTCTGCAGGCACGCCGCGCCTAGCCCGCACTGGGACGCATCGCAGGTGATCGTAACCGGTAAATTTAGATCAAAATGTGAAAGTGTTGGCACGCTGGCCAGTTGTAGTTTGAGGGTGTCAAAAGCACTTTGGTGCCTCGGGAACCAGGACCACGCCGTGTCTTTGTGTGTCAGCTCGCGCAGGGGAGTCAATAGCTTGCTGAGGTTAGGAATAAATGTACCCAGGTAGTTGTCTATGCCGAGGAATCGTTGTAAACCTGTGACATCAGTGGGAACTGGCAGTTCATTGATGGCTGCAGTTTTCAGTGGATCAGGCCTGAGACCACTGCTGGAGAAAACATGTCCGACGTAGGTGACCTCGGGAACTCAAAACCTGCACTTTAGTGGATTCAGTTTGAGATTAATGTCTTTTGCACAATCGAGCACTCTCTTCAGATTAGCGTCATGTTCAGCCAGGTCGTGACCGCAGACGAGAATATCATCAATAATTATGGCACACGGGTACTCTGCAAACAGTTGTTCCATGGTGCGCTGGAATACTTCGCTGGCAGAGTTGATGCCGAAGGGCATCCTCAGAAATTTGAAATGCCCAAAGGGTGTACCGAAAGTAGTGAGGTGAGATGAGTCCGGGTCTAATGGAATCTGCCAAAAGGAGCTTTTGGCATCCAGTACTGAGAACACTGCTGCGTTGCCAATCTGTGCAGCAACATCTTCTGTTGTTCTTATTAGATAGTGGGAGCGCTTGATTGCAGTATTCAGATCTCTTGGATTGATGCAGATACGTATCTCCTCTTTGCTTTTCTTAGTTGCAACGACCATGGTGGGAACCCAGTCAGACGGGTCGGTAACTTCGGCAATGACTCCCATTGAGACCATGTGACTGAGTTAATCGTGTATTCTGTCGCGCATGGCATGTGGAACTTGATGTGGTGCTCGGACTACAGGTGTGATTGTAGGATCAACAGTGATTTGATATTTTATAGGCAACTTGTCAAGTCCATCATCAAACAGGTCTTTGTACTGGGAAAGCAGTTGTTGAGCTGGGTCATCAGTGAGGCATAATTTGTGGACCGCATGTCCAAAATATACCAGGGCTAGATCGTGGCATGCACTGATACCAAGCAAAGTCTCTGAGTTTGATTTGACAATGTAAATCTGCAGTGTGCGCGTCTGCTCATCTACTGTGCAATTTAAATCAGCTTTTCCCAGTGGATTAAGGATCTCTCCCCCGTAAGCCCTAAGCGTTGAGGAGTCATTATGCATTTGTTCTGTATTTGGAATTTTATTAAACTCTCTTATCGACATGATGTTGACCTTTGCCCCCGTGTCTACTTTGGAGAGTATGGGCCTGTTATTCATGAACACAGTCTCTTCAGGGTCAAGTAGCTAGTTTGACGACGGGGGGAGGGAGTGAATAGCAGAACTGTTTTCAGCACTGTCTGAACATGGCTCATGGGGTGGCGTTTCAGGCTCTTAGGAGTCAGTATTAGATAACTCATGTTGAAGCAGATGCAAGTTTGTCCTTGAAACATTATCAGTCCAGGGGACCGGCAACATCTCGCGAAATGATTTTGCTTTTTACAACAATTGCAGGTCTTTCCATAAGCTATGCAGAACTGGTGTCCCTTTGCATGAAAATAGTTACAATTCTGACATCGCGCAGCAGATACATTAGAGGCTTTGCAGGAGGAGTAGTCAGTAAGATTGACATTGTGTTGCTGTCATGGGTTGAAAGAGACAGGATCTGCATGCGGAGCAGTAATATCTGAAATTCGACACGAGTGGATCGCTTGGTTAAGGGTTAATTCTGTGTTGCGAAGAAGCTCAACTCTCAGTTTGCTACCAATCATGCCCACGACAAGCTTATCTCTAACATGTTCATCAGTCAACTCACCGAAGCGACATCGTGCTGCCATGTGTTTTAAGTCGCTGATAAATCGTTCAATAGGTTCATCAACCTGCTGCGAATGAGCATAGATCTTCGTCCTTTCAATAATGTGGTTGGACGGCAAATCGCACAGCTCTCTAAATTTTCTGAGCAAAACCACGGGGTCATCTATAGTCTCGGCAGGAACTAGGACCTGCCCATTGGCATCCAGAACAGCAGGAGCAAAGTCAAAGTTGTCAGCACGATTCATTGCCTCAGGACCCGCTAGATTAAGCAGGAGCAATGCTTTCAAGTCAGCAGGGTCATTCCGATGAACAATGCAGATATAATGAGTGTAGTCACGTTCGAAAAGACACCATTGCTCAGCAATGTCTGAATCAAAGATCAGAGGGCTTGGTCTGTGGCACGAGTTAGCCATAACGGAGATAACGAACTGATAAAAATAAAAGAAAACCCAATAAACTTAGCGGAGTGAGTCCGAGTCATGATCTGACACCATGTAACAACGAGACTCAGACACATGTAAAGATACAACAAATCTTTATTAAACACTTACAGCATTGGATCTGCAGTATGTTACATCTCCGAGCTGCTGCATCTACTGCCTGACATAGGCGAGTTCTTAATATTATAATGCATGTACTAGGCAAGTACTACTAACAAGCACTATGATTGGCTAGCATGCAATGCCGATGTACATAAACTAAACTTGTTTTCTTTCTATATACAGTTAAAATTAAAGTTGGTAAATTATTCTTAACTATGTGCACAGTCTTGCGAGGTAGCATTTGAAGTAATTATTTGTCACCTTGCAGTAGTAGTCTGGGGTGCAAGATTGCAACCTTCACATGGTCCGCCCTGTTTCGACTAATGCAATCAACTTGACGTGCACAAACGGAAGATCACATAGAACAAGTTGTCCTACAATTTTAGGCTGTGCACGCCACACGAAAGAAGAAGTAGTAGTCGGAGTGATTTATTTGACACCTTCCTGGAATTTTCAACAATTTTCCATTTTATCAATTCTTTATTTAAATGTTATCTTTAAGTCTGCTTAATCTAAGTCCTAAGATATATATAAGAACCATAATTCTTGACAAGTCCACTGCAAGAAAACATGTATTATTTATCATAGACAATCCAGAATTAAAGAAAACAAGTTGCCTTTATCAGCCTCCACCAGACCCATGCTAAACAATGCTTGTCTTGAAAAGTTCAATATTAAATCAAGCTACATGTCATATTCTCCTCAAACAACAGCTGCCAATCTTCTGAATAGGGAGGCAATATATTGCAACATGATTGGTATTAAGGTGCAAAGTCAAGTTACTTTGGTTGGACAATGAGCACAACGTACGTACTTAAGTAACTAAATGTTACAAGTGTTTACATAGCTTCACTTCCTGCCAACACATCTTCCTGTCAGTTTATTTTGATTATAAATTCATTGGAGCATATTTTTTTAAAGGTTTTCTAAATTGTAAACAGCCAATAATAAAGAGAGAATTGTGAAAAAAAATAATCTGTACAAAACACAACTCGGGGGAAAAAAAAAGTCCAAAAGTGTAAGAGGGCATCCATAATGTTCCATTGTCAAGATAATATTAAGGTTATGTGGGTTGGTCCAAGAACTTGATAGTTGTAGGAAAGTAGCTGTTCCTGGTGTTGTGCGACTTCAGGTTACTGTACCTCTTGCCTGGTGATAGCAGTGAGAAGAGGGCATTGCCCAGATGGTGAAGGGTGATAGATGCTGCTTTCTTGAAGCATTACCTCTTGTAAATGTTTGCAATTGTGGGGAGGTTTACGGCAAATGGTGGCTGAGTCCATCACTCGATATGATAGAACTTTATTTATCCCAGGAGGGAAATTGATCATGATTATCAGTCATGAAAACACAAAACTCATGAAACATGAAATTAAAGTGATGAGTGGAAAGGATTGGGAATGTGCAAAGATTGGGGAGGGGCGGGGGTCATTCTACCCCACGACAGAAGGGGGAGGAGTTGTATAGTTTGATAGCCACAAGGCAGAAGGATCTCATGTGGCGTTCTGTGCTGCATCTTGTGGGAACCAGTCTGTTGCTGAAGTATGTCATGGACGGGGTGAGCTGTATTGTCCAGCACGCTCCGCAGTTTGAGGTGCATCCTCCCCTCTAAGACCACCGCCCATGAATCCATCTCCACCCCCAGGACAGAGCCAGCCTTCCTGATGAGTTTGTTAATCCCATTGGCGTCCACAGCTTTGGCCCTGCTGCCCAGCACACGGCTGCGAAGAAGATAGCACTGGCTACTACCGATTGCTAGAACAGCTATAACCACTCGCCATGACGTCTTGTGTTTCTGTGCATTGGAACTTTATTTTATTGGAATTTCTGACGTCAAAAATACAGTTGTCACTATTCAAGACTCCTTGGTTTATTATCCATGGAAAACGTAAATATAAATGATTTTTAAATAGTTTTTCAGCAAAAATTGCCGATAAGGTTTAACAGTTTAGGCTTATTTTGAGTTATGAACAGACAAGTAAAAAAACGTATTTGCAAAATGCTTAGTCGTTTCTTAAAAATACTAAAGATTTGGTAATTCGTCACCTTTATATGGCCATTCAAAATGATGTCTTGCATTAGGTGATGATAAATTCTAATGATTTCTGTGTAAAAGAATTCAGATTCTCTGTGGAGTAGGAATACCTCCGTGGGCTCCAAGAACTACATGCCACTGCTAGTCTATGTTCAACTACCTTCCCAGGATTGCTGAACAGAAGCTGTTGGCAAGATGGCTTCTGTAGCACAACAGGTTCCCACAGTTTAGCAATATTATTTATTGACTCTCAAGGCCCAATGTCTTTCAATGCTCTCAGTGCATGGACATCCTGGAAACGTGGCCGCTAAATGGGACATCATTAACCATTAGCTTAGGGCTTTAAAGACAATTATGAAACTAGCAGAGTAAACGTAGGGTGGCACGGTGGCACAGTGTTAGAGTTGCTGCCTTAGAGCGCTTGCAGCGGCAGAGACGTGGGTTCGATCCCGACTACGGGTGCTGCCTGTACGTTCTCCCCGTGACCGCGTGGGTTTTCTCCGAGATGTTGGGTTTCCTCCCACACTCCAAAGACGTACAGGTTTTTTACGTTAATTGGCTTGAGGTTGTAAACTTGGTAGAAGTGTAAATTGTCCCTAGTTAGGATAGTGTAGGAAAGTGTCAATGTGTGGGGATCGCTGGTCGGTGCGGACTCGGTGGGCCGAAGAGCCTGTTTCCGCGCTATATCTCTGAACCAAACTAAACTAAACTGCTGTAAAAGCACATGAAAGCAATGTGTATGGATTGTTCCAAGAGAACACAGCAAAGTAAATAGGGAGACAATAAAAATGACAAATACTTGTATTTATTCAGTACTTCTCATGATCTCAAAACCTTCCAAATTGTTTCACAATAGCATGGCAACTCCTTTATAGGAAATCTTAATGGCTGTATTGTTCACAATGCACAGTAAGGACTAGTTGACCAACTAACCTATTTCTATTTGGGGCAGCATGGTTTCTCGCCTGAAACAAGAAACATCTAATGAAGCAGAACTCACACAACATTCCTCTGAAGCAATAACACAGATATTCTGCATAAATCTTCTTTTCTGATTAAAAAGCCAGAATGCTATTACTCAGCCTGACACTTTGAAATGAAAAGAGGGGGTGATGAGGAGGAGGAAATTATGAAACAAAGGCTGCTGAGAAATGCAACACAGAAACTGTACTTGCTAAATTAATAAACTGAATTTTTTGTTTGATCAAAAAGGTAAATGTGCATGATTTATTGATAATGAATATACATCCCTAAAGAACTTCTTCCAAACTACATAATTGTCTTTTACCATAATTATTACAAATCCTATATGGATTGAATGCGCAAACATTAAGCATACAGTACGTTTTTCATGATTCCAATACGAATTGAATGTGCATATTGCTAGATGCTGTTGCTTTAGGAACTTGTAAATATTTGTAATTCTGCAACTGGAATTCACCCAACTAATTCCTAAAGGATACCAGCGAAGAAATGAACTATCTACTTGTTACTTTTCCATCCCTTTTCATCCATGATCTTAGGCTGATTTAGAATCAAGTCAGAAGAATGTTGGTCTCTGTGCAATGAACTCTTTCAAGTTCTTTCATTGAAAATCAGAAACTTGTCATGTTATGCATAAGCTTCAGCATCACGCATATGCCTGGCTTATGCATGAATTTATAATGTCTGCTGATGAAAACAGGTTTAATGTCAATCTTCGGATACTTTTTCTTTAAATTATTTGTTCTTAAGTTGCCTTATGGTTCTCTCAAAGAAAACAGGAAAGTAAGCTGGAGCTAATAACAAAATATTTTTTAACAAGTGAGCCAGCTACAGTATTCCTCATCTTAAGTTAAGGCATACCTGTCTGGCTCATCGACCTCTGGCATTTTCTAGTAGTTGGTTGTTGAAGATTATGTCATTATTTTTGAGACTGCTGTATCTTTCTGCTATTTATCCTTTGATAATCTTTTTCTTAACATAACTTAGTAATCATTTGTGTGTCATTACTCCATTGTTCATTTAATTAGTTAGAAGTATCCGTGGCAACAGCAGGGCACAGTGAAAGCTGTAGATGGTCTTTCAGTGGCAGATAGAGCAGGAAGGATTTAGATTGGAATGGTGGCTAACTTTAGCTGTACAGGTTAACCGAGGGGTGCTGCAAAAGGGGAGAGAGAAACCTCAAGAATGGGGCATACATTTTTAAATAATGCTTCCAAGAATGGGACAGGATCAAAAACAACCTCAAAACATTTGTTGCATTTTTCACGCAAAGAGCAAGTAAGACAAACAAATAGAATGGTAGTTAGTAGAACTGTGAGGGGGGAAAATTAGAAACAAAACTAAGCTTTAATGCCCAAAACATGCACATGAAATCATATCACACCGTTAACTAATGATCACATGCTTCAACCTGAAATAAAATATTTCAAAAGCCAAATACTGATCTGGATACAAGGTATACAGCCATAAACAATTTTATTCAGCGAACATTTTAAAATAGATGTGTCAATTAAGCAGGTTGACCAAAACTACACAATACTCCAAGTATTGCAGCCTCACCAATATCTTGTACGACTATAACCCAACATCGCAACTCCTGCACTCAGTGCCATAGCCGATGAAGGCCAGCAATGCCAAGTGCTTTTTTCACCAGCTTGTCTACCTGTGATGCCGCTTTCAGAAATCTATATAGTTGTAATGCTGGATACCTCTGTTCAACAACTTTTCCCAGGGACCTACTGTTCATGGTGCAAGTCCTTATGCAGCTGATCAAGATCCTGCTGCAATTTTTGACAACTTTCTTCACAGTCTAAGATACCTCTTATTTTTCTGCAAACTTACTAAGCATGCCTTCTCATCCAAGTCGTTCAAAGAAATGATGAATAACAATGGCCCACCACGAGTCACAAGCCTCCAGTTCCAAAAATATAGTTCTGGAATATCATGGAATTTTCCTCTGCTAGATAAACCTCATGCCCTCTTTTTACCTTTCTGACGTCCCACATAAGTGCACTCCTTCAATTCATATACTCATCGAGCATTGTTTAATCACAACTGTCTAAACCTGACATATGATTATTTTTCCTGACCAGGCATCAATATCTCTCACCTCCCAGGTGGGGCATAAGGATGATGGGCTAATGATTAACTTGCACAAGGCATTGGGTTAAACCCCGTTAGAATAATGCTTGCTGTTGCAGATGTACGAGTTTGTACAGAATGTTAAAAGAGCAGCAAAGTAGCAGAGCAGGTGGGGCTGCTGCCTCGCAGCTCCAGTGACCTTGGGTGTTGTCTGTGTGGAGTTTGCACGTTCTCCCTGTGACCGCGTGGGTTTCCTGCAGTTTCCTCCCACATCCCAAAGCGTGCAGGTTTGTAGGTTAATATGTCTCTGTAGAAATTGCCCCTAAAATGTAGGGTGTGGATGAGAAAGTCAGATAACATAGAACGAGTGAAGAGGTGATAAATGGTCGGTGTGGAATCAGTGGTCCAAAGGGCCTGTTTCTATGTTGTATCTCTGAAATAAACAAAACTAAAGAGAATGCAGATGTATCAAAATAACCAAAGTTGAGAAGCTAAAATTATGAGGTAACTTTAGTGATACATGGATTATTTTGTTGTTGTAGAGGAAATAAAATAGAGATATTATGGATGCTTTTAAACATATGAATCATTTTTGTAGAGATGAAATAGAAAATACAATATTGGAAAGTAAGTAGCCAACTTTCCATCAATTAAGAGAAATAAAAAGTATTTAGTTGATATGTAATTTGATGAATCCCTATGCTACCAAAACCACAACTGTAAAACTCCTGGATGTCAATTTTGATGGTGTGCAGAAACAAGGAACTGCAGATGCTGCTTTACATTAATGGACACTAAGTGTTGGAGCAACTTTGTGGGTCAGGCAGCAGTTATGGAGAATATGGATGTTTCAGGTCAAGACCCTTCTTCAGACACCATGAAGGGACACAAAGTGCTGGAGTAACTCAACGGGTCAAGCAGCATCTTTGGAGAACTTGGACATAACAGGTTGGGACCCTTCTTCAGACTTGAGGGTGTGCAGTTCACTTTAAATGGTAATAATATTCAGAAGTAAATTTTCAGAAAAATTGCTTATATCAGATGTGGGTAGAAGAGAATTTGAATACAATTGTTCAATACAATAAATAATATTTCGTATAAGTGTGCAAAACCGATATATTGATGTCAATACAATTTAAATATTGGTTTAGTGTCTGGTAAAAGCTGTTTATTTCGTCTGCCACCCATCAGGGCATACATGGACGATATGACAACAATAACCACTACTGCAACATGCACCAAGCGGCTACTTGGAAAGCTGCAGGAGAACATCAAGTGGGCCCGAATGAAAATCAAACTAAGTAAGTCTCGAAGCATCTCCATAGTTAAGGGGGTGCTTAGAGACACAAGGTTCTGCATCGGTGACGACCTAATACCAACAGTGTCTGAGCAGCCAGTAAAAAGCCTGGGCAGATGGTACAACGCAAGTCTCAAGGACAAAGAGCAGGTGCAACAGCTAAGGCAAGAAATTGTCAACGGCCTGGAGATCATCAATCAGACCCTACTGCCTGGGAAACTGAAGCTCTGGTGCCTACAGTTTGGACTCCTTCCTCGGACAATGTGGCCACTGACCGTTTATGAAGCTCCAATAACAACTGTGGAGAAGATGGAGCGAACCATAACTTCATACGCGAAGAAATGGCTCGGTGTCCCACGATGTCTAACTAACATCGGCCTCTATGGCAAAGGGGTCCTGGAACTACCGCTCACTAGTCTAACAGAGGAATACAAGTGTTCCAAAGTAAGACTCCAGATGACACTGAGGGACTCTAGAGACAAGACCATCAGTGCTGTTGCGCCGCCCCTAGTAACCGGCCGGAAGTGGACACCATCTGATGCAGTACAGCAAGCTTCATCAGCCCTGAGGCACAAAGACGTCGTGGGGCAAGTGCAGCAGGGAAGAGGAGGCTTTGGCCTTACGACAAGTAAACCAACTTGGCGAAAGGCCACAACATCAGAGCGGAGGACATTGGTGGTTGAGGAGGTGCGGCGACAGGAGGAAGCCGCAAGAAGTGCAAAGGCGGTCTCGCTTGCCAAACAGGGGCAATGGATGCAGTGGGAAGGTGTGGAGCGGAGGAAGATCAGCTGGAAAGACCTATGGGGAAATGGAATCAAGCAAGATCAGCTTCATCATCAGAGCGACATACGACGTCCTTCCATCACCAAAGAACCTCAATCAGTGGTACGGCGAGGATCCAACCTGTGCCCTCTGCCCAACTCCAGCGACCCTCAAACACATCATGGTAGGCTGCAAGACCAGCCTCATGCAAGGGAGATACACGTGGAGGCATAATCAGGTATTACAAAGCCTGGCAACAGCCCTTGAGAACAGGCTGTGTGCGACCAACTCCTTGCCTCCGAGAGCAAGCAACCCCTCCCACTTAAGGGCGACAACCTTTGTCCGAGAAGGACAGAAAACACCGAAACATCCTTCCACTAGATCAGAAGAAGGAAACCTATGCAGGGCCAGTGACTGGAGGATGCTGGCGGACATCGGCCGACAACTAATCTTTCCACCTGAAATTGCTTCAACCAACCTCAGGCCAGATTTGGTGTTCTGGTCCCTTTCACAGAAGACTGCTTACATCATAGAGCTCACAGTTCCATGGGAGAACTCTGTTGTGGAGGCCTATGAGCGTAAGAAGCTGCGCTACACAGAGCTTGCAGCAGAGGCAAGGCAGCGTGGCTGGAACATCAACGTTTATCCAGTTGAAGTGGGATGCAGAGGATTTGTTGCGTCATCTACCATCAGACTGCTGAAGGAGCTTGGAATCCACAGTCAGGCTCTGCAGAAGACCATAAGATCACTCTCAGACGCGGCTGAAAGAAGCAGCTGTTGGATTTGGCTCAAGCGGAAAGACCCATGCTGGGCCCCAAATGCGTCATGGTGAATCTTTGAAGCAGTTTGACACGGGACACACGCTGAGGGCTGATCATCCTGCAGCGGGCCACCCTTGTGGAGGGTGTATAGTGATAAAAGGCCGAAACACCCAGTGATGCAAGGGTACACTACTGATGATGTGTCCTGTGCCCAGCTGTCCTGAAGGTTACCCAGGCCAAGATATACGTATACGTACCCCCCCCCCCCCGCCCCCCCCCCTGATGTTGAGCATCCACCACTCTCAGCAATCAATGAATGTCGTGAAATGCTCCCCACCTACTGGCACAAGGGACTTCTTAACATTTAGTCCTGTGTATTTGATTCTTTGTGCTGCTTAAAGATTTATAACAGATGGAGCTGAAAATTCGGAAAAAAACTGGCAAGGCATCTCAATCATACTTGGTTTGCCACATTCTTCTCTTTTATTAACTGGTGCAGTCTAAGTTGCATCATGTCATGGGAACCACGATTTGTTTTTGGCATTAAACGGTCTTTTGTGGAAAATTGGAAGAGTTTATTCATTTCTCATTTACAAGAATAGCTTAACTACTACAGCAGTTCATTTATGCTGCAAAGCCCTGCAAGGCTCCATTCCCTGGAACTCTAGTTTAAATTTTTATCCCTCAGTTTAATATGTTCTCACAAACGTTATTTTCTTATATGCTTTCCATTCAACCTTGTCTTCTCCTTTCTTGAAGGTATTATCTGCTTGCGTGATATACTTCCAAAAAACAGTGGCTGTAATCCAGCAAATATTTATTATGTGAATGAATTTCCACAGTGAATTTTATAGTATATTCAGTTGTTCGTCAGAGCCAAACTGTCCTCTGCTGGAGTCCATATGCATACACATTCAACTGAAGTTGCACGATAATCCTCCAGACCCATGACTTCCCTTCCCTGGATCCTGCGACCAGCTGCAGTTCCTTATTAATGTCTCAGTGCAGATCAATTACTTCAACACAGCTCATGGAGTGAACTGGACCCCTAGTGCGTCTGCATGCCTTCGAACTAGTTGGGTGAATTTTCCATTTTAGGCACTGAGGTTGCACTGGGTTCACAAAACTGAAATAAATGATTCCTTATTGAAAGAGAGTCAGCCTTGTTTGTTATTCAAGGAAAGCTCCTGGTTTTGAGTGTTGCACTGAAAACTTGCCAAAGGCATAAACCAAGCTACCAATTGCATCATCATTACCTAAATGTCACGAGGCTGCTTGTAGGCAGAGGGTAATATTGGTAGATTTTCCATTCAATACATTGGCTGATAATTACTGGCAGGCTTTCCGGAGACCATGCAGTGTAAATATCGGTGGATGGGAAAACAAAAGCAAGAGCAGAAAATAGAATCAGTTGGTATGTCATTGAATAATCTTCACCATTTGATATCTGGTGAAAAGAGCTTCACAATGAGTTGTTTTGTTTGGTATCCTTAATTAGTGCAATCATGCTGCAACAACTGACCTTAAAAACAAATATGAGGAATGGCATCCCTTCACAAGTTATCACATCATAGCTCATAATCATTTATCAGGTGGGTGGTCCAACTATACCTGCACAAAGCAATGCCTGTCAACTTTTTTCACATTTGCTGCTGGCATACACAGCTTTAGAAGTCTTTTTTGTTTGATCACACCTAACCATACACCAGAAGGGCACAGATTCAAATTGTCAATTATAACTCAAATATTACGCATACTGAGATCTTAAAGGAGTTCACAGTGAAATGCATTCTATTTATGATGCATGGTTAATTATCAACCCAGGGTGAGCTGGAGGGAGGGCATAATTTCTCAATGTACATGCTTGTTCAATTTGCTCATCCAAAATCGTCGTCTATTTGCCATGACAAAATCCAAGCCAACAGACAGAATTAGAGAAAAACCATGACATTACAGTGGTTGACTTTCCAGGAGCAGGACATTCTGGACATTACTGCCTCTCAGTAGAAGCTAGCGATTATACCTGGAGATCAGAAATATAAGCAGGAAATATTCCCATCTGTGGAGAGAGAACAGATCTAACATTTCAGATTGATTGGTTATGGTGTGAAATGTTAACTCTATTTCACTTTCTAGTTATTACCCAACATGAAAGTACAATGCATGTTACTGAGGGCAGAGATAATGAACCAATAAGGAAGCTCTTAGACACAGACATGTATATTAAATCATGGAAAGTATTTGATAAGAAACCGGTGAATATAAAATGTATTCCATTACTGGAGGAAAATGGAAACAAGTAACATAAAAATACCATTGAGAAAAATAATTTGATGTATACTGGTAATGAAAAATAAGTCGAATGCAATGAATAGGTTTTAACATTGTCTCTGAAAGTATTACAATAATCCTGACCCCAAAACCTCATGAAAACATTGAAGTGTCTGCTCACATGTTGATCTATTTGCTTGACCTTAATGATTCACAGTATCAGAACCATTAGCAATGGCTGTGAATCTGCAGTTCAAGCATATTAATTGCACAGCATTGGTTTATTTGAAGGTTGAACATGAAATGAATATAACAAAAATAATGTGGATGTTCTCTTTGGAGGCAATAGTAAAACAGATTAAATCTAAATACTGGGTGCTGAATTGCTATTAGTTTTTCTGCAGGATTAGGTTTTCCCGATTCCAGGGAAATAAACCAGATAATTTGTTTACACGACATGCCATATGTGAAGATCAGGTCACAAAACATGCTTAGATTTATCTGGAAATCAATCTAATGTCATCATGCCTTCTTAATTCCTTAATTATGAAGTACCACTGATATCTTCTTGATGTCTGTAGTTTTCTATATTAAAACATGTAGCCTGCGAACACTGCTTTATTCATTTTTCTATGTAAATTAATTTATTCTCTAGACTCTCATTTTGTTCCATATTTTAATATAAATCAATTTTAGAGTGAAATAATTTATGCTTATTACATTCGCTGCACTTCTAATGATTTTCACAGTCTGCATCATGACAGAAAACAGAAATGTTTTTAAAATACGGCAGTTAATGCCCTGACTTTAATGACACTAATACAGCGGAAACATTTAGTATAAACAATTTATTCTTAAGGATGCAGCCAGTGGAAAATATGTCACCACATAAGCTAGTCACAGACAAAAAATGGCTGAATATAATGATGATACTACTCCGGCCTATATGCAGACAGTTAGGCAATTCTCCTGTCAACTGCACTACCTAAATCAGGTCTGTTTTCTATTAATTTACCGAGAAAGAATATGACAGTACGAGTTGGAACTTATAAAACAGCCGGCCTGATATTCTTCATTTCCTTATATTTACATATAAATGTTAAAAAAAGCCTCAAATGTGAGAATTCGCTCAAAATCGAATCCAACAATTTCAGGTACCCAATTTTCTCTGTGCATTTCATCATGGGTCCGTTCTGCTGACAGGTTATCCAAAAGGTTAACTAATGTTGTCTCTCTCTGCAAAGACTGTCTCATCTGCTGAACATTTCCAACATACTCCTCTGCCTCAGTTCTCTGCATAGCTTTGACTTGCAATTCACACTTTTCACGTGTCTGTTTGTTTTCTCTCTCTAATTTCACCCGTTAGGTTAGTTCAGTTTAGAGATACGGTGCGGAAACAGGCCCTTCGGCCCACCGAGTCCACGCAGACCAGTGATTCGCGCACACTAACGCTATCCTACACACACTAGGGACAATTTACAATAATACCAAGCCAATTAACCTACAAACCTGTACGTCTTTGGAATGTGGGAGGAAACCGAAAATCACGCGGGTCACAAGGAGAACGTACAAACTCCGTACAGACAACATCCGTAGTTGGGATCGAATCCGGGTCTCTGGCACTGTTGAAGCTGCAAGGCAGCAACTCTACCGCTGCAGCACCGTGCTGTCCCTACTCACTAAACTTGATATCTTCATAAACAGTGTATTATTACTGCAACCTGAGAGCTGTATTATATGTGTACTATTACTGAGAGACTTATCCCATCATACATATTCCCGATGTTGTAGTCATTTCCTCCGCATTCTTTCCCAAACTCTTCCATTTTCAATTGTGTTGAAGGGCCTTCAAAATTAAATGTTAACTCATTGTATTCTCTTTCCGCAGATGCTCCCATATCAAGTGTGTTTCAGCCTTTGCACATCTAACATGGCAAGAATTTCTCAAGAAACATATAGGAGTACAGAAAAACAAAATCTCACTCTGAGCCACAACAGGAGATACTTATCCACAATAATTGATTAGAAGACAGTGACAATACTCCTAGAAAGCTCCCAATAAACTACAGCAATCTCTATGGCAGAAGTTCCCTTTCTTTATATGCTTGCTGCTGACAAGGATCAATGAAAAGGATCTAAACATCCAGCAGCTGTGAGGCCTTCAAACCAGCTGAACAACTCATCACACTTGTAATACCATTTTTTTTTAAATTGAAGGTAGACACAAAATGCTGGAGTAACTCAGCGGGACAGGCAGCATCTCTGGAGAGAAGGAATGGATGGCGTTTTGGGTCAAGACCCTTCTTCAGACTTTTTTTAGTTTAGTTTAGTTTAGAGATACAGCGCGGTAACAGGGCCTTCAGCCCTCCGAGTCCGTGTTGACCAGAGACCACCCGTACATTAGTTCTACCCCACACACTAGGGACAATTTCCTTGACATATGTTGAAAGAATGGGGGCTTGTATTCGCTGGAATTTAAATGGATAAGAGGGGATCTTATACAAACATATACAATTCTTAAAGGATTGAACAGGCTAGATGAAGGAAAAATGTTCCTGATGTTGGGTGAGTCCAAAACCAGGGGTCATGGTTTAAGACTAGGGTGCATGCCATTTACGATTGAGATGAGGAAAACCTTTTTCACCCAGAGAGTTGTGGAATTCTCTCCCACAGAAGGCAGTGGAGGCCAATTCACTGGATGTTTTCAAGAGAGAGGTAGATTTAGCTCTTGAAGCTAAATGAATCAAGGGATATGGGGAAAAAGCCAGAATGGGGTACTGATTTTAGATGATCAGCCATGATCATATTGAATAGCGGTACTGGCTCGAAGGGCCGAATGGCCTACTCCTGCACTTATTTTTCTATGTTTCTATGTTTCTACAGAAGCCAATTTTCCTACATACCTACAGCCTAACATACGAACATTGAATTCTCCAATCTTAGGTAACTACTAAACCACCACCCCCTCACCCCACGAACATTCTCTCCCCCCCACTCCCCTCCTTCTCCTCTTTGTCGCCCTTGGACTCGCCCCCATTTCCCCCTTGCTTTCCTCTTCCACCTATATTCCCAACTCTTCAATCCTGTTGATTTACACCTCATGTCTTTTCTTCTTTGTCCTTTGTCCAACTATATGCCTATCAACCCTCCTCAATTGTACCTATCTTTTGCTTGCTTTACACTATCAGTTTGAAGAAGGTTCCGACAATAAACATTAACTATCCATGTTCTTCAGAGATGCTGCCTGACCTGCTGAGTTTCTCCAGC
Source organism: Okamejei kenojei (assembly GCA_035221665.1). Lineage (NCBI taxonomy): Eukaryota > Metazoa > Chordata > Chondrichthyes > Rajiformes > Rajidae > Okamejei > Okamejei kenojei. The sequence goes on along the minus strand of CM069131.1, from coordinate 34,961,210 downwards.
ACTTTGTGTAATTTTTTGCAAACCAGCATCTGCAGTTCATTGGTTCTACATTCTAATTCTATGTTATCCAACTTTCTCATTCCCTCTCTATACACTAGAGGCAATTTACAGAAGGCCAATTAACCTACAAATCTGATGTCCTTGGGATGTGGGAGGAAACATCCCATCCTTCTTAGACAGACCCAGGGGTCAAAGATGACTCACTTCAAGCACAGTTAAGTGGTCTTTCAGGTTGCTGAGGTGAATGTAGGCTTTTGGGTGCCTGGGTTGAGGGTGAATCCGTAAATAGGACTATCAGTTAATTGCTGAAACTCCTGGCTGTTTCCATCTGCACATATAACTAAGTATGGCATCATTCCTTAGCCTATTTAATCATGTGTATCTCGTTATCTGCATGTGGGAGGTCTGAGAAGAAGGTCAAATAAACCAGACAAGCCTTATGGTGTTCTCTGCGTTTCCTGAGTGTTAGTCAATCCAGCATATAGATTGCTTTGCTGCAGACCAGGAGACCAAAGATAAAATAATTCTCCTGGAGAACTAACAGGATCCCAAGTGGCTTTAGAAAAATAACTAGGAAGCCTTGGAAGTCAGTCATATTACACTTTCTTTTATGGCATTAAGTAAATGAAATTCCTTTTTTCCTCAAAGGAAAATCCAATAGCAACCATCATTCTGAAAAATCAAGACAGACACAAAAAGCTGGTGTAACTCAGCGGGTCAGACAGCATCTCTGGAGAATGTTTTGGGTCGAGACCCTTCAATCAACTGGATTTTTCTGTTTTTAAGTCATCCTCATTCACCTTCTGAGGTGAAGGTGCACAGAATTATACATTTTGTGGAATTGCAAAGAAAGTTGAATCACATTGTCATGAGCAACCATTGTTACCCACTCCTGGGCATGGCCTTCTCAGCGTGGCACCAGATTAGGACCCTCATCAGCTCAGTATCATACTCTCATTCTGCAGGCCAACCCACTGGGTGCTGCATCGCCAACACAAGTACACAAGATATTAGGAGCAGGAGTAAGTCACCAAGCCACTCAGAAACTAAAAAATATATATTAAAAGATAATATAAAATAATTGTAAAATCTCTTATATTTTGAAGTATTTTTGTGAGTGTATTACAATATAAGAAGATTAAATTAAGGGGCTGTCCCACTTGGGCGACCTAATTGGCGAGTTTAGAAGAGTTTGAAAAATTAACATGTTAAGGACCTCCTTCGACTATGTTGAAGACCAGCTTCGACTAGCTACGACTAACTTCGGGAAAATTGGACACCGAATAGTGGAGAGTGAAGACGACCTCCTTCGACCTCCCTTCGACTATGATGAAGACTATCTACGACTACCTTCGACTACCTTCGATTACCTACGACTAACATGACGACCTACTATGACCTACTGTGCCTAAACCTACGAGTAAAAAAAAGTATCTATTTTTTCCATGGACACCTTTTTTTACTCGCGGGCATTTTTTTAACATATTGGAAAAAAACGCGCGACCTAGCTGAGGCCTCGAGTACGCGGAGACCATCCTCAAGCATGAAGGAGAGTTACGAAGACCTCCTATGACCTCGTGTCGACCATGCTGCGAGTAGGAGTCGAGGGCAAACTCACCAAAACTCGTGGATTAGGTCGCCCAAGTGGGACAGGCCCTTTGGGCCCGATAGTTGGACAGGAAATAATGTAGCACATGATTAAAAACACATGTAGATATTATATAGAAAAATGTACAACATCTTCTGACTACTTTCCTGTGGGACAACTTGCTGAAATTTGTGTCAATGTAAGTATTTGCCCTTGATGTGGTGGTGAAGGCAATACGAATACTGAATTCCTGACAGAAACAGGATTTCTGTGCGAAGTCACATATGCACAAAGATCCACAAAGTTTCTGTTAGTTTTCCAAAGTAATGGCATTAAATGCCAATAGTTTTGTTGCCATTACCACCACAAATCCTAAACCATTTTGGATAACCGATGGCTTGTTCAAATATACATCTTAAAGGAAGAGAAGGTTAGGTAGGTTTGTGGAAGGGCTTCCAAAGGTAAGGCCACACCAGCTGAAGGCCATCACATACCAATGGGACGAAGGAAGGCGGGAATATACAAGAGTACTGATATTGTTGTAAAATTGAATGCAATTGCAAAGGTAGAAATGACTACAGTAGATAGAAATACGTGTGCGTGGATGAGAATTTTAATTTATGGAGGGTGTATGGTGGGAAACTGTCCAAAATTTGTATTTAAGAACTTTTGTTTCCTGCGTAGTTCTCTACTTTCTGCTACTGAATGATAATATTGAGGTATTTAATTATGTCATAATTCAGAAAAAAATAGCATCTCCCACCTACAGAAAAACATAACAAGAATATTTCAACACCACAAAGAACCAAAACAACCCAAATCAACGGCCTCCCCTATCCTAAATAAATCACCTGTATAGTCAGAGGCAGTGCTATCACTGGACCTAACTAACATATGTATTGGTGTGCCCAGTTACAAAGAGCAGCCACAACAATTAATATTGCTGGTTTGCCCATAATGGCTCACTGCCATTGATTGCAAGCTACTAATATAATTATAGAATAATGCACACATCCTGCCCCATCCCCGCCCTGTTTCTGATTAACATGGTAAGAATGTTCTGTTTTTAATGGATGCTGGGACAATTAGTTACATAATGAAAACGATGTCATATCATGCTTGTTAAACACTCTGCTGTAACATGCAGATGAAATGTCACATTTTGACACCATCATGTTAACATAATGATGAGCTCATTCCTCTTTGTACAGTATCTATATTACTAAAAGTCTGATCTTGACCGCTTTTGGCTCATTATGCTGTGATTTCCGAGAGAACGGCGCCACCTACGGCCGTCATTTTTGGCCATCTCGCACAGAGCCCTCCTCCGCCTTCCTGGACCAGAGCATTTTTCCCATCAATAAAAAAAAAAGAGAAATATTAATGTTTTTAACAAATTTGCCATTCTCTCTGCTGCCCCTGCTGGTGGGAGGGGGAGGGACTATAAAACCAGGAAGTGGTGTGCCTCAGTCTGCAAGATGGAGGAACCAGAGGGTCATGTCTCTCTGTGCTGTGAATAGCACTGAACACATGTCTACTCAACTGTGAGTGCCCTTAATTGGTTTGAAAATGAAAATATGGTTGGTTTGAAGTAAAAAGGCAGTGCCTGCAAATGTTTGTTTGGGGGCTTGGGTTGAAGTGAAAAGGTACTACTGCAAATGGTGGCTTGAAGTGAAAAGGCCCTAATACAAATGGTGGCTTTGGCTTGAAGTGAAAAGGCACCACTGCAAATGGTGGCTTGGGTGCTTTGGGTAACTTCCTGTTTGCACTGTATATTGATTTTAGATAAAACGCTACCACTTACGGCTGTGATTTTTGGCCATCTTACTCAGCCCCCCTCTGCTCAGCAGGTGCAGAGGATTCTTCCCATCAATGAAAAATAAAAGTGTTATTAGTGTTTAAAAAATGTTGAAAATCTCTCTCCTGTAATGAAGGCCACACCTTTTTCCAGTGGGAGGCGGAGGGGTTATAAATCCAGGAATTGTTGGTGTGCCTCAGTCTTTGCATGATGGGGGAGGGAGAGGTCACGACTCTGTCTGAGCTGTGAATAAACTGAACACACTGAATGTCTACTGAACTGTGAGTTTGGTGTTTCGTGTGGTTTTATAGTGGTTTCACACTGCTTGAAATGGTATGAAACTGCATTTGAATGTGGTGGCGTTGCACCCTGCATGAAATGGTATGAAGCTGCATTTGAATTTGATGGCTGTGCACCCTGCTTGAAGTGGTATGAAACTGCACTTGAATTTGGTGGCCTTGCACCCTGCTTGAAGTGGTAGGAAACTGCACTTGAATTCGGTGGCCTTGCACCCTGCTTGAAGTGGTTGGAAACTGCACTTGAATTTGGTGGCCTTGCACCCTGCACGAAGTGGTAAGAAACTGCACTTGAATTTGGTGGCCTTGCACCCTGCTTGAAATGGAATTTCAAGGAATAGCCATGAGTCAACTGCCAGCCCACCAGCCGTGAGTGAGCTGCCAGCACACAGGCTTGAGGGACTGAGCTGCCACCCCAAGAACCCATACCAGCACTCCAGAAAGCTCCCCCATTGGCCACCAATATTGGAATTGGTGGAGAGTTTGAATATTGCATCGGGGGACCAGCCCTCCCATGTGAACATGGGACCCAACGCATCGCACTTAGTCCATTAATATCCTAAACTGGTATGGTAACTAAAACATTACGATGCAAAACAAAATGAACAATTTTATTTCCAGCTTAAATAGTCCGACAAAGAAAGAATAATTCCAAGAAAATTTATAGCAAATCTTCCAATAGCTCAATTACAAAATAATCACTTTTGAAATTGGTTATTCAGAACAAGGAGGTGCAAAATTGGATCCAAGGACAGATGATTATTGCAATAAGAGTATTATAATTGGCCTCAGCATCCTTAGATTAAAAATGTAAAATAAAACAATTCTTGATTCTTATCTTCAATTTATTGTTGTCTTACTACTTTCTTATTTAATACCTTAGTTTAGTTTAGAGATACAGCGCAGAAACAGTCCCTTCAGCCCATAGAGTCCGCACCGACCTGCAATTCCATTTCACTAACACTATCCTACACACACTAGGGATAACTTACAATTATACCCAGCCAATTAGCCTACAAACTTGTACGTCTTTGGAGTGTGGGAAGAAACCGGAACTCCTGGAGAAAATCCACGCAGGTCACAAGTAGAACATACAAACTCAATACAAACAAGCACCCATAGTCAGGATCGAATTTGGGACTCTGGTGTGTTGTAAGGCAGCAAGTCTGTTGCAGCGCCACCGTGCCCCCCCTTGGATTGTACCCGTGCACCTTGCCCACCAGTCTGTTGGATTCTTATTTGAATAATGACTGCACCTCATAAGTACATAATTGTCTGGAAATTCTTTGGGACATTATTAGATCACAGAATTAATGGTCCAAATGCATTTTTTCTTTCCTTGATTAGCAGTTCCTGCTGGAAAACTACAGGATTCGTTGTGATGCCTGCCACAGTCAACATGCCTGCTGGCACTGAAACATCAAGAAATTGCGTACCTCATTACAAATCAGTACCATTGGGAATAAAGAGGCAAAAATTGAAGGGTAATTCGATAGGTTTAAATTTGTTGAATGGTAGATTCGATTTTTAAATTCCTAACTTGAAGGCCTTAAATAAATTTCATATTTGCGTATTTACAATATATCAAAAAAGACAACAATTTGCTCAGCTTTTTAAGTACTGGTTTATAAGGCCAAAGGAATTTCAGTAAATACTTCAGTTCAAAAACCAGAAGCCTTATGTTCCATGAATTCAGTTCCTCCACATGCTTCCTGCAGAAAATGCAACGTTTCCTATTACAAGAACCAGGAAAATTAAATTGAGTTTCTTTCAGCAAAATTAGACACCAACTTCAAAGGAAATTAAGCCACTACTTTTCAATCCGGTGAAATCTGTGTAATCAAAATTGCTTTTTAATTTAACACTGAATGGTCTGGGTCCAAAATACATCTCTGACCTTGTTGTATATCTAGAGGCACCTAGACTCCTCAGGTCTTCAGGGACAGGTTTACTCTGTGTTCCCAGGGTCAGAACTAAAAAGGCTGAAGCAGCGTTCAGTTTTTATGCTCCATACCTGTGGAACAAGCTCCCCGAACACCTGAGGTGTGTACAGACTGTAAGCTCATTTAAATCAGGCCTAAAAACACTTGTTTACTGTAGCTTTTCCATAACCCAACCTGCAGGTAATCTTAACCTTCGAATCTTATCCCTTTTATGTGCTTTTAAAATCGTTTTATCATTTTAGTGACTTTGTTTTACTATTCATGAATTTGCCTTATTGCTTGTTTTGTAATTTTTGATTATTGGCTATTTTGTTGTCCTGTGTTGTATGGTTATTCTGCTGTCTTTTTATTATGTTATTCTTTTGTTTCTTTTGTAAAGCACTATGAATTGTTGCTTGTACGAATGGTGCTATATAAATAAATTTGCCTTGCCTTGCCTTAACAGCACATTTTGCTTGTCATGAAATGACAAAGAGAGCAGTGACTGGTTTGAAATATGAAGTTACTGCCTCAAAGTGGCCAAAAGGTTGGCTTGCAGCAGCTGAATTTGCACGCTACAGGGAGCTGAGTAATTAGATGAAACATCTTCAGCACCTGTCATATACTCCACATCTTAACAGAATGTAGCAGTTGTCATTTATTTGCTTGATGGCTTTTTTCCAAGCTTTTAACATTTCTTTTAAGAATGTTTCCCAGTACACAACTGCCTAGGTTACTTCTATTAGTTTTAATCCATTGTAAAAATACTTACTCCCAAAAGCCATCCAAAATCTTTGAGAAAATGACTGCTTTATCTATGCTTTGCATTGTATTTGCATTCCACAGGATACCACAAATAATGCCTCCTCTCTTTTAATGATATTCTTAGTGTCTGTTAAAGTAACGCTTACATAAAAGGCCTGCAAACTCTGCGCACCAGTTACACTCATCATTATGTATTTTGCAATCTATCATCACTAAAATTGTATGGTAATGTACAAGTTATTTATGAGTACCGATAAACATACAGTATCTCTCTGCAATTCCTAGATCCATATTTGCACAAACCAAGGAACATCATAGCATAGTGATGTGCTGAGGCACAATGCACACCTAGACAAGCCTGGAACTCAAAACATCACCACACAATAGCACATCATGAATCATGCAAGTAGGTTGCCAGAAATCAGCCCTGTGCCTTCAACAGATAGATCCAGGAGAAACAGACATCAGCATGTAAAATCCACAGGAACTACAGATCTCGATTTCCATCAATCTGTAAAAACTGTTTCATTTATGTTAAGATATGAATAATGTGCCCATTATGAAATGTCCTGTTTCAGTAAAAAAAAATGTATTCAAATCAGGTAATTGTCCTTCCAGTTTAACTTGGTATTTTCACAGCCTTTTACTGAAGCACGACAGCTCTCAGTGATGAGATTAAAAATATAAAGTTAACAGTGGTTTCCAACACACTACTCACATTTCCAGCAAAATTGAGCTCTGACATTTTGCAGGAAGCTTATAGTCTTAGTTCAAGTAAATTATTTAACTGTGACATAAAGCTTACATTCCAACTAGATTCTACCCTTTATCCCATTAATTTCTGGGCTGAGGGTGGAACTTCACAAATATGTGAGAATAAATATTAGGAAATCCATATACAGAAGACAACTGAAATGATGCATCAATGATACACTTACCTCCACTGTTTCAGTATTAGAGTATCTGGTCAAGCTCTGCTGTATGGGATTTATGATAGTGATCTGCACAAAAGCATTTGGTTTCCGATCACGAGGTGTCGTCACCAGTTCCTTGCATGCTGGTAGAGAATGCAGAAAAGAAGTGTAAGCTGGACTTTTTAAAATAAATCAAGGGAAAAAAAGCTCACTTTTCAACGGCCTGGCTGCAGCCACAGCAGAACACTCTGCTCTACAGAGCAACTTTCCAACTAAAGGAAGTCCTTGGAAGCAAAGCTTATTGAAGGAAGTCACATGTCAAAGCTTGTTTAGAGAATTTTCCATAAATTATACCATCCTCTATTTGATTTCCTGCCAGTGTTTTACTGACAAATGTTCTTCAGTTGTATGATCTGCACATGCATGGACATACAGTGTACACGATCCACGTTTTATCAGGAAATAACTTACTCAACCATCTGCTACCCCACAGGATCCAATATAATTTTAAGCTGGAAAGAAGAAAAAGCTTCTTATGACTCGTTTTTGCAGGCAGAAACCTGCTCGTCTTCAGTACTTTTCTGCCTTTCACTCAGTGTTGTTACATGTATAGGAATGGTTCCACCAACAGTCAATAGCAAAAAGTGGAATAAACTCAATCACAAATCTCAAAGGATGAGGCACAGTTTAATTTTGTTTTAATGATTCACATAAACAAGAGATTCTCTAAATTAAAAGTGCATTAATGAGGCAGGAAACATTTAGGAAAACCGTCTTGGCTGGCTGCAAGCTGGTGCAGATCAATCAGCCCTAATGCATTTGCCAGAAGGAATGTGGTTCAGGAAATGAAATCTGTGCCGCAGTGCACTTTAAACAGAATTCTCCAGGAGCACTGTTAAAATAACAGTGCACAGTAATCAAACACGAATCAGTGAAACAGGATATCTGGGTAGAGGTTTTCACATAAAGGATTTCAAAGCAGAAACACTGTTTATTAATAATATTCAAAACATTTACAATTATTTGACAATATTAATTAATTGGCGAGTGTAGCTATTAACATTTGATTTGTAATGGAGTAATCACAGTAATGTTCTCCCACACCATAAGATTAACTGTTGAACATAGAACAGAACAGGAATGATGTCTGTGTTGAACATAATGCCAAATTAAATTAATCCCATCTGTCTGCACGTATTCATATCCCTCCATTCCCTGCATGTTCATGTGCCTATCTGAAAGCCCCTTAAATACTCTTAGTGTACATGCCACACAATTCTTGGCAGAACGATGCAGGAACCCACCTCTCTCTGTATAACATTGTTTGCCCCTTTGGCCTTAACGCTAAGCCCTCTTGCATTTCTAGCCTGGGGAAGAGATTTTGAATGTCTATCTATCTGTACCTCCCATAATTTTACACACTTCCATCAGGTCTCCCCTCAACCTCTAACACTCCAGATAAAACAATCCAAGTTTGTCCAACCTCTCCTATTACTGTAAAGTCCAGGCAGGGTGATAAACCTCTTCTTCACCCTGTCCAAAGACTCTGCATCCTTTCTACTAATGAGGTGACAAGAACCGCACACAGTACTCCAAATGCAGCCTAACCAAAGTCTTATAGAACTTCATCAAGACTTCCTGACACTTATACTCAATACCACAACCAATGAAGGCAAGCGTACTATGTTTACTCTCTATCTACTTGTGTTGTGATTTTGAGGGCACTAAGGACTTGGACCCCAAGATCCCTCTATACATCAATGCTGAAAAGGATCCTGCCACTAACTGTGAACTTTACTCTTACATATGACTTCCCAAAGTGCGACACCTTATACTTGCCCAATCGAAAATCCATCCGCTGATTCTCAGTCCATATCTGTAACTGATCTTTATCCTGCTCTATCCTTTGACAGCCTTATTCATTGTCTGCCAAGCCACATTTGTTTGTGTTATCTGCATAATGTTTCAAGAAACATGCACCCCCATGTTGCTTTCACATCTTTCCATAATCTGTCTACATATCTGTTCCTCCATATTCTGCTGGCTAATGGGTGGATAATAGAGGAACAGATATGTCGATCGGAGTGATTACAGTTTCCTTATGTTTAAGCTCTACCCATATCACCTCAGTGGATGAACCCTCCAGTAGGTCTTCTCTGAGTGCAGTTGTGACATTCTCCCTGATTACTGAGACCTTCCCCTCTGCATCTTCTCCTCAGCCATGTATTGAACTATTTTTATATTTATTAGTATACAGTACAAGTAGCAATCCTGAAAATTGCTGCCCATTGCCATTTGACTCACTGCTGGCTGCACTAACATAATTTTGTTGGCAGATTGAACCAGATGAAACAAAGTCAGCTTTGTTAAAGCCATATCTGCACCTCATAAAAGGGCTCTGAATATGATGCCAAGCTCACACCAAATATGTTTTCAGTTGTTAGACCAACTAGTTTCATGATCCCTCCAGTGCCGTTCCACAAATGCCCTTGCAGTACCTTGGCAACCATCTAGCTTAGATGTTAATACCTATAGTGAAAAAGCGCAGACTAAAGGTAGGCTATTTAGGCCAGAGATCATCTTCAGAAGAGTTAAGTTATTCACACTGATAGGAAGAAAAGGAAACAGAATAAAGTGGAACTCGCTGGAACCAGCCTGTGCCCTCGCCACCACTATACAGAGAAACTATGATATTTTGTGGAATTCACCCTCCCTACCACAGTGGACACTTGCTACCTACTGGGAGGGCATAGGTACCAAACAACACAGCCATTCATGGGAGCAAAGCCTTGTGCCTTGTGATGAGGTTGCATGTGTGGGCTAGAACAAACCCAGTTCACAACAGGGCTGAATAAAAACTTTGACAACTTGAAAAAGCTTGTTTTAGTTTTGCCAGCTGTTAAAAAATGACTTTTTGAAAGTTTCTGGAGGTCACTAACATGTAAAAATATTTAAAAACTATTGAAAGCGAATTATTCAATTGGAAAAAAAGGATTATAGAAATGTTAAAGCATGTCACCTACAACACTTGTTAAAAATATTAGAGCTGCTCAATTAATTAAAACACATCTAAATTACTTTATACTTGCCGTTCTCTCTGGGGTCTCACAGCCATTTGCGTCGATTCAAATGAATAGGCTCACTGTTCTTGCTCCTGCTCGATCTGGCACAGGTTCAGTGAGCAGATTCCCCAGTGTAACTGCTGAGATTTCATCAGCTTCATGCACCGCCACTGGACTGCATGTCAAGACCAGCTGGGAAACCATGGGCTAAACTCAGGCAGCAACGCTTGAGAATTACGTGTTCGCATGGGTGTTCTGAAAATGCTGACACTAAACAGGACAAATTGCAGCGATTCATCACAGAACTGCCAGAGTTTCCCAGCAAGCTCTGACCAACATAATATATTTTAAATGGTAAGGAACTCGTGGATATTGGGTGTACAAATCTTGATGTGTTTGTTTTGAAACAAACATAGGTTGAAATGCAGGTACAAAAGCAGTTTGCATGCTAAATAATGTGCTGACTATCAGTCAAAAGTTTGGTGACAGCACACTTGGAACATAGTCTCAAGTTTTATTCTCTGCAGACAAGGAGGATTTACTCCTTCCTTTTCTCCAGAGATGCTGCCTGACCCGCTGAGTTACTCCAGCATTTTGTATTCTCTCAGCATGACTGTCATATGCTGAGAGAATGGAGCAGCTGGGCTTGTATACTCTGGAATTTAGAAGGATGAGATATCTTATTGAAACATGTAAGATTATTAAGGGTTTGGACACACTAGAGGCAGGAAACATATTCCCAATGTTGGGGGAGTCCAGAAGCAGGGGCCACAGTTTAAGAATAAGGGGTAAGCCATTTAGAACGGAGATGGGGAAACTTTTTCACACAGAGAGTTGTCAGTCTGTGGAATTCTCTGCCTCAGAAGGCAGTGGAGGCCGGTTCTCTGTATACTTTCAAGAGAGAGCTAGATAAGGCTCTTGAAGATAACGGAGTCAGGGGATATGGGGAGAAGACAGGAACGGGGTACTGATTGTGGATGATCAGCCATGATCACATTGAATGGCGGTGCTGGTTTGAAGGGCCGAATGGCCTACTCCTGCACATATTGTCTATTGTATCCAACTTAGGGTATATTCATCTTGGATGTGGTACAGATGTGATTTGCTTTCTAAATTCTGAGATCTGTGGAATTTGTCAAACGAGGCCAGAGTGGGAATGGCAGGACCATTCTCGTCAGACTTTAAAAGAGTGTGAGGTGATCTAAGAATTTGTTCAGATAACTCCAAAATGCAGTAATGTGCTGCTAATAACTGCATGAACATATTCTGCACACATTTCTGAAGGCCTTAGCATTTATTGCTAACACTGTGCCCGCATTCTGCATAATATTTTCATATTTGCCATTTCTATATAATAACTGTACTTGTCCCAGTTGGACATTGACTACATTTTCAGCTACATTTGTACTGCATTGTTGTTGTTAACTCACAGAAGAAACAGCTCTTATTAATACACAAGGATCAAAACAACATTACCATTACTTCTGGGCCAATTATACCACGGCTGCATTAAACGTGCTCCACTTCCTCAGCATACTTCCAATCACCTTCAAAAACCTTTTTTTGCAACGAAAACTCATTCACAGTGGTCATTTGACCTGAATTACCTCTCCTTTTCATAGATGACGTGTGTGAGTCTATTAAGTACAACAGCTATTCATAGATTCTTACTCACATCCATCACCTCATGATACCTCAAGTATAAAAGCACAGACATCCCTACACAGCTCACTGTTAAAATCACAATCACCCTCAGTCTCAACTACCTCAGGATCATTCCAGCCAATAAATGCTCATGTATACAACATATCACAACTTGTTTATCACAGCAGCACTGGCATCTTCTAATCCAAATACAGGATCATCTACTTCTCCATCAACCCACAGGGTCAGACAGACCAGCCAGGGGTATTCACTTTCATATCTGAACTCTCCAAAGTATATTCATTCTTAGTTGACCATCATATGAACTCAGCCATTGGCTGCCAAGATGGAGCAAGGTAAGGAACATCAGTCAAGACAGAAGCAGGATCAAGGCCCATATCAGGACACCCTCCAAGACCTGTAGTTGAAACAAAAAGTTGATGAAGGTGAGGAGCCAACTCTCAGCATCACGAGTCCCATCCTGGATCCTTCTAAACATTATGTGAGACATTATGTGTTTGACCCTGGAAAGGTTCTTATAAGGCCCATAATATCCATCCTAGTCAAGTGCATCAATGGATGTTAAAGATAAGAACAAGCTGCTCCATTCTGTTAATGATCTCCTCTCGATTTGATTGAAATACTTGGTCAGTAGTTGCAAGTGGTCACACAAAGCCCTTGTGAAAGAAATACAACATTCATGCTGTCTCACACGGTGTTTTGTGCGGATGTATCAACATTTGTTTTCCCACAAGGACGTGATTGATAGAAATTTCTCAAAGCAGAAGAAATGAAGTGCAGATTGTTTTTATTAGAGTGTTATCACAAACATGAGATCCTCCCTGCAGTTTCGAGGGCATTTCAACTTACTGGCTGGACACGACATGTTGGAGTAACTGAATGGTCAGGCAGCATCCCAGGAGAACATGGATAGGTGACTTTTCGGGTTGGGGACCTTCTTCAGTGACCCTTCAACTGCCTGACCCACTGAGTTACTCCAGCATTTTATCTCTCTTTGGTAAATCAGCATCTGCAGTTCCGTGTTTCTTCAACTTATTGCTGCTGCTCTATGGGATCAGACTAGTCTTGCTGTTACAATGTCTGTCCTACTTTTGGATTTCTGAGAAAGTCTGGTTTCTATAGTAAACTAACGGGATAAGCTTTGAACTATCTATAAGATTCTATTATGGCATGTAACATTAAATCACCATGACACCACGACTACAATTATCTTTTATGGCCACTCTCTCAGCTGCTTCTCCCAGCTCTCTACCATCTCCCGGTAAAATTGGATATGGAATCCTCCATGCTCCTCCTCATGGTCTGCCTGGCAGATCGATCATTTTATAGTATCAGCCAAAGAACTTTCTCCTACATGCATCCCTACCATGGCGAGCTGAACCGTTCAAGTCAATCCTACTGACAGGTCTTCCTCAGTTGAGACAGAAGATCCCTCTTCCCTACTGTTTGACTGCAGCAATTGGAACCGGTTGTCTCCTCTGGTGAGATGTGATCCTCAGATCTAATTTATTCTCTTTTGACACCAGTATCTGAGCTGCTGTTGAGATACAGGACTATTGCACTGATGATTGCAATGGGTGCTTTTCTTCCGCAGTTGCTGGTGCCTGCAACTTCTGCCCTGCAAAGACTCCTGCAGTTACCCTAGAGTAGAATAATGTGGCTCAGTTATCCCTTCCCTGCCAATCTGCAGGACCCCTGAAAACAAAAGCAATACATGTTAGGTGGTCAGCCATAAAGCTCACTTGCAAATAGTAAATTTTGTGTATTTTAATTGTATTTTCATTGTAAAAGGAACACTTACTGTGCACTGTAGCCCGCATTGTTTTGCAGATATTGATATCTGGATATGTTTGAACGTAACATTTGTTGCTTGTGTCAATGAGATGAGTGCATGGTTGCCACATTTGAACTTGTTTTTAAGAGACAAGAGTTTTCAGTGAATACTGAAATTACTAATGATATTTCCAGATGATAAGTATATGCATGGCTATAGGTTTTGGCCAGCCTTCTATTAAGCTGTGATAGTAAGTTCTCAGAATGTAGGAGACTTGAACTCCTCCAGTACTGTATGGCAAACTGCAAGTGTCCTTAGATATTACTCCCTGATGATATTTGTATGGGAATTATACTTATGGACATGTGCAGTGGTGGTATCTGCCTTAAATATGTTTACATTGCATGTAAAGATGTGAGTTGATGCAAGATCCAGGAGAGTGGCATTATCTCCTTGACACGGTGTGCAGAAATGTGAAAGATGTATTGATATGCAATGCTTCAATGCAGAAACCTTTCAAGTACTAAGCTGTATTTGAAAGTGGACTAGCGTGATGGAAGAAGATGTTAGCAGAGTGTGAAAAATGCAAAGACAAGGAGCGTAGATGTAATGAAAAGCACTACGTTTTCAGGACTCACTGTGACCAGTCTTGTAAGTCATTTAGTCGTGGAGTCATACATTAGGGAAACAGACCCTTAGGCCCACCTGCCCATGCTGACAAAGAAATTCAACCTGCATTAGTCCTACCTGCCTTTGTTTGGCCCATATCCCTCTAAATCTTTCCTATCCATGTACCTGCCCAATTGTCTTTTAAAATTTGTATTAAATGCCTTACTTTCTGAAACAGTATGGTCAAGAGTCAAGAGTTTAAATGTCATATGTACTGACAACAAACAATGAAATTCTTACTTGCAGCAGCATAATGGGCCTGTAAACATAATATCTATAGATTTAAAAAAACTATAGATACTATATATAATGTTGGTGTAGGTATTAATGTAGTGGAATTTCTAGCATATGGTCTGTATTTAGATCGGTTAGATTCTGAGAAGATAAGCAGGGTGGTTACTGAAAATGTGTTTTCTGCAGCTGGAGAATCTAAAACATACCATATTCTGTGAATGAAAGGCCAATTTGTTGGGGCTGAGTCGAGGTGAAAGTTCTTTCGTGGGCGGGTTGCAAATTTTAGTAATTGTCAGTACCAGAGATTTGTAGAGACTCAGTCACTGATTGAAGATTCTGAGAGATTTTGAAATCCTAAGTGTAACAAAAAGTAAGAGGATATACCAGGCATTTGGATCAATCATGCTCTTATTGAATTGAAGGAGAGGACTGCATGCTCTGTATAGCCTTCGCCTACCTTTGCTACTTCCCAAGTGCTTTTGGTCTTGCTCTCCAGGTGCTTACATAACAATTCCATTTGCACCTCAGCAGCCACCTACCTGCCCTTTGCAACCACTGGAAGAGCTTGAAGAGGAACAAAAGTGATTGGAGACAGGCACTAAGGAAAGCACACAGATATTTAATAGGTTGTTTTTCTTAAATTGTTAAGTGTGAGAATGTCGATTTGTTTGAGTTTTGTACTGATCAGTTGTGGACTAGTGAACACTGGAATAAGATGGGAACGATGGTGCCATGTGTTTTATTTTTATACATTTATGAACAATGCTTGGAACACCAGCACTTAATGGCCATTAAAAGGCTGAGAGTAATTGCTTTGTTGAGCTGCTTCAGTCCTTGCAGCAAATGTAATGTCATAGTGTTGTGGGGTTGCAAGTTGCAAGGATCTGACCCAGGAGCAATAGAGCAATGGAGACAATTTTTCAAGTGAAGATTATACGCGACTAGGAGGTGAATTTGCAGCCAGCGATGTTCCCAAGTGTCTGCTGCTCTGCTCTTTCAAATGAGGGTGTGAAACAAACTGTTAAGGAAACTTAAGCAAGTACGTTGAATAGGTATACTTGCATACTTGTGACGGAAGCTGGGATTGCTCAAAGCAATGGATCATTTCCAGGTACTAAAGTGGCATGAATGTTATATTTATCGTGTTTGAATGTTGTCCAGGCCTTTCTACACAAAATCATAAAATAATTAATTTGTGTACAAAATCGTGATTCCATTCAATTTTCTTTTCCTGAAAATCAAATGGGCCCCCACATAAAAGATGTCAGACTCCTTGAGAATTGAGAATTGAAAACATTCAACAGTAGTTTTCCTTGTTGGAAACAGTAGTGGAGTTTGGAGTCAAGTCATTTGTTATAGAATACCCAACCTCTGCCCTCCATTTGTAGCCACAGTAATTATGTGGCTGATCCAGTTATATGTTTGGTTAACATGATCACCAGAATGTTGAGAGTGGTGAATTTAGTGATTCTATTACCAGTGAATATTAAAACTAAGTGGTTGCTCAATTATTTTGGAGACTGTCATTTCATGGCATTTAAGTGACATGAATGTTACATTTATCATCCATGCTTGAATGTTGGCCAGACGTAAAACATTTCAGGGTCCACAGTTTAGGAATAATGGGCAAGCTATTTAGAACGGAGACGAGGAAACACTTTTTCTCACAGAGAGTTGTGTGTCTGTGGAATTCTCTGCCTCAGGGGGCAGTGGAGGCCGGTTCTCTGGATACTTTCAAGAGAGAGCTACATAGGGCTCTTAAAGATAGCGGAGTCAGGGGATATGGGGAGAAGGCAGGAACGGGGTACTGATTGGGGATGATCAACCATGATCACATTTAATGGCGGTGCTGGCTCGAAGGGCCAAATGGCCTACTCCTGCACCTATTGTCTATTTCAACTGTGTATGGAGTGGTGATGCTATTCAGTTTTCCTTTCATGGAATGCACAATTCTATTGGTCTATTCTGACAGAAATGCATATGTGAAGTTGTCTTCTTCCTTGCTTATTCCTCCTCCTTTTCCCTCTCTTCTGCCTATTTTATAACCAATCACTGGTTGTGGAGGAAGCCGGACCCGCTGAGTTACTCCAGCACTTTGTCTATTTTTGTAAATAGTATCTGCAGTTCCTTGTTTCCACATGTTCTTTTCAGCTATCAGTAACTGATGCTAGGCAGTCATGATAATTGCTCCTCACTGCTGCAGACAGCAATCAGCAACACAATTTCTCTGTCACTCAAATCATTCAGATTAGTTTGCAGCATAAAATTTACATGTTGCCATCATTGCAATGAAAAGTATGCCAAGTTACACTTTGCAAGTCTGTCATCTTTTAATGCGGGCTGGATAATGTGGCTCCTCTCACTTTAACCCCAAACTCAACCTTAACTCAGGAGGATTTCTGTTCTAAGAAATATTTTTCTGGCAACATTAGTGGTGATAAAATTCACAGAAGCAGCGACAACACTGACAATAGCGACAACGCAAAATGGTTAAACGTGCAAACAGTGATAACGCTTCATAAAAGCAATGGTAACAGAGAAACAAGCTTTGATATGACAGATGGGGACATGACCCTCAATTTTATTATTGAGTCTTATTTGTATTAGAAACAGGAAATGAATGATTTGGAAAACCTTGAGATTAAGTAAGAAACAGAAATGGCAGGCAGATAAAAGGTTTTGCATAATTATGCAAGATCCAGCATGCATTGAAAAAAAATATATAATTTTGGAGATTAATGTTATAAGTACTTCATAAAGGCCAGAACAGGAATGGGGCATATTAGACTGTCCAACACTCTTTAATCCCTGCATTGGGCAACTCCCTCAAATAGTCTGCCTACACATGCAAGCAACTAAACTGTGCAAATATGTTCACAAACTTGCATATCTTCCACTAGGAGTTGTTGGATAGCAATCAGAAGCAGTAATCACAGCTAATGCCCAGCTCACATTCAGAGTCCAACCGTTGTTTGCCAATGCTATTCTGGTTGACTCAGATTTGTACTTCTTATTCACATTTCTGGAATAATGTTTTTCAAGGTACTTTTAGATTCTGTGATTCAAACTCGTTTTATGTGCCAGCCATAAATCTTCTCAGTAAAGAAGGTTTCATAAAACGGAACAACACAAGGATATTTGAAAATTAAACTGTGCTTGACAAAGGAAAGAAAAGTTCAATAATAAATAAGAAGCTAATCAAATTTGAGATTGAATCAAAGTTTACATTTTTTTAACTGATGACGTAATTATAATGTTCAGTCCGATAAACAAATTTATACTTCCCTGGTTGAGTCAACATCGAAATTGCTGAAGTCAAATCACTCATCCTTAACAATCAAATATTGGAAAGTATTTAGTACTAAATCTAACAATTTATCAAGTGAATATCCATCAGAGCAGTCTTTAAATTTGGAGTGAAATTGCTCCAAACAATACTACAGCAGTTTAAGAATTTCACATCTAAGTGAAAACAAAGGGGTTATTATAAACACGGCTCCTCAAATGATTTGTTTATAAAACTGCGGATAAGATATGTATAAATCTAATATGCTTCTGGGATAGCGCCACACATCTGAATGGAACCAATTTAAATTATAGTTGCAGACTTATTGGCCATATTTTCCACTAAATGGATGATTATGGCTCATATTACTGGAGCTGGCTTAATTACTCATGCTTTCTGTATCCAATATTAAAAGCAATAAAGTAATTTACCTTTTTTCCTCAGCATTTTAATTTGTATTTTGCTACAAGCCAAGAATGTGTATCGATACATTTTCATGCATTTTGATATATTTTATTACTTGTAAGAGGCGAGGCAATTTTACAGTATTCCTTCAATTTTTCTGTTTTCTGCTAAGTAGGTGAGGTAGCACACAATTTTGTCTTCATGATCACAATGGCGGACATGTTGTCCTTTCCCAAATCATTGCATAATTGTATATACATAAAAATGCAAGAAACAGCATTCACCTTACTCTGTCATTCACTGATCAGGGTTAAATAGTAAGATTAAACGCGAACTTACCAGTTTGAAGTTTGATCTTTATTTTATGAGGAGTTCACGTGAAGAAGGTCCGCCAGAGCGCCTGCGCATCATACTTCAAACCAGCGGCGTGAAATCACAGTAACTACAGTCAAAGTGCTATAGTAAGACTCAGAAGACTAGAACTACCTTTGCGATTATGAGGGTCGGGAGCGGAGGACACGTAATCCCTCATCGTAACTCCTCATAAAATAAAGATCAAACTTCAAACTGGTAAGTTCTCATTTAATCTTACTATTTTACTTCGGAGTCACGTGAGTGACTACGTGACGATTTCAAAGCTCTGTGATTTCATGCCGTAGACACAGTTCCATACGACACACTGCATTGGTTGACACAGGTTAAATAAATAACGTATTGAACATTGTTTAAATTATACAATGAACGTTTTACACAATAAAAGAACTGTAATAACCCCTCTTTCGCAGGGGGAATTACAAAGGAGAACTCAAACAGAACCCAAAACAGCATGCCCAAATCTTTGCATTGCGAGGACAGATTTATCATAAGCCGTGAAAAAGGATTTGGTCCAATGGCATGTCCTGTGCCTTTGCTGCGGACGTTGACCACGCCCTGGTGGAGTGATTTAAACACATCAGTGTCTACTCCAGCATAATGCAAACCTTGTTTCGGCCATCTAGAAATAGCTTGTACTGACACCTTTGTATGAGGTTTTATGTGGCTGATGACTATCGCTGTTCCAGAGCCTCTGAGACTCTTGATGACCTTGATATATTAGCTCAGTTGCGTAACTACACAGTCTTAGATCAATGGGTATTTTTTAAGCTTATTTTGGTTCCAGCCATCCCTGGCCTGCTCGGTTTGATTAGATCATATGCATAAAACACAATATAATCTACAGAAGAATGCATGCTGTCCAGTCATAACTTTTGCAATATTTGGACCCATAGTGCGGCCACTAGCACCATGAACATGACCACTTTGAGCGTTAACTTCCGGAAAGGCAGAAATGTAATTGGAGCCCATTGCCAAAGCAATGTGAGAACCATGCTCACATCCCAGATAGAAACATAGAAACATAGAAATTAGGTGCAGGAGCAGGCCATTCGGCCCTTCGAGCCTGCACCGCCATTCAATATGATCATGGCTGATCATCCAACTCAGTATCCTGTACCTGCCTTCTCTCCATACCCCCTGATCCCTTCAGCCACAAGGGCTGATCATCCAACTCCCTCTTAAATACGGCCAACGAACTGATCTCAACTACCTTCTGTGGCAGAGACTACCTTCTATCTCCATATCTACATCTGGGAGGGTTTTGTTAAAATACCTCCTATGAATCAGTCACCAAAGATGAGATCCGACAGTGTGTTGTCCGGACCCTTGCCCTAAGTAGGAGGACAAAGCACTTCAAGCACTATAAATGGCACTATAGCTTAACTGCTTGTCAAAATGCAATGTAGCCAGGAACTCCAATACATCCGAAATGCCTGTAATTTATGATAAGATATATTTGACTGTAAACAGGACATCTCCCATTTCTTAATATGAGATGCATATCGTTTTTTTAGTACTATCTCTCCAGGCCATCGTAATCACAGCGACGGTCCTACTCGATAGTCTGAGTCCCTGGAACAGACTGGTCAGAAGATACAAATCAATAGATTAATATGCTCATGTAAAGGGGAACTCTCCTCCTGTCCCAGTGCGAACCAGCAAGTTGCTGTAATTGGGATAATCATGAATGCTGTGTCGTCAGTCTCAGAACCAATGGGACCATGCTGTGTGGACCAGTTAGGAACTACCAAACGTCTAAGCGAAGTCGTGCTCCATTTTGGTGAGACATTGATTAAATGAGGCAGAATGGGGAAAGCGTAAGAACGTACATCCCCAATGTAGCGAGAATGTATCCTCCGCTACTGCCCCTAGACCTGGTTCCCATGCCGTATTTAGGTAACTGGTGATTTAACCCGGATGCAATAGATCTATGCCTGGCAATCCATACCGGCTAACAATCATTTTGAAACTTTTGGATTCATCATCCATTTTGTGTTTGTCATAGAATTTACATGACCTGGTGTCTGCAACTTTCACATTATCTCTACCTGATAGGTAGATATCTGAGACGCAGATGTTTCTTGTAATGCACCAGTGCCAGATGAGGTTAGGCAGATTGTCACAGAATAATGACCTCATTCTACCCATGTGATTGATATGCAACTGCTGTGGTATTATCAATCTGAAGCTGCACATGCAAATCATGCTTTGTTGAGCAGAATGTTTTAGGCCATAGAATGCACCCAGCAATTCTACGCAGTTTACCCCAACCTCTGCAGGGCTAATGCTTCTTTCACATTCTACCTGCCGCCACAGCCAGACTCAATATCAGTGACTCCTCATTCTGAAGCTCACATCAGTTTGTAAACTAAAGGTTATCGAGTCAGAATGTCTCTAGTACATCGCGAGACATTAGTTACTTTTGGCCGTAGGCAAAGTACTGCCATGTTAATTAATCAATGATGACCTCAAATAGCCAATCATTCTAAATGGTACTAATCTAAATTTAATTAGATGGGCGAGGAGCTAACCTCTCAACAGGTGTGAGGTAGCTGAATATTATGCATCTTTCAGATCTATAGCTGCCATATAACACCCTTTTGATCCCAGTTACAATATTGATTTTTTTTTTTTTAAATCGTTTATACTGGACCTTAAGGGTTAAGTATGTTTAGGCCCTGAATGACTGGATGCCCACCATCGTTCTTTTGGCTGGGGAATTGGACACGTTGTTAAGGCTGATATGCACCATTTACCTGTAGAGTTAGTGGTATTGAAAACCCCAATACCCAACTAGGTGTATTTTTATACAGGTGGATGTACTTCCGAGATACCTATTCGAAAACCCCGGATACAGTCCAATATTCAATTACCCCTTCCTAATCTGAAAAGGTATGGTTTTTGAGGTGGCATCATGGTCTCAGTTTTTGTCTCATCGTCCAGGTCTTCCCCTGGATGTTAGAGGATCTGCGCAAGGCTGTGAACCGTGGGTTGAGCGTAGGCTGGATAGTTATTCGTGAATATTAAAAACTAACAAATGGGCATTACACAGCAGGGTCCATATCCTGCTGTGCTTAGAGAGTGGCCCTGCCATTTGCCCAAACGCCATTGTTTCTGCTCCAACCAGTTTTTTAGGACTTCTGCAGCCTTAATTCATGCACCCTCATGATGCGCTCCTTTAGAGCGATGCACAGTTAACAGGTGTTTGATATGTCTTGCGAAATTTCCTCCATTATGAAGTCCTGGAACTGGTGAGAGGCCATTAACTTGCTGGCCAGATTGTCATTCCTGGCTTCACCAGTTCCCGCCGGTGGGCAAATTGCTGACCACATCCAGCACACCCGGAGCATAGCTCATGTGCTTTTGGTGTATGCACATAAGCAGTGACACCAAACTTCATGGTCAGATTCCTATTGCCCTGGCTCTCCCAGCTGATGCTCACGGGAGGTCACACACAGCCCTAAACGAGGTGCTGGTGTGCTGGGTCCCCAAACTTCAGGGTCAGATTCCTACTGCCCTGGCTCTCCCGGTCATGCTCACGGGAGGTCACACACACAGCCCTAACGAGGTGCTGCTGTGCTGGGTCCCCATGTCCTGGCTCTCTCGGCTCCTGCTCACGGGAGGTCACCACTTCAGGGTCAGATTTATACTGCCCTGGCTCTCCCGTCTCCTGCTTACAGGACGTCACACACACAGCCCTAATCAGGGTGCTGCTGTGCTGGGTCCCCATGCAGACTCGTTCCTATTCTAGAGATTGCTGCTGAAAACCGCTGGGGACCCTGGCATATAACCCCAGCTGGAACTCCTTCTGGTTGTATTATTTCGGCTATGAGGTGTTCCACGTTGTCCAGACATCTCCAATGTTCATTTTAGGAATGTCTCCTGGCCTCACTCATCAGAGTTGACAGACATGGACAATTTACTCTTGGCCTGCCTCCCGACTGGAGTGACCACAGTGCTTTAAAGCACCGGAGTTGCTGCTGCTGGCTGAACTGCCGGTGACTTTAGTCGGCATCTTCAAAGCCGTCGTCATCCGCTGACCACAGCTACGAGTTCATCATGAGGGTTTTTCCCCCCTACTTTTGAGAACAAGCAAGGCTGGCAGAACTTCCTCCGCCACAACCTCAGCCTTAATCAGCTGTAATTTCATTAAATGCCTTGACATTACGATGACCCTGGCAAGGGTAATTACTGGATGCTGGACCTGACCAGCGACAACATGAATTTTTTCAAGAGGGGACTTCGCCTTTTGATGTCTGGACTGGACACCTTGCACCATCCGCACACCCTCTTAATTACTCCAGCGCAATAATTATGCATGGAATGTCCTTTTATTACATTTATACAGCAGTTTTAAAAATGAAATAAAGCCCTTGGTGAGCATAGAATAATGCTCAGTGTTTATGGATCCGGGGTGGAGCAGATGCTAGTGGGGATATCTCTTATCCATTGTTGAGGGGATACAATGAACCCTTGCTCCGTCAGCTTGCTTCCCATCCTTGCATCATGTGTGGTGTAATTGCGGTGTAGCAGCAGAACGGACCCCTATCCACCTCCCCATGCGGACTGACCACAGGTAGGTTTACTCTATTAGGCGATATACTCGCCTTATTTTCATAATTTTAATTTTTCCCCTTAGGAAAATGTCCCTGCTGGCTCCTGTAACCAGCCTTAAGCAAAAACCGCAGCAAGTTTAAAACACTTACCTGCGGGTGTTTTACTTACCGCTGGTGGAGCTGCGCTCTCCAGCCTGGCGGTGCGCCAAACGCGTTGGACGTAATGACACGCAGGCGCTCTGGCGGGCCTTCTTCACGTAGTCACTCACGTGACTCCGAAGTAAAATTAATCCTTTATTTTCAAATGGGGCCGCTTGGTTTCAGACACATAACCATTTGTGCAGCCTAGTCCCAGTCTGTTTAATCTCTGCCCATACAACAACCTTTTTACCCTGACACTATAATCTTCCATGCAAAGAATCAATCTGGTAAAACATCAATGCACTCTCTCTATCATGTTTATCCTTCCACAAGAAGAGAGATGACATATTGACCCACACGTCTGCAGACACAACAGGGAGGGCTCTGTATGATTACAGTAAGGTATCTTTTCCCTTGTACTCAATGTACACGCACACACATTTTCTCTTCCAGCTTCTTTGCCTCACCTGCCTGTTAGCTTTCAATGGTTTGTGTACAAGTAAACCAAGTCCCTTTTGAACACCAACACCTTTCACTCTAATTATTTTAAAAATGGTTATTTTTTATTTTTCTTACAAAGCAGATGCTTTCACATTCTTCCACATCATATCCAACCTGTCCCTTTATTTCCCATTTTCTCAAACTGTCTATGTGCCCTTGAAATCTCTCTGCAACCTCCTCACTCCCTACACTGCCACCCATCTCAGTATCATCGGCAAATTTGGGCATATTATACTTGTCCCCATCACATTCCATGAGGCATCCCGTTAGCCACAAGCAGTAATCCTGAAAATGATGCTTTATTCCTAGTATCTATTTGCAGTCTGTTAATCAATCCGCAATCCCATGTTATTTAACTTTATTTGAATAACCTATTACATGTGGCACCTCACTGATGAACTTCAGAAAATCCAAATTAAGCAACATATCCAAGTTGCTTGATTCCTGCTAGCAGAATTGTCGTACGTTATTTCTCTCTCATTAATTCATGTTGACTTTGCCCAACCCCACTATTACTTTCTAATTACCCCATTACCACTTCTTTGGTAATAGACTTTAGTATTTCCCTGCTGGTCATGTCAGCATTACTGGTCCAGTCTTCCTTCTTTTCTCCTTAATTTCTTCCTTAAATAAGGGATTTACATTTGTGCTATTTCAATCTGTGGCAGTTGTTCTAAAATGTATGGAATTATGGAAGATGAGAACCAATTCATCCAGCGACCCATTCTTTCAAAACTTTAGGATGTCCGTCATTCAGGTCTTGTACATGTATTGCCTTTTAGACAATAGACAATAGACAATAGGTGCAAGAGTAGGCCATTCGGCCCTTCGAGCCAGCACCGATCATGTGATCGGTGATCATGGCTGATCATCCCCGTTCCTGCCTTCTCCCCATATCCCCTGACTCCGCTATCTTTAAGAGCCCTATCTAACTCTCTTTTGAAAGTATCCAGAGAACTTTCAATGCCCTCCGAGGCAGAGAATTCCACAGACTCACAACTCTCTGTTTAGACCCTATAATTTCTCCACATTTTTTATTTAACATGCTAATTTTATTGAGCTCTTGTTCTAGGCTTACTGCTTTTTGGTAATATAATAAGCCTTTCTGTTTGAAGGGCCGAATGGCATACTTCTGCACCTATTGTCTAGGTTTAATATTCTGTTTCCTTATTGAACTAAATCACTTTCAATCTTTATGTAGTATTTTAACATGGTAAGATAACTCTATAATCAATTTTATGTACAAATATAAATCTATATAAAATTTAAACAAATAGTGTTGACAGTTAATGCTGGAATCTGCAGCAAAGAACTGCAGGAGGAAAGCAATGGTAATTTTTTCGAGTTTGAACTCTTCATCAGTCTATCACTCCTTTGCTTCCTCTGACGCTGCATGACCTGCTGAATTCCTCCAGCAGTTTTTTTTCCTCTAAAAAGATAGTGTCCTTACCAGTTCCCAAAATACTAATCCAGACAACAATATCATTTATATACTATCAATTTGTCCACCACATTATTATTGCTTATTTTGTTTACCCCAATATATTTAGATGAATATAGACACAAAAAGCTGGAGTAACTCAGTGGGATAGGCAGCATTTCTGGAGAGAAGGAATGGGTCAAGACCCTTCTTCAGACCGACCCGAAACATCACCCATTCCTTCTCTCCAGAGATGCTGCCTGTCCGCTAAGTTACTCCAGCTTTTTGTGTCTACCTTCAGTTTAAACCAGCATCTGCAGTTCCTTCTTATAAATTAAGATGAAAGTATATTTAGATTAGTCACATGCAGCTCTACCATTGCTGTTTGAGGACCTGTGGATAATTCCTACAAATGTATTTTTGTCAATGAACCTTTAGGCACAGGCTCCAAAATTCAGCCAATATTATCAAAGACACCATGCTCTCATTTCTCTCCTACCACCAGGAGAAAGATGCCGGAGCCTGAAAACTGTGATTACCAGGTTCAAGGATAGCATTTTCACACCAATCCCAGCAACTATGAACTTCTATGGACTGTTTTGGCTGCACTTCAGTTTTTGCACTAGTATTACAGTAATTAATTAATTGATTTTAAAAATATATTATATATTTGTAAGAATTTCATTGTTTTGTGTGGGGCCATTTCTTACTTTAATTGTGATCTTCTTAAACTCCTTTCAGATTTCTCCTTACTTCGACTCTAAGCACCTGAAGACCAACTGCATTGACTCCTGAAGCGACGAGGACCCGACCAGCGAGGCCTAGTACGACCAATGAGACCTACTGACCTCTCCGAGCCTCTGACCGACTGTACCGTCCTTCTCCCCGAACTACCGACCGCACGACCCGACCTCTGGTCCCAACCGTCACCAGGCCCCGACATTCAGGTCCATTTATACCTCACGCTGCCAAGGCAAGGCCAGCAGCGTAATCAAGGACGAGTTGCACCCTGGCCACTCCCTCTTCTCCCTGCTCCCATCAGGCAAAAGGTATGGAAGTGTGAAAACGCACACCTCCAGATTCAGGGACAGCTTCTTCCCAGCAATTATCCGGCAACTGAATCATCCTGCCACAACCAGAGAGCAGTGCTGAACTACTATTTTCCTCATTGATGACCCTCGTACTATCTTTGATTGGACTTTGCTGGCTTTACCTTGCACTAAACGTTATTCCCTTATCATGTATCTGTACACTATAAATGGCTCGATTGTAATCATGTATTGTCTTTCTACTGACTGGATAACAGACAACAAAAACGTTTCACTGTACCTGGGTACTAATGACAATAAACTAAACTGAAACTGAAACAGAGGAAGCGCAGAACATTCTGATCAGGGAGGGTTGGCAGCCGGAAGATAATCCATAATAGTACTAACTACACTAAATGGGACCCGTTGGTTCACACAGGAGCGCAGGTCCCCCACCGCAATATTCCACCTCTCCACCAATTTCAATATTGGTGGCCAGTGTGTGGGGGTGGGGGAGGGCACTTTCTGGAGAGCTAGTATGGGTTTCGAGGGCTGAAGGGACTGGTTTCCAGAGGGCTATAATGGACAATGTGGGCCAAATTGATTCTTGGGGTGACAGCTCAGTCACTCAAGCCTGATGTGCTGGCAGCTCACTCACAGCTGGTGGGCTAGCAGTTGACTCACGGCTATTCCTTGACATTCCATTTCAAGCGGGGTGCAAGGCCACTAAATTCAAGTGCAGTTTCATACCATTTCAAGCAGGGTGCAAGGCCACCAATTTCAAGTGCAGTTTCATACCATTTCATGCAGGGTGCAAGGCCACCACATTCAAATGCAGTTTCATACCATTTCAAGCAGGGTTAAACCACCATAAAACCACACAAAACACCACATAAACACCACACTCACTGTTCAGTAGACATTCAGTGTGTTCAGTTGATTCACAGCTCAGAGTCATGACCGCTCAATCCCCCATCTTGCAGAGACTGAGCCACACCCACACTTCTGGGTTTTATAATCCCTCCCCCCCACCCACCGGAAGGGGCGTGGCCTTCGTGGCGTGATTGACAGGAGAGAGATTCTCAACATTTTTTTAAACACTAATAATACTTTTATTTTTCATTGATGGGAAGAATCCTCTGCACCTGATGAGCGGAAGGAGGGCTGAGTTAAAAATCACAGCTGTAAGTGGTAGCGTTTTATCTAAAATCAATATACAGTGCAAAAAGGAAGTTGAGCAGTTACCACCACCAACAACCATTTGTAGTGTAGCATTTCAAAGCAGTTACCACCACCAATAACCATTTGCAGTGCAGCATTTCAAAGCAGTTACCACCACCAACAACCATTTGCAGTGCAGCATTTCAAAGCAGTTACCACCACCAACAACCATTTGCAGTGCAGCATTTCAAAGCAGTTACCACCACCAACAACTATTTGCAGTGCAGCATTTCAAAGCAGTTACCACCACCAACAACTATTTGCAGTGCAGCATTTCAAAGCCGTTACCACCACCTCCATCTTGCAGAGACTGGGTGAGTCACAATACTGCCGGGTTTTATAGTCCCTCCCCCCTCCCACCAGCAGGGGCAGCAGAGAGAATCTCAACATTTCTTAAACATTAATAACTCTTGTCCTGCACAGCGGAGGGGGACTCTGAGTAAGATGGCCAAAAATCACAGCCATAAGTGGCAGCGTTTTTTCTAAAATCATGAAACAGAAAAACAGGAAGTGGTCAAGATCTTACTTTTAGTAATATAGATGACACAGGCAAGAAGGGGAATATGGTCCTGCAACGGGAATTTATGGAGTAGAAAGTTGAAAAACAGGACGCAAGGGTGTAACTTCAAGATTACTCCCTGTGCTACATGCTAGTTAATATAACAATCTGATATTAAGGCAGATGAATGCATGGCTGAAGAGTTGATGTAGGAGGGAGGGCATCAGCATTTTTGGATCATTGGGATTTCTTCTGGGGCAGGAGTAACCTATACATGAAGGATGGGCTACAGCTAAACTGGAGTGTAATCAATATTCTTGCAGGAATCTTTGCTAATGCTATTTCAAAGAGTTTAAATTAGTGAGATGCAGGACGGTATCCAGACTGACTTGGTTAACAAAGGATACTGATGGTTTTATGAGGGAAGAGAAGATCATGTATGTGAAGTACAGGAAATTGGTATCAAACAAATCACATGAAACTTGTAAGGCATATAGTAGATAATTTAAGAAATAAATTAGTAGAACAAAAAAGAGCCATGAAATTATCTCAGCAAGTACCAAACATAGAACAGTGAACAAGAACCCAAAATAAGGAGTGTAGTATTTTTGCTTTCACTTTACATTTCTGTTACGTTTCAGCAGAGATGAGTTTTATTTTATGTTACCCAGCCTGAAGCTTGTCCATAATTGTTGTCTTCTTCTTTTTCTTAGGCCCCCTTCGGTCGTGGGTGACCATGGGTGATCCAGGGTGCTATTCTCTATGTGGAGGACACCTGTGCGTAACTTTGTTTAACGTGGGGAGACTGGTGCACAGACAGCCATCCCACGGTCCTTGACAGATCTGGGTCAGGATCCAGTGGCATGGAGTCCAAGACGACTGGAGACCCTTTTCTGCTGCAGCCTTCATCCGCCTTCCCAGCCGTTGTGTTGCTCCACTAAGGTCAGCGATCGTCCTCTGCCTGTTCCACCATTGAGATCTTGGTTGGATTGCTCTTTGTCAGAGACCTCCCGCTCGACCTTACTGCCATGGGTGGCCCTACCAGGAGCATAGCTCCAGACGGCATCGCTCTCAGGATCTCAGGTCCATGCAAGCTTCTCCACCACGACAAGGTGACAATCCACAGAATAATTGTTATTACGCCACATTAAGTAAACTTTATTTAATTTATATTCCTACTCAAAGTTACGGAAGTGTTTTGCAATTAAAACTACCAGGTGTGGGTAGAGAGAAGCAAATTTATATAACACAAAAACGGTTAGAACTGCGATCAAAATATTGCTGATTTATAATTCGTCAATTATAACATCCATTGTATTACTTAGAAAAACATATGGAAAACTATAAGTAGGATTGTCCCCAATCTTTAATCATATTAAGCGAAAGCAGAAGTCAAAGTAAAAAATAGAGCTTGAAATAAGAGCAAAGATAGACACAAAATCTGGGGTAACTTAGAGAGTCATACAGCATCTCTGGAGAAAATGGATAGGAGACGTTTTGGGTTGGGACCCTTCTTCAGACTTCTTGAAATATATTCTCCTCTTACCTTTAACAAAATATCTATTCTTATTAGAGATGCTTAGCAGAGTGCTTACAGCAGACAAATGATAATTGCTGTACCATACTTAGAACACTGAAACATCATCTTGAATACTGAAGTACTACAACTAATGGATGTATTCATAATGATGCAGAAATTACCCTTGAATGCAGAGTCACAAAGAACGACAGCTAATTTATTAACATTATAGAAGTCTGCAATGCTGTGCCTGACCTGCAGAAATAACTGCATTGTACTAAAAAGATGAAAAGACAGCAGCTGGCTGCTGCACTTTTAATGAAGATGAAAATAAATGGATTAAGAAGAGGTTAGGTTAACATAAGAGGCTGTTACAATCATAGCTGCAGCTGCTTCGAAGGTCTCTTACAAAGAAAAGTATCAGCAATCTTCTGCAGTGGCCCATTCCATTTTCAAAGTCCTTTGAAATTACAAAACCACCTTTGCTTCAAACATTTTATTAATATGCTCACTGCAGGCTTTCTTTTCAACATTAGCACAGTGCATAGTAAAACAAAACAGAATACTTGTACCGTGATGCTAAACCTAAATGTTTGAAACTTTGCCCTCTGTGCTTGCAGTTCTTTTAAAGGGCGTCTCAATAACTTACAACTTGCCCATCTACAAACCCACTTTTTGTATATTTCCATAATGTAAATGCAGATCAGGCACAAGCCCCTTGGGACAATTATTGGTTCTCTTTGCACCCATTTTCTACCTAATAAATGGGCAGATGCATGACAACCAAAGCACTGAGGATTCATGAAACTCACAATACTGCCTGATTTTCATGATATTCCTGCAGTTAATCTTCTCTCTTAACCAAACAGACATGTACACATTATTTTGTTTACGTTAAATGTGAAAGGTTTGTCATTGGCATATACATTTATTAAATAGAATTCAATAAAATATATTTACACAATGGCACTCAACTTGACTTGTTGCTTTTGGAAGTGTTATGATCAATGTGACAAATGAAAACCAAGGCATCACATGTTATTTCAAAATTTTCAAATGAGACGTATAATACCTCCTGAGGTCAGAGGCAACCTGATATGAAAATGAATGGTATATTTTAAGTGATACTTGTGTCTCACTATAATACTTGATTAAAACATGCTAGATGAAAACATCACAAACACAATGGAGCACTTCAAAATATTGAAACTGCTAATATAAATCAGTTGGCCAGGGTGGACTAAGGAGTTGAATGCAGATAAGTGCAAGGTGTTGCATTTTGGAAGTCAAACCAGGGCAGGAACTTCACGGTGAATGGTAGGGCTCTGAGGAGCTTTGTGGAGCAGAGGGAGCTATATGAAGGATGTTACTCTGGAAAGAGTGCATAGAGGATTAACAAGGATGTTGCCAGAATTTGAGGGAGAGGCTGGGCAAGGTAGGACTTTATTCCTTGGAACACAGGAGGCTGAGTGGTGGTCGTGTAGAGGTGTATAATATCATTAGAGGAATAGGGAGGATAAATGCACAGTCTTTTACCTCGAGTAGAGGAATCAAGAACTAGAGGACATATGTTTGGGGAAAGATTTAATAGGAACCCAAAGGGCAACTTTTTCACACAGAGGATGGTGAGTATATGGAACGAGCTACCAGAGGAGGTAGTTGAGGCAGTTACTACAGCAACATTTAAAAGACTTTGGACAGACGGCACGGCGGCGCAGCAGTGGAGTTGCTGCCTTACAGTGAATGCAGCACCAGGAGACCCGGGTTAGATCCCGACTACGGGTGCTGTCTGTACGGAGTTTGCACGTTCTCCCTGTGACCTGCGTGGGTTTTCTCCGAGATCTTCGGTTTCCTCCCACACTCCAAAGACGTGCAAGTTTGTAGGTTAAATGGCTTGGCAAATGTAAAAATTGTCCCTAGTGGGTGTGGGATAGTGTTAAAAAAAGTGCTAGTGATGCTCTACATAGAGCTTTTCAGCATACTACATCCAGATCCAGGTCCAGGTCCAGACACATGGACAGGAAAGGTTTGGAGGGATATGGGCCAAATGCTGGCAGGTGGGACTGGTTGAGATGGGGCATCTTGGTCACTATGAGAAAGTTGGGATGAAGGGTCTGATTCCATGTTGTATGATATGATTCTGTGATGAGATGCAAAGTTATAAATTCCAGCTTATCAAATCATCACATCATGAAGGCTATTAATTTTTTTGTGAAATCTTTCAATTCCTTGAAGGTAAACGAATACAGTACATAATTTACAGTAATGTTTATGCCTTAAAATATAGTCTATGATTATAAGACTGAGAGAGGTTGTGTGTGATCTTACCAAGACTGAATTCCAACTTGGGTTCAAATAGAAACTTGGAAATATCTGCAGATTAATGGGAATAAAGATAACGTTAATCAATTACTTTTTTGTGAGAGTTCAGTGATCAATAAACTGCAATGCCATGTGAAATAAATGTGAATAGCATATTGCATTACCCCTGTCATCTTTATGTTTTGGCAGTTTCTTCCTATCTTGCAAACAAGTCCTACTTAGAGCAGCCAATCATTTTTTTAGTAGAGGACAGGAAATCAATTGAGGTAAAAAGGCAGAAATATAAAATTCTTTAGTTTGTGCAGCATGTGCATAAGTGTTAAAAACATAAAAGTTATTTCCTTTCTACCATCACCTTTTTTCTTTATCTTTCATGAAATGGGAAATATCCTAATCCAAAAAACACAAGAGTAATGCAAAAATATCAATCTTAATTTGAAAAGATCAATTTAATTCATAGTCTTATCACTCTGAATACTCATTTAAACTATAATCTATACAAACCCACCATCCCAGAAATGGGGGTACACAAAAGGCTGGAGAAACTCAGCGGGTGCAGCAGAAATGTATGCACTCATGAGGAAAGATAACAGCCTGAAAATTCATCTATACTTTCTCCGGCACAAAATGGTGTTAGCAATCTCACGAAATGCTGTTTTAAAAGCTTTAAGATCACATAATGGACACTGTTTCAGGAACAGTTATTGTTAGGGTTTGGGCTTCCTGTGTATGTAGCAACTCCCTCTCAGCTCAGACCTCAGGAAGCAGCACTCAAAGGGTCACATTATTATACAGCAATAACAAGTGTGTACTACAAAGATGTAAGGCAAAGACTGGGCACTGGGGGAAGACAAAGCTGTATAGGCTTCTGAGGAAGAGAGCATGCAAAAGGCAGCCTTGTCATGCAAAGAACAATAATGGATTATTGAATTATTAAAGATGTTGCCATGGATCTACCTACCTATATGAGCATTGCCTTTTATGGATTCCTGCAACATTGAAAACACCATAGTGTCACCAAATCCCTTGTGTGAATGCTAAAATCATGTTTCTCATTAGTAAAAGGTTCCCTACTTTCCCAATGGAGCCTTTCAAAACCTCTTATCCAGCAGTAAGCAAAAGATCGGCATGTTCAACATATCCCAACAGAGACACCTTGCAAGATTCCTGAGGCAGGATTTCTGAGAGTTAGACTCTGACTTTGACTTTGAGAGCACTTGCGTTTGATTCCTACTGTGTGTGTGCCTTGCCTTCAGCTCACCTGGGAGGGCCTTGCTTCTCCCCTTCCCATCTTTGTGGTGTACACTTATTCCTTATCAACAGTACCCTGTGGTTGAACAAATGCTGGTTCTATTGCAGCACAATCCTTTGAGGGCTACTTTCTGAGATCAGAGCTACAAAAAAAATGGTGATTTATGGTGTCCCTTCATTTGACAGGTGTTTTTTTTTTCCTGTCTTTTATTTTACTAATTTCTAATTAACTAATTTCAGATTTGATGAATATGGAACTAGTTCTCTTTTTGGCGTATATTCCGCTGGCACTTCCAGGCAGAATTTCAGGGAGCAACCTGGTGAATTCTCAATGGATTTTGAACATTACCCGTATTTCCCAGCAATGAAGACGCACCTGCGTCGAAGACACACCCCCAATTTAAGTTGCTAAATTTTGAAAAAAGGATGGCGGGACAGAATCAAGGGTTTGGATTAATCCAGGGGTCGGCAACATCGCCTGCGTGCCCCGGGACTGACTTCAGTTCCCAGATCGTCCGCCCCAGGACTGGCTGTAGAGGGGGAGGGGGAGGGGGGGGAGAGGGAGAGGGAGAGGGAGAGGGAGAGGGAGAGGGAGAGGGAGAGAGAGAGAGAGATGGAGAGCCCGGGATGGAGCAGCCAGCCTTCCACCAAGTAGCTACCTGCCAACCACCACCTCCACCGGTTGCGCCTGTGCCGAAGGACACCATGGCTGGCTAGTGGGAGGGCTGGCAGAAGGTGCTGAGGTGGCGGCCAGTTCCGCTGTCCGGTCCCGGCGGCTGCTCGCAGCCACCTGAGCTCACTTCCCTCCCCGGGCCAGACTCCCTGCAAGCTGTGAAAGGAACACTCCCCAGCTGCCAGCAATGAGGGATAGACTAGACATTAATATCATTTGATGAGCTTGATATGAAAGAAACAGCACAATGATAAATGAATTATTGCAATACACTCTGCATTCATAGTAATAACTGATGTAACTCAGAAATAAATGTACACAAAATTATTTAAGAAGTAAAAATATTAATATTGTTTTCAGTTATTTGTGTCTGTGAATTGTTGTTTTTTGGGGTGTTACACAAATGTGCATCCAATAAACAATGTTTATTTCTTTTTTTTGCTGCCAGAAAATGAATGTGATAAAATCACATGATGTTATAAACAATTTATGTTCAAATATTTTATTATTAATTGAGAGCTCAAGCAGAAATATTTTTGAAATGTTAATGATAGACACCAGTAGTTACTTACTAACATTCATCTTTTTCTATTTGTGGTAATAATTTAAACTGGAGTTGCAATTAAAATATATTAAATTTACATAATGCATTCTCATACAATTTGTACATGTATTCTATCCCAAACTCTGCAAGATTATTTTTAAACAAGCAAAATAATTTTCAATGGTTTTTATTATGGCAATTCAAATAAATTCAATAAGTTCCATTCCATCTAATAAAAACATTCTGCATGCCTATCATTTTTTAACGTTTTAATTTAAATCTGATCATTAAGTAAATCATAAATGTAACCTTAAGGTCCTGAGATACTGAAAATAATTTTTAATCATGCAAAGCAATGGAAATCATACCTATCAGTGGAGATTGTATCTCTGGCAGAGGGAGAATCGGATGGACCTCATCTGGACTTGCATTATCTTTGATTTCCATGATGAGTTGCTGAAGGTTTGCAATTCTCCTTTGCAAACCTTCAGAGTTTGCTTCTTGGAGTGCTGCAATCCAGTCTTCACAGTCTGACTTTGAGGCAGCTTCAAGATAAATGCCTGGCTCTCCACTCTGAAAAGCTGCACTCAAAAAATCATTTAACACCTTCAGTAATCATAATTTTCACACAAAAAAAAAGTGACAGGCTTGATGCAGTATACAGTTTGGAGCATTAGCCATCCATCTTCCCTGCCAGGTTTTCAAATAACTAATACACCGCTCAAAGCTATCTCTATATTTTTTATATATTCAGTGCACTTCGTTCAAGCAGTACTGCAATTTCTAAAGTAATTAACACAATACAAAACTAGATGGCAGAATTATCAAGAAAAAGCTCTCTGCTGTCTCTGCTCAGCAGGAATCAGTGATCTTCATTTTCTTAGATCCAATAGACTCAGAAACAATGTGAGACAAATGCTGGCTGAAAGCACAATGGAATTTACCTAGGGTGAATGTGCCAATCGTCTCAGCTGTAAAAGCTGCCCTTTATGGTTGATTTACTTTCTATTCTTACCAATCTTTACTCATGAGTTTTCTAATCATAATATGCCAAGTCATCACTTTAAGAATAGTCAACAAGTATCGGGGGGAGGAATATGAAGGTTTTTGTAGCTTGAAGTATCAACAGAACAGGATATTTCATTAATGATTGACCATGTATAATTCTCGCAACTACATTTCCCATGATCACACCATCCAAATAAATGAATATAATGAAAATTTATACTTTTTGGTCAGAAGGTGGAAACACTACAAGGAATTCAATGTTCATGCACTTTTGGATTTGTATAAATTGATTATGCCAACTGTTGAAACTCATCAAGAGAACATCTGAAGATGTCCTAGTTCCTAAAGGCATTGTGTTCCTAAGCAACTTCTAATGTCAAACTCATGTCAAACTAAGACATGTTGGTAATGGCTGGCCAGCAGTTCATGGAGAACTACCCACCAGCTGTAGTGCAGTGTAGTGCAGCCTAAGGTAATATTTCACCACTTACTCCTGGATTCATCATTGAGTCCTTACAGATTTTCCTAAGCTGAGGACTGGATACACTAGGAGTATGACTAAAAATTTTATGCATTATATTGCGCCCACCCTCATTCTGATCCTGATGTAAAGGTAAATAAACAAGTTTAGTTTTATTTTAATTAATATTAGGTTTGAATCAATTTATATAAGACGGAATTACAGATGCTGGTTTAAACCAAAGATAAACACAAAGAGCTGGAGTAACTCAGCGAACAGGCAGCATCTCTGGAGAGAAGGAATTGGTAACGTTTCGGAAGGGTCTCGACCCGAAACGTCACCCATTCCTTCTCTCCATAGATGCTGCCTGTCCTGCGGAATTACTCCAGCTTTTTGTGTCTATCTAATATAAGGTAGGCTTGGTTTAAAAAATACTTTTACAATTTTCAAAAGTTTTAAAATCTGCTTTAAAGACCATTCTAATGATCAGTTTACAAGGCCTTTGACAACCTGATGCATCAAAAGACCTTCAAGACAGTCCAAACACAGGACTTCAGGTTCCACTGCTTGAGGAGTTGCTGCACTGCTCCACTTTGTGCAATGGCTACAGGAAAAGCACTCTAGGTGAAACAAGACTTGGTGAATTTTAATCTGATCATTAAGCAAACAATAAAGTAACCTTATGTGACCTGTAAACAAGTGAAATCCAGCCCAATAATTTCCACAATTGCAGATATTTGTAAAATTCCAATTATAGGAATACACTTTTTAAGTTAGAAAGTGTGTTCAATGGAAGTCATTTAATAATAAGACACAAATGGGTAAAATTTGGATTGCACTTTTTTGTTATACACTAAGTCAAAGCCTCATTTAATGAGAGTGGTCATCTGGGTCCTCTGCAAACAATTATGTACAAAGTGTTGGTGTAACTCTTTACAGAGTTGTCCATAACTTAGTTAAAAATGCCATTAGGGTGATTTACATTCAAATCAAGAGATAGAGCGAGATATTCATGTCTCCCAATGGAACCAAGACAAAAACAGCTGCAAACACTTAATAATCACAGAAGTACAGCTAGAAAGCAGTAAGACATGCCAAGAGGCACAATCCTTTGTTCTCTGATGGTTGGACAGGTAGTGGATATTGGTAGGCAATCTACTCGGGCCTGATTTCTTCCATAAGTGTGAATCCCTGCAGTATGCCGTAATGTCAGAGGAACTTTCATAATCCTACACAATATTTCAAATTGAACTGCATATCACTACAACACGTATTAACTGGACAAACCTCAGCCACATTCATATTGACTGTCGATCACACTAATTGTTACTCCATCTGCACCATTACATAATGCTGTACATTGCCACTCCTCTCGTTTCTCCATTATATTCTATCACTTCAGCTCTCAAGATGCCAATGGCTATTTTAATCAAAAGCTTACTCAATGTTTCCTTTTCAATTCTTCCAATCAGATTTAGATTTACATTTACCAGATAAAAAGTGGAGGAACGGGATCTTCACCAGCCCACCCCATTGGTAGACTGGAGAAAACCCCATCCTCTGCCTTTTGCTCAATGGAACCAAAAGAAGTTGAACGCACCAAAAGCAGAAGGTATAAGAACACTGACAGTAAACACATCGACAACATTTCATTGTGATGAATACATCCCTTTTCATTTATTGTACACTGAACACCCTCATTACCATAGGTAGACAAAAATGCTGGAGAAACTCAGAGGGTGAGGCAGCATCTATGGAGCGAAGGAATAGGCAATGTTCCGGTTTGAGACCCTTCTTTAGACTGATGTGGGGGGGGGGGGGACGGGAAAAAGAAACAAGAAGCGGAGACAGTAGGCTGTGGGAGAGCTGGAAAGGGAGGGGGGGGGGAGGAGGGAGAAAGCAAGGACTACCTGAAATTGGAGAAGTCAATGTTCATACCACTGGGGTGTAAACTAACCAAGCAAAATTTGAGGTGCTGCTCCTCCAATTTGCGGTGGGACTCACTCTGGCCATGGGGGAGGCCCAGGACAGAAAGATCGGATTCAGAATGGGAGGGGGAGTTGAAGTGCTGAGCCACCGGGAGATCAGGTTGATTATTGCGAACTGAGCGGAGGTGTTGGGCGAAGCGATCGCCAAGCCTGTGCTTGGTCTCACCGATGTAGAGCAGTTGACACCTGGAACAGCGGATGCTAGAGATGAGGTTGGAGGTGGTGCAGGTGAACCTCTGCCTCACCTGGAAAGACTGCTTGTGTCTTTGGATTGAGTCGAGGGGGGAGGTAAAGAGACAAGTGTAGCATTTCCTGCGGTTGCAAGGGAAAGTACCAGGGGAGGGGGTGGTTTGGGTGGGAAGGGACAAATTGACCAGGGAGTTACGGAGGGAAACGGTCTCTGCGGAAAGCCGAAAGGGAGGAGATGGGAAGATGTGGCCAGCGGTGGGATCCCATTGCAGGTGGCGAAAATGTTGGAGGAAAATCTGTTGTATGTGAAGGCTGGTAGGATGGAAGGTAAAGACAAGGGGGACGCTGTCCTTGTTACAATTGGGGGGATGGGGAGTGAGAGCGGAGCTACGGGATACAGAGTAGACCCTGGTGAGAGACTCATCTATAGTAGAAGAGGGGAACCCCCGTTCCCTAAAGAATGAGGACATTCTTTATGCATGTTAAGGTGCTTTGGTCATGTGTCTTCTGTTTTGCCTTTGCATGAGAATGAAAGCCTCCACATGTTCCTCAACACTGAACATGCTCTCACCAACTTGGTGCAACGGGCGGATCTCAAGAACAGGGGGATCGACAGAGAGATTGTATCTGGTAGAGGAAGAGGGAGAGGAAGGTATCGACATGGAGCACAGCATG
Source organism: Okamejei kenojei (assembly GCA_035221665.1). Lineage (NCBI taxonomy): Eukaryota > Metazoa > Chordata > Chondrichthyes > Rajiformes > Rajidae > Okamejei > Okamejei kenojei. The sequence continues at coordinate 34,922,462 of CM069131.1, read as the reverse complement.
CCATTCAACCTGACACTCCGTTGCATCACATCAGAGACTGGCATCGCAAGGGGCGAGCAGATTAGTTTAGTAGAATGTCATAAAGGCATACAGCATGCAAACAGGCACTTTAGCCCACTCATCTGAGATGCTCCATCTAAGCTAGTCGTGTGCCCCCAGGCACATTGGCAGGCAGGAATAGGAATTTGATGTAGGGTGCATCTGGGTAGAAGTGGCATGCCATACACACAACTGCTTCAACAGAAGAGAATAATGACTGGAATGGCATGCATGCTGTAGATGAACTGTCAGGCCTGCTTGTGACGACAAGACGTGCGGGAGGAACAATCTTCATGCCTTAAATGGATGTTGCACGGAGTCAAGATGTGATCGTTATCACTCTGGGATCCTTGCACACTTTTCCACAAGGTTTCCTTGTATTCCTGACAAGGGCTTTATATTCTCTACAAAGACAATCTTGTTCATGTGACAGCAAAGGTGGAGGCACACAAAATCTTTTTGGCTCGATCCAATCTAATCCCAAGGGTCTCGACCCAAAACATCACCCATCCTTTTTATCCTGAGATGCTGAGTTACTCCCGCATTTTGTGTCGATCTTCTGATCCTTACCCAGCTGGAGATCTTGTCCCTATCACACACAGGCAGCTTGAAGCTCCTCAGGAGTAACAGTTCATCAATACGAAGCAAGCTGGTGTCATCAGAGAGATAGGTGATGCGCATTATGAACATGTTGCTGTCCTTGAAAACAAGGTGCCATTTGAGAGCAAATTGCTAGTTTCAGTTGATATAGGTCAGAGAAATTAATGCCGACTGCACATCAGCAACTTGCAGATCTGCATGAACGTAGAGATTTTGCATCTCGACAGATGTTCGCCTGCACAAGCAGAGAGATGCTACTTGAAACTGTGCCTTCACTGTGCAAATAACTGTCTCCAAGAATGAAAATACAGAGGGAAGATACCAATGAATCGTGTTCCATCAGCCAAGTCACTACAACGGAAGTACCCTTTGAGCCAATAGTTGGACCCATGTTGGGGATGTCATTAGGTGTGCAATTTCAAGATATGCACCTGTCCTCGTTCACTAGGGCATCAATTTACCTCTCACAACAGGCTTTCTGTCAGCATACTCATCAACTCCGCATAGCCAGCCATCACAGACTGCTTCCTCATTCGGTGCTTCCTCAATTGGTCCTATATCTGGACCATCTAGCCAAGAGGGAGCAGTGTTCCAGAACCCAGACCACAGCCTAATGGGGAACACTGCACACTAACACCTACATTCAAAGGATATTGAGCTGGAAGACTCATCACTTATTTTGGTGAAGGATATTAAGATTTTTCATGAATGTATCACTTGATTTGTCATCGTTATGAAGTATTGTCCAGAAACCAGTGCAAGTGTCACACATTCTCAACTGTGCAAGGATATGACAAACCAGGCTGTCATTGTTTGGCCCTGCCTTGAAGTTTTCAAACGTTAAAAATATAGCCTCCCTGCAGTAGATCACATGATTGTGAAATATTGCAATGCATGCTGCAGCTGCTACATTGTTCTAGCAGTGACTACATATGACCCACATCAGAACCTTGATTACTAACTGTTTACTTTTTTGTACATCTTTCATTCATTTGTATGATATACCCCTCGTTTCCCTTTCACCCGACTCTCAGTCTGAAGAAGTGTCTCAACCCAAAACGTTACCTATTATTTTTCTCCAGAGATGCTGTCTGACCCGCTGAGTTACAGCTTTTTAGTGTCTATCTTGCAATTCTTATCCGCCCCTTGTCTGCTCCCACGTTCATGATCAAAGACACCTCCTACAATGAAATATGAGTGAGGTTATATGGTGAGATGAAACATCTCTTCTATGTTGGTCCTTCAATAGGAATCCTCAAATCCAGACCATATTCATTGTTATGAGACGGATTGAAGTGATAATATTAGGTATGAGCATTAGTGAGAAATTATACCTTGTGGTGGGAAGTGGCATCATAAATTGATCAGGTCCAGCTGTCGTAAACTGAGTGAAATATGCTGCTTCTCCGAGTGCACTTCAGCAATGAGAAGTCCCTTATGAGATTCCAATTAAGGATCATTTTAAGCTTTTCCAATAATTGCTGAATGATTATGTAATTTATTGGTTTGGAATGTTATCCCCTCTATATGTCTCCCTGTCCAATTGCAATGTTATGGCATGTTGGCCTTCATAACTGCTAATGGCATGTTGGCCTTCATAACAAGAGGAGTTGAGTATAAGAGCAAATAAGTCCTTCTGCAGTTGTGCAGGGCCCTGGTGAGACCACACCTGGAGTATTGTGTGCAGTTTTGGTCTCCAAATTTTAGGAAGGACATTCTTGCTATTGAGGGACTGCAGCATAGGCTCACGAGGTTAATTCGCAGGATGGCTGGACTGTTATATGTTGACAGAATGGAGTGACTGGAATTTAGAAGGATGAGAGGCAATCTTATTGAAAAATATAAGATTATTAAGGGATTGGACATGCTCGAGGCAGGAAACATGTTCCAGATGTTGGGGGAGTGCAGAACCATGGGCCACAGTTTAAGAATAAGGCGTAGGCCATTTAGAACAGAGACGAAGAAAAACATTTTCACCCAGAGAGTTGTGAATCTATGGAATTTTCTGCCTCAGAAGGCAGTGGATGCGATTCTCTGGATGCTTTCAAGAGAGAGCTAGATAGAGCTCTTAAAGATAGTGGAGTCAAGTGAAATGAGGAGAAGGCAGGAACGGTGTACTGATTGTGGATGATCAACCATGATCACAGTGAATGGCGGTGCTGGTTCGAAGGGCCGAATGGCCTACTCCTGCACCTATTGTCTATTGTAATCAATGTGCTGCTATGTACATTATATCGTGCCACTGTGGTGCTTACATTGCTGACCAGCCATCATCAACAGACAAAAGGCTTCAAGATCTCAACCAACATCCAGTCACAAGAGTGAAGCTGATCTGAGGGAAATGTTTTTGTGCAAAGGGGACAATCATTTCAGCAGGATGTCACACATGAGGAAACGTGAAGAATTTGTACCAAGCCATAATATTGTCAAGGAATCATCTTCTGAATTTTATTTGTACACACCAGGATGCAAGGCAATTTTAGGCATCATCCAAATTCTGATTATTGTTTGTTATTGTTGCAAATGTGGAGACAGTAAATTAGTTTACATTGTAGAATTTTAAAGGCCACTGATGAAAATGTCCTCTCGATTGGAAGCCTTTAACATCCCTTCAGTGCCATTGGGCATGAGATTGTGCACGCTGATCAAGGACATTACCCTGGCGTCTGCCTCCTTCCTTGTGCTGGTTCAGATCAAGGGCAGTAACGTAGCAGCTGCCTTCTTCCTCGTGCTTGTCTTCATAGCTATCAGTTTCTAGGTCTCCTTGATCTTCTTCCCCAGAGCAGCGGCTGCAGCCTTAGATTGGAAAGATGGTGCAGCCTGCAGAACACGCCAATGGAACCTCCACATTTCATGGATGCTTTCTGCAAGGTACCTCCAGAAACATTCAAGAGATCAATGGCATTTAACACTACAATCCAACATCTTTCGGATCTTGTTCCTGTGTTTAGCTGGTGTGATTGGGGAATATACTGGTATAAGTGGCCAATAAAATAGCGTCTTGGATCCATGTCCAAGGATCCATCCATCCGGGCTTTGAAAATGTCCAGTCACTCCCTCAGGTTAGAGGTGTCATGTATTTGCAAAAAGATACCATTGGTCATTAGGAAATTATTTTCCAGATCTGCAACAATCTGTAAACTAAAGGAATGGAAAGGAATGGATTATCAAATTAAAGTAAATTAAATTTGGCAGATCACCGCAGTCAATGGCTGTCTGCATTCACATTAAACCAGTTGATTCAGCAGAACCAATGCCTGAGATGTTACATGTTTTTCACGCAAATCAAAATGGGTGAAATCACTCCTTCACCCTGAGTGAACCTCGTGTTGCACCAGTGAGCAGCAAATTGGGAGACATGGCAGAAATCTGCTGCTACCGCTTGGAAATTGACTGTCGATAAGTCCTTGATCTCCACAGAGAAAGCATGACAGCATGGCCATAATTCTTCTGGCAGCATTTCACATATCTCAGTGATCACAGCTTTATAAACATTGAGTCTGGAAGTATGTGGCTCACCAGAGAAATCTAAGTAGGATATGGTGTTTTTGCAGGCTCTCCAGAATTACGGCGGTCTTAACTAATGTGTATGCATTTGCTTCCTGCCCTAAATTTGCTGATCTACTCTGGATGGCTGGTCATGGCTACACTGACATTCCAGTAACGTAACAGTAAGATGCCTCTTTCTTCCCCGTTGTTAACTTGGAATGAGAACCCATTAAATGTGTGTGTCAGTACTCATTGTTAGTTGTGGCATGCTCCATAGTTTGGAAAACGTTTGAAAGTTCAGTTAGGTATTCTGATGTGCCTTCCTTAAAATAGCAGAATGTGCTGAAGGCACAAAGTGCTCGAGTAACTCGGCGGGTCAGGCAGCATCTCTGGAGAAGATGAATAGGTGACGTTTCGGTTCAGGATCCTTGTTGCGGCAGAATGTGCTCCTGATTCAAGAGACAGGTTATGATATGTTGCTCCATTTTGCATTGGTAATGCCAGAAATGGACAGTATATCATCTGTGCATCAGGAAAAGATGAGGTTCATTGGCATGCCGGGACTTTGCAGCTCGGAATGAAACTCATGTATAGTTGGAAATGGATTACAATATTGTCCTATGTCTCAGCTAAAGAGAGTAATTTTAGTTTATTGCAATCATCGTTAAGCTGATACAATGCTCTTGGTATCCAGTTTTATCCCTTACCAGATATGTGGTTCGTAACATGGGTTGATGTTCTGATCTCATTTTTTCCCTCAGTTTCCTGCACACACACATCACCCAGATTACAATCATCTCAGAAGTCTACCTATGACAATCTATATACGTATAGATGGCAAGAAATATCAATCACTTGATAAGCACCAATGCCAAGAAAATAATTATTTGTATTTATTTATTATTTATTTGTATTTTTCATTTGTATTTTTTATGCTGATTAAGAAATATGTGCTGGAGAATGGCACAGAATACAATCAGAAATTTCAAGCAAATAGGTCTGAAAATGGAATTGATGGATATAAAAGGAACGATTTTTCAGTTTTGTTATCAATTTTTCACGTTTTAAAAAAAAGATTAAAGACAATTTTGTGCTGCACTAATTTCTCTTTGTACAAAGAGTAAAAGTTCCTGAAATTCACCTCCTATTATAATTTTAGAGGGTGTGGAGAGATTCAGTGTAACAAGCTTAAGTCTCAAGAGAACTGCACAGTTTCTTCAGTGATGTTTCTTCATGTGATTACTGATTTGGAATATGTTTAAGTCAGAACTGAGTGAGGAAAAAAGTGCATTATTTATTAATTGCAAGGACTCATGTAAATATGACAAGGTGACTCTTTTACCTCTGTTGCCAACTTAGAATTAAAAAATAATAATAATTTGATTACCAGCAACTGTATTTTGATATCACAAAATAATGGAAAAGCAGAAGGCAATTCAAGAGTTTGTATTATCAAGGTATTTTGAAACCTATGTCATTTAATGTGATTTGTTAAAACATTCAACATTACATGTTACTTTTGCAAAATAGTCACAACAAAGAAAGTGCAAATAAGATTATTCAAGATTCAATTCAAGAGAGTTTATTGTCATGTGTCCCAGATAGGACAATGAAATTCTTGTTTTGCTTCAGCACAACAGAATATTTTACCGATGGATAAAATATCATCATCAGTAATTTAGGGGAGACTTGCTTTGACCAGTGACCTGAATTTTTATTTGCTTTTCAGAAATATTCACCATTAGCAGAACTCAGATATGACTGAGAGTTAACAGCTTTGGGACAAAACTAAAATAGTCTCTGTGCCCATTTTATCTTCCTAAATATGCTGAATTATTTTTATGCAGCCAACACTAGAACAATTGGTGCCAGGGGAGCAGAGTTGTTTTTTCTTTGCAGGCAGCCAGGATTTTACAGTAAGCACTCCCTTGTGAAGTACAGCATTGATAAAGTGGACATGTGCTGAACTTTGTGGTGTTCAACTTCAGAAATCGAGAGGGCATCTCGTACTACCTCCATGCAATATTGTCATCTTTTCTACCATCTGTTCTGGGATTTGCATGGAAAAATCTGAGCCTAATTATGCAAAGATAGGTGTTAATAGGGGCGACTCTCGGACTTAGATGGAAATTCTATCCAAACAAAGGCATGAAACTTTTAATTGCATTTCTCTACTGAACTTGAAAGTTCATCATCCCTCTCCACATCCTCCATGACAATTCTCAACACCAGTGTTCTGCAAATATGTGTTATCAGCACTTTACTATACTCCCTATACATTCTCCATTCTGTGGCCAAATTCTACTCTAACTCCATTTACAAGTTTACAAATGTCACCGTCAAAGTGGGACAGATTTCGAACAATGATGAGATGGATGAAGATAAAGAGTTTTTTAATATGTTGACAAAACAATAACCTTTATCTCAGCGAGGTGAAGGTCATTGACTTCAGGAAATGGAGTTATGTACAAACAACAATCTGCATCAACAATGCTGAAGAGGAGATGGTCGAGAGCACCATGCTCCTGGGTGTAAACATCACAAACAATTGTACTGATCCAACTACATTAATGGTCTGGCCAGGAAAACACAATGACATCTTCACTTCACGAGAAAACTAAGGAATGTCTCCATCGAATCTTACCAATTTCTATCAACTTCACGAGAAAACTAAGGAATGTCTCCATCGAACCTTACCAATTTCTATCAATTATATAAAGCCTCCTAGTAGGATCCATCAAAATTTGGTTGGGCTTGTCAGATCCTCGCCTTGATCCGAATGTAATATACACACTTCAGGGACACTGAACATAAACGCTTTGATTTCTTCATCCACCATTCCTTCACATCCAAATGTTAGCATGTCTGGCGATGACGATGGGATTCAAACCCACTCGTGCAAAGGTTGTACAGACTTGCAGATCAAATGGCTTAAGACCCAAGTTTGTGGAGAAAGGTGACACGCTAACATTAGGATGTAAAGGAATGGCAGACGGATAAAACAAAGCATTTATGTTCAGCGTCCTTGAAGTGTGTTTATTACATTCGGATCAAGGAAGGATCTGACAAGGCTCAGCCTAGGACTGCAAGAAATTGCACAGCATTGCGGATGTAGCCTGGTCCATCACAAGAACCAATTACCCCTCAACAACTCCACTATAATCAAGGACCACTTACATCTCAGTCATTCCGTCTTCTCCCCTCCCAAGGCCATATAAAAGCTTGAAAGCATCTACCACCAAATATAGGAACAATTTCTACCAAAATCCTGATCCTACCTCATTGTGGCCCTTGTACTATTTAAAAAAACTGCACTTTCTATGCAGTTGTAACACTAACTCGAACGCCCAGGAATGAAGAAGATTGCGAAAAGTGATAAACACTGCCCAGTCCATCACGGGTACTGACCTACACACAATCAAAGGGATCTACCGGAGTCACTGCTTCAATAAGGCAGCCAGCATCATCAGAGACTTGCACCACCCTGGCCACATTCTAATTTCACTCTTGCTATGAGGAAGAAGGTCAAGGAGCCTGAAAACTGAAACGTCCAGGTTCAGGAGGAGCTTGTTCTCAACAACCTGTTAAACACCACAACCTCCAAATAAGCTCCAAACTACAGGGAGTTGGGGGCATTATTTTTGTCTTTGCACTGTTTTTTATTGTTTGTCTATATTTGTACATATTGGTATACTGAACTTCTTTATTGTTGTTTATTATGGTGTTTACAGAGTACGATGTTTACGATATTCAGAGTACGATATCCAGCAAGTAAGAATCTCATTGTTCCATTTCAGGACATGTTGTACTTTTGTATGGCTTGATTGTAATCAGGTGTGGTATAATTTGACTGGATAACATGCAAAGTTTTTCACTGCATCTCTGTACATGTGACAATAATAAACCAATACTAATACACCAATTCGAGCGTGCAGGACAATGCAAATGAATATTGCTCCTTTGCTCCCTATCTCCCTTTCGTACTGTCTTTCCTGAAGATAAATGCAGATTACTTTCTATCTATTATAGGCTTGATCTTGAAATGCCAGCAGCAATGATCATGATTAACACTACTCTCCTGACATTTCCATTTTCTTTGTTGTAAATGTCTTGTTTTATCAATATATTAGTGTAGGTTTGTGCTCTAAACAAATGTTTTCTTACCTCAGTTATTTTCAATCAAATATGTTTTTTTCAAATAAACCTTTTTTGTCAAATTGTGTGTTCTGATGCAGGTTATTGGCACTATTTCTAGCCCAATTTCATTGAGGTGATTATGAGACCATTTAAATTCATTCCGGTGAGCCCTGTCAACTGACCTCAGTCAAGGCAAACGACAACAAACAGAGACAGCAGCAGCGCCACAGCTTGTGCCAACCCGGGCACCTACGTATGTCGAACCGGATGGCATCAACCTGCTGCAGACGTCTGCTGCCTCAAACACAAGAAGAAGATGATGTGACCTGAGCAGCACTGACAGCAATGTTTAATGCCATCCTTTAACTGCCCTCGAGAACATGTTGGCGAACCATTGCCCTGAACTGCTGCTATTAAATGAGCAAATTCTTGAGCTTTCTCCCACTAACAGTGAAAATGTTGGCAATATATGTCCAAGTCAGATTGACGTGTCTTTTGTGGGGGAGCCAGGGGAGGGTAATTTGCAGGTGGTTGTGATCCTCTTTGCCTCCTGGCTTCATCCTACCAATTGTTCTATGTCTCTGTTTTGACAGGATCTGTTTAAAGAGTCTAGGTAGCTGCTGCAGTGTATCATATAGACAGTCTTCGTGTCTGCCGGTGAACATGTCATTGTTTAATGGATGGGGTTTGATTTTAATTGTACCTACAGATGATGGGCGGGTATGGCTCTGTCTATTACATGCTGCTTTTTTGTTTAGAATTCATTAAGGCTTGTGTTGAGCTTCACCAGTTTCCACTTTATGCTTAAATCTTGTCTGTACTTTCCAGATTATGTGCTTCTCAGTGAATCAGGGTTTGGTTCCTGGCTTGTTCACAATGACAGGACTAGGGATTTACCATGCTATTGCATAACAGATTGTATTGAACTATAATGCCCCTGTCCCACTTAGGAAACCTGAACGGAAACCTCTGGAGACTTTGCGCCCCACCCAAGGTTTCCGTGCGGTTCCCGGAGGTTCCCAGAGGTTTTTGTCAGTCTCCCTAATGGTCGAAAGTGGTTTCCGTTTTAAAAATCGGTAATTTTTTAGTCGAAGCTGGTTGCGATGCTAGTTGAAGGTGGTTGCTGGAGGACAGAAACCTCTGGGAACCTCCGGAAACCGCACGGAAACCTTGGGTGGGGCGCAAAGTCTCCAGAGGTTTCCGTTCAGGTTTCCAAAGTAGGACAGGGGCATTATTCTGATAGTCCTCATGGTCCATTACACCTTGTAGATGCCCACTTCTGAGGCAATAAATCCATTCAGATTATGTCTTGCTGTACACAATAGTTTCATATTTTCGGTTTATTCTTTCATATTTTCTTATGAATTAGAATGAGGTCATTTGGCCCACCAGTTCTAGGTTCTGTGAGTAAACCCATCAGTCCCATGCTGTGACTTAATTATATGTAACCTATTCTCTCTCACATAGAAGTGCTACACAAGAACATGGAAAGTTTTATCAGTGTGCAGTCCATATCTAGAGTGAGAAATTACTTTGAGAAGATACCAATATACCCTTTGCTCATGCGAGACTAAATTCTAATAGGGTTTTAGTCCTCTGGGTTCTCTCATTACCTGCTCTATATCCTGTTGGTAACTACGTTCTTCAGTGTACAGGCTGCTTAGTAGTACACTTGCCCCATGCCATTCTTACAATAGACCCTGAAGTCCACTAACCAGATTACATTCTGTCACACTGTACTTCTCAGTGCTTCTTTTAAGCAGCATTCTACCTAAACAGATACAGTTTCTTCAGCTGAGCGTATGTATTAGGTAGTAATCAGTAAGGAGTCACCAATCCCGTATTTAGTGTCATGACATGGGACTTCATGGAATCTAGTATCAAAATTGAAGGCTAACATCTGACTGTTTTTATCACTGTCCTGCCATTTATAGTACAAGAAGATGGTGGTCTAACATTTCAGATCTTGTGAGTAGTGCTATGTTAGCCTATTGTTTGATGGAGAGGGGGGTGGGGGGGGGGGGGGAGGGGGATAGAATAGTTTTTTTCCAAAATTGATACATGCTAGTGAGCTAACAAGTAGAACCTTTCACGGTCGATTGGATTTGGTGCATTTGTGTTAGCTCAAAATCCAGTGATGGCTGTTTACCTTGATAATCAGTCTTATCATTTGGTACACCAATTGTCCCATTTCAGAGAGCAATTATAAGTGAACCACACAATGGTGTTGAGTAACATCACTATGGTCTGAATCCAGACCAGATGAGGTGCAAACCTTCTTTCCGAAAGGAAAGTAATGACGCAAGTTGTGTTTTTAAGTATCAGATAGTTTTAAATTACCTAGATATGGTACTTGAACCTGTGTCCATAAGATATTAGTCTATACCTACAGATCACCAGTCCAGTGACATAACCATGATGCTATCATGACTTGAAGTGATGTTGCTTCAACAATAATACCAAGATAGGAACATTAAGATATTTATCAAATGCCAGTGAAGGAAAACATAGAAAACATAGAAAATAGGTGCAGGAGCAGGCCATTCGGCCCTTCGAGCCTGCACCGCCATTCAATATGATCATGGCTGATCATCCAACTCAGTATCCCGTACCTGCCTTCTCTCCATACCCCCTGATCCCTTTAGCCACAAGGTCCACATCTAACTCCCTCTTAAATATAGCCAATGAACTGGCCCCAACTACCTCCTGTGGCAGATTATTCCAGAGACACCACTCTCTGTGTGAAAAATGTTTTCCTCATCTCGGTCCTAAAGGAATTCCCCCTTATCCTTAGACTGTGACCCCTTGTTCTGGACCTCCCCAACATCGGGAACAATCTTCCTGCAACTAGCCTGTCCAATCCCTTAAGAATTTTGTAAGTTTTTTATAAGATCCCTCCTTAGTCTTCTAAATTCTAGCGAGTACAAGCCGAGTCTATCCAGTCTTTCCTCATATGAAAGTCTTGACATCCCAGGAATCAGTCTGGTGAACCTTCTCTGTACCCCCTCTATGGCAAGAATGTCTTTCCTCAGATTTGGAGACCAAAACTGTACGCAATACTCCAGGTGTGGTCTCACCAAAACCCTGTACAACTGCAGTAGAACCTCCCTGCTCCTATACTCAAATCCTTTCACAATGAATGCTAACATACCATTTGCTTTCTTCACAGCCTGCTGCACCTGCATGCCTACTTTCAATGATTGGTGTACCATGACACCCAGGTCTCGTTGCATCTCCCTTTTTCCTAATATAACACCATTCAGATAATAGTCTACCCTCCTGTTTTTGCCACCAAAGTGGATAACCTCACATTTATCCACATTATACTGCATCTGCCATACATTTGCCCACTCACCCAGCCTATCCAAGTCATCTTGCAGCCTCCTAGCATCCTCCTCACACCTAACACTACCCCCCAGCTTAGTGTCATCCGCAAACTTGGAGATGTTGCATTCAATTCCCTCATCCAAATCATTAATATATATTGTAAATAGCTGGGGTCCCAGCACTGAGCCTTGCGGTATCCCACTAGTCACTGCCTGCCATTCTGAAAATGACCCGTTTACTCCTACCCTTTGCTTCCTGTCTGCCAGCCAGTTCTCTATCCACATCAATACTGAACCCCCAATACTGTGTGCTTTATGTTTGTATACTAATCTCTTATGTGGGACCTTGTCGACCTTCTGAAAATCTAGATATAACGCATCCACTGGTTCTCCCTTATCCACTCTACTAGTTACATCCTCGAACAATTCTATAAGATTCGTCAGACATGATTTACCCTTCATAAATCCATGCTGACTTTGTCCAATGATTTCACCACTTTTCAAATGTGCTGCTATCCCATCTTTAATAACTGACTCTAGCAGTTTCCCCACTACCGATGTTAGACTAATTGGTTTGTAATTCCCCATTTTCTCTCTCCCTCCTTTTTTAAAAAGTGGGGTTACATTAGCTACCCTCCAATCCTCAGGAACTACTCCAGAATCTAAGGAGTTTTTAAAAATTATCACTAATGCATCAACTATTTCTGTGGCTACTTCCTTGAGTACTCTGGGATGCAGACTATCTGGCCCTGGGGATTTATCGGCCTTTAATCCATTTTATTTACCCAACACCACTTCCCGGCTAACCTGGATTTCACTCCATCTTATTTGACCCCTGGTCATCTGTTGTTTCCGGCAGATTATTTATGTCTTCCTTAGTGAAGACAGAAACAAAGTAGTTATTCAATTGGTCTGCCATCTCCATGTTCCCCATGATCAATTCACCTGTTTCTGACTGCAAGGGACCCACATTTGTTTTAACTAATCTCTTTCTCTTCACATATCTATAAAAACTTTTGCAGTCAGTTTTTATGTTCCCTGCCAGTTTTCTTTCATAATCTATTTTCCCTTTCCTAATTAAGCCCTTTATCCTCCTCTGCTGGACTCTGAATTTCTACCAGTCCTCTGGTAGGCTGCTTTTTCTGGCTAATGTGTATGCTTCATCTTTTGTTTTGATACTATCCCTGATTTCCCTTGTTATCCATGGATGCACTACGTTCCCTGATTTATTCTTTTGCCAAACTGGGATGAACAATTGTTGCAGTTCATCCATGCAGTCTTTAAATACCTTCCATTGCACATCCACTGTCAACCCTTTAAGAATCACTTGCCAGTCTATCTTGGCCAATTCACATCTCATACCTTCAAAGTTACCTTTGTTTAAGTTCAGAACCCTTGTTTCTGACTTAATTATGTCCCTCTCCATCCTAATGAAGAACTCAACCATATTATGGTCACTCTTGCCCAAGGGGCCACGCACAACAAGACTGCTAACTAACTGTTCCTCATTACTCAATACCCAGTCTAGAATAGCCTGCTCTCTCATTGGTTCCTCTACATGTTGGTTTAGAAAACTATCCCGCATACATTCCAAGAAATCCTCTTCCTCAGCACCCCTGTCCATTTGATTCACCCAATCTATATGTAGATTGAAGTCACCCATTATAACTGTTTTACCCTTGTTGCACGCATTTCTAATTTCCTGTTTGATGCCATCTCCAACTCCACTACTACTGTTAGGTGGCCTGTACACAACTCCCACTAGCGTTTTCTGCCCTTAGAGTTTCGCAGCTCTACCCATATCGATTCCACATGCTCCAAGCTAATGTCCTTCCTTTCTATTGCATTAATCTCCTCTCTCACCAGCAACGCTACCCCACCTCCTTTTCCTTTCTGTCTATCCCTTCTGAATATTGAATATCCCTGGATGTTCAGCTCCCAGCCTTGGTCCCCCTGGAGCCATGTCTCCATGATCCCAACTACAGCATAGTCATTAATTGCTATCTGCACATTCAACTCATCCACCTTATTACGAATGCTCCTCGCATTGAGACACAAAGCCTTCAAGCTTGTTTTTACAACACTTACTCATACAATTATGTTGACAAGTGGCCGCTTTTGATTTTTGCCCTGGATTTGTTTGTAGTAAACACCCTATTCAGGATGTTATGTAATGATGATGGCCCAAATATATTGACACTCCTGCTTGATCTGTAGAAGTTGGTAGGTGTTGCTGAAATCTATTTGAAGAGATGATGAAACATATAGTGGATATATGCAGTAGATACTGGATATTAATTTCAGTGACCACGTTGCTGATCAAGACAGTTTTATGTATTGGATGATATAAAACCTCTTATTGTTGCAGCTGCTCACTGACTTGTAGAAAGTAAAGTTAAACTGCCTCCTTTTGCAATTTCCGTGTTGATAAGCGTGATTCAGTGATCAGTGTCTGGCTCACACCAGATGCTGCAGGTTGGGAACTTGTCGATCATAATCAATATGTACAAGTAAGTCACAAACCAAAATTAATTCAATTTTGCTGCCTTGGTTGTAAAAACTGATCACTTTATGAATCTTATTTGGGAATACGCCAATCATCAAATATTTTGTGGTAGTTCTGTTTCAATTTTCAATTTTCTGTCAAGCACTCTGCAAGCCAACAACTTCCATGTTTGAAATGAATGACATCTCTATCCACAGAACAGTCAAAAACAAATGGAATCGATCAAGATTCATGCAGCTAGCTAATAATTTTACAATCATATAACTTTTTCACCAACATGATGTCAGCTCTGAGGAATTATAAAGTAGATAACTTTCAAAAGTTTGACTTCAAAGCTGACAGGAAAATGTAGGCCGGGTTTTCGAACCCACTTCATTGTACAATTATTTTCCCGATTTCTCACACAACAAAAACAAACAAGACTGGTAACCAAATTTCATTTGCTTTGGCCAAAACAATTTAATGTTGTGTATGTGTGGCAGTATGTGTGAGAATAGAGTTCCTCCGTATGAACAAATTCTTCCTAATGTTATAACATTGAATCTAGCTCTCGTCTCAAGGTAATACTCCCTTGCTCCATACACAGGCAACTGAATTAAATAGTGACTCTCTGTCTCTGCTATGAAATACTCCAGTCAAATTAAACTGCCAGATCCTTTGTATTCCAAATTTGAGTGAATGCAAACTGAAACTAAGAAACCTGTTCTCATCATTTTACCCTTCTGATCCTGGAAACGTTCTAGTGAACCTTCATTGGACAAGCTCCAAGCTTAATACATCTTTCCTGAGAGCACTGCTGGGAATCAAACACTGTGCTCCACATGATGTCTAAGCAGAACTTGGCGCAAACCTAGCACAACTTCCTCCTCTTTACATTCTAAGCGTACCTCCTCTGTCCAATTACTGACAACCTCCACCTTCTCTGGTCTCAGGTGCAGGAATGAAAGTCTGCACACTGTGTCAAAGTTCATGGATAAGTAACTTGGTTCCCACTTTGACCATTAATATTTTCAACATTTTTAACCTGCCAGTACCCGATAGTAGATCCGCCAAACACAGAAAAATTATGATTAATTGTGTCATTCTTAAATTATGTGTTAATCCCTGCTTATGTAGCAATAATAGAAAACAAATTTTGAACAATCCTAAGGAAAGGCTTTGCCATTATTTTTTAATGGAAAATTCCTTGCGAACAACTTTTCATGATATAAAATGAAAATTGTATCCTGTCCAAATCGATTCTTGAGCTTGCCCGATCTCCATAACCTATCATTCTGTTACCTCGTACAATCCTGTATTCCTCTGATCTCCGTATTGTATCATTTTTAATTCTTGCTGACTCCAATCTCCTTTGCCCCCCCTTCCCCGTCCCCCCCCCCCCCGTCCCCCCCCCCCCACCCCGCCCCCCCCCCCCCCCCCCCCCCCCCCCCCCCCCCCCCCCCCCCCCCCCCCCCCCCCCCCCCCTCGTTAACTAATTGGACCCATTACCAAATAGAATGGTTATGTCGCTTTCCTTTGCATCTATCCAAACCGCTACATAGATCATACAGTAAGAAATGGGAACAAAGCAACCTATCTGTGAACAATGGCACAACATTTAGGCTTTCATTGCTACACCTGACACCCGAGGGGGTGGAAGTTGACAACATTGAACAGAGATTAGCAAGTTTGAAGAAGATCAGCAAATTCGCAGATGATACAAAAGTGGGTGGTATTGCAGATAGTGAAGATGGGTGTGAAAAATTGCAGCAGAATCTTGCTCAATTGGCCAAGATGGCTGAGGAATAGTTGATGGAACCTTATGCAGAAAAATGTGAGGTGTTGCATTTTGGGAAGTCCAACATGAGCAGGACCAACACAGTGAATGATAGGGCTCTGGGTAGTGTTGTAGAGCAGAGGGATCTTGGAGTGCAGGTGCATAGCTCCCTGAAGATGGAGTCGCAGGTAGATCGGGTGTTCAAAAATGCTTTTGGCACATTGAGTATTGAGTATAAAAGTTGGGAGGTCATGTTGGCCACATTTAGAGTATTGTGTTCAGTTCTGGGCACCATGTTAAAGGAAATGCTGTCAGCTGGAAAGGGTACAGAGAAGATTTATAAAGATGTTGTCAGGACTAGAGGGTCTGAGCTATAGGCAGAGGTTGAGTAGGCTGGGACTCTATTCCTTGGAGCGCAGGAGGATGAGGGGTGATCTTACAGAATTATATAAAATCATGAGAGGAATAGGTAGATTCACAGTCTCTTGCCCAGAGAAGGTGAATCGAGGATCAGAGGACATGGGTTTAAGGTGAAGAGCAAAAGATTGAATAGGAATCTGAGGGGTAATTTTTCACAACAAAAAGGTGGTGGATGTATGGAACTAGCTGCCAGAGGAGGTAGTTGAGGCAGGGACTATCCCAACATTTAAGGAGCAGTTAGACGGGTACATCAATAGGACAGGTTTGGAGCGATATGGACTATATGCTGGCAGATGGGACTAGTGCAGTTGGGACATGTTGGCCAATGTGGGCAAGTTTGGTGAAGGGCCTGTTTCCACATTGTATAAACTATGACTATGAATCTATGTGTTAAGCATCCACGGTACCATAGCATGACTGGAGAAAGTGGAATGAGGGGGGAAGGCAACCTGTAGTCCGGTAGCTTGAGATTATTGGTTAGGATAGAAGTCATACTCAATTGCAGAATGTGGTGAATAGAGAAGTGGTTCATGGTAGACAACATGGAAGGGGTGATGGAATAGGGTGAATTCATTATTCCAGGTCTGTGCAATTGGTAAAATATGGGTCAGGACTGGATTGCAAAACATTGTCCAACTTTATTTTAAATTCTGGTTCAATCATGGACATCTTTAATCTCCCTACTCTGTTCTGAGGTACCCACCTGCTTCAAGAACACTACTATCATCCCGGTGCCAAAGAAAAGTAAGATCTAATGCCTTAATGACTACTGTCCAGTCGCCTTGACATCCACCTTCATCAAGTGCTTTGAGAGGCTGTTTATGGCACACATTAAATCCAGTCCACCAAGTAACCTTATCCACTGCAGCTTGCCTACCGCTACGACAGGTCCATGGCTGAAGCCATCTCCCTGGCCCTACACCGATCCTTGCATCACTTGGGTAAGAAGGACATCTACATCAGACTCCTATTCATCAACTACAACTCTGTTTTCAATACCATAATCCGAACCAAGCTCATGTCCAAACTTGTGGATCTTGGAGTCAGAACTCCCGTCAACTGTATCCTTCACTTCCTGACCAGTAAACCATAATCAGTGAGCCAAATACCAATACAACTCAAGTTCCTAAAAAATACCACCTAGTGGACTCGATATCAAATAATGACGAAACAGTACAGAAAGGAGATTGAGAACCTTGTAGCTTAGTGCCAAGCTAACAACCTCTCCCTCAATGTCAACAAGACAAAGGAGACTGAGCAGGAAAGAACAGCAGATGCTGGTTTAAATCGAACATGGACACAAAATGCTGGAGTCTCAGCAGGACAGGCAGCATCTCTGGATAGAAGGAATGGGTGACGTTTCGGGTCAAGACCCTTCTTCAGACCGATGTGATCTAAGGAGATTGTGATTGACTTCAGGAAACGAAGTGGTACACACATATATTGATGGTGCAAAGTAGAGATGATTGAAAGCTTCAAGTTCCTAAGAATAAATATCACCATCAATTTGTCCTGGACCAGCCACATCAAAACTATGGGCAAAAACACGCACTAATACATCTACTTCCATAAAAGGCTTAGGAAGTTCAGCATGTCCCCAACAACCCTCGCCAACTTTTATAGATGCGCCATCGAGAGCATGTTAGCACAGCCTGCTTTGGGATCTGCTCCATCCAAGACCGCAGAAAGTGCAGAGTTGTGGAAATAGTCCAGACCATCACGTAAACCGACCTCCATTCCATTGACTCCATTTGCACTTCATGCTGCCTTGATAAAGCCACCACCCTAACCAAGGACAAGTTTTACCCCAGTCACTTCCTCTGCTCTGCTTTCCCATCAAACCAGAGGTAGAGATGTTTGACCAAGCGGGTGGAGGGGGGCAGCCTGCGGCATCACACACACTAACCACCACCCCCTCGCCCCCCCCCACACATACTCATACTAACGACCCCCATGATATTATATTAATATTATTTATTCACTCCTTTTACCTCACCCCCCGCCCTATCACTCACTTATACGTATCGCCCAACTCACAGGCACGCTAGAGAGGAAGTGGGGTAGAGAGAGAGAAGGGGACAACAGAGGCACAGAGAGAGGAACGAGAGGAACACAGGAGGGAACACATAGACACAGAGAGGGACACAAGGGGCAAGAGGGACACAGAGAGGGTCACAGACAGGGGGTGAGAGAGGGGTGGAGAGGGAGAGTGGAGTGAGAGGGGGAGAGTGAGAGAGATGTGAGGGGGGAGGGGAGAGAGAGGGGAAGTGAGAGAGTCGAGGGGAGAGCGAGAGGGGAAGAGCGAGGGATTTTTTGTCTCTCTCTTCTTTGAGAGAGAGAGAGAGGGGAAGGCAAGGGAGAGGGGGGATAGAGGAGAGAGGGAGGGGGAGAGGGAGGGGGAAGGCAGGGAGAGAGAGGAGGTCGGGCGAGTGTAAGAGTAGAGGGGGGTAAGGGATGAGGGGGGGAGGAGTTGAGGGGAGGGGGGGAGAAGAAAGGGGGGAGAGGGAAGGGGGGGTGGGAAGGAGGGGGGGTTGGGGGGAGAATGGCCTGAGAGGGGAGAATGCGCTGAGATATTTTTTCTCTGATTATCCATTTGGAGAGATACTCCCGACGACAGAGAGGCCTGGGGGGCGAATACCCGCAAAAGGATACCGAAGAAGTTTTTGAATCTGGGGGGATGGATGGGAGAGGTGGGGGGGGAGGGAGGGGTGTGACGTAACTCGCAGAGCGAGCAAGACGGCAGGCACACAGATCCAATGTGACGTCAATAGCGAAAGAGTCGTTTATAGTTCGATTTTTGAACATTTTCAGTAATAACTCGTGAAATAAAGCATGGAATTTTCAGAAAAGGCGATTTTGGACTCCACGGAAAAAATATCTACCGGAATATGTAAAGATGTTATCGTTAACGCGTAGATTCTTCGAGAAGATGTGATTATACACAAACAAACACACAAACACACACACATCACAAATCAGAGTTTTATAAGTATAGAGATACCTTCAGATTCAGGGACTGTTTCTTCAAAGCAGTTACCAAGAAATTGAACTTTCCTCTCATGAGCTAGTGTGGTTCTAACCTCCCATCGACCTCATTTGAGACATTTAAGCTATCTTGAATCATAATTTATCTTGCGCTGAATGTTGTACCCTTTGCTACATCATTGTCATCATGTATTGTCTTTTCTTTGACTGGGTAGCATGCATCAAAAACTTTTCATTATACCTTGGTACACATGACAATACTAAGCTAAACTAAGACTGAAAAATATTGTTTCCTAGTAGTGTACACAATTAATTGGATGTACTAGCACATAATTAATCAAAGGCTAGCATATATGTAATGAACAGAAGCATATCATTTATCACAAAGGGTCAAATATAAAAAGGAGTTTATCCTTCGGTTGTAAAAGGCGTTATGAGATGACATCTGGACTGTTCCATAGAATACAAGTTTCCTTAAGGAATGCTGTTTAAGCACTAGAAGCGGTTCAGAGATTTACTGGACTAACATCTGGAATAGGCCGGTTGCTTCACAATGAATGGTTGGACAGCCTGAGCTTGCTTGGAAGAATGGGATTGGACTTGATTGAAGTATGTACAATCTGCAGGGTTTTGACAGGCTGGATGAGGACATTTCCTCTTATGGAAGAACCACAGATCAATATTTAAAAATAAGGGACTGAGAGATGATAATGGGTTTTTTTTCTCTCTCTCAGAGGATCATGAGTCTTTGAAACTCTTCCTCAAAAGGCAGTGACAAAAGAGTCTCTGAACATTTTTAAGGCAGAGTTAAAAAGCTTATTGATAAATAACAGGGTGAAAGTTTGCTGTAGATGTACTGGAATGTAGAGTTGGAATTACAGTCAAATCAACATGATTTTATTAAATGGTAGATATGACAGGTCACACAATCTCCATCACATAATGGGCAGCTTATTTCCTATGCCTATGCTAATTTAAATAATCAATAAAAATGATAATTTATCAATAAATCGAATTGTTACTAATATTCTTTAACTACTAGAACATGGAATTAATTTTCCATATTTTCTTACTACATAATAGAAACCATTTCAGCCTTTTCACTTTTTGCCTGTTCACAAAGCAACCCGACTCCCCCAGTAACTTTGAAGATAGACATAAAATGCTGGAGTAACTGAGTAGGACAGGCAGCATCTCAGGAGAGCAGGAATGGGTGACGTCATGACCCCTCTTCAGACTTCTGAGGAGCAATGTACAGTAACCATTTTGACCACCACTATAACTTTGAGCTAAGGAAGGAAATGGGAGCACCTGGCGAAACTCATGTGGTCTTAGGGAGAACATGCAAACAGCATACAGAAAGCACCAGAGGTCAGGGCTCCGCTACTATGAGGCAGTATTTCTAGTCATTGCGTTGCTTTTTCAGATTATTTGGGCATGGGAACTCACTGCTGATCTAATAATGTTTTGTATATGATGCATTTTTCACATTCTCAAAAGAATAGAGTACATTTATTTTTTAAACAGAGAGTATAATTTTGAAAGGAAATCATTCGCCATAAAGGTGCCAGACTGATAAAGAGTCTTCAACATAAAGCATTAACTGTACTAACTCCGTACAAGCAACACCTGTAGTCAGGATCGAACCCAGGGCTCTACCGTTGTGCCACCATGCCACCTAAGATGGATAATTCTTCAGAAGTTTTTTAATTGCACCACATCACATTTCAAATTGTGATGCATGAGAAGATGCAAGCTAAGGTGGTAATCACCCGACTATATCTGATAAACCTCTCCTTGCAACTTGTGTTCAAGTTTCACCATACCATCAGGCAATAACTGGGGGATCATCATGACCGCGGTCCACATTCCACCCCAGGCAGACATTTGTCTAGCACACTGGAGGAGCTGCACGTCATGTCCACAAACACCAGACAGTGTACCCCAATGCCTTTGCTATGCTAGCCATGGACTTCAACAAGGCCAGCTTGGAAAAATCACTCCCAAAATATCCCCAGCACATGTCCTGCAGCACTAGAGGATTAAGCACCTTGCATTACTGGTGTTCCATCATCCAAGATGCCTTTCACTCCATCGCTCGCTCTCATTTTGGGAAATTCAGCCACTCAGCTGTGCTCCTTCTTCCTGTGAATAGGCTGTGAGTGAAGAGTGTAGCCCCAATAGTGAGGACGGTACAGAACTGGTCAGGGGAGGCAGAGGCAGAGAAACAACTCCAGGATTGCTTAGAGTGGTAGACTAGGCAAGGATTCGGTAATGGACCTGAACAGACATCCCGCTGTTGTTACCAACTTCATAAGGAAATATGTGGAGGAGTGTCTTCCCACAAAAACCATCCGAGTATTCCCCACGCAGGACCTTGAATGAACCAGGAGGTCCGCAATCTTCTGTGGACCAGATATCAGATATTCAAGTCTGGTGATGCAGATTCATATAAGAAGTCCATCTACGACCTCAATAAGGCCAATGAAAAAGACTAAAATGGATTTATGCTCTGAAATGGAGGATGTTTGTCGGCTGTGGCGGGGCTTGCAAACCATCATTTCCTATAAGCCAAAATCAAGTGGCAGTTCACGTGACAGCAAGACATCACTCCTGGAAAAGCTCAACGTGTTCTACACACGCTTCATTAAGGAGAACACCGGTGCCTTCTCGGGCCCCCAAGACCTCTGATGGTCTTGCAATCTCAGTCACTGAGGTCGATGTCAGAAGATCCTTCAGGAGGGTAAACCCTCAGAAGTGTCAAGACTTGATGGTATTCCTGGTCACTTTCCCACAATCTGCATGACCAACTGGCTGGAGTTTTTGTGGACATCTTCACAACTCACTGATGAGGTCTGAGATTCCCACCTACTTTAAAAAGGCATCCAAAATACAGGTGCCAAAAAGAGTTAGGTTACGTGCCTTAATGACTACCAACCAATGGCACTAATGTCCATATTGAGAGTGTTTAAGAGTACGTTATGCGCATATTAACTATTACCTCAGCAAGAACCTAGACCCATTACAATTTGCCTACCGCCTCAATAGATCAACAGGGAATGCGATCTCACTGGCTCTCCACTCTGCATTGGACCACTCAGACAATAAAGACACATATATCAGGCTGGTGTTCATAGGCTACAGCTCGGTGTTCAACCATCAACCCCTCCAAACTTGTTACCTAGCTGAGGAAACTGGATCTCTGTGCATCCTTTTGCAACGGAATCCTTGACTTCCTCATCAACAGCAAGTTATAGGAGTCTGAAAACTATAACATCCTAGTTCAGGAGCAGCTTGTTCACAACCTCCATCAGGCTATTGAACACCACAAACACCAACTAAACTCAGAACTAGCAACAGCCTTGATTGCACTAGATGCTTTGGGGTTTGTTTTGTTTAGGATTCTTTGGATCTTTAGTTATTGAAGTTATTGTTTGTTTATGACATTATCTATTGAGTACTGCTGCAAGTAGGAATTTCATCGTTCTGTTTCAGTACATATGACAATAAACATTCTTGGAAATAGAGCAAATCTGCGTCCAAAGATGAACCACCTGCCATCCACATTTATTTTCTCAAATAAACACTTGGTCATGATGAGAAAGTCAATTGCCTGTCGGAGGACAGAGGGTGGAGTTAATGGCCTTGCCTGAGAGAAGTGAAATGCAAAAGCCAAAAGAACTGATCACATGGTGAGAGCTGGAGAGACATAGTTAAAAATGCGCCTCTGGAAGACACTTAGAGGAAGATAGTCAATGGTCCAGTTACACAACGATACCAGTGGTTCTGCTATAATGATTTCCATAACACAAATTTGATGTAACCTGATTGATGAATTAGGGAACACTGTTTCTATAATGCCAGGCCAAATTGGTTATAACACAATTTTGATCAGGAACTGGCCGGCCTCCTACTACAGAGGCTGATAGTTTCACCACAGGTGGCGATTTCAGAGTCACTTTGGAAATCAACAAGCAATTGCTACAATTGATACGTGTGCATAAAGCAAGAGAGGAAATCGGAGGCATATCTTATTGTAGTAAATTTAAAAGAAACAATTGAAAAAAAGATGAAGGTGAACCACCAAGCTCAAAGAAAGCAAAAAAAAAGGAGAACTGTGCTTTATGAATATTGGAGCATAAGCTCACAGGCACAGATGAAAACAATGGAAACTACTGAATTGTTTTATTATATTTTCTCTACATGTGCAGAGCACAAAGCACTAAAAGTATACAAATCGACTTTTAAGAAAAGTTTGAAAAGCTACAAGATCATTGTGAATTTAAGGGAAAACATCAATAACTACAGGGAATATACATTCAACTGAAATATTCAAAACAAAACAGTTTCTTAATCTCAAACAAAAGAAAAGATTGTCAGTGATATTTTCCCCCAGTTTCAAACACAGAGCTAATTTAAAAAACTGAAAATTGCTGTTTATTCTAATAGTAAAATAAGGGCAACCAGATTCTTATTCTCATAAACATAATATTTCAAAGGCAAATGTTCCAGATGTTTATCAGTGAGTCATATGTTGACACAGCATTAAAAAAAACGCATACATGCTAAAGAATACCTAACATGCAAAGTATGAACAGTTCCTAAAAGAACTACATATCACCAATAACAACTAGCAATTTGAAAACCGTCCTGAAACAAAGAGTAGGGATTAACGGGTACCTTTCAGAATGGCAGGAAGTGACCAGTGGGGGTACCGCAAGGTTTGGTGCTGGCACCACAGCTATTTACAATATATATTAATGATTGAGATGAAGGGATTAAAAGTAACATTAGCAAATTTGCAGATAACACAAAGCTGGGTGGCAGTGTGAACTGTGGGGAGGATGCTATGAGAATGCAGGGTGACTTGGACAGGTTGGGTGAATGGGCAGATGCATGGCAGATGCGGTTTAATGTGGATAAATGTGAGGTTATCCACTTTGGTGGAAAAAAAAACAGGAAGGCAGCTTATTATCTGAATGGTGTCAAGTTGGGAAAAGGGGAAGTACAATGAGATCTGGGGGTCCATGTTTCATCCCTTGACTATAAGCAGCATGTACAGCAGGCAGTGAAGAAAGCAAATGGCATGTTAGGTCCTTCACAACAAGAGGAGTTGAGTATAGGAGCAAAGAGGTCCTTCTGCAGTTGTACAGGCCTCTGGTGAGACCACAACTGAAGTATTGTGTGCACTTTTGGTCTCCAAATTTGAGGAAGAACATTCTTGCTATTGAGGGAGTTCAGCGTTGGTTCACGAGGTTAATTCCCGTGATGGCGAGACTGTCACATGTTGATAGAATGTAGATCCTGGGCTTGTATACTCTGCAATTTAGAAGGATGAGAGGGGCAGGGAATCTTATTGAAACATATAAGATTATTACGGGATTGGATACACTAGAGGCAGGAAAGCTGTTCTCAATGTTTGGGGAATCCAGAACCAGGGCCACAGTTTAAGAATAAGGGGTCGGCCATTTAGAACAGAGGTGAGAAAAAAAAAATTCAGCCAAAGAGTTGTGAATCTGTGGAATTTTCTGCCTCCAAAGGCAGTGAAGGCGAATTCTCTGGATGCTTTCAAGAGAGAATTAGATAGAGCTCTTAAAGATAGCGGAATCAGGTGATATAATGTGAGAAGGCAGGAACAGGGTACTGATTGTGGACGATCAATCATGATCTCATTGAATGGCGGTGCTGGCTCGAAGGGCCGAATGACCTACTCCTGCACCTATTGTCTATTGTCTATTGAGACCATTGTTGTGATGACAGAATATGTTAAAATGTTAAAGACAAATGTTTCTAGTTTGCAACATATATTCAAATTCCATTAATGAAAAATGAGCATAATGACTTTGCCTACAACATAAAATATGTGATTATTCTCGGAATGTTTTGAGACATATTTACCATAACATAAACTGACATTTGTCATCAGAACTGCAGAGAAAAATTGAAATGCACAAAAATGCAATGTTACTGGTGGTGAATTCAGCCAATGCAAATTGGTTGGTTAATTGCCCCAGGGTGTAAAATGAGTGGCAGATTCTGCGGTGATTTTTTGAGAATGTCAGGACGATAAAACATGGGATTAATGCAGGAATAGTGTAAATGGATAGTCGGCCATAAAGTATAGAGTCATACAGCACAGAAACAGGCAATTCTGCCCTACAGGGTCCATGCTGTAAAACTAAGATGTCCAATCCAAGCTGGTCCCAGTTGGCGAGGACTCTGTTTCCCTGCTGTGCAACACTATGCCAGCCAGTTTCCCTGCTGTGCAACACTATGACTACGTCACATGTAAGCATCCTTAGGCATTATAATTACTGTATAATTGTGATTTTTTATAATTCTTGTTCTCTTTATCTGAGGGAGGCGAGAACAAACTGGTGAACACCAGAACTTGAGTTCAACTGATATCTGTGGCGGCAAAGTTCGACTAACTTCCATGATTACAAAGGGATTGTAGAAAATATAGACGCCTCATTACCAATATGTTGGGATTTAGTGAGATGACAGCTTAAGTATTAGGTATTGTTTATTCTCCTTAAATTCCACAAAGATTCACCGCATTCCTTGCAGGGGTATGTTCCTATGAGAAAGGAGCTATCTCTTATCTGGTGTTAGGAAGAATAGGAGGTGATTGCATTAAAACATTTAAATGCAAGTCTGGAAGGAAAAATACAGAGAAATCTTCCTCTGGCTGCATGTTGTCCAATTAGAAGGCATGGTCTCTGAACACCAGGTTAGCAATTTAGGACTCGGATTAAAAAATAAAACCTTTTATGCAGAGTGTCTAAATTCTTGGAATTAGACATGGACACTTGACTACATTGAAGTGGAGTAGTAAAGAATGCAATTGAATGTTAGCATAGATTTCGAGAGGACCCCAGAATATAAAAGCAGGTATGTAATGCTGAGGCTTTATAAATCACTGGTCTAGCTGCATTTGGAGTATTATGAGCCCCATATCTGAGGAGAAATGTGTTGGCGTTGGAGAGGGTCCAGAAGAGGTTTACAAGAATGATCCCTGGGAAGTCTAGGTTAACGTATGATGAGCGATTGACGACTCTGTGTCTGGAGTTTAGAGGATGAAGGGGACCCTCACTGTAACTTATCAAATAGTGAAAGGCTTGGATAGAGCGGATGTGGAGTGAATATTTTCACTCGTAGGAGAGTCTATGAACAGAGGGCACAGCCTCAGAATTAAAGGATGTTCCTTTGGAAAGGAGATGAGGAATTTATTTTGTCAGAGGGTGGTGAATCTGTGAAATTCATTGCCACAGGTGGCTGCAGAGGAAATTGAGCAATTTTAAAGTGGACATTGACAGATTCTTGATTAGTAAGAGTGCCAAAAGTTATGGGGAGAAGGCAGGATAATGGAGCTGAGAGAGAAAGATAGAGCAGCCATGATTGCCATTGCGGGGATGGACCCACGATGTAAATAAGGACCGAATGGCCTAATTCCGCTCCTATGACATACACTTATTATGAATTTATGAAGTGAGATAAGCAACTGGCAGGTGTTCATGTAAAATGCAAAGTGCTACATGCAACTATTCAGTTGCAGTTTTCGTTTAAGGAAATGGCTCTCCGGCAGCAAATGACTCAGATGATATGAACACCAGACCAAGTAGGACCCGTTGGGACCCCACCGGTCCCCCAACGTACATTCCACCACTCACTCCCCCCATTCCCCCCCAATGTAACTTGTTTCCACCACTCACCCATTCCCCCAACGCAACCCGTTCCCCCAACACAATATTCCACCACTCACCCATAGCCCCAACTGTGCAGGCGTGGCATATTTCCCCTCATACCACCAACACTCTCTCCCCCCCTCCTCGTCACTTCACCTCCCTCTTCTCTCCCCCCCCCCTCCACTCCCTCCCTCCCTCCCTCCTCTCTTTCCTCCCTCACCTCTCTACCTCTCATTCCTCCCTCATCACTCTCCCTCCCTCCATAACCCCTCTTCCCGTCCATAAACCCCTCTCCCCTCCCTTCCCCACATCCTCTCCCTCTATACTCCCAGCTCCCCCATCCTCCACCTCCCTATCTCATTCCCCCACTGAACACGATGTTTAAGTAACATTTCTCCCCCTTCCCTCCCCACACACACCCTTTCCTCCCACCCCCACTCACTTCACAACTCCCTCCCTCTCCTTACAAACATGTAACACATCTCTCATTGCACTGGGTGTGAACACTGTTGATGGCAGTTTATGTAAAAAATGAGATCCCAGTGTGATTCATTGTCGGGTAGAGCAACGCTCATCGGCAGTTTATGTAAATGAGATCCCATTGTGATGTCACAGCTGCTAACTTCCATTGCAACTGCCACTGCAAGTTCAAGTGATTCTTTCTCAATCTGGATTTCATAAAGTAAAAAATGTGAATAACTTGTAAAATACTACATCAATCCAAACAAAACTTGATACCACACTACAGGACAATGGTGATTAAAGTGGTCCAAAAATTGTAGCGCTATCATATACGGTTTTGGCGTAATTCAGGGCATGACTTGCATGCATGCACACACACAGACAAGATGAGAGTTTTAGTAATATATAGATATATTCAAGATCCAGGTCTTAAACGAAAATTGCACCTGCAATATATACTGCAAAATCGGTCAATCATCTCAACCACATTGGTTGATTTCAGTACAACAATAAGAAGGGTGCCGCAAGGAGCCAACAACACCGTTCCAGAATGAGTGTCAATCTGTGATGTCTTCTGTGTGTGCATGTATGTGTGCATGTGCATGCATGTGCAACTCGTGTATTGTGTGCGCACACCATGCATGTGTCCAAGACATGTTTTCCTGGATGCTCCTTAACTCTGCCAAGAATTGCTGTTCATGATCAAAGATAGGAACATAAAAATATAAAATCATCGACAGTACCCTGAGGCGGATGGCCTTTGTGAGAGATGGCAAGAAAAAATGGTATCGGGAACAATTCACAAAGTAGTTGTATTTTCTTTTTTTTTGTCCATGTTTTGAGGTACTTAAGAATGAAATGTCATAACACAATAATAACACGCAATAATACACCAACATTTTTTCAAGAACATTTCAACAAACAACCATTTTTTCATACTGCTGTCAATATATATATTTCTAAGCAGCATTTCCCTGAGCAGAAAGATGCAAGGAATGTGTTGGCACAACAATAAAATCACAGGTAAAATGCACACAATTAAATATCGCAGAAGGATCAAGGAGGGCCAACCATTTTCCCCTTCCCCCCCACAGATTGGGGGTTAGATTCTTTCAACTCACCCCTTTCCGTCCTCACATTCATGTGTATTTCGCTCCATTTCCCCCTCCCCCCCCCTCTCCCACCCATTTTCCCTCGCCCCCCCTTATCCTCATCCCCATAATATCTGCCTAGAGGTCCCTCCTCCTCCAAAAATACCTCCCCCCCGCCCCCCCCGCGTGCGCAGGATGTCGGTGGTTTAAACAACTGATTTTCAGAATAACAGGATCTCAGCGCGTCCCCATTCCCCCCCCTCCCCCCCTTCCCCACCCTTCCCACAATCTCGACCACCAGGGGCGCTCCAGTTACTTATTAGTTTTTTTGCGTTCTTTTTTAAACTTTTTAGCGCGCTTTAAAAAAGTCTATGTGTGAATGTTCTCTCTCCCGGTTTGTTTTTTTGTGTGGGAATATGTTTCTCCGGTTTGTGTGGGGGGACGTGGTGTGGGAAACCTTTTTTCAGTTATGCCTTGGGAAGATGCGATTTAGTTTCATCGGATCGCCATCTCCATTCGCCTCTACTCTATGGCCTACCATACAAGTGTTAGCTAGGGCCTCCTCCAGACTGACTTAGGGCCCCCACCGAGGGATCGCACAACCGGCCTGACAGGAGACTTTGACATCTTGAGAGGCAGACATAGAGGCTTATTGTAGCTCTCAATGACGCATTGAGGCTCGGCCAAGTCTCCATGCGGGGTTCGATCGCTAGCGCTTTTCCGGCGCAGGAGAGAGCTGACCATCTCCCCTTCGATGCAAGGAGCATGGATCGCCCGAAGTTGTAGCAGCAACCGAAAAGCTGCCATATATGCTGAATGGGATGAAGATCGTCCCCGTCACAGGGCTCGTCAAGGTGAAGTGGATTTAAACTTTATTTATTTCCGCCGTCCATCATAGTGAGAGTATGGAGTTCACCAGTGGTGGAAGTGTTTTAATGTTAACTGTTTATTTGGATGTGTGTTACCGTTGCTTTTTACTTGACTAGTACTGAGTGGGTTCAAATCTTGAAATTTCCTCGTATTTGCAAAACATACTTATTTGCTACTAAATCTATTATTGGTGAAATGTGATTTTGACTACCTACCTCTCCAGTTCAATGGAGGAACGAGCCCAATCTACAAAGACAGCAGAGGAGAGGCTTTTAAGATATAAATTCCACTGCACAGCATTCACACACACCTCACTATTTGTCGAGATTTCCTAATAATGGAGAGAGACAATAGTTGGTGACAATGACAGGCAATGGGGAAACAGAGAGCCTGAGATCCTAGATCGAGGAGATGAATCACAGCAGCAAAAGAACAACAGAAGAATGGAAAATAACGATTGGGGAAGGACTGCCCAACAACATCTCTGTAAGGAGAGAGGGACCATTGTCGGCAATGGGAAAATAATAGGGTTTACCTCCCTAACTAACAATGTGTTCTGTCCAAGACAGCTGAGAAAAAACCCCTCTCAAATCAAACAGAGTGGACATACCCTTTCACTCACATCATTATCCAATGAGGGCACGTGCACAACAAAATGATCATGCAGTACTGAGCCCAGATGATGCAATTGTAATTATTTCCTTAACCACAGGCAGGCAGTCAACCATTCATGATGATTACCCCAACACAAGGAATGAAATCCCACCTCTCATGATTAAAAAATGAATTGCAAGTGTATTAGCATCTTTGAATCCATGATGAATGGCACTTGCTTAAAGCAGTCATGACCACTGACAAAATACAGCACACGATCTGACGGAGGAACTCACTCTCGGGCATCACAGCAGGATATCAAGTACGCTTAAATACTTTTGGAGCCAGCAGTCTCACAACCCATGACCCCATTCTAAGACTTCTTCAATTGTTCCCTGAGAGAAGAAACTCACAACTTAAAATTCTGTATGGCATGTTAATGAGTCTATAGGGACCAAGGATCTAAGATATTATATTATACCAACACTCTTGGAAGGATTATTCTTTTCAAACCACCCAACTCAATATCAAAATCATGTGGAAAAATCTAATATCTCCTCACATTTACACCTTCCATTATATCCACACTTAGCCCTCCTGTACTAAATTATCAAATGCAAGAAACACCAATGGTGGAAGTAATTGATGATCTCAGCTGTAATTGCATCATGTCTCACTCTGTTCACAACAAAAGGATGTGAACACTGAGGTGCCAAGCTTTCCTTCCTGCGCACCCTTAGAATTCAATCATTATTGAGACCAATGCTCTCCTCAATCCTACTCTATCTAGCTATTCCATCACTTCTTTCAAGTCACACCATACAAATTTGGACTCCTTTTTCCTTTCTTCCCTGTAGACAAACAACAAGTTAACAGTGTTCAATCATGTCTTACTGAATAGAGAGATTTTCAGGTTGGGAATCACAGGAAAAGAACCCTACGGTTTTCAGGATAACCATTTCAATTTTTCCTTCTACAGATACCCCCCCCTACATAAAACAAACTCACAAAAACTCAATAACTTTCTTCACATTCACAGGTTGGAACACCCTTCTTCTATTTCAATTCTCTTCTTTCTTCAACAGTTCACCCATAAACTAAGAAAAAATCCCAAAACTAACCAAACCCCAAAACCCCAAACATTTTTCTTATTCTTTTTTTTTCTTTTTTTTATTTTTTTTTTTTTTTCACATATTTTTTCTAAGCTTCCTTTTCTCTAGAGATGTGCATGACCTACCTGCTGATTCATACTCAAGAATTTGGCTGTATGCTATCCTTTGGGTATATAACCAACATCTGCAAGTATTCCTTCCTTTTAATCTCATCCTCAAAAAAACTCACAACCCATGCATGAAAGATCCTCACATAACCCAGTCAAAAAAATCCACCATGCACCTTCACACAAAAACCCTTATGTCGGTCGGTTATCTGTAATAGAGTCTCTCTCAAAGAATGCTCCCGATGAGTGCCTCTACCCCCATCTTTTTTGGGTGTGCCATTATTAGGCAACCGAAGAAACAAGGGACCCTGAGAAGTTGAATAAAAGTAACTCACTCATAAACAACATAGAATCGATGTACATCAAACCAAAAAAAACCCACATAGAATAGATACTCACCTAAACACAATATTTCCCCCCAAAGGTGTCTGTAAGATCGCTTGAATCAAATAAAATTATAGTAATATGTCACCGCACTGGATAGCGCGTGAAAGAGATATTGGTCCCAAGTCAAAGTGATTTATGGAACGAGGGAAACCTTCATCCTGTCATCTCTGGAAACTTAATTGGATATTTTTTTTGAATTTTAATGGAGTAGAGAATTTAGCGGCTCATCCACAGTATATGTTCTTCAGGAAGAAAGCCCTGCCCCGCTCCACACACTGAGATTAGATCCGCCACGCTGTTACCGACCTAGAATACACCTGTCCCCCCACACCCCTTGGTGGCGTGACCCCCCTCTAAACCTACTCTCGCCCACATTGACATAGAGCCCCAATTGCTCCCATAGAGCAATTTGGACAAAATTCCTCCTCCAAAGATTAAAAATTTAAACACGTCCACAGTCATTCCATTCAGTGGCCTTTTCTTGGCAGAGTGTGCGATCGAAAATAACTTGAGGTGATGGGCTGCTAGTATACATGTTTGTCTATTACCAACCAATTTAACCATTAATGAAAGATTCCATTGATTATGATGGGATTACAACTAATACTGTCCAAAATTGACAGTTGACGCAAGCTGGGGTGTGTCAGTGTGAACTGCGAAGAAGAGATGCTAGGAGGTCGCAGGTGACTTGGACATATTGATTGTCGGCTGGGCAAATGACAGATGCAGTATATGAAGTAGATAAATGTTTGAGGTAATCCACTTTGGTGGTGGCAAGATACAAGGAGGCAAGATTATTATCAAAGGTCAGATTCAGAAAAAGTGAAGTGCAACGCTACAACTTGGGGTGCCTTGTACAACAGGTCACAAGTAAAGGTAACCAATTACAAACAGGGCATGGTATCAACGCCGAGTGCGGTGAAGCAAACTAATAGCATGTTGGCCTTCATATAAAACAATGCCATAGAACTATTTCTATGCTACAAACTCTATGTTTCTGAGCTGTAAAGGGACCTAGATTGTCTTCTATTCTAATCTTTTCTTTTTACATACCCTTTGGGTTGAGTCAGTCTTATATATTCCTGCAAGCTTTTTCCATGCTCTTTTTCCTCTTCCCCCCCCCCCCTTAATTAAACCCATTCGTTCCCTCCTTGTTGATGTTCTCAATTTTCTGCAGTATCTCGCTTTTGGTGCTTCGGCCAAAATTATACTGTATGCCTCCCACCTTGGGATTAACTATCACTTAACTTCCCCATAGCTTGGATGAGGGCCGACTTTCACGTTTAAAATTTTTCGCCAGACAGTTGGATGAAACATTTTACTGGAGTTCAACCATGCGGCTGACCTTTAACAATCTAGGTAGAGAGGTTTTGTGTGTGGTGAGTGTTGTGTGGTTGTAAATTTTACTGCGGTGAGGAAGACAGTAAAAATTAGCTGTCTACCTGTTCATTGCATATAACTTCATGCCAGTCAGAAAATTATTTTGCAGCATTCCCTCACATCTGTAGAGGCAAAAAATATGAGCCAGACATCAAAGTGTGGCAGGCACCCCAGATCAGCAAGCAGGCCCCCCATCTCCGAAAAAGAGGAATGCGTGGTGAAATTTCTCAGTGTCTGAAAAACGTCACCCATCCCCTTTTTCCTCTCGTTGCTGCCTGACGCAGTGCGTTAATCCATACTTTGTGGTTTTAGCTTTGGTTATAACAAGCCAGCTCTGCCAGTATGCTTTGTTTGCTCTTGGCTCTTCTCCTATGAGTGGTCATGGTCTCTTCCTGGCGGCTACACAGGAACATCACTCCAGGCAGGTAGGGTCTACATAAAGACACATTCATGTGCCCCAATATAAAGCTTCTCACGTGAATCATGTCGACTCTTCTTCCCAATCCAGGACCCTCTTTTCCTGTTACTTACTCACTCACTTCTTGAGGCAGTATCATCTGAGTTGTATGGCACAGCCTTGGAATGTTTCTTATTAAAAGACAGCTGAGAACGCGCTCGGAGCATTGTTAGCATGTTATTGCACTAAATTAATTCCATAGTAGTGTTAAGCCCTGCTTTCCTATGTGGAACCCACACACATATATGATGGACACCCAGAAAGTCGCTTTTGCGAACAATTTGAAGTACACGTAACATACAGTGGCGCCCTCCATAATGGGACAAATACCCAATCATTTATTTACATTTTTGCCATCTGTACTCCATACGTTGAGACTTGTTTATGATAACAACAACTGGCTGATGGTAAGAAAGCATAATGAACTCCTCTGAAGAATGTAATAGACACATCCTCAATACGGCACAAGTTCACACACAAATTACTACTCAAAAACCCATTGGCCTACATGTTCATTCAAAACAGCAAGCCAATGATCGCCAAACATACTGCAGAAGCAGAGACAAGAGTTTTTTCAAAGCTATAACATGTCAATTATTTTGATTGGCACAAGTACAATCACCACCAATCCAAAGTTCAAAGGTTCACATTTATTATCACAGATCCACAAAACCACAATTTTGGTGTAGTGAACATCAAGTGTTCCATGCAGCACAAAAAAGAATACAAACATAAACCAAAACTAAAGAAATTTGAACCAAAAAACACATCCCCCGACAATGGTTCCCCAACTGGTGAGGTAAGGTGTAGCGCAAAGTCCAGTCCCCATTCCTCATGTCCTAACTCCATAGTATCCTCGGGGTCCTATGAACAGGCCTCAGCAGTCGCCTTGCTACGGGGGGGGGGACCCAAGCCCCACCCCCGATGGTTATATCCGCCGCGTCAGGAGGAACCCTCTCAGCGTCTTGGGATGCCTGGAACGGAACGCATCCTTACCGTGAGACCAACGGCTTCCAAAGCCTAACAGGTGCGCTGGGAAACGGGAGTCCACCACTGGCGATCTCGGCGAGAGATACCATGCTCCGGCCGCGATGTTTTAAAGGTCAGCGCCGCTGGCCCTCAGCAGCCGCAGCAACAGCTGCACACCAGTCCCGCAGCTCCAATCGGCGGTCCCAGGTCACACGGAGCTCAATTGCGGCCGACTGGGCAAAGGCATCGCCCACTCCGCTCCACATAGCGCTCCAGCTCTCTGCCACCGGCTGAAGCCTGTGGTTATTTCTGCTGGCACCTTGTACAGGAACGCCGCTCCAGACCCCCAGGTGAGGACTGTCTTGCGAGTTGCTGCTATGAGGTACGCCAAGCCCCTACCGGTAGGGACACAGAAATGCAGTTCCTCCCCTTCTTACCCCCCCCCCCCCCCCACCCCACCACCCCCCCCACATAAAAAAGACTAAAACCTCCAACACAAAACCACTTTAACACACTAAAAATAAAAAAAAGAGGTGAAAAAAAAAACAGACGAGCTGCAAAGGCTGGGCAGCGACATACCCAATACAGTAACGGGGCGTCCCAGGCTAATCTGAACCCAATATGAGCAGCTCTCAAATGCCTGAAAAGAAAACTGAACGGGACTAAGCCTCTCACAAACACCATGCATAGGCTAAAGAGACTGCAAATACATAGGCCTTGGCAAGCATCGCCAGAGAAGACCCCAAGCAATTGGTGATGACCACTGAATCGCAGACTTCAAGCAGATCATATGCAATTCAAAAGGAGATCAACAAATACCAAACATGACTACTTTCATTTACATGACATTGCTGTGTCCCAAACGTATGGTTTGCCCTGAAATTATGGACTAAGTATAAACACAGCTGTCCCATCTACCTGGTAAAAGCCAAAAATGTATAAAAATGGCCTTAGGATACAATCTGTCAATGTGCACTTTAACTACATGTGATTTTTTTTTCCATTACAATCTCAATTGTGTTGAGTAGCCGGGAAAACAATAAATGAAGGTGCATGACCCAAACATTATGGAGAGCACTGTAGATACACAAAGAGGCTGTGATATTCGTTCTTTAATTACATTCCATTCCAGCAGGATTTCCAACATGCACCAAAATATTATTCTGTGGAGAATACACTCAAACTTGTCGAAACCCTAAATCAATTTCCAGAATAATGCTCACTTTTCCTATTTATTTCTGCGCGACATTGTTTTTCGCATCATAGATGATCACATGGCAGGTCAACCAACATTGGCCATTCTTTCTAGCTTTGCAAACTAACGTCGAGAGTGTTTTACGCTCTATCCTTGGTACATTAATCAAATAATTCAAATTCACGGCTTGATATAAATATTTGTGCTGGAGACTGCGCGGGTACAGACAGCATCTCTGGAAGAGAGGAATGGGTGACAGTTCAGGGCAGACCCTTCTTCGAGGAGCCATCTGCAGTTCCTTCCGGCGCATAAAATAATAAGGGACAGCGTAATGAAAAATGTTGTCGATTGCAGTGTGGCCGACATTCATCATCAAATCTCTAAATTGGACTTTGAGAATGTAATGGATGGACTACTAGCTATGTGAGCTACAACGGCTCTGTTACAACCACATTATGAGCTCAGATCAATTTTGGTCCAATAATGATCATGGAACATGGAAAAGTATAAAATCCAAGCTAGTTCCCTGTAAGTGATTAGCGCATCATGACTGTTAGTAAGCTAGGTGGCGCCACTGGCGTTGGTGGAACGAATTCGATTGATGTGTGTTACGTGTCAGAGTTATAGAAGTGAGATTGATCGATTGGACAAATAGTGCCACACATACCTGGCTCTCAAACACCAGCAAAGCGCAAGGAACTGATTGTGGATTTCATTTGTACGGGGGACTTACCCCCAATCCTGTTTCCATGAAAATCAAGCAGGACGATGGTGTTAAAGGGTCAAGAACTTTCAAATTCCTGGGCGAGCATATTTCCGAAGATCCCTTCTTATCCTGTCTGTCACATTGATATAAAGCAGCACTCTACTCCTGAGAACACATATGGAGAGTCGTTATGGCAAAAAGGACTCTCTCGAACTTCTACAGGTGCACAGTAGAGAGCGTGCTGACCGGTTGCATCGTGGCTTGGTTCGGCAACTTGAGCGTCCAGGGTCCAGGAGTGGAAAAGAATGCAGAAAGTTGTGACCATTGCCCAGTCCATCATCGGCTCTGACCACCCCACCACCGAAGGGATCTATCGCAGTCGCTGCCTCAAAAAGGCTGCCAACATCATCAATGGACCCACACCATCCTGGCCACATATTCATCTCTCCGTTGCCAACAGGTAGAAGGTACAGGAGCCTGAAATCTGGTACATCCAGGTTCAGGAACAGCTTCTACCCCACAGCCATCAGGTTATTAAACTCGCCATCAAACAAACTCTGAACTATAACAGCCTATTACACTTTATCTGTTCATTAATGTGTGTATATATATGGTCTATGCTATATAGACACGCTGAACTGTTCTGTATTTATGCTACAATACTCTATTGTGCTGCAGCAAGCAAGAATTTCATTGTCCTATCTGGGACACATGACAATAAACTCTCTTGACTTGACTTGATTTGTTGTACACAGTACACTCTCCAGTCAGCAAGCACCAGTGATGGAAGGAAGGAATGTTTACACCAGTGGGAGGATGGCAATAAAACTCATTGCTCTATTCTGAGTAGTCTCAAGCTTCTTGATCAGTGTTGCAGCAACAACGTTATTAGATGTCCCTGATATCCCAAAACTGTCAAATCAAATGGAAATCTACTGCAAATCATATAATCAATTGTTCAATTTTTTTTTAACTAAATCAACAGATAATTTTCAACTCCTACATTATTAAAGGTATCACTGCAACAAACTTTTCTGATATTCACCTTTCTTCATCTTAGCCACAACATGAATCAGGCTCATGGTATCCCCAGCAGGCCTAACTACTGCAGTAATATGTGGAACGACGTGTAGTTGCCCGCAAATTGCAGACCAATAAATATACCTTGTATTATTCCTCTGCAGATAGAAAGTAGGGAAAAAAGAAAAGTACCAGCTTGGGAATTAATCAGAATTTATGTGTTCTAAATTCAAATGAATGTGCATCCTGGGAAATTGTACCAACAATATTTCATATGGATAAAACTCAATATGGACAAAATTAGAGCGAAGAAAAAGCACTGTTCAATGGAAAAAAAAAAGTGTTTTACAAGCTGCCTGCTTGACGCAGAAGGGACTTGAATGGAAAGTAAAGAATGATGAAAATCTGAAACACAATAGAATATAGCTGCAAATGTGCAAAATGTTGATCATTATCTATAAAGGAATGCTTCATTGGAACTTAACCCGTTTATCCTGAAGCACAGTCATGTTCAAAATGTTTAACTTGTTTGATTAAAGAATGCTGTTTGCTTCGTCTCACAGCTCACCGACAGTAATGACATTGTATGATTGACTCTCATCAGTCACAACACCACTTTTTTTTAAATTCCATAGACGCAAGGAACCACAGATGCTGGTTTGCCAAAAATGACACAATGTGCTGGAGCAACTCAGTCAGCTCTGAAGGTGACATTTCAGTTCAGGGCCTTTCTTCTTAAAATTCCATATTGTGCTGTACATCTATACATAACTAAAGCTCTGATCTTGTTATCTTCCGGTTACGCGGTCATTCTGTTTGCGCAAAAACGTTAAGCGATAGCACTATGATTTTTTGCCAGCTTACTCACCGCTCTCCTGCGCTGCGATTGTGATCGGTGGTCTAATGTAAACTTTAGCGAGGTTTAAAAATCTCCAAAACTGCACGTGCGCAGATCGATCTCTTCTCCTGCCATTCAGCGCTGCCTGGATTGGTCTTTTATCCTGTCACTCTGCGGGACGGTCCATCCCTTCCTGCGCCATCGCGTCTTTACTGGAGCGGTGGATGGCCGGCGGAGGTTTCCAACTGGACACAATTTTCAGAGGGACTGGAAACGGTCCGGCCCGGGAAATGTCGCCAGATGGAAAGCGGAGAATCTGATCTCGGCGGAGAACAACCGGCGACCAGCAGACCAGCGACCGCTGTGAGTTCGCTCCAGCCCCTTCCCCTCTGGTCCCCCTCGCTAGCTCCTGCCCCCCTCGCTAGCTCCTGCACCCCCCTCCCTCAAAAGTGTGACACCTCCACACCCACAACCCCCGTATATTATTCGAACTCTCGACCCCCCCCCCCCCGCCCCCACAAACACCCCTCCCTGGGCCCACAGACCCCTCTCCCCCCCCACATTTCCTCCCCCCCACAGACCCCCACCGCACACTCCCCCTCCCCCATACACCTGCCCCACACAACAACCCCCTACCCCACAGTCCCCCCACACACACCCTCTCCACACAATTCCCTCAATCCCCCACACCCGTCCCACCCCCACACCCACCCACCCCCACAAACCCCTACCCCCACACACAACCTCCCTCCCCCCACCCACCCCCCTCCCCCACAAACCCCCTCCCCCACAACCCCCCTCCCCCACACTCCCCCCCACACACCCCTCCCCCACCCCCTACACCTTCCTCGCACACTTACGCTCCTCCCCCACCACACACCCTCCCACCTCACAACACACACTCACCCCCCTCCCCATCAACTCCCATCCCCCTCAACACACACACCCCCCCTCCCTCCCAACACACATACCAACCCATCCCCTACACTATCCCATCACCAACACCCTACCTCCAAACCACCACATCCGCCCAACACAACACAAACCACCACACAACGCTTCACCGCCCACCCCTCTCCCGCACACACCCGCACCATTTTCCCCGACCACCTAGTTCCCCCTGTATAGCCTCACCTACCATTTCTCCCACTCCCGCCCACCTACTACCACGCCATCCCCACCACCACCCTCCTTTCACTTCCCTTCACACCCCCTCCCCCACACCCCCTTTCCCACAACCCCCACCCCCCAAACACCCCACCCCCACTCCCTTCCCCACACCCGCAGCTGCGCCTGTGCAATTATACCATGTGTGTTCTAACGTCACAATGAGAACCCAATGGGCGGGAATGCTGCACTGCCGAGAGCCTCTCTCTAAGCTAAGTGGATTGGGGGGGGGGGGGGGTTGAGGGGGGATAGAGGGGCATTACAATGGGAACCTATCAGCCACGCCTGTGCAGTTAGGGGCTATGGGTGAGTGGTGGAATCTTGCGTTGTGGAATGGGTTGCGTTGGGGTACCAGGCCTCCCATGTGACTGGGTCCCAACGGGTCCCACTTGGTCCAGTTTGTGTTTAAACGCTACATTCACAATTTACATATGACAAATGGCAGAGACAAATTCTTAAACAACGGCATATTATTGTAGGCACAACAATCTGCAGATGCTGGTTTACGAAAAAAGGCACAAAAGTCTGGAGTACCTCAGTGGGACAAACAACATCTCTGCTAAACATGAATAGATGGCGTTTCGGGTTGGGACCCTTATCCACTAATTCCCAATTCATTTTGATAAAGTAAACACAAAAAGCTTGATTTCTAAATGTTATAGTCACCTTTGTAACTTAAATGATAAGTTGTATCAGGAAACCATAAAATCATTTAATCCTATATTATCTGATCCACAAAATAACACAGATCAACAAACACAATATATCTAACATTGAAAAACACAACATCAACATCTTAAACGTTGAAAGCTATTTTCTTATTATTACTCTGGCTGGTGTAGTGTCATTTCTTCGCATCTTTTATCAAGACTGTCATATTCAATATCAGTTGTGCTCCTCAGAGCAATCTGTTCAATAGATGATATCTTAGATCACAGAATTCCTACAGAGCAGTTCACATTTTTGTTGCAGAGAAAATAAAACTGACATTAGTCCTCCTTGTATTTGCAGGAGACCTCATATGGATTTATTTTATATACGCAGCTGCTAATACCAAGTGGTGTGGTCGACGGATAAGAAAGCTGTCCAAGGTTGTAACAGAATCATTATCAATTACGATTATGGAGCGGCATGGTGGCACAGTGGTAGAGTTACTACATTACAGTGCCAGAGACCCCGGGTTTGATCCTGTCCGTGTGGACTTTGTACGTTCCCCCAGTGATCTGCACGTTTTTTCTCCGGGATCTCCGGTTTTCTCCCACACTCCAAAGACGTACAGGTTTATAGGTTAATTGATTTCAGTAAATTGTAACTTATCTCCAGTGCGTGTAGCATGGTGTACATGTGAGTGGATTGTTGGTCGGCAGGGAATCGGTAGGCCGAAGGGCCTGTTTCCGTGCTGTATCTCAAAACGAAACTACACTAGGAAAATGAGTCAAGGTACGGTAAATGGAAATTCACTCTGACAATTGTGAATGATGAATGACAGGACCCAGAGCAGTATTTTAGTACAGAGAGACCTAGAGATACAAGTAAACATTTCCATGAAAGTGGCAACACTGGTGGACAAGGTGGCGATGAAGACATATGGCACGCTTGCCTTTAAGGGGCTGTCCCACTGCGGCGACCTAATCCACAAGTTGAGACGAGTTTGCCCTAGACTCAAACTCACAGCATGGTCGACACGTGGTCCTAGGAGATCCTCTGAGGTCACTGGAACTCTCCTTCATGCTCGAGGGAAGTTCCCGCCTACTCGCGGCCTCAGCTAGGTCGCGGAAAAAGTTTCAGCACGTTGAAAAATATTCTGCGTGTAAAAATTGGTCGGCATGGTTCTTTTGAACTTGTAGTGCAGTGGAGTGGGATCGCTATATAGTTATAGGCAGTCAAGGGCAGCCGTAGGCAATCTCCTTCGCTGACCGGGCATTTTAATTGGCTCACTGGAGTTTTCAGGACCAAGGAAAACCAACCGGTAAGTAAAATGCCTGCTAAACTTTATTATAAGTTGTGTGGCTTTTTAAAAGTGTCTCCACTCCTTCTCCCCCCTTCTGTCCCCCTCTATCCCATTCTCCACCATCCCCCCCCCCCACCCCCGCTCTCTAAAGGACTTACTGTACACTGTGCAGCCATCTTTTACCTTTCTGTTCATCGCGGGTGTGAATTATTCAGACAGTGCTCCCCCCGCTTATCCCTGGCCTCGCCTTTGGGGGGGGGGGGGGGTGTGGGGGGAGTGTGGGGGGGACAGGGAGTGTGGGGGGAGGGGGTGTGGGGGT
This sequence comes from Okamejei kenojei, assembly GCA_035221665.1. NCBI lineage: Eukaryota > Metazoa > Chordata > Chondrichthyes > Rajiformes > Rajidae > Okamejei > Okamejei kenojei. Next base: position 34,880,891 of record CM069131.1, on the reverse strand, counting down.
TGGTGTGTGGGTGTGTGTGTGGGTGTGTGTGGGTGTGCTTGCGTTGGCGTTGCATGCGTGTTTCATGCGTGCTGACGGTCGATCCAACTCAAGGTTTTTTCGGCGAGTGCCCCCGAGCTTGAAGGTCGAAGACAGTCGCTGAAAGGTCACGTCAGTGGGACAAGCCCTTCATCAGCAGGTGGGGACTGAGTACAAGATATGTATGTTACTGCATGTACAAAACAATTGGTGAGAACCGACCTGGGATATTGCATACAGTTCTGGTACTGAAACTATGGGTTAAGAAGGATGTGCTGCTGAAGTTGGTAAGCGGTCGCAGAAAACAGATTCACAAGAGGATCCTGCGCGCCCTCGAAAGACATAAGCGTGTCTTACAAGAGTTGAGGACTGTGTATTGATAGGGCTGTTTTCCTGTTGAGTGAAGGAGGCTTGAGGGATGAACCCCATATAGATTTAGATTAATCAATGAGGTGCATAATTATACAGTCTTTTCCCATGACTTAAGTGACTGGAGGGGCCATAGAACATTTCTAATTTAATGTGAGTGGTAATGATTTAAAAGGGGGATTCTATAAGTGGCTGAGCCTGTAAATGATAACGAGTTACCCATGAAAGTGGTAGAAATGAGTATAAAATACACATTTGAACCAGTATATAAACAAGAAAAGGTTAAAAAGGAAAATATTATGGGCCAAATGCAGGAGACAAATACGACTAGCGCAGATACACTTTGGTTGGCATAAACAAGTTCAGAGTCGCAAGATGAGTTTTATTGTTATGGGTCCCAGGAGTTGGAAAATGAAATTCTTGCTTGCTGCAGCACAACAGAATGTGAACATTAATATCAGAAAGGGAGGATAAAAGTTCAGGGCGTCTAAATACCATCAGACCATACATATACACATGATATAATTAAACTGATAAATGTGCAATAGTAATAATTGCTGTTATTGTTCAGAAACTTATGAAGTTTGTTCTATAGCCCTGATGGCTGAAGAAGGTTGTTACCTGATCCTGGATGCTCCAGAATTTGCAAGCTCTGGTTCCATTCTTCCGTGGCAAATGGTGAGATGGAGTGCTAGTGACCAGGATGGTGTGGCGGCCTTTGATGATGTTGGCAGGCCTTTTTCTTGAGCATGGCGACTGCGATAGATCCCTTCGATGATGTGGTAGCGAGCCCGTCTGATAAGACTGACAGTAGTCACAACTTTCTGCATTTTATTTTCCATTCCAGGGAACGTTCAAGAGCCGACCAAGGAGCCAAGGCGGATGCAGCCAGTCAGCAATCGCTCTCTCTACTGTGCACCTGTAGAAGATGGTCGAGGGGAATCCTCTTTTGAAGACTTGGGACTTCCATATTTTCACAAGGATGTAAGGGCGCTGATGTTTTTTTTTTGCAGCACGAACCTTGTGCCCCCCCCCTCTCTTTAAAATTTTGCATCCAGTGTGCTGCGGACAGGAATAGGTCTTCGGAAATATGCACGGCCCAAGGGAATTATTTTGAACCTTTCCACATCGTTGATATAAACTGGGATTGTGGCGTCCTATCCTACCCCTTCCAAAGGCCACGATTCAGTTCTTGGTTATGCAGGTGAGCCAGGTTGTTGTGTTGCAATTTGGCAATCAGTGTGATCTCAAGTTCTATAATCGACTCACACATTCTTCCAGTGATTACATCCCACATCAGTGGTGGTGTGTGTCGTCGATACATATGATGGAGTTTACACTATGTCCGGCTAACACAGTCATGGAGATATAGAGTGATACATCTGATGGGTGAGCATTGCAGCCTTGAGGTGCTCCCGTGCTGTTGTATTATCAACATGGATTACACTTTGGCCAACCATATGTGAGTGTGGCGTGTATGTGTAACATAAGATTTTGGGTGGAACTCCTAAGGTGGTCAGAGCACAGCAGGGGAATGCGGCCAGCGACCAGACCCCAGATCCGTGAGCTTGGTATCAGCTTGGGTGGATGATGGCATTAAACGCCTAGCTTTTGTTTATGAACAACCTGCTGACATACGAGTTTTTGTTGTCCAAGTGGTCCATAGCGGCGTGGAGAGCCAGTAAGATCGCATCCACCATTGAACCTGTTGTGGCGGTAAGTGAACTGCAGAGGGTCGAGGTTCTTGTCGAGGTAGGAGTTGATATGCGCCATAATCAACCTCTCAAAGCACTTCATCATCACAGACCTTAGTGCCACTGGTCGATAGTCGTTGAGGCACGTCACCTTGCTCTTCTTGGGCACCGGTATTATTGATGCCCTTTTAAAGGAGATGGGAACCTCAGACCTCAGATGTTAGAAGTTGAAAATGTCCATAAAAACTCCAGCCAGTTGGTCTGCACAGGTCTTGAGACCTCGACCGGGTATACCATCAGGTCCAGGCGCTATCTGAGGGCTCACCCCTCTGAAGGATCTTCTGACGTCGGCTTCTGTGACTGTGACTGAAATACCATCACGGCGAATCGGGAAGGCACATCAGTGTTCTCCCTATCAAAGTGAGCATAGAATGCATTGAGCTCGTCAGGGAGTGATGCTTCGCTGACATTTGAGCTGCTTACTGATTTCGCCTTGCAGGAGGTGATGGCATTCAAGCCCTGCCACAGTTGCCAAACATCCGTCTCATCCTCCAGCTTGGAGCAGGTCACTTTCATTCAGGTCCATTGCAAGTCCTTGAACATTGCCCAGTCTACAGACTCCAAGCAGTCCTGGAGTTGTTCCTCTGCCCCCCCTGACCAGCTCTGTGCAGACCTCACCTCTGGGGGTGCGCTCTTCAATTGCTGCCTGGGGGCAGGAAGAAGCAGCACCGCGGTACGGTCGGATTTACTGAAGTGAAGGAGAGGGATAGAGCGATAGGCATCCTTGATGGCCGTGTAGCAGTGGTCGAGGGTGTTTGATCCTCTGCTGTTGCAGGAGACATGTTGGTGGAAGTTAGGGAGAGATTTCTTCAGGTTGGCTTTGTTGAAATTCCCGGCAATGGTGGTAAATGCCTCGGGGCACTGTACAACTCTGTGACTCCATGATTTCTTTGGGGATTCATTCTAACTGCATCTAGTAAAGTCTTCAAAAATTACACCAAACAGTTTTGGATCAGTAATTGTATACACGTTTTGCCATTGTTTCTCGGACCAATTTCCTCAATGCATAGACATCAGAATGGATCAAAGCATCTGGACCACAAATTAGTCACACAAGCCTGTGTCCAAGTTGCCAATATATACTCCCTGGCATGGTGAATGATTAAATCCAATACATCATCATCATCACTGTAACATGCTTATTTTCATTTACAAAAAAAAAACAAGCTATCCTACTTCCAGTTTATTTCATGTATGGACTCAAGTCACAGGAGGTGCTTCATCCTGATACTCAATTAAATGAGCATTATTCAGTGAATTCCAACATCAAGCATAATGGTATTATGGTCGAGACAAATAACCAAAAATCACATGCACACACTTCCAATCAATATCCAGTTGCATGCTTTGTTTTGATGACCCAACTATTAACCAGATAAATCCCAACTAACTCACCAGAAACACAAAATTTCGAACCTCGACTACTTTACTGTGAGCTCAGACTGCTGCTGTTAAGGCTCAATTTCTTCAGCACTACAGTGGCATGGTTGTTATTTTTTAAAGTCCTGTGATCCAAAGGGATAGACTAATGTTCTGGAGGCATGAATTCAAATGCAACTACAGGAAACTTAAGTTCAGTGAATTTGATAATTAAAGCTGGAATTAAAAGACACTAGCAACAAATCATAGCCATGAAGCTACTGCATTCCCTTAAGAATCCATTTGGGTTTAACAACACCCGGGATTAGGGAATACCACCCGTGAAGGGAATGTGTCACCCTTAAACAATATATATATGACTATCTACCCACTGCTAAGTGATTGACTGTCAAGTGCCTTTTGATATGGTTATTTCACAATGCCAAACAATGTGGGAGCACCTGTACTACATATGATAGACTGATGGGAATTCAAAAATATGCCTCATCCCCATATCATCAAGGATAATTAGTGGGTGGTCAATAAATGCATTGAAGAGTGAAGAGGGAATGATCGAGATGGAAGCATCCTGATGAAATGCACCGTGAAGATGAAATGGAGGAAGAAAGTGACGAGCCTCAGATGGACAATACTGTGTTCACCACTCTCTAGTCTACATGTTCAGGCAGTCCAGTAAAGAGCAGTTGCAAAACCAGCCCAAGATGCATCCCATTAAAATACTTGCTGTAGGACATCTGTAGAGGTTCACGAGAATCCTTAATGGATATGCCAAATCTTCTCATTCTAAGAAAATAAATATGCTGATGTGTTTTCTTGACCACTATATCAGTGTGAAGGGATCAGGTTTGTTGCTGATGATATGTATGCCAAGGAATTTGAAGCTGTGAACTATCTCAACAGCATCTCCACTGATGAGGATAGGCTTGCATTCACCTACCTCCCCACACCATCCCTCCACTCCCCACCCAATGCTTCCTTAGGAGGTTAACAACCAATTCTTGCTTATGGTGGGTTATTGTATTAAAACATGGTTCCTGATCTCTCTCCTGTACTTTGTCTCATCATTGTTGTTGCTTCAGCTGACATGAATGGTGCCATTGGTGAATTTAAAGATTGAGTTGGCGCTGTACTTAGCCACACTGCAATGTGTGTATAGGGACCGAGATACTCTGAAGAGCATGAATGTTGAGGGTCAGGGTGGAATAAATGTTTTGACCAATTCCGGTTGACAGAGGTCTGCTGGTCATGAAGTCTAGAAGCTAGTTGATGCAGAAGAAGGCCTCATGAACAAGGTCCAGAAGTTTAGGGATGTTTATGGCATCGGTGGCTGAGCTATAGTCAATTAATAGCATTCTGACGTAGGTGTTTCTTCTCAAGGTGATCCAAGGGTTAAATTTGTTCATCTAAACCGGTATTACCTGAAGCTTGTTCCCAGCACTGGGTCTACAGTATATCCTTGGATCTGTTCAGATAGATCTCCTTTAATTTATGCCAAAGCAGTTCTCATATTTGTTGCAGAAGCCAATGCTTGGTGTCATTGACCATTCGTGTATGGGTGAAAATCATAAATGGCCAAACATAGACTGCACTTGTACACACATTGCCCGATAAGGCATAATAATACATACTGAACAGTTTAGTTTATTAGTTTAGAGATACAGCGTGGAAACAGGCCGACCAGGTCCGCGCCGGCCAGCAATCCCCACATAATAACACCATCCTACACCCACTAGGGACAATTTTTACATTTACTAAGCCAATTAACTTACAAACCTTTACGTTATGGAGTGTGGGAAGAAACCGATCTCGGAGAAAACTCACGCAGATCACGGGGAGAACATACAAACTCCGTACAGATAGCACCCGTAGTTGGGATTGAACCTGAGTCTCCGGCGCTGCATTCCCTGTAAGGCAGCAACTCTACCACTGCGCCACAGTGCCGCCCACTGAAGGAAACTGCAGATTCTACCAGCTAAACTCCTACTTCACTTGAGGACAGTTTTGCGTCAACCTCACAGTATACATAAAAATTGCACATTGAGATAGAATTTCTCAATCTGTTGCTATAACGTGGGGTTTCAACCATACACTGGGATTCTAGTCATTTAAATAAAATGCTAACAGAAAGGTTGTCCACAAATGTATCAGGGAGTATAGAAGTTGGGAGGTCATGTTGCAGTTATACAAGATGTTGGTGAGGATGCATTTAGAGTATTGCGTTCAGTTCTGGGCACCATGTAACAGGAAAGATATTTTTATCAAGCTGGAAAGGGTGCAAATAAGATTAACGATGATGTTATCAGGACTTCAGGGCCTGAGCTATAGGGGGAGGTTGAGCAGGCTAGGACTCTATACCTTGGAGCGCAGGAGGCTGAGGGGTGATCTTATAGAGGCGTAGACAATCATGAGAGGAATAGATTGGGTCAATGCACAGTCTCTTGCCCAGAGAGGGAAATCAAGAACCAGAGGACATAGGTTAAAGGTGAGGGGGAAAAAGATTGAATAGGAACCTGGGGATAACTTATTCACAGAGAGGGTGGTAGGTGTATGGAACGAGCTGCCAGGGGAGGTAATTAAGGCAGGTAGTATCACAACGTTTAAGAAACATTTGGACAGGTACATGGATAGGACAGGTTGAGAGGGATATGGCCCAAACGCAGGCATGTGGGACTAGTGTGGATGGGACATGTTGGTCGGTGTGGGCAAGTTGGGCTGAAGACCCTGTTTCGAATAGTCATAGAGTCACACAGTTACATCATTTAAGTTGCATTATTTAAAATTGCATATCTGTTATCAATACTCACTGATGGTTAATGCTGAGCTCTTGCTATCTCTGTATTCCAGAATGGAACATCGTTCCAGGACTATTACTTCAGCAGGACCTGATGTCTGCAGGAAATGAATGGAAGAAATTAGAAATCAGAGCAGCTCTACCAACTCCTATGTCATTGTTCTGTGAAAATATTCAGCAGCTATTGAAATGGTCCACCTCTCTTGCAATAAATTAACTTCACGGATTAGAGAAGACAAAGTCTGCATACAACATTCAATTGTTGCAGGTCACTTAACAAAGCTCAAAAATGCTTTTTGTACATTAAACAAAGTATTAACATTGTCAATTTAAACACTCATTGGTCAAATGTACACAACTGTTCCCAAAATACTTTCAGCAGAAACATAATTACAATCTGATATGGTTGATAGCTGATATAGAAAATGTTATTGTCATGAATGCATAGCAATATTTATTAAGAAATGTCTAAAGCAGTGTTCAATGAAATTTTGTGAAAGCAAAATGACTTAAAAATGTTAAGGGGCTGTCCCACTGCGGCGACCTAATCTGCGAGTTTAGACGAGTTTGTCCTTGACTCAAACTCACAGCATGGTCAACACAAGGTCCTAGGAGGTCCTATGAGGTCACTGGAACTCTCCTTCATGCTCGAGGCAAGTTTCCAAATACTCATGGCCTCAGTTAGGTCGCGGAAATATTTTCAGAGTGTTGAAAAATTTTCGCGACTAAAATTTGGTCGGCATGGTTCTTTTTAACTTGTAGTGCAGTGGAGTGGGGTCCCTATTTAGTTACAGGCTGCCGAGGGCAGCCATGGGCAATCTCCTTCGCTGACCAGGCATTTTGATTGGCTCATTGGCGTTTTCAGGACCAAGGAAAACCGACCGGTAGGTTAAATGCCCACTAAACTTTATTATACTTCTTAAAAGTGTCTTCACCCCTTCTCCCCCCTTTCTCTCCCCATGCTCTCTAAAGGACTTACCGTACACTGTGCAGCCATCTTTTACCTTCCTCTTCATCGCGGGTGTGAATTTCAGACAGCGCTCCCCCGCTTTCACTGGGCCCCGCCTTCATGCGTGTGTGTGTGTGTGTGTGTGTGTGTGTGTGTGTGTGTGTGTGTGCGTGCGCGCGTGCACGCGTTCGGTTGATCCAGCGGTTTCAACACGGCTGGTCGATGCAGTTCAAGGTTTTCCAGGCGAGTGCCCTCGTGCTTGAAAGTCGAATACACTCTTCTTAACTCGCGGATTAGGCCGCCACAGAGGGACAGCCCCTTAAGGCTGATTTCAAAATACCATATATAACGGTTTTTTGTAATTTACAACAAAATGTTCTTCAGAAACCAGTGGGGATGATATGGACTTATGCAGATTGGCACACAAAGATAGACACAAAATGCTGCAGTAACTCATGGGACAGGCAGCATCTCTGGAAAGAAAAATGGGCCACCGAAGATGGACACAAAATGCTGGAGTAACTCAGTGGGAAAGGCAGCATCTCTGGATAAAAGGAATAGGCTTCTTGGTCTTCAGATTTCCTTCTTGGTCAGCATGGACAAATTAGGCCAAATGGCTTATTTCCATGCGGTGTGACTCTATGACTATTCGAAAACCAGCTGCCGGAAATCAATAATACAATAAAAAGCACGAGATCAACAGATTAATGTATATAATTTATAAGTATAAATGGAGAAGGAAAAGCCCAACCAATCAGGGAGTGTATGTAGAAAGAGGAACAATGAATGCTCAGTATCCTTTTTGCAAAACAAGAAACAAAGAAAAACAAGTAGTTTTCAGTAGGAGAAGTTACTAAAGGGTGGTTAGAATAAAAGGAATATTTTTGTGAAGATGAGACCAAATGGCAAGCACATTAAACAACACCAAGTGCTGAAATAATTCAGCAGGTGTGGCAGTATCTTTGGGGAGCATGATAGGTGTAGTTTTGAGTCAAGAACCTTCTGCAGACTCAGAAGAAGGGTCCTGAGCCGAAATCACCTATCCATGTTCTCCGGCAATGCTGCCTGATCCACTGCAGTTCCTTGCTTCTACACAAGCACATGTAGCTTATTTGTCCAATGAACGAGTTGCTAATGAAGAGGCTACAGAAAATTTGTAACACACCTGACAACACAAGTAGAATAATAGAGTCAAAATAATAACAGGCAGAAATGGCCAGTTCTGATAACAGACAGAAAAAAGAACTAACCAAAGATGAAGAATTCACTATTAACTGTGGAAGGCTGCTGAGCATCTGAACATTAAATAAGTGCCTAAATACGTGCTGTTCTTTAAAGCTGTGTTGGGCCTCACTGTTGCAATGCAGCTCTTAGCTAGAAAAACCAGGAGGGGGATGATGAATTAAAGTGGCAGGCAACGGGAAGCTCCTGTGGACTGTGTAAGGGCTCCATAAAGCAATCACTTAATCTGTGTTTGGTTTCTCCTATATACAGGAGGCCATATTCTAAACAGTGAATAGAGTTCAGCTGATTGGAAGAAGCACAAGTGAATCAGTGCTCCATTTGGAAGGAAGGTTTTTGGTCTGGGTGGTGAGAAAGGAAGAGGTGAGAGGGCAAGTGTTGCATCCCCTGATGCGCAAGACTTACTTAGCATTTCCAGCTTTTATTACAAGCATTTTATCGACATCTGCAGTTTTTGATTTGTATCCATAATTTTAATTACATTGCTTCACGAAGAAAACCAATACTATTCCTTTGATAAAGCAAGAAAAAAGAAAATGCTTCCTTGTGGATACGAGTCTGTAACCAAGAACAGATTTAAGATAATTAATAAAAGATCAAGAAGGGAAAGACCTGAAATTTCTTTGGGCAGCGGATTGTTAAGATCTGGTACATGCATTACCGGAACTGATAGTAAAATCATGTTTTTGGAACTTACAACAGCTAATTAGACAGACAAGAATTCATGCTTTGAAGTCTAAATTGGGCAGCTATTTCTAAGAGCCCAATTAGTGAGGTTAAATGCTTTTCTCTGCAGACTGAGTGGAACAGAATAAAAGCAAGCAGAACAAGATGTAACCAAAATATTTAGGTAAAAGATTTTTTAAGAGATAGGAAACTGAATGAAAATACAAGATCTTGCAGATGCTGGAATCATGAGCAAAGAAGAAACTGCTGGAGGAATGATCCTGACTTGAAACGTTCTCCGCCCATTTTATTTTCTGCATAAAATGGAATGAGATGGTTTCAGGTTGACAGATATTTACCACAGGGGTACCCAGAGGTCAATATTGGGCCCCTAGCTATTCACTGTTCATGCTTCATATGAAAAAACAGATTCTCATACTTCTAGGGTTACTGGTAAAACAATCCTAGATGGAAAGTGATCTGTGAGATGTGTGCAAAATTATGCTTTGAAATGATACAACTAGGTTAAGCAGGTGGGCAAGGTTGCAGAGTCAAACGGGGCAAAATACAGTTATCCACCTTGAAGGATAAAATATATTTGTTAAGTGTTTGAATTTTTTTTTTACCATTAGCATGCAGAGGGAGGGATCTTGATGTGCTGTTGTCAAGAAGAAGGAACTTAATATACTGATCAGACAACAACCGTTTGCTTAATTGGGATGCTCCCCCTGGTAAAATGAACTGGGCTTTAGTGAAATCTCATGTAGAGTAATGTGTGTGACTGTAGTCCACATGCATGTAGAATGATATACATAGAACTAAGGGATATTGTCTCAAGATAAGGAGTTAACTATTTAGGACTGAAATAAACAAAAGAAAACCGAGAGAGAACCCACAATGTTACAGGAAAAACGTACAAACTCCGTACCGGGCCACTGTGCTGCTATATTATTGTGTATCTATGGAATTTTCTGCCTCAGAGGGCTATGAGTACTCACTCAGTCATTGAGTAGACCTAAGACTGACAATTGATGGTCATGAGGTTATGGGCACAGTGTAATAAAATAAACAAGACACAGAAACCGTTGTGACCTTATTAAATGGAAGAATAATCTCAAGGGACAAAATACTTTTATTTCTTACTGGGTCCCTGTCACACGGGAAGCCTGGACCCCCAACACAACCCGTTCACCAATGCAATTTTGCACCACTAAAGCATAGCCCCCATGGGAGGCGTGGTGCCCCAACTCAACCCATTGCCGGACCTAAGATTCCAGCACTCCCCTGCCTCCCCCAGCACTGGACTTAAAAAAAAAATTCCAATTGCACTTCCCCTGTCTGCCAATTGCAATAGCAATTCACCCTCCCCCTCATGTTGAAACACCTGCTGCCAGGAGCTGGAGTAAGTGTTGTATGATGGCCACTGTCGAGCAGAGGACTGTGATATCCCATTCAGGTGAAATGTTGGTGGAAGCACAGAGTGTTCCTGTATTGCAAAGTTGTATTGAAGTTTGTTGGAAGCTGGCAGGAAGGACTTTAACAGTAAAAATCTTGTTAACGTTGGCTTTTCTAAACTTTAAAATATCAAAAACTTGTGAAATATAACATCAAATGTTAAGTGACTTGATACGAACGACCATGGGAAAAAGCGGAGTAAGATCCTGCAATGATATTTGCACTATTGTGTACCATTTTAGCGTAGCACCTGAGATCACAGACAGACAGACAAATAAGTCAAGACTTTTAATAGTATACTAGACCAAGTGCAGACCCATGGGGTCTGCTTCCCCAATGAACCAGTTCCCTCCCCGTAGCCCCCACGGGAGGGGTGGTCCTCCAACTCAAGCCGTTCCCGAATGTACGATTCCAGCACTCCCCTTGCTCCCTCAGCAGTGCTATTTTAGAAACATTCCAATTGCACTTGGAACAATTGCCTTTGTTCCCTTTCAATTCAAGAATTTATTGATGATTTTAGTAATAGTGATCTTAGACCTTAGTTACTGGAGAGATGAGAGAATTTGACATCGCTGTCCACAGAATAGAAATGGTTAAGGGATTGTTATCACAAATTGTGAAGACATTTGATGAAGTAAATGGCAGCACAAGCATGTTTGATTTCTACCACTAGCTTAATTAGTCATCAGAATTTATAGATTTAACATAATTGTCAAAAAAAGTTTCAGATTTTTTTTCTGCAGAGTTGCTATGATTTCAAAACACTTTGACAGGCTGGTGTCAGCAATAATGTACAATATTAATTTTCATGAGATAACTAGTAATATATTTGAAATTAAATATGGAAGCAGTCATAAGGGCAAAATGGGGGCAAAATGGAGAGTTTTCACAGAACGAGCACAATAATTTAGTATGCATTCAAGGCCAAATGAGCTTCCAGAGAACATATGGAGCATAGAACAGACAGGACATGAACAAGTCCTGCAGTCCACCATTTCTGTGGTGGCCATGCTGCCAATTTAAACTAATCCCACCTGCCTGCATATGGTCTACATACCTCTATCCCCTGCCTGTTCATCTGTCTGTAAAAATGCCTCTGAAATGTTGCTGCAATATTTGTTTCCACGTCCTCCCCGAGCATCCTAGACTCCTACCATACTGTGATAAGTTGCCTAAGATAGACACAAAAAGCTGGAGTAACTCAGCAGGACAGGCAGCATCTCTGGAGAGAAGGTATGCGTGATGTTTCGGGTCGAGATCCTTCTATATTAATTTTAAACCAGCATCTGTAGTTCCTTTTTACATGTGATAAGTTGCCTCATTATTCTCCTTTAAACTTTCTCCTTCGCATCTTAATGAATGTATTTGACACTTAAAATCCTGGGGAAAAGTATTTGACTATCTATGCCTCTCATAATTTTGTTTACTTCCATCACGTCAACCCACAGAATCCAATGCTCCATAGGAAACAATCCGTTTGTCTAATTTCACCTTTTAACTAATATACTCACTAATCCAAGCAACATTTTGCACCCCATCCAAAACTAGGGTGGCTGGATTAGCTACACTCATAAAGCTCATGAGCTACAAATGTGTAGTGAATTGTAACTGAAAATTATAATAATGCTGTGCTGAAATTTTGGAAGATGAATTAGAAGAGAGAAATTCTAATTGGGTAGGGGGTCCAGTTGAGTAGGCAAAGATAATAGTAAGATTAAACGAGAAGTTACCAGTTTGAAGTTTGATCCTTATTTTATGAGGAGTTACGATGAGGGATTTCGTGAAGACCCCGCCAGCACACATGCGCGACATTTTTCAAAGCAGCGGTGTGGAATCACAGATAACAACAATAACTGAAGATAGTAAGATTAAGAGACACTAATATACCAGTTGACCTTATGATAGAGGGTTGGGAGCAGAGGGCACAAAATCCCTCATCGTAACTCCTCATAAAATAAAGATCAAACTTCAAACTGGTAAGTTCTCATTTAATCTTACTATTTTACTTCGGAGTCACGTGAGTGACTTCGTGAAGATTTCAAAGCTCTGTGATTCCATGCCCTGGACCATGTCCATGCTCTCACACTGCCGCAATTACTGATGGAGGAAGTACGTTAATGCATTTCAGACTTGAACAAGCTGAAAAAATAATAAAAGTATTTATTAAATACAAACAATAAACCCCTAACTCGGGGATAAACGTTTTATGGAACAGTACTTAATACTGATTCCGCAAACGTTGCGGGAGCGGCCACCGGCTTGTTATAGAACCGTTGAAAGGTTGTCTCAGTTGCCCAGTCCATGGTCCTCGTCGCTGATGTGGATGCAGCCCTGGTAGAATGAGATTTAAAAACGTTTGTATTGATACCTGCTGCACCCAACACCATCCTGAGCCACCTGGAGATTGTCTGCACCGTCACCCGGTGATGTGGGTTCTTGTGGCTGATGAACAGTCCCTGCTCCATCTTCTTGATGGTGCGTGTGACTTTGATATAGTACCATAGATGGGTGGCTATGCAGAGTGTAGCATCAGCGTGGTATGCTCGGAATTCCAGTTGCAGCCCTGTAGATCCCGGTCTGTGCTGCTTAAGCAACTCCTCTATAAAGAAGGTTACTTTCTCAGGGGTCGAGACCATACTGTCCAATCTCAGTTTCTGCAAAGTCTGGACCCGTTGTGCAGTGGTCAGTGCCATCAACATCACCACTTTGTAGGTGAGTCTGTCCAGCGGTAACCCCATCATGGGCGACCAGCTACTGAGCAGGGTCAACACCACCCCTACATCCAATGTAATGTTGTATCTGGGTCGGGGAGGGTTAGTATTGAAAATACCCCTCATAAATTTTGACACCAGCTGGTGCGATCCCATTCCTATCTTGAGGTAGGACGGTAGTGCACTCCTGGCACTATTTATGGCACTGAGTCTCTCATCAAAATGAAGGCCCACGAGGAATTCCAATACGTTACGGATCGTGGCAGTCGTAGGTTATCTTCGTCTGACTGCAGTAGGCTTCCCATTTCTTGATGTGGGTTAGGTACTGCTTCCTAGTGGATTCTCTGCACGACGCCGATATGTTATCCATGGCCCTGGATGAGAGTCCGAACTCCAGCAGTGGCCTCTTCAGAACCTGCAAGCCCACAGGTTCAGATGACCATGGCACGGATGACACTCCCCAGTGATGGGGTTGGTGACCAAATTTGGGCTTTTCGTGATTAGTGTCCATGGGTCTTTTAACATATTGAGGACCATAGGGTACCATGGTTGTGTAGGCCAATCAGGTATTATCAGAATGCCTGTTGCGGAATCTAGTTGAATTTTCTGTAATACCCGACTGATGAGGCAGAATGGGGGAAATGCATAGAAAAACCGTTTCCCCCAATGGAGCGAGAATGCATCCATTGCCACTGCCCCAGGATCTGGTTCCCAAGATACATATGTTGGTATCTGATGGTTCAATCTGGACACAAAAAGGTCGCTATCTGGTGTTCCAAATTTAGCTATAATTTTAGCAAATATTTGGGGTTCAACATCCACTCGATGTTGTCATTGAATACTCGTGACCTGGTGTCCGCCACTGTATTGAGCTTACCCGGAAGGTAAGTAGCTGATATCCAAATATTTCTTTCAATACACCAGAGCCAAATTGTATTTGCCAATTCATCACAAGATATTAACTTGATACCACCCATATGGTTTAAATATGCCACCACAGTGGTATTATCTATTTGAAGACGGACACGCGTATGGTGTAAATTCGTGCAGTAAGCCCGCAGCCCGTGAAATGCTTCCAGCATTTCCAAATAGTTTATATCTAGTGACTGAAGAAGGGTAGATTCGTGCAAATCCCATCTGCCGCCACAAATGGAAGTGGTGTAGGTAGCTCCCCAGCCTTGGGGGCTTGCGTCGGTTTGTCACAGGACTGATGGGTTGGATATAATGATGGGATTAAAACAATCACTAATATTGCTTACCCACCATTGTAGCTCAATTTTTGCCTTGATCGGCAGTTGCATAGGTCTGTCAAAATGTCCAGCATTGGCTTATAATGCTGAGATTTTTGCTCTTTGCAAGTTTTGATAATGTAATGGTTCAAATTACGCAGCTGGAAATGCAGCTACAAGTTTTCCAATTACCTTAGCAGCGTGTCTGATAGTCGGTACCCTGGCGCAAGCAAGGCTGTTACATGTCTCTATTATATCTATTGCTTTGCTGGCTGGGATAGTGACATCATATGATTGGTGTTAATAGTGAATCCCAGATAGTCCATAACCACAGATGGGTTGAACTTAGATTTGTCTGGATGGATAACAAACCCTAGTTTCTCGAATAATGTTTTGGTAGCTGTTACTGCTAGTTCAGCTAGTTCAAGAATTTTCCCCACAATTAAGATATCATCTAAATATGCCATAACTATGTGATTTTGTTGTCTAAGGGATGCCAATATAGGTTTTAATTTTTTTGTAAATAATCTAGGGGCTGTGGTAAGTCCATTGGGTAGGGCTTTGTATTGCCACAGTTGCCCCATCCAGACAAATTCTAAGAATTTCCGGTGATGTTTCTTTATAGGTACTGAATAGTATGCATCTTTTAAATCGATGCATGCCATAAAGTACCCTCGTGAAATCAGCTGTTCAGCCATTTCAAATGTCTCCATTTTGAAATGGGTATATTGTACAAAGGTATTCAAATGGTTTAGATCAATGATAATTCGACATCCACCATCTTTTTTGGTTTTAGTAAAGATGTTAGACACAAACTCAAGAGGTTCATGTGTCGTGTTCTTTATTACCCCCTTGGCATATAGCCTTAATATTTCTACATGTCCTTCCTCTTTCTCTTTTTGAGAGAGTGCAAATTTCCGGTCAGGGACATGTTGAGTCGGGGGAAGATGCCCATTTATGAATTCAATCTCATAACCCTGAATACTTTATAAAATAAAGACATCCGAAGTTACAGCTCCCCATGCATCTCAGAATGCACGCAATCTCCCTCCTATTTGTGAGGTTATGCATGCAGCACTCTGAAGAGAACCAGACCCCCTTACCTCCATGGTTACCGGCGGGGCTTGATGTTCTGGGCTCTTGGTGGATTCTGTGTTGCTGGGGTGGGGGGTTGGCGCATCTTCCATGCTGGCCTCTGCTGGCCCTGCCCTTAAAAAGGCTTCTGCTGATAGGGTGTGGTAGGTGGATATGCACTTGGTGCCCTGTCGAGTTGTCCCCGAGGCCTGGTATTTGCGTATGAATTTGCGTGCCTCCGATACGCCTGTGGCTTGGCTGATGACGGAGGTTTCATTAATCCAACTTCTTTGGCCTCCTCATCCAATTCTTTGACCTGTTTAAGCAGGTCCTCCCCGAACAGCTGTCTTGACGGCGGTGTAGCAGAGGCTTTGCACAGTCCTGCAAATTTAGGGTTAAGTGTGCGCCGGATGGAGCCTTTTCTGAAACAGTTAATCTCATATTGTGTATTACACAATAGAGCCAGAGCATCTTGTTGCTCCTCTGTCATATCTGTCCCGTCCAGGGTTCTGGCAAATGCCGTAATGCTTGATGTCAACAGCTTGAGGATCTTCTGAATTTTCAGCTCCTGGGCCCTGATTCCGGGACTAATGTTGCCCCAGATGAGCGTGTTGACTGTAGGGACATTTGGTGATACACAATTACCTGGGGCTTTGTATTTTTCCATGGCCTCCGTCAACACCTGTTCCTGCAGCTGGTGGGTTGTGAGGTAATTTATGCTCGCCGCAAGTTTGGCTTGTAGCGGTTTCCCTGAATGGCCTGGCTTGACAAATTTGGACACTACTTCCAGTAGCTCTTCTTCCGGAATTTCTGGATCTGCTGGTTCCTGTGCCAACCCCTCTTCAAAGTCAGCTAACCGCTGACTCCTAGCGCTGCCGGCAGATGAGGGAGAAATACTCGGTGGACCCGCAGTCTGGCTCCTAGATCGTAGGGACCCCTGTTCTTGATGTTCCAGGTCCCGCTCGAGCAGCTGTTCGATCATTTGCTCCATCCGGGCCATGCGACCGCCGTCGCTATCTGCGGACGGCAAGCCGACTTCCCCAGGTTCTCCAGAAGAACTGTGGCTTCTGCCAATGGAACGCACCTCGTCGAGGTGATGTCGAGGGTACGTTGGCAGGTAGTCGCTGCCTGCCGCTCCTGCGGGGCTACACGACTCCCACGCGGATATGCCGCTTGTCCGCCGTCTTCCGGACTGTAACGGTCTGCCTGTCTGGTATGACAGTAGCGGAGACGAGTCGGTGCCGGCCGCCGCAACGGGGCTCCCCGACATCCGCGCGGGCTTACCGCCAGACACGGTTATACGGGTCTGAGACGGCGCATGGTCGCTGCCTGCCGCCTCAGCGGGGCCACACGACCGAAATACACTGCCACCGGCCTGCATTCTGGCAGCCTGCCCCGGTGGTTAGCCGGTACCTCTCGCTCCAGCGGGGCTCCCTGACTTCCCAGCAGGTCCATCACCGGTCCGCGATCTGGCAGACTTCTCCGATGGCATGTCGATGCCGGCCGTTGCAGCGGGGCTCGACCTGGATGCCGTTCCCCCTGGTCCACCCTCTGGAGACCTGTAGCGCAGGGGAAACAGAACGTGCCGCTGTCCGTGGCACAATATCACGCACCTGTTTGCCGCTAGCCCTTAGTTGTTTGGGCGATAGCGGCAGGGAGTCAGGGTCTACACTACCCTGCTCCTGCGCGGTGCTCCGACCAACATGCAGCTCCTTACTCTGCTGTGGTGGAGAGTTGGGCCTTGTCAACTGCACAGGGCTCCCCAACTTCCTCGACTTTTTCCCCGCCCGCGAAGCGGGTGCTGCCGATGCTGCGGGCAGCTCTGAGGATAGCGACTGCTGACTTCCCTCCGAAGTCCCGCGGCCCTTGGAGGCTTTCGCCTTTCCTTTCTTCGACTCCACTGTACCTGTAAGTAATAATATTCTCACAGGGACAACCAGCTCAAGGTTGGTTGAAACTTACCTTGAAGCCTCTTTTGAAGGTGCCTTTGGGGAAGTGCACTCCCCCTCCAGCTGTTGACTGCAAATGCGAGCGACGATATGTCGCGCATGCGTGCTGGCGGGGTCTTCACGAAGTCACTCACGTGACTCCGAAGTAAAATGAAAAGGGCATTAATATAAGGCAATGACTGGGGTAATGATAATCAGTTTATGGAATGAGGTAAAGTGTACAAGCATAAGAATGCGCTAGCAGACAGAGTCAGTGAATGGAAACATTTCAAGATTAAATCAAAAGCAAAAAAAGTACATGCTTAATATAAAGAAATGTGAGATGATACATTTCGCTGTGAAGCATGATAATAAGGATCCTGTAAGGAATAGTAGTGGGCCCAAGGATTATGTGTATATAAATCATAAAAAAGGCAGGGCAGGTTGTCAATGCAATTAATGAGGCATACACAGTTCTGGACTTTACCAATAGCGGCATGGGGAAATAAAGCTGAGAAGTCATACTGAATGAACATAAAAAAACATTGGTGCAACTTCAACTGGTGTACTGTGTTCAATGATGGTCATCACGTTTACAGGAGGGATGGAAAAGCACTGGTGAGATCAAAAGAGGTACTTGAGATTAGTTCTGAGAAGAACTATAATTACAAGGATAGGTTAAATCCATTCAGATTTAGATTACTTCCAACCAACTAAATGCAATAATACCCTTGGAGTGTGTTTGACAGAAGTATATCAACTGAAGAGGAGTCTTCCTATGTCCAACCTCTGAATCATCCAAGGCAGCCAACATGGTGTTGATGTCTGGGTGTCATAGGAACTATGGCTTTAAAAGGGCTATGCCCTTTTCTGATTACTGAGCAGCAAAAACCTGAGGGCTTGACAAATCGGGAGGGAAATTGTCAATAATCGTGCAAGTTCTCATTAAGTGATCATTTCTGGGTGTCAGCCACACCAACATTGTTTCACCCGCGAAATTTATTGACAAGTTTCAAGATATTCTGAGTGGGACAGACATATTTCATCATCACTCGTTATACTGCAATTTTGTTCTACCCCAAGTCTTGCAACAATTAAGTGTCTAGGCAAACATCTCTAAGGTCTATTAAAACCATAGTTTTATTATTAGCCTGTTAAAAAAGTTAATCTTTCTATATCTTAATTTTTCTTTGTAATTTTATCAAAGGCTACAACTTAAACATTTTAATTGCAGACATTGGCATGATTTATTTTATCAAGGGACCTCTTAAAATTTCAGATTTTGACGTGAATAATTATGATTGAGAAATTATTTTTGTTCCATGCAGTTTAAATTAAAATACGTGGTTTAATTATTTTCATAAAATGAATAATTTGATTAATATTTTAAATATTTGAATATTCACAAAAGCCTGACTTAATTCAGTAACTGCTTCTTTGACCTAGTTTTTCAAATTGACTCCGCCCACACTCAGAGAGCTTGTGTCAAATGAAGATGATAAACATATTGTTGAAAACCCTACATTAATTTGACAGACTAAGAAAGAGTCAATTCCCTAATGAAGATACGTCAAAGAATTTATATATTATTTTAAAAAGTTTATGTAAAGTTTGAATCCACAAGCTGCATGAAGATCCTTTCCTTTATATCCCTCTTGTAAAGAATGCTGAAGATTTTATCAATGTGACAATTATTTGTCTTCACTTTTATTGAAGGGGTGTGTGGGTGAAGGGGGTGGGGTTGTGGGGGGGGAGGGGGTGTGTGGGCAGGGGGGAAGGGGGTGTGTGTGGGCGGTGGGTGCTTTTGGGGGGTGGGCGGGGAGTTGTGGGGGGAGGGGAGTATGTGGGCGGGGGGTTGTGGTGGGTGAGGGGTGTGGGGAGGGGTGTGGGGCGGGGGAGACGGTGGTGTGGGGGCAGGAGGTTTGTAGGGGAGGGGGGTGTGTGGGCGGGGGAGTTGTGGGGGACAGGGGTGTGTGTGGGCGGGGTGTGGGGGGGTTGTGGGCGGGAGAAGGGGTGTGAGGGGAGGGGGTGTGTGGGCGGGGGGTTGTGGGTGGTAGGGGTGTGCGGGCATGGAGGAGGGTGGTGTGGGGGCCGGGGGGTTGTAGGGGAGGGGCCTGTGTGGGCAAGGGGGAGGGGTGTGTGTGGGCAGGGGGAGGTTGTGGGGAAGGGGGTGTGTGGGCAGGGGGGTTGTTGGAGGAGGGGGTGTGATGGCGAGGCTGTGGGATGGGGGAGGGGGGTGTGTGAGTGTGTAGGGTGGAGAGGTGTGGGGCACAGGTTGTGGGTGAGGGAGGGGTGTGGGGGGCTGTGGGCGGGGTGGAGGCGTGTGGTGGGAGTGGGGTGTGTGAGCAGGGTGTGTGTGGGGGGATGTGTGGGGGAGAGGGGTGTGTGGGCAGTGGGCGGGGAGCTTGGAGAAAAGACGGGGGTTGTGGGCGAGAAGCAGGGTATCACGGGGGAGGGGGGCAGGAGCTATCGAGGCAACCAGAAGGGAAATGGCTGGAGCTGGCGGTACGATGGGGACTCACAGCTGGACGTTCTCGTCCGCCGGGATCAGATTCTCCGCTTTCTCACGCTGGGCCGGGCCGCTTCTGGACCCTATAAAAATTGTGTCCGGGTGGAAACGTCCACTGGCCATCCTCAGCTCCAGTAAAGACGTGATGGCGCAGGAAAGGGCAGACCGTCCAGGGGAGTGACAGGAGAAAAGACCAATGCATGCAGCGCTGACTGGCAGGAGAGGAGATTGATCTGCATTTTACATTTTTTTAAACCTTGCTAACCTTTACAATAGACCACTGATAGGAACGAAACTTGGTGCACTCGCAGCATAGGAGAACGGCGAATAAGCTGGCGAAAAATCGTAGCGCTATTGTGCACCGTTTTGCGCAAATAGAATGACCGCGCAAACCGAAGAGCACACAATCAGAGTTTTAGTTATGTATCGATTACAACAGTTGCATGGTTATAAGTAATCTAAACCTGAAAAAAGAACAAAAACCTGTTGTAATTTACTGGATTTGATCACAAATGCATGTTTTCTGTTATTCTCTCTGTCTTGTGTTTACAGTTAACAAAATATTAATGCAGATGTTGGTTTAAACTGAAGATAGACAATAACTGGAGTAACTCAGCAGGTCAGGCTGCATCGCTGGAGAAAAAGAATAGGTGATATTTCGGGTCGAGAACCTTCTTCAGACTGAGAGTTTGGGGAAAGGGAACCGAGAGATATAGACGGTGATATAGGGAGATATAGAACAAATGAATAGTAAGATTAAACGAGAAGATACAGAACTTAAAATAGTATCTGCAAAAGTTGCAGGTGTGGTCACAGGTTTATTATAAAACCATTGAAAAGTTGACTCATTGGACCAACCCGCCGTTGCAAGAATGTGGTCCATGGGAACTTCCATCATCCTCGCCGCTGATGTAGACGCAGCCCTGGTAGAATGAGATTTTAAAATGTCAGTGTCTACCCCTGCTGCACCTAACACCACCCTGAGTCACCTTGAAATAGTCTGTACGGTTACCCTGTGATGAGGGTGTTTTAAAACTGATTAACAGGCCCATATCCGTCCCCCTGAGATTTCTAGTGACCTCTAGGTAATGACAAAGGTGGGTTGCTATGCAAAGGCGTCTGTCTAATGGATAGGCCAGGAACTCCAATTTGAAGCCAGATTTACCCAGGACTGTTTTGTTTGAGTAACTCATTTATATAAAAGGTTACCAAGGTATCCAATTTTAATTTATGCAGGGTCTGGATCTCCAGTTATGGTGGTAGATGGAATACACACAAGTCTACCTTACTTTGGACACAAGGTATTAATTATCTAGTGATGTTGGGAGCGTTTCATGGACTTCGGGCTTACTGTTCAGATATGCACCATCTGCATGTTCGCCTACAAATAGATAATACCACCGAGGTGGCATATATTAATCATATGGGTGGTATTAATCATATCAATTCCCCACCTGCCCAGCACCCTAAAACACCTTCCACTCAAATATGTCTCAGGATTAACAACAAGTTGATGCATGTGAGGTTATCCAAATAATCAATTATTCTCTGTTTGATAGTCAAAGGTTCAAAGTTTCAAATTACAAGTTTGACATGCACCATACAAACAGAGAAATGTAATTTATATGTAGAGTACAATTAAAAAAGGACAAATACAACATAAAAGTTCAACACAGACACCAAAGATACATTCATGATTTGTGGTAAGGCAATACAGTTCAGATATCCTCCTCCTCCTCCTCCCTTGTGACCCTGTAGGGGGAGACCCACCGTAGTTGCTGTCTAACGGCATGTCTCAATCTCTCCAAGTGGTCGGATGGTCGGAACGCCGATTCTGTCCACAGGTCACCTTTCCAAGACCTCCCCAATTATCGGCTATGATCCTTCTAACCCATCTGTTTCTGTCATACCAACAAAATAACCCAAATAGTAACGCAACAGGTCAGAAGCTTCCTGAGACATGGATAGGTGATAGTTTTGAGTCGGGAATAATGCTTTTTTTAAAGATAAGTGCTGCCTTTAAAGACCTGCTAATGATATGTTGTAGGCTTTCAGCCATATTTCTTCTTATTATTTGACATTTTTTCCAACATCTGTCAGTTCCGATGATGGGATTCACTCTCCAACGTTTATATTTTTTCTGTCGATTTGGGAGTTTATTCAAGCCAGGATCTAATAAGCAAGTTATTTGCCAATAGAAAGCAAATTAAAATAAATATTCGCAAAGGATTTAGAAATAAAAACATAGAAAATAGGTGCAGGAGTAGGCCATTCAGCCCCTTGTGAGCCATTGATATGATCATGGCTTGTTCATTCCAAAATCGGTACAAATTTTTTCCCCATATTATCCTTGATGCCCTTAGAGGAGCTAAATCTCTGGAAAACAGTCCCCAATTTGGCCTCCAACCCTTCAGAATTCCACAGATTCACAACTCTCTGGTAAAAAGGTTTATTTAGCTTTACAGTCCTAAATGTACCCCATAAAACTGTGACCCTTTTTTAAAAAATTTTAAAGGATTGATTGCCAACATCATGTGGGAAAAATCATTTTATGCATCCTAACATTGGCCTTTTCCAATATAAGAATTTTATTTTTATTCTAATAAGATCCCCTCTCATGTCTAAATTAGTGAATAGAAGAGTCACAAAAATACCATATCTTTCATCATATTTTTCATTTGTTCCGCCATCCTGGGAAATTGTTGTAACCTGTGAAATTAC
The DNA here is from genome assembly GCA_035221665.1 of Okamejei kenojei. Classification (NCBI taxonomy): domain Eukaryota; kingdom Metazoa; phylum Chordata; class Chondrichthyes; order Rajiformes; family Rajidae; genus Okamejei; species Okamejei kenojei. The sequence continues at coordinate 34,858,095 of CM069131.1, read as the reverse complement.
ATGGTTGGCATTCCCTCATTAGCAATAATGTCCTTCCTCAAACTAGGAGACCAAAATTACACACAATACTCCAGGTCCGGTCTCACCAGGGCTGCAATAGGACCTCCTTGCTTCTGTAGCTCAGGAAATAGTGGATGCATTAGTGATAATCTTTCAAAACTCTTTAGATTCTGGAGTAGTTCCTGAGGATTGGCGGGTAGCAAATGTAACCCCTCTTTTTAAGAAGGGAGGGAGAGAGAAAACGGGAAATTACATGACCAGAATTTAGTCTAACATCCTGTAGTCGGGGAAACTTAACAATTTTGCTAGAGTCAAGTTATTAAAGATCGGTATAGCAATTGCACATTGGAAAGTGGTGAAATCATTGGACAAAGTCAGCATGGATTTACAAAAGGTAAATCATGTCTGACGAATCTTGTGGAATTTTTCGAGGATTAAACTATAGCGTGGATAAGGGAGAACCAGTCGATTGGTATATCTGGACTTCCAGAAGGCTTTCGACAAGGTCCCACATAAGAGATTACCAGTATACAAACTTAAAGCATAAATCGGTTATTAGGGGTTCAGTATTGATGTGGATAGAGAACTGTGCTGGCAAACAGGAAGCAAAGTTTAGTAGGAGTAAACGGGTCCTTTTCACAATGGCAGGCAGTAATCTAGTGGGGTACCGCAGGGCTCAGTGCTGGGACCCCAGCTGTTTACAATATATATTAATGATCTGGATGAGGGAATTGAAGAATATCCAAGTTTGCGGATGACACTAATCTGGGGGGCAGTGTTCCTGTGAGGAGGATGCTAGAGACTGCAAGGTGACTTGGATAGGCTGGGTGAGTGGGCAAATGTTTGGCAGATGCAGTATAATGTGGATAAATGTGAGGTTATCCACTTTGGTGGCAAAAACAGGAAAGCAGACTATTATTTAAATGGTGGCCGATTAGGAAAAGGGGAGATGCCGCGAGACCTGGGTGTATGGTACACCAGTCATTGAAAGTAGGCATGCAGGTGCAGCAGGCAGTGAAAAAAGCGAATGGTATGTTAGCTTTCATAGCAAAAGGACACAATTTGAGTACAGAGCAGGAGGTTCTACTTCAGTTGTACAGGGTCTTGGTGAGACCACACCGGAGTATTGCGCTACAGTTTTGGTCTCGAAACGTCTGAGGAAGGACATTATTGCCATAGAGGGAGTAACGCAGAGAAGGTTCACCAGACTGATTCTGGGATGTCAGGACTGCTTATGAAGAAAGACCTGCTGATAGACTCGGTTTATACTCTCTGGAATTTAGGAGATTTGAGAGGGATCTTAATAGAAAGCAAATTACAAAAATTCTTAAGGATTGGACAGGCTAGAAAATAGGTGCAGGAAGATTGTTCCCGATGTTGGGAAGTCCAGCAAGGGGTCACCATTAAGGATAAGGGGGAAATCCTTTAAGACCGAGATGAGAAAGACTTTTTTCCACAGAGAGTGGTGAGTCTCTGGAACCTCTCTGCCACAGATTCACAACTCTCTGGGTAAGTTGAGGCCAGTTCATTGGCCCTATATTTAAGAGTGAGTTGGATGTGGCCCTTGTGGCTAAGGGGATCAGAGGGTATGGAGAGAAGGCAGGTACGGGATACTGAGTTGGATGATCAGCCATGATCATATTGAATGGCGGTGCAGGCTCGAAGGGCTGAATGGCCTACTCCTGCACCTAATTTCTATGTTTCTATGTTTCTATGTTTCTAAACTCAAATCCTCTCGCAATGAAGGCCAACATGCCATTAGCTTTCTTCACTGCCTGCTGTACATGCATGCTTACTTTCAGTGACTGATGCACAAGCACACCCAGGTCTAGATGCACCTCCCCTTCTCCTAATCTGAGACCATTCATATAATTATCTGCCTTCCTGGTCTTGCCACCAAAGTGGATAACATCGCATTGATCCACATTATGCTGTATCTGCCATGTATTTGCCCAATTACCCAACCTTACCAAGGCACCCTGCAGCCTCATAGCAACCACGTTGCAGCTTACACTGCCACCCAGCTTTGTGTCATCCGCAAACTTGGAGAAATTTGATTTCCAGAAGAGATTCCAGTAACACAAAATTCTGAAGTAACTCAGCGGGTCAGGCAGCAAGAAGGGTCTCAACCCGAAATGTCACCCATTCTCTCTCTCCAGAGATGCTGCCTGACCCGTGGAGTTACTCCAGCATTTTGTGTCTACCTTCGGATTTAAACCAGCATTTGCAGTTCTTTCCTAGAGATTCCAGTGATCTTGAAATCTACATCCCTGCCCCCTGCACCAACTCCTCAGCCATACATTCAGATCCCCTATCTCCGTGTTCCTACCCTCACTAGCACGAGGTACTGGAAGCAACCCAGAGATAACCATCCTAGAAGTCCTGTTTTTCAGCCTCCTACCTAGTTCTCTATACTCACGTTACAGAACCTCCTTCCTTTTCTTACCCACGTCATTTGTGCCTCCATGCACGTAATCTGATAAATTATGAATGAACTAACAAGCATGTGGAAATGTGCAATTAAATTACACTGAAGAATTCACCCATGTGGTTATTTGACAACCGCATATTGTAAAATGACCAATTTGGCTTCAAAGAATGAGAAACAAATGACAAAATCATCAAGACAACGACACAATCGCTACAAAGATGTTCAGGCAATCAAGATAGAATGCATTGGTATCTATTTAAAATTCCATGTGGAGAGTGAGGATGTACATAGACTTTGGATTGAAACAGCTGGAAACTAAAGAGAGATAATCTCCACAATAACTGGATACTAGTTTAAAAAGCAGAATGGTAAATGCCACAACTGTTGTGACACACGAAGAATATTTGCATCACTATTTGTTTCAATTGCATGGTGAGTCAAGATACTTTAACATGGAATTATAATTTCTAAGCACATATTAAATGAAAGCAAGCGTTTTTGAGATACTGATGGGATAATTTAACGAGTTAAGTGCAGGCAGGAGATGCTCAACACAAAAATCAGATGAAGCTTTTTTCAATTATGAAACCTATGCTTATTATGAAAGCATTTTTTGCTTTGAAACCATACCACGGCAAGTCCTAAAACCAATTAAATATAACCATGACAATTCAATAAAATGATGATCATTTCAATGACAATGTAGAAAATGTTTCAAGGTAAATGTTTCTGTAGATCAGTTTTGCAAGAGTCAAGATTGTTTAATTGTTATATTACTGAAACAGAACAATGCTTTCAGCAGCACAACTGAACTTAAACAGTGCTCAATAAAAAACATAAACAAATATTAAAAAGTTCAATAAATTAAAAAATACACTGCAAAACAAAACAAAACACCCAAATCCCTTGCAGTTTATACTTCGCAGTTTAGTTGGTGTTTATCATGTTCAATAGGTTGATGGTTGTTGGGAAGAAGCTGTTTCTGAACCTGGAGGCCATAACTGTCAGACTCCTATACATTCTTCCCGATGGATGGAGTGAAATTACAGCATGGCCAGGGTGGTCTGGGTCCTTGATGATGCTGGCTGCCTTTATGAGCCATTGCCTCTTATTAATCCCTTCGATGGTGGGTAGGTCATGATGAACTGGGCAGTGTCCACCAATCTCCTTTGTTCATGAGCATTCAAGTAGCCAAACCAAGCTGTGATGCAATCAGTCAATCTGCTCTCTACTGCACAGAAGAAGTTCTAAACAACTAGAGGCTTTGATGGGCTTTCTTAGTGTTTGCATTAATGTGTTGGATCTCGGACAGATCTTCAGAAACATGCAGGCCCAGGAACTTGAAGTTGTTGGCTCTCTCCACCAGCAACCCATCGATGAAGACAGGTTTATGGTTATTTGGCCTTCCTCTTTTAAAGTCAAATTATTGGTTCCTTGTTTTACTGATGTTGAGAGTAATGTTGTTGTTCTGGAGCCATTCAATCAAACAATCAATCCCCATCTGATACTCTGACTGAAGTCAAACAGCTGATTGCATTTTCACTTCATTTCCATTGCATTTTCAAGCCCAGGGCAGGCTCAAGCCAAACAGCTCATTGCATTTTTGCGTTATTTCCATTGCCATTGCACTTTCAGGCCCAGGGCAGGCTCAAGCCAAACAGCTGATTGCATTTTCATTTCATTTCCATTGCCATTGCACTTTCAAGCACAGGGCAGGCTCAAGCCAAACAGCTGGTTGCATTTTCACTTCATTCCAGTTGCCATTGCACTTTGATGCACAGGGCAGGCTCAAGTCAAACAGCTCATTGCATTTTCACTTCATTTCCATTGCCATTGCACTTTCAAGCACAGGGCAGGCTCAAGCCAAACAGCTCATTGCATTTGCACTACATTTCCATTACCATTGCAGTTTCAAGCATAGGGCAGGCCAAACAACTCATTTCATTTCCATTAAGGGCTAACAAATCATTTATTCATGTACATTGCCTACTCACAGTGTTCTGTAGTTTCCCAGCTCAGACAGAGAGTCATGACCTCTCCCTCCCCTTGCAGACAGACTGAGCCACGCCCACACTTGCGGGTTTTATAGTCCCTCCCCCTCCCACTGGAAGGGGCGTGGCCTTAATGGCAGTGATTGACAGGAAAGAGAATCTCAAGTTTTTTAAACACGAATAAGTCTTTTATTTTTCATCGATGGGAAAAATCCTCAGGGCCTGCGCAGCGAAGGAGAACTCTGAGTAAGATGGCCAAAAAATCACAGCCATATGCGGTAGTGTTTTTTCTAAAATCAAAGCACAGTGCAAACAGGAAGTGGTCAAGAAGAGACTTTGAATTATATAGATAGTCTGTTGTAGTTCAGAGCCTATATGAGGTTGTAGTGTTCAATAGCCTGATGGCTGTAGGGAGGTTGCTATTCCTGAACCTGGATGTTACAGTTTTCAGGCTCCTGTACCTTCTTCCCGATGGCAACGGTGAAATGAGTGTGAGGCCAGGATGGTGTGGGCCTCTGATGATGTTGGCTGCCCTTTTGAGGCAGCGACTCCGATAAACCCCTTCCATGGTGGGGAGGTCTGAGCCGGTGATGGACTGGACACAACTTTTTGCAGCCTCTTCCGCTCCCGGACGTTCAAGTTGCCAAACCGGATAATGATGCAACCAGTCAATACGCTCTCTACTGTGCACCTGTAGAAGTTCAAGAGAATCCTCTTTGACATACAGAATCTCCGTAATCATCTCAGGAAGTAGAGGCGCTGATGTGCTTTCCTTATAATTGCACCAGTGTGCTGGGTCCAGGAAAGATCTTCTGAAATATGCACGCCCAGGAATTTGAAGTTTTTGACTCTCTCCACCATCGTCCCATTGATCCAGCTGTAAATGGATGCGCAGAGACCCTGCTCCCCAAGGTTGGTGACGTTTGGAGGGGATATTATTGTTAAATGTCGAGCTGTAGATGAAGAACAACAACCGAACAATTGGATTTTTATTGTCCAACTGGTCCAGTTCAGAGTGGAGAGCCAGTGAGATCGTATCTCATTTATTTATTGTGTAGGTAAGCAAATTGTAATGTGGGTCCCAGGTTTTTGCTAACTTAGGAGTTAATATGTGCGAGAAAACCAAGGTAATGATTTCAGTTGGTTATTTATATTATTAGGCATAATTAATTGGACTAAACTAAATTGATTTTATGATTAAAATCCTCATGATTTAGTCAGAAGTTCAAATAAAATTCTGGCCACACATTTGCTGTTTCAGCAATGTCATTAATTTTAATTTGTATAGTGCATTTAATGCAGTGAAATGTCACAAGAAGTGCAAGAAATCTATGTTCAAAACCCAAAGTCTAATTTCTAAATCAATTTACCAGCTTTCTTCTTTTCTGGCCAAAGCATCAACACATAGCTTTGAATTAATGTAAAGATTGATTTCTGTCCATAGTATTTAATTATTGCAACGGTTCCACAAATTCTAGAGCTTCTAACAATCTAATTGAGAATCTATTAAAGCACCAGCCCTGTTCTGCTGCTACAGACTGAAGGAACCACAGAGAGGGTAGTGCACAGGAGCACGGATTTTAAAAACTGGACATACAGTTTGTCACCATCATATTTAAAAATAATGATTTATACGTTCAAGAAGCGCTGTTAAAAGGTAGCACTTATTCAGATAAATAGAATGTAATGATTCTAGTTGGTTATTTTATATGCTTTAAAACAAGTTGAACCTCATAAAAATTCATCATCTAATTTATAGTGTTACTACCACAGCAAATCAATGTTAAACTATAAAGGAACTTTGATACAATGTAATTGAAGACAATAGAAAATAGCTCAACACTTCATTACAGCACAGCTGGCCACGAGCCTGTAAATTCTCACAAGATCACAAGGATATATCATCAAGTTGCTGATTATTTTTGAATCCTGCTGTTTTCCTGATCTGCTTAAGATTTATTTTGGCACCTATATCCAGAAACCTTAAAGCTGTCCATTTTTTAGATGTGTGCACATTGATATATACCATTGTTCAACATGTACAGCACTCTTTAATGCACCTTAGCATTTCTAATCACTTCTATCCCTTTCAACTGACATTAATAAGGTTTGTGTAGCTGCCAAACAAATAGGCATCAATTTTCTTAAAAATAAGCAAACTTTGTGGTGAGGCAAGAATACGTTTAAAATTAATATTTCATTTTCACTGACAAAATAATAAACTGGGGTTTATTAAAATGCTCAAATGTTTAAGAGATTAAAAGAAAAACCATGAAGGCAGAAAATATAGAACTAAATGCAGAAAAACTCAATATGTCAGCCAGCTGATGAAAGTGAAAAGGTTTCATTGCTTAAGTTGTGATCTTTCATGAGAGCTGAATTATATCATCTTAATTTTAATGTTTAGCATATATTAACTTGAAAAGATTGGGGATGCTCACAACACATTTATGTAGTATCATTTATTCCACCTACCAGGGTTGCCAAACAAGCCAAGATTGAGGTTGTACGTGACTCAATACGTTCAAGCCACATTTTAACCTATTCAGTATTTTGATGACATAGTTATTAATTCTATTACATAGGCAGTTTGACAGCGCACATATAAAAATTCTCGTTGTAGAAGGGGAAAATAAGTCCAAGCTTTCTGATTAAAACATTTTAGCTTTTAGTTTTAGACATATAGCACAGTAACAGGCCCTTCAGCCCACCGAGTCTATGCCAACCATTGATCACCCATTCACACTATTTCTGCTATCCTACTTTCTAATCCATTCCTTACACACCCAGGGCAATTTTCTCAGAGGACCAACTAACCTACATATTTTTGAGGTGTAGGGGGAAACCAGGGCACGTGGAGGAAACCCACACAGTCAAGGGAAGAACATGCATGCTCCACACAGAAAGCACATCAAGATCAGGATCCAATCTGGGTCCTTCTGATGCTGTGGGGCAGCAGCTCAACCAGGTGCTCCACTGTGCTACCCTAAAAAGGCAATAGATTTTCAGCTGGGCATTTATTGTCTTGGTGAATGGTTGTAATACACTGCTAATGTACAGCTAACCACATTATATTTAACGTAACAAAATGCTGAAAAAACATTCCCACTGATGCTTCAAGTAGCTTTCAATGTGAACTATGAAGAGAATTTGAATCTTTGAAAGAATGTGATTCCAGAAAGATAGATCATTACAGTTCGGGAGCAGTAGACAGATATAATCAGAGACAGATAAAAAGCAAATTCTACCTTTATCCTATTTCTGTTGTATTGTATCAGATAATGATTTCACAGAGCCCTCAGTTTTCTATTAATGGTAAAGCAATAATTGGCAATTTCTATCACCAGGATACATTCTGTGTCAACAAAGATCGCCATTGATTAGAATGGCAATTCGCAAAGTTTGATCTAAATTCATGCATGCTTTTGATACAATTGGTTCTTAAAACTAACCACAGTATTTGCACAGCCTCTGACTGAAGCTGTAATGGGAGAAATCCCAGTTTTCAATGTATATATATATATATATATATATATAAACATTTATTGGTTCAGTATTGAGACAGCAAACACGTGTTGGCATTTTGGGAAGCAAGGATAAGCCAGGGAACTCCAAGCCAGTGAGCCCGAGGGAAGGGGTGGAAAAGTTGTGGGAGGGGATTCTTAGTGACAGGATGTACCAGCATTTGAAGAGGCACATTCTGGTTAAAGACAGTCAGCATGGCGTGGTGCTTGGGAAATCATGTCTCGCAAACCTGACAGTTTTGTTTGAAGAGGTCATCAAGAGAATTGATGAGGGTAGGACAGTGGCCGTTCTCTAAATGGGCTTTGACAAGTCCCGCACAGAATTGTGGTCTAGAAGGTTAGGTTGCATAGAATCCAAGATGAGCTAACCAATTGGATTCAAAATTGGCAAGGAGAACGGAGCCACTTGCTGGTTGTGGTGGACTGTTTTTCTCATTGGAGGTTCGTGACCGTTGGATTGCTGCAGGAGAGAGTGCTAGTCCTCTGCTGTTTGCTATATGCATTAACAATTTGGATGACAATATAGTTAACACTATTACGAAATTTGCAGGTTACATCAAAATGGGTGGTATCGTGGACTGTAAGGAAGGATATCTAAGTTTACAACAAGATCTAGATCAGTTGAGAAGGTGGGTCAAGGGATGGCAAAAAAATGGAATTTAACTCTGACAAGTGTGATGCTTTTCACTTTGGTTGGTCAAACTAGGGCTGGATGTACACATAAAATGCTAGTGTTGCAGAACAGAGAGATCTGAGAGTACAGGTGCATGGTTCCCTAAAAGTGATGAGTTAGGTAAACAGTGAGGTAAATAAATAATTTTGTATGTCTGCCTTCACTGGGAAGGATATCAAGTACAAATGTCGGGACAGCATGATGCAGCTGCACAAGTTGTTGGTGAGACGACACTTGCTTGATTAGTACAGGTGTCAGAGGTTATGGGGAGAAGGCAGGAGAATGGGGTTAGGAGGGAGACATAGATCAGCCATGATTGAATGGTGGAGTAGACGATGGGACAAATGGCCTAATTCTACTTCTATTCTTTATGACCTTATGGAGTGATGTGTGCAGTTCTGGTCACTTAGCTTTCGGAAGACTACCACCCTCGGTAAAGGTGCGGGTCAAATTTGCCAGGATGTTACCTTCGGCTTGCGGTATAGGGAGAAAGTTAGATTGGCTGGGACAATTGCTTTGGAGCATAGGAGGCTGAGGGTGACCTTACTAATGTGCACAAGATCGTGAACGGGCATGGATAAAGTGAACTCTCAGTTATTGTCCCAGATAAAGACATTTGAACAGATATATGGATAGAAAGATTTTAGAGGTCTGTGGTCTAAATGCAGGGGAATGGGTCTATCCCAGTCTGGACTTGTTCCCGTGCTGTATAGTTCATAACCATGATTCTACATGAAATGTTCATGTACCATTCTCAGATACATGGCTGAGGCAGATGAGACAACAGGAAAAGTTAACAGCAATACACATCAACATTTTGAGTAACACTTAGAAACTGTAAAACAGCAAACACTGGTGAGTTATAGATAAAAGGAACAAAAGATGAAATTAATATAAATAGGAAAGTACTAAACCACTGAAAATGGGCATGTTAGGAAACAGTGTACGAAGGAACTGCAGATACTGGTATAAACCGAAGATAGACACAAAACGCTGGAGTAACTCAGCGGGACAGTCTGCATCTCTGGAGAGAAGGAATGGATAATGTTTCAGGTGAGAGCCCTCTTCAGACGAGTCAGGGGAAAGAAAAACGAGAATTAGACAGTAGATGTAGAGAGATTTAGATCAAATGAATGAAAGATATGCCAAAAAAGTAACGGTGATAAGCAAACAATGGCCTGTTTTCTTTATCACTGTTACTTTTTTGCATACTTTTAATTCATTTGTTCTACATCCCTCTACATCACTGTCTATATCTCTCATTTCTCTTTACGCAGACCAGTCTGAAGAGGGGTCTCGACCTGAAACATCACCCATCCCTTCTTTCCAGAGATGCAGCCTGTCCCGCCGAGTTACTCCAGCATTTTATGTCTACGTTAGAAACAGACAAGATATGAACAGAACAAACATTTGGAGAACAATACATATGAGAACGAGTGTTTCTAGCACCATAGGTACATAGGATATGGAAGATCGAGAGAGCAACTCAATCACCAGCCTCAGCAAAAATCATCACGGCCACATCCAATGGACTATCAGTCACAGTGTATTTCTCTCTCATAGAGTCTCCTACCCAATATTTCGTGAACATATGTTTGTATCTTCTGCAGCAGTCTCCAAGTGGCTTGTCTTGCACAAGAACCTTGTCATTTTAAAAAACACAAAGTGTTGGAGTAACTCAGTGGGCAGGCAGCACCCTGGAGAACATGGATGGGCAACCCTTCATCAGATTGATCGTAGTGGTGGGGTGAAAGCTGGAAGAGAGGTGGGGGCAGACAAAGCCAGGTAATTGGTAGGTGGATACAGGTGGAGCGGAGGGAGGGGGAATTTGGTTGGTATCTGGTTGGACTAAGACCAGAGATGAAAAAAACAAGAAGCATGAGATAAGGAGGTAAGGATAGAAAAGGCTTGAAATGTGAAGCTAGAGGAAATAGGTGGAAGGGGGCTGAGGGAGGAAGGGAGAGAGTGAGGGGAAATGCAGGGGGGCTGCTTAATAAAATAGGAGAATTCAATATTCATTCTGTTGGGTTGTAATCAAAAATTGAGCAGTGAATTATCCATTTAGATAAACAACTCTCTCAGCCTCCCCCCACTCCCCTCTCGTCCCCGTGCCCCATCTGAATGCACACAGATGTATCCCTTTCCCCTGCCCTCTTCCAACTATATTCCTATCTCTGGCTTCACATTTCAAGCCTCTTCTATCCTTTTCTCCTTATCTCACAATTTTTATCTTTTCATGTTGGACAAAAGGAAATTGTCAATCTACCCCCACCCCCTCCCCCACCTATAACTTACCAGACTTTGTCCCACCCCCACCTCTCTTTCAGGTTTCTCCCCGCTACTATAATCAGTCTGAAGAAAAGTCTCGATCCAAAATGTCACCTGTCCATGTTCTCCAGAGATGCTGTCTGACCTGCTCAGTTAATCCAGCGCTTTTTTTTACCAAACCAGTATCTGAAATTTCTTGTGTCGACAACCTTGTGAATTAACTCCATAAAATGTTATACATTGTAAAAGTTTGCATCAGATTTTGAAGCCACCCATTTGCACACTACTACAATGTAGGTGCTTGCTATAATACCTGTTTAAAAATTTTAATTGGCTAAAAAGACCTTTGCCTTGCTTTAACAAAATTGCAAATGGCATGTCTCCAGGAAACCAAAAGTCTCATTTGTTTCTGATGATTTGACACAGATTAGAATTCAACAACAATTAATATTAAAAGAGCAGCCTTAATGCACTTGAATTTTTGTGGGACAGAAGTATTTATATTTAATGTTCTGCTTGTGAGTGGCTTCAAATGATGTAGGAATTATCAGCACAGATTTTTGCTTGACAGCTGTGCTGTCATCAAAGAGGAAACTGCATCAATTTTATTGGTAGTGCTTCTGAGACAATGCTTAGGCAAGCTCATAAAACATGCATGCCGTCTCTTTAAGTGATGCCTTAAGAATGGTGACAATTGTGCGTGATTGGATATTGTGATACAAGGATGAAACACACCATAGGGATTTGATCAGAGTTTTTAATAAGCCTACACAGGCATTGCGCTATCTTGTTACAGTCAGCTGTACTAACAATCACCTCATGGAAGAATGCTCAGTCATTTCTCACTGACAGCTCACTAACCAACAGCATTAATCAATCTTGCTGAGCCATCATCAACCTGGCACTCAACTAACAGCATAAAACTGGCAATTTGCATTAATTCACTGTCATATCTGAACTACAATGGCATTCTCTGATAACCTTTGACAACCCTAACATCTCCTCGAAGGTGAAAAAGGACTGTTCAGAGCTGGTTTTATGGAACATAAATTGTGTTTCAGGAATATAGGGGTTACGCAGTTTTGCTGGAAGGCATTGCATATAGCAATACTGTGCCCATTGCCTTTGGTGAATGTTTACACTAGTGTGAAATCACAGCATATGTTAGGCTGATATCTAGAAATAGGCTATACTACAGTGCATTACACAATAAAATTCAGATATCCGACTATGCCTGAAAAGGTTTTCAAAACTTTTGTTTAATTGACAAAAAAAGGCCAAGTTTCATGTATTCAACATCCTAATTTACATTAAGATGAATTTAACAAATATTATAATCGGAGGAAAGCTTTAACTTTCTTACACTAATAATGCTCAGATACCCAAGAGTGAACAATGAACTCTTACAGTGCTATTTGTTGCTATGCTGACCTTTGTTCAATTGTTTAATCGATTATTTTTGCTATAGATATCAATTTGTCACGTAAACTCAAATGTTTTACCCTTCCGTAAACACTGAAAAGCGTTACAGCTTTTATATGTTTCTTAGTATTTTCTCTCAATTGCTCTCATTGCACTATTATTGTTGATGAAGCTTACTAACCCTGGCCTCGTCCTGTCAGAGATAGACCTTTGTCCTATCCACCCTTCCACTGCCCACACTACAACCTGACTTTGTTTCTCTCTTTTCTACTTCTGATAAATAATCTTCAATCGGATATATTAACTGTTTTACTGTCCACAGATACTGCCAGACCTCCCAATTTGTCCCAGCATTTTTTGATTTCAGATTTTTAGCTTTTTTTAAACTTTTATTTACTGTTCAATGAAATACATTTTCAGATTTCCAAATGTGAAATAATGTACAAGTGTGTGTGTGTAATTTTACACCATGCACCACTCACCATAATACTTTTGTTAATGGAATAATGATTAAAAATAAATGTTTCATGTTTCACCAGAGATCTCACTGCTGATGCCAAGCTGAAAACCATCTTCATGTGTTAAACACCGTTTTTCCTAATTTGAAATTGTACACCTTCATGCTTCATTTGCATGACAATGCATCATAATGAAGCCAACATTATTTTAGAATGTTGCACACTTGTGGTACAATCAGGCATGAAAAGACAAAATACATTTTACCATGACTTAGTGCGAAACATAATATTTATTGAGTTAAAAAATAGATTTGAGGTGTCACAAATCATATTAGATGCTTTGAGAAAGGTTCCTGCAATTCACCCAGGTTTCCCTTTTTAAGTAAAATAATATTTCTGGGTAGATAAATAAAATATGGCATGCTAAGTAATAAATTGGAGGCAATTCCTTCGAATTCACAACAGTATTGACTAAAGCTCTGCAAATTCATCATGGAAAGTGTCTTTTCAGCATAAACAATTCAAACTACAAATCCTGACATAATTTTAACACCAAAACATCATGGCCTGAAGGAAGCAATGCAGCAATATTGAAACACAGTGAAATCAGAGTCAGCAAACACTTTATTAATCATGTATTATAGTAACATCCTTACTCAATAAGATAAACCAGAGAGGCATTAAATGCCCAGATACAGAGATCCAAAAATCAATTATCCTCATTATAATGGTCAATACTCTCAAGAAAGAAAAACAAGAATAGCTCTAACGGTGATTTATTAACTTGTTGCACAGTAGTATTAAAAAATGGGAATTTGATTACCAAACCTATGTTGGACATTCAGAGGATGCAACCTAGCCCACAGCACCCAGAACAATCAACCTTACACGCTGCAAAAGCACTTGAACGACCCCGCCTCACCACTTAATCTTGAACTTCATCTGTTTAGGTCAGATGGTAACGGATGGCTGCAACACATTAAAATAAGACACACATGGGCAATTTCCACAATTAATTTTTGGATCTTTGTATCTGGGCATTTAATGCCTTTCCTCTTGACAAGATGAAGCTTTGCAGCTGGAGTGCCAGGACGCTCGTGGATAACTTCAATGTTGACATAATTGAACACGGCTCTGCAATCAGACCTTGGGAACTCAGTCACTGCCCTGAGCAGGAAATGGCCAGGTTAAAGAACATGGAGTGGCTCCACCTTCCTCTGAAGGACATATCCAGAAAAGGAACCTCAATGTTACAGAATGAGTTTAGTCATCAAGCAGCAACTAGTCTGGCAATTCAGTGATTGTTCCTGCAGACATAGACAGCACAGGAAAGACTAACCCTTTGTCTCATACAGAATCAACCTATATTAGCATCAGCACATATGCCCCAATTCTGGAATCTATGGAGCAGTCTGGTGGTGCAGCTACTGGACTCTTGCCTACGACGACCTGGGTTCTATCCTGACCTCAGAAGCTGTCCACGTGGAGTTTGCATATTCTCCTGTAACCATATGGGTTTTATCTCAGAGCTTCAGATTCCTCCCACATCCTAAATATGAGTCAGATGGTAGATCGATTGGCTGCTGTAAATTGCCACTCGTATAGTTGGGTGATAGGATCCAGGGGGTGTCATTGGTCACCATGCACTCAGTGGGCAAATGGATCAGTATCTATGGTGTATGATTCTATAACTCCATGAGGCAATGACAAGAAATGAGGAAGGAGGAAAGGAGAATTGGAAAGAGGGAGGGAGGGGCGAGAGAGACGGAAGAGAGAGAGGGAGGAAGAAAGAGAGGGAGGGAGGGAGAGAGAGGGAGATAGGGTGGGAATAAGAGCGGGAGGGAAAAAAGGAAGGGGGAGGGAGAGAGAAAGAGAGAGAGGAGGGAGAGAGGGGGAGAGAGGGAGGGAGAAAGAGGAAGAGAGAGAGGGTGAGGGGTGTATCAGTTTTACAGTGAATAAGGAGGGAGAGGGGGAGGGAAAGAGAGTGGATGGATTGAGAGGAGGGGTGGGAGAGGGAAGGAGAGAGGGAGAGAGAGAGGGAGGAATAGAGAGGGTGAGTGGGAAGGAGGGAGGGAAGGAGGGCTTGTCCCTGACCCCGGACCCAGGCTCGTCCCTGGTTCCATCCCAGGCCACGGCTTCTTTCTTGGCCCCAGTCACAGCCCCATCCCAAGCCCCGGGCTCGGCCCTCACGTCAGCTCCAGCCCCAGGCTCGGGCCCAGCCCAGGCCCAGTCCCCGGGCTCGTCCTTGGCTCCAGCCCGGGCCCAGGCCCAGTCCCTGGGCTCGGCCCGCAACTCCTTCACCGCGGCACCGGTGGTGACCTCCAGCCGACTGACAGCGGACGTGGCCAATCAGTGCGGCGATGGTGCAGGCAGAGGCTTTGCCGTCCTGGCTAGGCCGCTTCCTGACTGACAGGAGAGGAGACCAATCTGCGTGGTAGTGACTGAAAGGAAAAGAGACCAATCTGCGCATGAGCAGTTTTAAGATTTTCAAACCTGAATAACTTTTACAGTATACCTTCGATCAGAACAAAACTTGTCACACTTGAGCACAGAAGAATAGTAAGGTGGCGAAAAATCATAGCGCCATCATGTATCATTTTTGCGCAAATAGTAAATCCGCACAAATCGGAAGACCACAAGATCAGAGTTTTAGTTATGTAAAGATAGATACTGGCATTATCCACTGGTTAGATGAGAATGTACAGAAGTACGGGAATTAATTAACAAAAAAATATGATGTGAATCTCCAAAGGAGAAGAAACAGTTCGACTGACACCTGATGGCAGAGATCTATCAGAAAACCCTGTGACCTGAAACACTAGCAGAATCAACGATTACATTAATACTTAAGAAAGACAACGATATAGAAGAACCCGCATCATATAGAGCTATTGCGTTGTTAAATACAGATAAAAAAATATTAGCGAAAATATTAGCTAGATGATTAAGTATGTTAGTAAATTAATAAATCCGGATCAAACGGGGTTTAGTCCTAAGAGACAATCATCTAATGATCTGAGACGTCTGCTCAACATAATGCATTCACACCAAACTGA
Source organism: Okamejei kenojei (assembly GCA_035221665.1). Taxonomy (NCBI): domain Eukaryota; kingdom Metazoa; phylum Chordata; class Chondrichthyes; order Rajiformes; family Rajidae; genus Okamejei; species Okamejei kenojei. The sequence goes on along the minus strand of CM069131.1, from coordinate 34,842,272 downwards.
AGAACAAGAATTATCAATTATTTTGTCGGATGCAGAAAAAGCATTCGATCAAGTGGAATTGGGATTATATGGTTAAAGTATTGCAAAAATTCCAAATGGGAGAGAATTTCATCCTATGGATTAAATTATTATATAATAAGCCTATGGCTAGAATATTAACTAATAACATTTTATCTACAAAATTCCAGTTATCAAGGGGTAATAGACAAGGATGCTCATTATCACCGCTGTTATAATTGAACCCCTAGCGGAAAGAATTAGAACACATCCGAATATCCATGGCTATAATACAAAATATTCAAATAATAAAATATCATTATATGCTGATGATGTACTATTGTACATCACAAAACCCCATGCCACTATACCAAACATATTAGAGGATTTTGGATTGTTCTCAGGGTACAGAATAAACTGGAACAAAAGTGAAATTATGTCAATAAAACCAAAAGACTCAACACACCTCTTAAAATTCCCTTTTAAAATAGTTACAGAAAAAATTAAATACTTGGGTATTGAAATTACCAGAAAATATCAAGACATGTTTATCGCAAATTATAATCCTTTACTTAAGAAATTAAATAATTGAATTAAATTCTGGAAAACGCTTCCGATGACTTTAATAGGTCAAATAAATGCTATAAAAATGATTTTTCTACCACAAATTCTATACCTATTCCAATCAATTCCTATATAACTGCCAAAAAAGTTTTTTTAAAAAATTGGATTCAGACATTACAAATTTTATATGGGATTATAAATCCCATAGAATACAAAGAACACATTTGAATAAACCCAAAGTATTAGGTGGATTAGTACTCCCTAACTTTATGTACTATTATTGGTCAGTAAATATTTTCAAAATATGATTCAACTGCTGGACAATTCTGCCCAGCAGGTGGATTGGATTATAATGGAGAGAGAGGACTGCTCCCCTTGTAATTCTTGGAGCGATCCTCCTATCACCATTGAAGTTGAATAACACAAACAATAACAAAAATCTAATTATACATAGTACAATTAGAACTTGGAAACAAATAAAACATAATTTAAAATTAAGAAATCTATCTCTCTTATCTCCAATAGTTAATAACCCTTCGTTTAAACCCTCCATTATAGACAAATCATTTATACAATGGGAAAGAATAGGAATTAAAATGCTCGGAGACTTGTATGAAACTGGAAAATTACTATCATTCCAACAACTAAAATATAATCTGGGAAACAATCACTATTTTAAATATTTTCAAATACGTGATTATCTGAAAAAATATACACCAGATTATTACAACATGCCATTAGATTTACTGGATAAAGCAATGAAGACAAAGGCCGAATCAGCAAACTTAATATCATATTTATATAATATTATTTTAAATGTAGAAATACCAACAACTGAGGGTATTAGAAGAGACTGGGAACAAGAATTAGCTATTAAAATTTCAAAAGAGAGGTGGGATGAACATTTATTAAATGTGCACAAATGTTCAATTAATGTACGACACACTTTAATCTAATTAAAAAATTTACACAGATACTATTCAAAAACCAAAATAAGTAAACTTTTTCCCAACGTATCACCTATCTGTGATAAATGCCAGTCTCAAGAAGCTACTATAGCGCATTCATTTGTTTTTTGTATAAAAATTCAAAATTTTGGACTGAAACCTTTGAAATCTTTACAAAATTATTTAAAATAAAACTGATACCAAAAGCAGAATGGATTATCTTTGGAACAACGGAAGGTAGCTCTGAACTAAATGTGTTTCAAAAGAACCTATTTGATTATGGGTTAATAACTAGAAAAAAGCTTATTTTAAAATTTTGGAAAAATGCTCCTATACCAACAATAAACATGTGGATTTCAACTATGTTTGAAACACTACACCTGGAAGATATGAGACTCCGCCTGGCAGGCAAATCAGATCACTTTTATAGGACATGGTCTTCATTTATAGACTTACTACAAGTATAAGGTGCAATGGTACTTTAAATAGTACTTTAAAAGGTGTCAGGACTTGGTAAAGGGGGATGAAAAGTGTCAAGTTGGTATATCCCTTTTGCATGATGTTTATAATAGAGCAACTGTCTTTTCTTTTTTCTTCTTTCTCTTTCTTCTATTCTAGGGTCTATCTCTTAATTTCTTTTCTCTAATTCCTCGTCTAAAGGGTCCTTCTTCTATCCTTTCGTCGCGCTTCTACACTATCACCATTCTCATTCCCTTTCTCCATTTTCTCATTTTCTATCCTTTCTTAATAGCATTAAAAATGAAGGGGTACAATAAATGTAATAATATATACGGGGCATGCATTAATGCAATTTACTGTACTTCTAATAAATAAAAATTTCAAGGAACAGATTGCAGGTGCAAAGCATTCAGGAGGCTTAGCAATCCACCAATGTCCGTGACATGAAGGGCTCTTTTGCGCTGCCAAGGTCACCTGTGGTCTAACATGCCAGTTCCCACCCCATTCAAGAATGGCGATGGTTCATGTTCCTGGGTAGAAACATAATCAGCACTAGATGGAAACCTCGCCTACATCCCATTGAAGTATATTTGGTCCAGCTTTGCCACTACCCCTGATCAACAATATCTAAAAGATTGCATCCCAACTACAAAACACACAATAATTCCACTCATGATTTAAAACAAGGCCATGCGAAGCTTCGATCACAAAAACACATCGTCCACATCAAGGAAAGGAGGATATTTCAGGGTACTTCAGAGGTGTTGTAACCATGAACATCTTCAAGAAAGGAGACAAATCTAAATGAAATAGTTGCAAGGACAATCATCATCAGGGTCCACTGAAACCCTTCTTCCAATAGTCCAATAGCTGTTTCCCATCTCACAATGTGGATTCCAATCATCTGGAGATACAGCGGACATGATTTTCACAGAAACAACTCAAAGATATGTTCTGTTCCATCTTGAGAAATTGCTACATGGCACCAACTCATGGGAATCCGTAGCCCATGACTACTCAACATGAAGTCGAAATTTTTGGGATGATATTGAGACCTCAAGTCTAATGTTTTTCATCCATCGTTTGTGGTAACCTCCAACACTCTCAAGAATAACATTGATATCTGAGTGCTAGTCACGTCTTCTGGGCCAATATAGATTGTCTGAAATAAGTATGCCTAAATAAGAAGGAATCCCAGTTTAGGGATAATTTAGGGATAATTCAGTCCTACCCACAGCAAACCATGCCCTCAAACTATCCCTATTGTTGATGCCATATATGCAAGCAGGAACCGAGAGTCTGAAAGGCTCATGTTGAGTGTCTTGTTGGGGCGGTCACGGTGGCGCAGCGGTAGATTTGCTGCCTTACTACGGGTGCTGTCTGTACGGAGTTTGTACGTACTCCCCATGACCTGCGTGGGTTTTCTCCGAGATCTTCAGTTTCCTCCCACACTCCAAAGACATACAGGTTTGTAGGTTAATTGGCTTTGTAAATTTAAAAATTATCCCTAGTGGGTGTAAGATAGTGTTAATGTGTGGGGATCGCTCGTCGGCGTGGACCCGGTGGGCCGAAGGGCCTGTTTCCGCACTGTATCTCTGAACAAAACTAAACTACAAAGTAAATGAAAAAATAACAACGAAAGGGATAATGGACAGTGTTACAATTCAAATATCTTTAATAAGGGAATAAAGTTTTGTAATCAAAATTAACATTACCCATTATGTTTAACAATTACCAATAAGGGTATAAGCTTAAATTTAGTTTACACCTTGGTGTGCATACATCATCCAGTTAAATTTAAACTAGCTGAAGATATTCTATGCAAAACTTAAATGATTAAGTGTTCATTTTCAATAATGTGAAACACTGGAAATGCCCTAAATTTTCCCAAATGACAAGCCACTCTGCTTATCACTCATTCAGCTCAACTCAACCCATTCTTGCCTTGTGAAGGTTCTCTGGCAAGAACTTAGCACCAACCTCACTGGCAATACCATTGAAGTTGCAAACCTACAAGGAAGCCAATTAAGTCACCCCCAAACTGTAAAAACCGGCAAGAATGTTAAATTGCATTTACGTATTGAAACTTTAATCATATCTTCAATGATAATAATAAAACATTGAAATGAAAATATTTGAAATGAATACATCATTTTCAAGTTTAGTAAATCTAATAAAAGAATGTATGTTTCCTGAAACTTGACTCTCCCACTGGAGGATAGTCAGCAATGATCAACACCACTACCTGCCCCACCTGTGGAGGAGTTTGCAGATTCCACAGAAACAAACTAGAAGTGTGTCTTGCCCAGAGTAGGTGAATCGAGGACCTGAGGACATAGGTTCAAGGTGAAGGGGAAAAGATTTAATAGGAAACTGAAGAGTAACCTTTTCACACAAAGCATGGTGGATGCATGGAACAAGCTGCCAGAGGACGTAGTTGAGGCTGGGACTGTCCCAACATTTAAGAAACAGTTAGGTAGGTACTTGGATAGGACAGGTTTGAAGGTTTATGGACCAAATGCAGGCAGGTGGGACCGGTGTAGCTGAGATATGTTGACCGCCGTGGGTAAGTTGGGCCTATGACTCCATGACTCTATGATATTGCTGGAAGAGGAGATGGAATTGAATCTGAAAAGGCAGTGGGCAAGTTAGTGTCCTTTATTGCAAATTGCAGATTAAGGTGATAAAAGCTTTAATTGGCAGAAATACAAACAAATAGTCAGAGATGATCTAGTCCCTTTATTTCTACAAGGTGGTTACCTAAGATGGCAAAGGCATGGGAGAAGCTGTGAATAAGTATGAGAACTGTATATAGCGGGGAGTTTAATTGAGGTTAGGCAGTCAGCAAAATTAAAGAGAAAAAAGATGAGCAGAAATAGATACTGTGGTAGATACTGAAATAGATACTGAAATTGCGGAGAGTTTAAAAATGCAGAGACTCAGTGGGAAATGTAGGAGGATTATCTCAGCAAAACTTGGGATGAGGTGATTAGGATGAGAACATCAGAGTTTGATATTAAAGAACAAGCCAGTGGAGCAAAACAGGGTAAGATGGTTTGAAGATGAAGTAAAGACAAAATGCAAATTGTTAAAATTCACTGCTTATAAATCTGCTTTCAGACAAAGCCATGATACTTTCCAGTCATTCAAAAAACATTATGGATAAGAACAGCCCAATTAATGCTTGTATGGTGATTTTGGAGAGCTCTGGTAGTGTGCAAAAGGATATCAATGAGAAAATGAGAAATAAATTGATAACGTTATTTCCCAAACGACACAATGTCAATGAGATCAAAGAATTTAGGGTTTGCTGCTTGGGGCAGGAGCTGATGGTTCAATGAACTCAGAATATGCAAATAAACTTTAATTTAGAACAGCGATGGAAGGCAGAAGAATGAAGGAGACTTGGAGTAGAAAATATTCAGGGTGGGTGCAATGTGATGGTCTATGACAAGGGAAGCTAGTAGCATGCAGGAATTCAGCTGCCCAGGCTGGCAAGATATTGTACAATACATTGATGAGGCCACATTTAGACTATTGTGTTCAGTTTTGTTCACTGTGTTATAGGAAAGATGTTTGGCTTGTACTCGCTAGAATTTAGAAGACTGAGGGGGGATCTTATAGAAACTTACAAAATTCATTAAGGGGTTGGATAGGCTAGATGCAGGAAGATTGTTCCCGATGTTGGGGAGGTCCAGAACAAGGGGTCACAGTCTAAGTATAAGTGGGAATTCCTTTAGGACCAAGATGAGGAAAACATTTTTCACACACAGAGTGGCGAGTCTCTGGAATTCTCTGCCACAGAAGGTAGCTGAGGCCAGTTCTTTGGCTATATTTAAGAGAGATGTGGCCCTTGTGGCTAAAGGGATCAGGGGGTATGGAGAGAAGGCAGGTACAGGATACTGAGTTGGATGATCAGCCATGATCATATAGAATGGCGGTGCAGGCTCGAAGGGCCGAATGGCCTACTCCTGCACCTAATTTCTATGTTTCTATGTTTCTATGATATGCTGGATCAGCCTCATTGGGTGAAAAGTGAGCCGAAGAACTCTACCTACTCTGTCTGGAGAGATGGAGCAGGTTGCAAACAGGCATGCAAGAAATGAAGGAAATGCATGTGAACACTCCATCAATTACAGCAAACGAAAAATCATATTTCCTGAAGAAAGTGAAGATTACACAGTTGAAATCCTCATCTTGAGATCAGATACAGCAAGATCAGATAAACTGAGAGAATAGGATGTCATCTTTACACACCATGTTTAATTTCATCAATAAATGTGATGTCAATTGTACATTTAAAATCAATGCATTTTTGCTGAAGGAATTTACAGAGGATAATAACAAACAATTGTTCAATAACTTGCAATGTAAAACTGCATGGATACATGTTTATCGATTTGGACATTCTCAATGTCACAGTCCATTTACTCACTATCTGAACATGCCTAAAGGTGTTGTGAGAAATGACTAAATATCACATCCATTGGCTTTAAAACAAAAGGTAAAAAAATTACTTTTAAGCTTGCTAAAAATGTTTAACTACAACCTGTTGTAATTCTGCAAATCATCTTACTGAACATATTGGGAATATTAACTAAGTTTGAAAGGGGATTCTGTTTTCTATTTGTGCTACAGTAATGTTGAAAAATCACATTTTGTTTTCAAAGAGTGAATGCAAATTAAAACATTGTTTAACTGGGACATTAATGAATGACTGAGCAAGACCAGTCATTAAGCTGTTAACTTTTGCATATTGCATCTGCATTGAGACAATGAAATGTCACTAGACATATACAGGGCAGCTGAATCGTTCATTCACTACATCTGGCAAAGGACCATTGTTGGCCAGAGTTCCCAGTCTGAGGGGAAGTTTCTATTCAAGACAGTGATTTTGACAGCTTAGATTTGCATCAGATGCAAGGAAATCATTTTCTGAAGATAAAAGTTGTTAACCTTCTCAGAGAAAGACAGAAAATAATTCTTGCAGGTTACAAAATGAGACAGAAAATGTAGACTCACATGTAAACATGCACAGGGACGTGGAAGTATAGGTTAGTGTTTCTTAATTTACAGATTTCCAGGTGTAAGTTATTTTAGCTCACAGTTGTAATAGGCAGTAGAGTTGAATACTTTGTGTTGAAGAAGGAACTGCAGATGCTGGAAAATCGAGGGTACACAAAAGGCTGGAGAAACTCAGCAGGTGCAGCAACATCTAAGGAGGGTTTCTGAAGAAGGGTTTTGGCCCGAAACGTTGCCTATCTCCTTCGCTCCTTAGATGCTGCTGCACCCGCTGAGTTTCTCCAGCCTTTTGTGTACCCTCTAGTTGAATACTTTGTTCATACAAATGGATCATTGCATTATAACAACATTGATGGAAGCCTTTGGAGCCCATACCAGCTCCTCATAAAACAATTAACCAATTCAATTCCTTCCCCATTGCCTTGCCAATTATATCCTCTTATTTGGTTATCAAATTCCTTTTTTGAAAGCCCTGAGTATGTCCCCCATCCTTACATTTAGTGCATTCCAGATCATCATTATTTTCTGCAATTTACAAGTTTTTCTCACCTGCTCACAAAATCTCTGGTACAAGCCTTTAAATCGGTGCTCACTGGTACTTGGATTATTCAATAATGAGAATATATTCTCTCTATTTAGCTGGTCTAAATTAGTTGTGATCTATCGAGTTTCTTCACAACATTTTTTTTCCAAGATAGATAACACCAGCTAGTCCAATCTAACATTGAGGTGGAAATTCCTCTTCGCTGGCTCCTGACAATAATTTTTTTCTGGACCATCTTGAGTACCTTCAAGTCCTTCATAAAGTATGGCAATTAGATTTTGTTGCAAAACTCCATTTGTGGGACCCTGCAATATTTTAGAAACCACCTTGCTTTTGTGTTCAATACCTCTGTTTATGAAGTCCAGAATCCCATCTGCTTTGCTAATTGCTCTCACAACATGTCCTGCCACTTTCAAAGATTTATGCATATATAAAGCCAAGTCCTGCTGTTCCTGAACACCCTTTTGTATTGTACCATTAATTTTTCCTCATCCTTTCTGCCAAAGTGTGTCACTTCACATTTCTCTACATTAAATTTTGTCTACCACTGTTTTTACAAGCCCATGCCTTTTTGTAGTCTATTGCCATCCGCCGTACTGTTTACACACCTCCTAGTTGGATTGGAATAGAATGGAATACTTTATTGTCACATGTGACAAGGCACAATGAATTTTTTGCTTGCGTACCCAAGGCGTGTAAATATTCGGTACATGAACAGCGCTGACACAGTTACAAGCTCTTGCAAGTTCTTCCACACTAGCAAGTTTGAAATGATGTCCTACACAAAGTTAATTTTAAATATAACCCTAATCCTCCATATCAATATCCAGGTCATTAAGACTTTTTCTCAAAAATAGAACAGTACATCAGTTGTGTCAGGGGAAACAGCCATTAACCATCCTCCCACCGAAAAATGAAACAATTAACAATGACTGCCTGCTTACCCTTAGCCTGTTTTGTATCTCTATTGCCACTGACCTTTTAATTGCATGAGCCTTGATTTTGCTAACCAGTCTTCTATGTGGGACTGGCCTTCTGTAAACCCACACAGAAAATATCTATGGTATTCCTGCGGATAGGAGGGTAGCTAATGTTATCCCACTTTTTAAGAAAGGCAGGAGAGAAAACACAGGGAATTATAGACCAGGTAGCCTGACATCGGTGGTGGGGAAGATGCTGGAGTCAATTATAAAAGATGAGAGCCGAACATTTGGATAGCAGTAACAAGATCGGTCCTAGTCAGCATGGATTTACGAAGGAGAAATCATGCTTGACTAATCTTCTGGAATTTTTTGAAGATGTAACTAGGATAATGGACAAGGGAGAGCCAGTGGATGTAGTGTACCTGGACTTTCAGAAAGCATTTGATAAGGTCCCACATAGGAGATTAGTGGGCGAAATTAGTGCACATGGTATTGGGGGTAGAGTGCTGATATGGAAAGAGAAGTGGTTGGCAGAACACAACTTGGCTTTCACAAACTACAAATATTTTATTTGTAGTTCTTCTATTCTTTATACACCTTTCTAAGCTTTTTATTCACTTCTCATTATGTTTTTATGTTTACTATATCTTTCAGTTTGAATGGAGCTATATACTGGAACAATGGAGATACACTCGTGAAGCACATAAGAGAGATCTAAAATTCATCTACTCGGTGTTCGGGTGTAAGGTTAAGTCTACTGCGCGGACCCTTGGACCCTATTCTAGATTCCCACAAATCTAAAATGCAGGATTTAAAAAGAAATATGGGGAACGAGGGATTAACCTTTTGCAGTTGGAATGTTAAAGGTATCAATGAACCAATAAAAAGAGGAAAAATATTGACACACTTAAAGGCAATGAAAGCTGATGTAATTTACATCCAAGAAACTCACCTAAAGAAAGACGCTGAAAATAGGCTGAAAGCTAAATGGATAGATAAAATATACCACTCTTCCTTTACACACAAATCAAGAGGCGTAGCAATATTATTTCGTAAAGGTACTTTATTTAAGCATATATCTACGATATCTGATAAAGATGGCAGATACATTATTGTAATAGGAGAAATAAATAGGGAAAAAAATGATTTTTGTTAACATCTATGGTCCAAATTTCGATAGTCCTTTATTCTTTAAGAAAGTACTTAATAATATTCCAGAATTAACACACTACAATTTGATAATTGGAGGAGATTTTAATTGTACATTAGACCCTTATTTAGATAGATCTTCAAAACAAAGGAAAACTAAATCGCACTCTAGTGATTTATTAAACGCATACATTCAAACGTCTAACATTAAAGATGTTTGGAGAACAGAAAATCCTACTGGTCGAGAATATTCCTTCTACTCGCCAGTACATAAAACCTATTCAAGAATAGATTACTTCCTAGTAGATGCAAAGCTTATTTCACTTACTTACGAATCCAAATATCATAATATTATAATTTCAGATCACGCACCATTAACATTTAAAATTAAAATAAATGGTAAAACAGGAAATCTAGGACAATGGAAACTTAATCCACAAATTTTAAAAAATAAAAACAACTCAGGAATACATCATAACTCAGATTAAGATGTTTTTTGAAATAAATGATCAACCAGAAATATCTCGCTCTTTATTATGGGAAACATTTAAAGCATATCTTCGAGGAATTATGATTTCTTCACAAGCATTCCATAATAAGAAGATTCGGAAGGAACAACATGACTTAGAAAGGGAGATCAAACAATTAGATATACAGAATGCAACAAAATCAGATATAATAATACATAATAAAATTGTAACATTGAAGTATAAATTAAATAAAATATATACTGATCAAGTTTTAAAATACTACCAACATACTAAACAATTGTTGTTTGAATTTGGAGACAAACCACAAAAACTATTGGCTCGACAATTAAGGAAAAATTGAAGCGGAAAAAATTATACATAGGATTAAATCACAAAACGGTGAATTATTAATACAACCCAAGGATATTAATGAAAGATTTATGCAATATTATAAAAATTTGTATACTGGTAACACAACAGTAAATAAAACAGAAATAGATGCCTTTTTAAATGTATGTAACTTAAAAGAATTAGATTTACAAAATAGAGAATTTTTAAATGCCGATATTTCAATAAAAGAAATCCAAGAATCTATTAAATCTTTAAAAAATGGTAAAACTCCAGGACCAGATGGTATAGGCTCGGAATTTTATAAAATTTTTCATGCCCAAATGGTCCCATATTTAAAATCATTATATGAACAGATATATATACAAGAGAAATTACCAGACACATTGAACGAATCTATTATAACACTTATACCCAAAATAAATAAAGATTTGGATGATCCAGGATCGTATAGAGCAATTGCTTTATTAAATACCGATCAAAAAATTTTAACAAAAATTCTTGCACAAAGACTAAGCAAAATTGTTAATGAATTAATTCATCCTGATCAAACAGGATTTATACCTAAAAGATATTCTTCATATAATTTAAGACGGTTATTTAATATTATATACTCGAAAAGAAGTGATAAAAAAGACTTAGTAGTCATCTCGTTGGATGCAGAAAAAGCTTTTGACCAGGTGGAATGGCCTTATCTATTTTCGGTGATGGAAGCCTTTAAGCTTGGTGATAAGTTTACTACTTGGATTAAATTATTATACGCAAATCCAACAGCTAGAATAATAACAAATTATATGTTATCAACTAAGTTTAGTTTATCTCGAGGTTGTAGACAAGGCTGTCCTTTATCACCATTACTGTTTGCGTTAGCAATCGAACCCCTTGCTCAAAGGGTAAGACTACATCCAGAAATATATGGATACGATACTAAAGATACTAAGAATAAAATCTCGTTATATGCGGACGATATACTACTTTATATTACAAAACCGGAAATAAGTATCTGTAATTTGTTAAAACTAATAACGGAATTTGGTTTAATTTCAGGATATAGCATCAATTGGAATAAAAGTGAACTTATGCCAATAACCATGAATAATTTACAGATATTACAACAATTTCCTTTCAAGATAACAAATGAAAATATTAAATATCTTGGTATTTTTGTTACAAAAAGATTTGACTCTTTATTTAAATCTAATTTCCCGTTATTATTGAATAAATTAAAATAAAAATATCTTATATTGGAAAAGCTTACCTATCTCAATGTTAGGTAAAATAAACGCAATAAAAATGATTTTCCTCCCACAATTATTATATTTATTTCAATCAATCCCGATATATCTTTCTAAAAATTTCTTTAAAAAAGTAGACTCAATAGTCACTAACTTTATTTGGGACTACAAAAATCATAGAATAAATAAAAAAACATTTATGTAAAGCTAAAATAAACGGGGGCTTAGCTTTACCAAATTTTATGTTCTATTATTGGGCAGTTAATATTAGAAATATGAATTTTTGGTTAGGAGAAATAGATAATAAACCAAATTGGTTAAAAATGGAAAGAGAAGACTGTTTTCCATTTGAAATTAGCTCTATAATATTTGCTAATATTAATGTACCTAAGAAAACTTATAGTGAAAATCTGATAATAGAAAGTGGAATACGTATTTGGAAACAAATAAAGAAAACACTAAAACTAAAATTTATACCGCTAGCTCTTACAATTGCCAATAATTTTACGTTTAAACCGTCAATGATGGATAAAGCTTTTATACAATGGAAAAATAAAGGAATTCTAAACATAGGGGATCTTTATAAGGATAATTCATTTCTTTCATTTCAAGAATTACAACAAACTTACGGGCTTCATAATAATGAATATTTCAGATATTTACAAATCAGAAACTATATTTCCGCAAATACACAAGAACTTAGAAATAGAAAGAGTGAAATTTTAGATGAATGCTTGAATAAACACCCAAATACAGAAAAAATGATATCATACATTTATAATATTTTGTTGGAAAGTGATATCCATCATCGGAAATACATAGACAGCGCTGGGGAAAATGAACTAAGTCAAATAATAAGTCCAGAAATATGGGAAGAAAGCCTACAACATATACATTATTGCTCTTCAAACGCTAAACATGCACTTATACAGTTTAAAATCTTACATAGATTACATTATTCTAAATCTAAACTACATAATATATTTCCAAAACTATCACCTATATGTGATAAATGTCAAATCATGGAAGCAACTCTGTCACACTCATTTACTAATTGTACGAAGATTTTACAATATTGGAATGAAATATTCAAAACAATCTCGAAAGTTATTAATATTACTATGATTTATGACCCAAAGTTAATCATACTTGGAATACCGGAAATGGAACAAATAATTACAAGGAATCATAGAACTTTTATCGACTATTCTTTAATAATTGGGAAAAAATTAATATTAAAATTTTGGAAAGGCCCTGTATCCCCAACAATTAAAATGTGGAATACAGAAATGACGGAGACACTTCACTTGGAGAGATTGAGACTTGTCCTCATGGACAGGTTAGATCTCTTCAAGGAGATATGGTCTCCCTATATTAAATATCTACAGGGTCACAACGGTTCGGCGCAGGGACTTGACTGAGGCCTGAATATCTGAGTGGATGAAGAAATACACATAACAAATCATGAATGTATCTCCAAGATTGGATTACTTAATAATACTTTAATCTCCATCAAACTTTTCATACTTTCTTTTCTATTTTCTATTCCTTTTTTCTATCTCTCTATCTTTAATTAAGGAAAAAATTATAGAAACATACTATATAAATTTTTAATATGTACACACTTATCTCTGTTTGTATGAAAAAGATTATAGATGTCTTAAACTTGTAATTATATAAAACTATGTACTTTCAATTATACAATAACTATGAAATATAAAATTAACAATAATACAAACATTATTAATATTTTGATAACATTATGAATATTAAAAAAATGTTGTTTAAGATTGGGTACTACGTAGTTAAATTAGCGGGGATTTCTATTTGGTAATTAGAAGAATATCTATGATTTGAGAAATCTAAGTGTATTACTTATATTAGGAATATACTACATATACTCCCAATTATATAAAATAAATAATAACGGAATGTATAATGGATAATACTACAATTATCATAAATAGTACTAATTAATAATCAATACGTTATAATTTTACACATTGTATAAATCTCAATGTCGTATAAGAGTGCACTTGGTATATACTGTTTCTACAATAAAAAAATATTTAAAAAAAAAAAAAAAAAAAAAAAAAGTGGTTGGCAGACACGAAACAAAGAGTAGGCATTAACGGGTCCCTTTCAGAATGGCAGGCAGTGACTAGTGGGGCACCGCAAGGCTCGGTGCTAGGACCGCAGCTATTTACAATATATATCAATGATTTGGATGAAGGGCTTCAAAGTAACATTCGCAAATTTGCAGACGACACAAAGTTGGGTGGCAATATGAACTGTGAGGAGGATGCTATGAGAATGCAGGGTGACTTGGACAGGTTGGGGGAGTGGGCAGATGCATGGCAGATGAAGTTTAATGCGGATAAATGTGAGGTTATCCACTTTGGTAGCAAACACAGGCAGATTACTATCTAAATGGCGTCAAGTTGGGTAAGGTTGAAGTACAACAGGATCTGGGGGTTCTTGTGCATCAGTCTATGAATGTAAGCATGCTAGTACAACAGGCAGTGAAGAAAGTGAATGGCATGTTGGACTTTATAATAAGGGGAATCAAATATAGGAGCAAAGAGGTCCTTCTACAGTTGTACAGAGCCCCAGTGAGACCACAATATTGTGTGCAGTTTTGGTCCCCTAATTTGAGGAAGGACATTCTTGCTATTGTGGGAGTGCAGCATAGGTTTACAAGGTTAATTCCCGGGATGGCGGGGCTGTCATATGCTGAGAGAATGAAGCAGCTGGGCTTGTACACTCTGGAGTTTAGAAGGATGAGAGGGGATCTCAGTGAAACATATAAGATTGTTAAGGGCTTGGACACGCTAGAGGCAGGAAACATGTTCCCGATGTTGGGGGAGTCCAGAACCAGGGGCCACAGTTCAAGAATAAGGAGTAAGCTATTTAGAACGGAGACAAGGAAACACTTTTTCTCACAGAGACTGGTGAGTCTGTGGAATTCTCTGCCTCAGAGGGCAGTGGAGGCAGTTTCTCTGGATACTTTCAAGAGAGAGCTAGATAGGGCTCTTAAAACTAGCGGCGTCAGCGGATATGGGGAGAAGGCAGGAACAGGGTACTGATTGGGGATGATCAGCCATGATCACATTGAATGGCAGTGCTGGCTCGAAGGGCCAAATGGCCTACTCCTGCCCCTATTGTCTATTGTCCTTTCATCGACTTTCCATGTCATTTCATCTACATTTATTTATCAGATTTGTCAAAAAATGTAAAAATTGGAAGATGAGCAATTAACAGAGACCTCTGAAATGGCTTAATATTTTAGTCATAGAGTGATACAGCATGGAAACAGGCCCTTCAGCCCAACTTGCCCAGACCGACCCAGCTACAATAGTCCCACCTGCATGTGTTTTGCCAATATCCCTCTAAACCTGTCCTATATATGTACCTCTCCAATTGTTTTATAAATGTTGTGATAGACCCTGCTTCAACTACCTCCCCTGGCTGCTCGTTCCATATACCCACCACCCATTGTGTGAAAAAGGTACCCCTCAGATTCCTAATATTCCCTTCATTTTAAACCTATGCCCTCTGGTTCTCGATTCCTCTGGGCATGAGACTCTGTGTGTCTACCCGATCTATTCCTCTCAAGATTTTATACATCTCTATAAGATCACCCCTCATCCTCCTGCGCTCCAAGTCCTAGCTTGCTCAATCTCTCCCTATAGCTCAGACCCTTGAGTCCTGACAACATCCTCATTTTCTTCAAAGCTTTCAAATATGAACTACCAGGAACCACAAAAAGAGTTGAATAACTGAAATAGTTTCATCAGTGCTTTAATCCTCATTTGGCTTTTTCATTCTACTAAATGCATACATTTTCTATTAAAATAATTGTACAGCCATGGAAAAATATATGAACCATGACCATAGAAAGAATCATGGTTGTCATGCATGCAATTGGTTATTTAATGTTATAAATACTTGCAGCAAGATTTTCACAGGTTATGAGTTTAGACATATTTATTCATGCATGTTTAGGCATGTTTACCTGTGTGCACATTTCTGTGTGTAGACATGTGCAAGCATCCACTTATGAAACATGAAACAAGGGTTACGGTTTGTTGTCTGATCCAGTGGAATTACAATACATTACATTGTATAGCAACCAAACCTACAAACAATTACAATGGTGAATAAGCCACAAAAACATTATTTCATCTTGAAAATAGAAAACGTTGGAATACCTCAGCAGGCAAGATCTGTAGAAAGATGAAACAGTCAAGATTGCAAGACCTGTCATCAGAACTCTGAAAAAGGGAAAACGGAGATGGGTGAATTGGGGCTAACAAAGGGAATTCATCTGATAGGGTAAAATAATTTTGGGGAATTCAAAATTAAGGTCCGCTGGCAGTAACATGCCCGGACAGAAGCATAGATAGCCCCCTGCCACCCCTCAAGTGAATCTCTAGGTGGTGGGCAGGAAAGAGCATAATAATCAGTGTTGCTCCTCTTGTGTTTGGATGTGAAAGTGTTATACAATTGGCGAGGATGGCGGACTGGACCAAGAAATCACAAACTGATCAATCCTTTGAAATGCTGAAAGGGAAGGAAGTGGAATATTTGTCATGGTCTAATCTTGTTAGAGTTGACAAAAGTTGCAAAGGGTGATTCATTGACTGTGGTGGCTGTTGGGATGGAAGGTAAGATCCACTATCTGCTTCCATATGCTTGTCAACCACACAGCAGTCTACCCAGGTTTTTTTTGGCCCATCCTTTAATTCCTCCCCCATCTGCCCATCATCCCTCCCTTATTTGGTTCCACATGTCAACTTCCCACCTCTGTCTCCATCCTACTCTTTCCCCTCCCGCACTTGACTGCATCTGCCTGATCTCTTTCCACCTTTCACCAGTCTCTGAATTCCCTCCTCTCCCCAGCTGGCTTCATCCGACCCATCATCCCTTTTCTGGTGCCACTTATCACCTTCCCAGCACTATCTCTACCTTCCCCTTCCCTCACCTGGATTCGCCATTCTCCTAGTCATCGGTTCCACCCATCACCTAGCAGCTCCTGTCTCACCCCTCTCATTTCTTACACTGGCTATCTTCTTGATTCAGGAAGCAGACCCAACATAATACTCATTTCTTTGCCACCACTAAATTGCCCCAGCAGTTTGTTTTATTTTGCTCCAGGTTCCAGTCTGTCGTGTCTCTGCGTGTGTATAGCTGTTAGGTATGATGTTCCAGGTTTTGTTTCAGCAACATGAACAAACTGATTTATTTCCAGGCTAGGATGAAGCTCCACTTACCCATTCTTAATCATGTTTTTTAATTATCCCTTTCCTCTGTACTTCTATTATTTGTGTGCTATGTGATTCCCAACACATGCTCCAAATGTACATAATATAAAATAACCGTCACTTTTATGCGGCACAGTGGCGCATTGGTAGAGTTGCTGCCTTACAGCGCCAGAGACCCGGGTTCGATCCTGACTACAGGTGATGTCTATACGGAGTTTATACGTTCTCCCTGTGACCATGTGGATTGTCTCTGGGTTGTCCGGTTTTCTCTCACCGTCCAAAGACGTACAGGTTTGAAGGTTAATTGGATTCAGTAAAAATTATAAATTGTCTCTAGAGTGTGGGATAATGTTAGGGTACAGGGTGATCATTGTTCGGCACGGACTAGGTGAGCCGAGGGGCCTGTTTCCGTGCTATATCTAAAGTCTTTATTACTCTTACACTTAAATTCATCTTTCACCATTGCTAATATTCCTCCAGGTTCCAGGTCTTAATCTTACTGGCTCTGCCTATCTCATACTGATACCTTCACTATTGTTCTTCTGGACCCTAATTCCAAGTCTAGTATCTATTTTTCTTTTTCACGTGTACAAACGTATCAACATTTTTTTAAAGACAAACACTCAATTATGAAGGATTCCCAAATGAACATATATTTGCCCTCTGGCAGGTCAAGTGGAAGACCCATGAAACCAAACATCCTCAGTAGCCGGCCACATTAACACAGAGACACGCTCAGTTGTGAGTGTCCACACAATCAGCATACATCTTCCTCGTCTCCTGAATGTGGGAGAAGGGAAGTTGTGACTGGTGGTGGATTGCACTGGAACGGGGCCAGTTGGTGAAGGATGATATGCTGGATCAGAGGCTCGTAGGGTGAAAGATGTGGAGCAGGGGAACTCTACTCTGTCTGAGGAGATGGGGCAGGTTGAAAACAAGTGTGCCAGAAATAAAAGAAATACAGCATTGATTACAGCAGAGGAAAAAAATATATTTCCAGAAGGGTACATTTCATAAGACTACAATGGAAAGCCTCATCTTGAGAACAGAGATGTTCCATGAACATCCTTAGTAGCCTGCCACAGTAGCATAGAAGCACACGCTCATTTGTGAGTGTCCACACAATGTCCACACAACGAGCACACAATGTTCACGCGATGTCCACATAATGAGCACACATCTCCCTGGTCTCCTTAATGGTCATTATTGATACATCGCCGAAAAAATCGCCTAAGTGGGACAGGCCCTTTGCACACAGACACGCACAATTCTCTCGTTCTCTTTTCATGTCTTTATCAATCCTTAACTTAACTAACCCAAAATCATCATCCCATGGAGGTTTATTAGGGAAGTATCTTGCTAATTGCCATCATAGTAATTCAATGAATGACAGTAGGTTTTACTACTGTACTTCATAACGTTTAATTCTTTAGCTCAGAATTCATGGGAAAATGAAAGCATTCACCATCAGTACTTTCAAAAGTTAACTGCAACTTCCAGGATCTGCACCTATATAGTTAACTCCATAAAATGCTTTCAATGATATGATGCTTCTTCTGCAGAAATGAAATCTATTTAAGAGTCAGTAATTTAATGTGAACTTCAAAGTTTTATAAATTATTTTCACTATAAAGAGCACTGAATATGTTAAATATTGAATGAGGTGTAATTAACTTTACAATCATTGTACTGAGATTATAATTAATTCTGAACAACTGTCTGACCCAGAAAAATCTATTTTTTTGGATTATCAATCCCTCAGGACAATATTTAACATGTTATGGTCTTAAAAATAAAAACTATAAAGCTCATAATATTTCATCTTCTACCTTAATCCCACATATGGCTCAGTCTTCATTTTGCGTTTGCATAATCCTCAAGAAGTTAAATAAAACTTTTGCATTTTAAATCATGATTTTCTGTCTATCACTTTTTATCACAGTGTTATAAGCACTATTCTTTAAGCAGGATATTGAGCTTATAGTGGGCGCATAGGAGATATGACCTAGAGTGGTTCTGAGGATTACTGTACATCAGTGAATCTGTTATCTTTGTAGCAGAGAGAGCAAAAAAGAGGTTCAAAATTATAAATGGCTTTATGTATTAAATTAGGCAAAAACAATTCCAAGTAGCAATAAGTACACTAATCAGAGGATACAGAGTTAAGATAAATGGAAAACACCCAGTGTTTTAATCATCAAATTTAGTTTGAGGTTTTTTTTCCTGAAGTGCCTTGGGAATTTTGTAACATTGAATTGTGTTATATAAATCTTCCGCGTTGCAACACGGTCAGTAATCAAAGGATGCAGATTTAAGATAATTGGCAAAATAAACAGTTCTTTAGGCACTGTTTTAACGATTACATCTTGTTTATGTTTTTTTGAAGTGCCTTGGGAATTTTGCTACAGTGAATGATGGTACATAAAGATGCTATTGTCAATAATGATCTGGAATGCACTGCTTGGAAAGGTGGCGGAGACACAATCGCTAAGTCGAATGAATACTTGAAAAGGAAAAGAAAAGATCAGGAATTAAAGGGAACAGCATTTTCAAAGACCTGCAACAAACAAAAATGATTATTCCATGATTCAAAGCAATGTAACTAAAAATAAATCAGAGGTTATTGGTAAAGAATAACAAAACTTGGTTGTGATTCATCTTCGTTTTCTAGCACTAAATTTTTGTAAGATTATTGGTGATCAGTGGTTTCCATTAATACATGCACTGCTGTTGACTTAAATGATTTAATTTAGAGACACAGTATAGAAACAGGCCCCTCGGCCCACCGAGTCCTCTCCGACCATTGATCACCCGTTCACACTAATTCTATGTTATTCTACTTTCGTATCCACTCCCTGCACACTAGAGGAAATTTACAGAGACCAATTAACCTACAAACCCACTCATGTTTGGGATGTGGGAGGAAACCGACAAACCTGGAGGAAACCCACACGGTCACAGGGAGAGCATGCAAACACCACACAAACAGCACCTGTGGTCAGGATTGAACCCAGGTCTCTGGCGCTGGTGATATAACCTACAGAATATTTCCACACACTTTAATAGACAATAGATAATAGGTGCAGGAGTAGGCCATTCGGCCATTCGAGCCAGCACCGCCATTCAATGTGATCATGGCTGATCATCCACAATCAGTATCCTGTTCCTGCCTTCTCCCCATTTCCATGACTCCGTTACCTTCAAGAGCCCTATCTAGCTCTCTCTTGAAAGTATCCAGAGAATCGGCCTCCACTGCCCTCTGAGACAGAGAATTCCACAGACTCACAACTCTCTGTGTGAAAAAGTGTTTCCTCATCTCCGTTCTAAATGGCTTACCCCTTATTCTTAACTTGTGGCCCCTGGTTCTGGACTCCCCCAACATCGGGAACATGTTTCCTGCCTCTAGCGTGTCCAAACCCTTAATAATCTTATATGTTTCAATAAGATCCTTTCTCACCCTTCTAAATTCCAGAGTAAACAAGCCCAGCTGCTCCATTCTCTCAGCATATGACAGTCCCACCATCCCAGGAATTAACACTGCGAACCTACTCAATAGCAAACACTCTCAATAGCAAACATACTCAATAGTGAACACTCCCTCAATAGCAATAATGTCCTTCCTCAAATTTGGAAACCAATACACAATATTCCAGGTGTGGTCTCACTTTAGGCATTCAAAAACGAATTTCTTGCTTTACAATACTTTTTTTTGCATAGTATTGGATAAACATTGTGAAACATTACATCTTCCAGTCTCAGTGAAGTGCCTATAGATTAATACCTGTTGTTTAATAGTGATTCAGTTCTGCTGCAGTGAGACCGCGCACACATCAGGATCCAAATATCAAATCCCAATCTACCCTTAAGCAATATCACTGAATACCTCCCACTAACATTAATAATAAATAATTTTTATGGCAACTGCATCTTTCTAATGAGAGTTTTACTTATATTATGTAAGATTTTGAACCCACTTCCCTTTTACTCTTGCAGTTTTTTCCCTCTCTGTTCTTAAAACAACATTGGCCAAGATGTTGCACTAATTAATAAAGCAACCCTGATGTACTGACTTTGAAGTAAACTCCCACATAGAGTAGCAATTGTTATGGTGTGTTATTGTCCTTTGCTGAGTTGATGTCAATAACCACTTCTGTAGGACTCCTGGTGTCCAACAGGTAGCTTATCGTCAAGCAGAGTGGGCAACCAATTGCATATGAATATCCACCAACAGAAAATCAGAAAGTAAAAAGCAATTGAAATATGCATAAAGTAGAAGCTGAAATAAAACTTTTAAAAGAGAGAAAAACTATACATTTTGAATTAATTAATTTGTACTTCGAACAGTTGAATACAGAATCACATTAACAAGTAATGTATGATGTCAGTGAGCTTGATAGGGTTCCGCATTTATACCAAGTGTAAGAAACTGGATACACAAGAAACTGCAGATGGTGGTTTACAAAAAAAATCACTAACTCTGCTGGAGTAACTCAATGGTCAGACAGCATCTCTGGAGAACGGATAGGTGACCTTTCGGGTCAGGACGTTTCTTCAGACTGATTGTGGTGGTGGAAGGAGAAAGGTGCAAGAGAGGTGGGGCAGGATAAAGTCTGGCAAGGGATAGTTTAGTTTAGTTTTGAGGTACAGCAGGAAAACAGGCCATTCTGCTCACCGAGTCCACACCGACCAGCTATCCCCGCACATCAACATTATCCATTAACACATTAGGGACAATTTTACATTGATACCAAGTCAATTAACCTACATATCTGTACATCTTTGGAGTGTGGGAGGAAACCGAAGATCCATACAGACAGCACCCGTAGTCAGGTTCGAACCTGGGTCTCCGGCGTTGAAAGCGCTGTAATGCCCCTGTCCCACTTAGGAAGCCTGAACGGAAACCTCTGGAGACTTTGCGCCCCACCCAAGGTTTCCGTGCAGTTCCTGGAGGTTCCCAGAGGTTTTTGTCAGTCTCCCTAATGGTCGAAAGTGGTTTCCGCTTCTTCTATGTTCCGGCGATTATTTAAAAAAAAATCAAAACCAGCCACAACTAAAAATAGGTTGCCGTTTTAAAAATCGGTAATTTTTTTAGTCAAAGCCGGTTGCTATGCTAGTTGAAGGTGGTTGCCGGAGGTTGCAGGTAGTGGAAGGTAAGACCTCCCTGGTGGAATAAAATTGGGTGAAAAAAAGGTCTTATGTCCCTGTTCCACTTAGGAAACCTGAACGGAAACCTCTGGAGACTTTGCGCCCCACCCAAGGTTTCCGTGCAGTTCCTGGAGGTTTCTGTCCTCCGGCGACCACCTTCAACTAGCATCACAACCAGCTTTGACTAAAAAATTACTGATTTTTAAAACTGAAACCACTTTCGACCATTAGGGAGACTGACAAAAACCTCCGGGAACCACACGAAAACCTTGGGTGGGGCGCAACCTCTGGCAACCACCTTCAACTAGCATTGCAACCGGCTTCGAATAAAAAATTACCGATTTTTTAAATGGCAACCTATTTTTAGTCACGGCCGGTTTTGAATTTTTTGAAATAATTGCTGGAACATAGAAGAAGCGGAAACCACTTTCGACCATTAGGGAGACTGACAAAAACCTCCGGGAACCGCACGGAAACCTTGGGTGGGGCGCAAAGTCTCCAGAGGTTTCCGTTCAAGTAGGACCAGGAGCATAAGGCAGCAACTCCACCATTGCCCCACCTTGCTGCGCCTAGGTGGATACGGGGGGGGGGGGGGGGGAAGGGTGATTAGCAGCTTGTTGCACAAAGGCCAGAGGTCAAAAGACATAAATTGTAAGATAAGAATGGAAGAGGTGAGAGTTGTGAAGCCAAATAAGGGAATGTAGGTGAAGGGTGAGGGAGGAATGGTGAGCATCCCGCTGAGGCACAGGGAAGAGAGGGGGAAAAGGGAGGGGGTGTTTTTTAGAGTAGTTACCTAAAATTATAGAATTCAATGTTCATGCTGGTAGATTATAAGCTACCCAAGCAGAATATGAGGTGCTGAGGAATATGATGAATATGAGGTGCTGTTCCTCCAGTTTGTGTGTGGTCTGGAGGAGGCCCAGGACCGAAAGGTGTAGCAAGGAACTGCAGATGCTGGTTTACACCAAAGATAGACACATAATGCTGAGTACTCCAAGGTCACTATAAGAATGGGAAGGGCCATTAAAATGGTTAGCAACTGGGAGAACCAGCAGGCTTTGGCGGACCGAGCGCAAGTGTGAAACAGTCACCGAACATAATTGCAGTTATCATTGTGCTGCCAGGTTGCACCTATTATACTTCAAACCCCACTTAGGCTTTTGTAAGATTGCTTTTTAAGAGTTTACATAGCTGTGGGAGGCCCTACCACAGTCAGGTGATTGAGTGAATCGAGTGCAGCCTGCAGCTGCTGCACAGGTTCGCAATGGAAGGAGCTGATGCATCGTGCTGGGCCACGCTGACCCTTATTCATCAGTCCAGTGCCGCCAGCATACTGAGTCAATGTGAAGCTGCATAATTCCTTGGGCCAAGATCGGAGTTTTCAGAGACTTGACATTTGCAAGATGGTGCCAGAACGTCATAGGATCATGATAGGAGTAGACTTAGGCCATTTGGCCCATCAAGACTACTCCGCCATTCACACATGGCTGATCTCTCTCCCTTCTAACCCCATTCTCCTCCCCATAACCTCTGACACCCATACTAATCAATAATGTATCTATCACTGCCTTAAATATATCCATTGACTTTGCCTCCACAGCCTTCTGTGGCAAAGAATGCCACAGATTCACCACCTTCTGACTAAAGCAATTCTTCCTAATTTCCTTTGCAAAGAACTTCCTTTAATTCTGGGACTGTGACCTCTGGTCCTAGACTCTCCCACTAGTGGAAACATCCTCCCCACATCCACTCTATCCAAGCCTTTCACTATTCAATGAGGTTCCCCTCATTCTTATAAACTCCAGCGAATATAGGTCCAGTGCATGTCAAACGCTCATCTAACTACTCATTACTGGGATAATTCTTGTAAGCCTCCTCTGGACCCTCTCCAGAGCCAGCACATCCTTCCTCAGATATGACTTTCGGCGTGCTGTTCCAGGAGGATCTGTTGCACTCATGTGTAGTATGATTTAACTGGATAGCAAACATAACAAGCATTTCGCGGTATCTCTGAACACATGCCAATAAATAAACTAATATTATGTCTATGTTCGGTCTCGCCAATATAACGGAGGACACATTGGGATGCCAAACGTTGTAGATGAGGTTAAAGGAGGTGCACTTGATCCCCTGTCTCACCTGGAAGGACTGTTTCGGTCCCTGGATGGAAGTGAGGGAGGATGTATAGGCACAAATATTACGTCTCTTGTGGTGGTAGGGGAAAGAACCTGTGGATGGGGTGGTTTATGTCGAAAGGGATGAGTGAACCAAGGAGTTGTAGAGGGTGTGGTCTCTGTGGAAAGTAGAAATGGATGGGATGAGGAGATGTGACTGGTGGTGGGATCATGTTGAAGTTAGCGGAAATATGAGAGAATGGAGTGTTGGACGCGGAGGCTGGTGGCGTCAAAGGTAAGGACCAGGGAAACACTATCCTTATTCCATCTGGGATGAGGGGTAGTGAGATCACAACTACAGGACACAGGGGAGATTTGAGTGAGGGATCCATCTATGACTCCATGGGGGAAACCACATTTATGAAAGAGGATGGATAAATTGAGAATTAAAGAAAGCGACTGCATGAGGCAGGGTAGGAGGAAGTGTAGTCCTGACATTGGTGTTTTGGAATATTCATCAATTGGTAATCTGTTCCCTGTGATGGAGACAGAGAGATCAAGAATGGGGGAAAGAGGTGTCAGAGATATTTCAAGTGAATTTGAGGGCACTGTGGTAGTGGCAGAATTAATGAAATCAATAAGTTCTGTAAAGGTGCAGGATGCAGCCCCGATGCAGTCATCAATATAGCAGAGAAAGTGTGGGGGGCTGGTGCAAGTGTACGTTTGGAACAAGGACTACTCAACGTGATCAACAAAAAGGCAGGTACAGCTGAGGCCCATGTGAGTGCCCATGGCTACAGCTTTAACTTGAAGGAAGTGAGAAGAGATGAGGATGAGGGCAAGTCCCACAAGGCAGGGGAGAGTGTGGGTAGAGGGAAACTGATTGGGTCTCTGTGCAAGGAGGAACCAGAGGGCCTTGAGACCTTCCGGTTGTTTGCTGGAGGTGTAAAGGGACTGGACACCCATGGTGAAGATAAGGCAATTGGAGCCTAGGAATAGAACTTTGTTGAAACGTTGAAGGGCTTTTGAAGAGTCTTGGATGTAGGTCGGAAAGAACTGGGCAAAGGGGGATAGGATGGAATCGAGGTATTCGGAGACGAGTACCCTGGGGCCTCAGCAAGCAAAAACTATGGGTCTGCCAAGGCAGTCCTGTTTGTAGATTTTGGGAAGGAGATAGAAGCAGGCAGTTCAGGGCTGGGGAACTATAAGGTTGGAGACATGAAGGGGAAGAGATACTGGATGATCAACTATTTCAATCCTGATGAAACATCATTAACTTGAAACATTAACTATTTCCCTCTCTATCAAAGCAGTTAGTAGTGCTAACTAATTCCAGCATTACTCTACATGATGTGATGCATCAGAATAGGAAAAACAGAGTTATGTCAATGCATCTTTAGGCAGGTTTAGGCAAAATAAAATTATTGCATCAGTGCCCAATGTTCATATTTTCTCCGGATTATATGGCTGTGAAGGAAAAAATCAAGGCTAGATGGTTACAGTTTTGGTCAAATACCTACCTCAAAACAATAATAGCAGAGGATCTCACTATCAAAGATCGACACATTTTAATTTTGGAAGTTGCTCTATTCCACCAGACAAGATTAGATACAGTCAAAAAATAAATAAAGTGCTAGAATAACTTAGCGGGCCAGGCAACAATCCTGGAGAACATGAACAGGCAACATATCATGTCGAGATCCAATGCTGCTCTCTCTCAGATGCAGCTAGTTAGTAGAAAATTCCTTCCATGCTTTAAAAATTATCTTTGCCTTTAAAGTACTTTATTGTACCCACTTTGGTTTATTGAACTGTTCAAATTAGATTCAATAATTAAGTTTTAATCTTGCTTCTTCTAATGACAAATCACTCGATTTATAGATTTTGTCTACATTTTAAAATTGGACTGGAAGGTCTCAACCCTAGCATCATACAGTGATGTATTGCATCATGCAGAAAAAATGGATAGCCCTGTGGGAGGAAAAGCAAGAGGTTCTAGTACAGTCATCATAACAGATTGACAGAATGAAAATAGCCACCCGAAGCAGAACATAACATGCCACAGAAATAACATGTTACTAGCTAAGACAAGTTAGCAACCTGAAACACAATTGAACAGGAAAAAATGGTTTATAGGAAAAAATATCACACAGAAAAATAAATGTGAGGTGAGGAATGAGTTACCAAAGAGAGGCAGGCTAGAACGGAACTTGGGCAGTAATGTCAAGAGCACACAGAACTCTGTAACTTGAGTTTAGGCTTAAAGAAAATGAAGGTCAGAGAAGAAATAAGATTAAAGTGGAATTAGTGAATCTAATTTAGCAGTTCAATAATCCAAAGTAGGTACAATAATGTACTTTTAAAGCTAAGAGAATTTTTTTAATAGGTTTTTAAATTGTAATTTTTTGTTTGAATGGAAGATCTTTCATTCTATTTTAAGAATTATTTTATTTTTCTCCATTACAAAATTGGAACTTAAACATTTCATTGTAGTTATAATCAAAATAAAATCCTTAAATTTAAGAAAAAAACCTGTGAACAAATTATTTACTCAGTATTAAACTATTTACCACAAATGACCGATGGACCTTTTAAATAATGCTATAATAGATGTTTGCTTATCTGTTTTTAGATTAAAAAAATATCATGTGACCAAATTCAATACTGCTTTGGTGGTGACTTCATAATTTACAGTATTACATTTGTTTTTCAGTTTGTCATAAATGTTTGGTTCTTGGGTTTTGATCTGAATAATTAATATGTTGCAAATAATTATCAAATAATCTTTTTTCCTGATCAAAGTTGCAGGAATTTCAAAATGTATGCCAATAATCACAGATCTTAACATGCTCAATGCTCCAAAATGATCCATGCGACTGCTTTTTCCATAATTTCCCCACTTCCCTTCTGCATTCAAGCTTCTACATTAATCGTCCGTCTCTTAAGATGTTTGAACAATCATCTCAGCTACTTGTCTACTTTTCTTTGACAGGTTTCATCCCTGATAGTATTTGGATTGCCAGGTACCAAATTCATCCTTTGTGACTGTGATGCACCTCCTCTCGTCACATTCAACCTCTCAATGTGTGATATGACTACTTATGCCACAGTCCAGGATTTCCCATCCAATTGTTCTCATATGTTTGCAGTTGGCAAACAATGCTTTCACATAACCACCA
The DNA here is from genome assembly GCA_035221665.1 of Okamejei kenojei. Lineage (NCBI taxonomy): Eukaryota > Metazoa > Chordata > Chondrichthyes > Rajiformes > Rajidae > Okamejei > Okamejei kenojei. The sequence goes on along the minus strand of CM069131.1, from coordinate 34,814,912 downwards.
ACAGCATTATTTTCAACTCAAGCATCATCATTTCTGGAATCCATGAATGTTTGACTATTGATCATGTATGTTTTAACTCTCCCTCCCATTCCCACACTGACCTTTTTGTCCTGGGCCTCTTCCACTGTGAGACCATATGCACATTTAAGGAACAACACCTCATATTTTGCTTCGGCAGCTTACAACCCAGCTATTGATTTCTCTAATTTTAAATAACCCATGCATTCCATGTCTCGCCAGCCTTCCCCCACCCTAAACATCCTGCTAGTTTCACTGTTTGTATCCCTTTGTTATCAGCTCCACAGCCAACAATGGAGCATTGTGGGTTCCTTGGTCATAGGTGCTGGCTCTGATTCATTCTGTACCTATTCATACCTCTAGATTTCCTCTTCCCAACTCTCAGACTGAAGAATGGTCCTTTTCTCCAGAGATGCTGCCTGACCCGCTGAGTAACTTAAGCATTTCATGTCCGCCTTCGGTGTAACCAGCATTTGCAGTTTCGTTCTACACACCTTATTCACATCAATATATTTCTCCCAATCACATCTGTTCTAATTCTGTTCAATAGCCTCTTGTTGAAGGCCTGAAAAATCACAAAATCTATGTATTCTGCTAACCACAATATTAAAAAAATCTAACAGATTAAACATTCTTCAGAAATACTTATTGGCTCTGTCTAATCAATTATCATTTTCTAAGTATCCTGATTATATTTCCTGAATAATAGTATTTTCTTCAATATAAATGTCAGGCTAACTGGTCGTTAACATAGAAACATAGAAAATAGGTGCAGGAGGAGGCCATTCGGCCCTTCGAGCCACCATCGCCATTCAATGTGATCATGGCTGATCGTCCCCAATCAATAACCCGTGCCTGCCTTCTCCCCATATTCCTTGATTCCACTAGCCCCTAGAGCTCTATCTAACTCTCGCTTAAATCCATCCTGTGATTTGGCCTCCACTGCCCTCTGTGGCAGGGAATTCCACAAATTCTAAATTTTCTGAGTGAAAATGTTTTTTCTCACCTCATTCTTAAATGGCCTCCCCTTTATTCTAAGACTGTGGCCCCTGGTTCTGGACTCGCCCAACATTGGAAACATTTTTGCTGCATCTAGCTTGTCCAGTCCTTTTATAATTTTATATGTTTCTATAAGATCCCCCTCATCCTTCTAATCTCCAGTGAATACAAGTCCCGCCATCCCAGGGATCAATCTCGTACTGCACGACCTCAATCACAAGGATGTCCTTCCTCAAATTAGGAGACCAAAACTGTACACAATACTCCAGATGTGGTCTTACCAGAGCCCTATACAACTGCAGAAGAACCTCTTTACTCCTATACTGAAATCCTCTTGTTATGAAGGCCAACATTCCATTAGCTTACTTCACTGCCTGATGTACCTGAACGCCAACTTTCAGTGACTGGTGTACAAGGATGCCCAGGACTCGCTGTACCTCCCCCTTACCTAATCTAACCCCATTGAGATAATAATCTTCCCCCTTGTTTTGCCGCCAAAGTGGATTACCTCACATTTATCTATATTATACTGCATCTGCCACGCATCTGCCCACTCACTCAACCTGTCCAGGACACCCTGCAACCTCCTAAAATCCTCATCACAGTTCACACTGCCACCCAGCTTTGTGGCATCTGCAAACTTGCTAGTGTTGCTCCTAATTCTCTCTTCGAAATCATTAATATATATGGCAAAGAGTTGTGGCCCCAACACCGAGCCTTGCGGCATTCCACTCGCCACTGCCTGCCATTCTATAAAGGACCCGTTCACTCCTACTCTTTGCTTCCGGTCTGCCAACCAATTTTCTATCCACTGTCAACACCCTACCCCCAATACCATGTGCTCTAATTTTAGTCACCAGTCTCCCGTGCGGGACCTTATCAAAGGCTTTCTGAAAGTCTAGATACACTACATTCACTGGCTCCCCTTCATCCATTTTACTTGTCACATCCTCAAAAAATTCCAGAAGATTAGTCAAGCATGATTTTCCTTTCATAAATCCATGCTGATTTGGACTAATCCTTTTACTGTTATCCAAATGCCCCATTATTACCTCTTTAATAATTGACTCCAGCATCTTTCCCACCACCGAAGTCAGGCTAACTGGTCTGTAATTCCTCGTTTTCTCTCTCGCTCCCTTCTTGAAAAGTGGGATAACATTAGCTATCCTCCAATCCATATGAACTGATCCTGAATCTATTGAACATTGGAAAATGATCACCAATGTGTCCACTATTTTCAGAGCCACCTCCCTGAGGATCCTGGGATGTAGACCATCAGGCCCAGGGGATTTATCATCCTTCAGTCACATTAGCCTACCCAATACTATTTCTTGCCTAATGAAAATGTCTTTCAGTTCCTCTACCCCCTTAGATCCTCTGTTCTCCAGTACATCTGGGAGATTGTTAGTGTCTTCCTAGTGAAGACAGATCCGAAGTACCTGTTCAACTCTTCTGCCATTTCCTTGTTGCCCATAATTATTTCACCCGTGTCTGCCTTCAAGGGACCCACATTTGACTTTGCTATCCTTTTTCCCTTAACATATCTAAAGAATCTTTTACTGTCCCTCTTTATATTTCTGGCCAGCTTCCCCTCGTACTTCATTTTTTCAACCTGTAATGCCTGTTTTGTTTCCTTCTGTTGTCCTCTGAAGGTTTCCCAATCCTCTGGCTTCCGGCTACTCTTTGCTGTGTTATACATCCTTTCTTTTAGTTTTATTCTATCCCTAACTTTTCTTGTCAGCCACAGTTGCCGCCTACTCCCCTTAAAATCTTTCTTCCTTTTTGGAATGAAATGATCCTGCATCTTCCAGATTATGCCCAGAAATTCCTGCCATTGCTGTTCCACCGTCATTCCTACTAGGATCCCTTTCTAGGCATAATCCAGTCTACCTTGGCCAGCTCCTCCCTCATGCCTATGTTTCTCACCAGATGACTCTTGTAATTCTACTTTCCTAATCATTTTCTGATTTTCCTTTGATAAATTCTGAAATTCTCGATCAGTGCTTTTTTTAATAACTTTATACACATTTTCCTTTGAACTGGTGCTATAATTAATAATTAAGCAGAACCTCCTTCTTCAATCTTACCTATCTCATTGGTTCAGATAGACATGACCAAAGAGGCATGACAACTGGATCATGCTCCTCCTACTCCCAGGTTTCTCTCCAGCTCATAGGGTGTGTCCTAAAACCCGGCACTGGGCAGACAACAGAGCCTTTTGGAATCATGCTCACACCTGTAGAGGCCAGCACACCTATTCTCTTAACTCTGAAATTCATTCCATGTCTTACTGCATTTCTTGAAACATACCTCCTTGACCAGACTTTAGACTGTCTGCCTCAATAGGTGGCTTTGCTCAAATTTGTTCCATGATGTTCCTGTGAAGTCGCATGCGACAGCTTTGCTGTGCATAAATTGCAATATAAATACAAGCACACCACCAATGTTCCGGCACCTAGTTTAATCAGGACAAAATTACAAGAGAGCACTTGAAATTCCACAAACCACCAGACTAAAATAAAAGCGGTAGAGTTGCTGCCTTACAGCACCAGAGACGGGGTTCGATCTTGACCGCAGGTGCTATCTGTATGGAGTTTGTACATTCTCCTTGGGACCTGCGTGGGTTTTCTCTGGGATCTCTGGTTTCCTCTCACTCTTCAAACACATACAGGTTTGCAGGTTAATTGGCTTGGTATAATTGTAAATTGTCCCTAGTGTGTAGGATAATGTTAGTGTGCGGTGATCGCTGATCGGCATGGACTCGTTGGGCCGAAGGGCCTGTTTCTGCACTGTATCTCTAACCTAAATTAAACTAGTTCACTGGGCAGCCACAGATGACATTGCGTGGGGCGCCTGCTCTTTTGGGATATGTACCTCCATCCCGAAAGAGTTAATCGTTTATATTATTACAATTATTTATGTTTCTGGCAATCCATGGTGCTTTAGCTATATGGGAGGAGTATAATTAGTGGGTTAGAGGTGTATTGTTGAATTATTATTACATGACCACTGTTGGTCAGACACAATGGATAATCGGGCAAGACTCTGGAACCAAAGCTGTCAAATTGGTTGTGTACCTGCAGTTGAAATAATTGAGATTGTTCAAGCTGAGCCACAAAACCAATTTATAATTTGAACCCACAGCATCTTTTCAGACTCTCGATCTTCGTACTGAGGCATATTATTTCTACTAGTACTAGTTCTTTTTGTACACAGGCGCACTGGTGTCTGTCTTCAAAATATCTATCCATCTATGTTTTTGCGATCTCAAAGCAATGTTTCCAGCGTTCTTCCTGCCAGCCTCTGATCTGCTGTATTTCTTAAGCTTCAGGTTGTCCAAAACTGAACTGCAATGTACGTTCCTCATAAATGGAACATTTTATTTTCCCTTGCCTTACAAAGGTTGTATTGAGTAGAGGGCTGATGGATGTGAGACATTCTGTACCACACAACAAAATATTCACACAATAGTGACTAGGCTGTGGTTAGCAGATATGGAATCTGTCCACCAACAACCTGTGCAAGATTGGTTCCATTATTACCTGCTACCAAAGATTCATGTCAAAATCACAATGGGGTGTTCAATATTGTCAATGTTCAATGCACAGCAGCTGTTATTTTGCTCAATAGACGCATGGATAAAAACACCATATCTGAATATTTAATTATAAATCTTAAACTCCAGAGAACATAACAAAATTGTTAGCTGAAAAATAATATTAAATTGATGCATTTTATTAACTTCAAACTGTGAATGCATCAATGCAGTATATAATAAATAAAAGCACAGGGGTAACAAAACAATTTGTGGATCAAAAGGCTCAAATTCCACATAGAACATTACATATAAAGGAATAATTTGAAGTGTGGTTTGATATTATGAATAGTATGCAGGTGAGTGAAGCCAATTGTCCTGTTCATACCCTATTCTAATAAGTCAATATATAAATTATTGATTTATTTAGTCTGATGCTCACTGGTTCACAGCTTCAGCCTTCTGTCAGTCTCCACTTAAAACTCCTGATGGGTTTCAGCTTCAAATGCGCCCGTATTGAAGTGGCAAAGCCTTCCTCACCAGAGTGCAGATTTGCAAGGGTGCCCTTCACTTTATCCGCACAAGTTATGATCATACTCCTGGTTATCAATTGAATCCCAATCAAATAAATTATTATAAATGTTTATTTAAATTAAACATGATTATGATGGGAAAAATATTATATGTAATCACTGTTCAATTTTAATATTATAGAAGAATAAAGTATTTTGATATGGCACAGCCAGCTTCGTGCTAATGGTTTCAGAACACTTTCTTCCCGGGAAGTTCTGTTAAAGTTGACCCTGTCTGGGACTGTGTGGCTGTGAGTATTATTGTAAGGGAAACTCTATTCGTTTTATACAATTGAAATATATCTCAGGCTTATGAAATTTAATAAATGTCAAGAAATTCTACTGTGTCACCAAACTTTATTTTACATATTATGCATTACTTCAGAAATTGAAAATAGATAATTAAAACCAAAGGCAGTTCCAGTAGGCACAGGTATATTCAATTGCATGTGTTTCTCACGTGCCACCTGCCCTTATTCTACTTTGCACTGAATGTCAAGGATTTGGGAGATGCTCTGTCAATTACTGGGAGCAGTGCTTCTTGTATAGTGTACATGCTGAAGCCGTGGTACATTGAGTCATGTAGAGTGTTTAGATTGGCAAGGTGTAGTTTTGTCATGAATGGCTCAACTTCTTCAGTGCTATTGGAGTTGCACCTTCGCTTTCTCATTTATAGGCCAAGCATCATGCAAATTTTGAAAATAAATCAAGGGCTCCTTTGAAGGTCAAGTGGTTATTTATTAGCGCAGAAAACAATCAAAGTAAAAATGCAGTGTACAGATCTGTTTTTACTGTGGTAAAAGACATGAAGATCAGGAAATTTGGGCCATTCAATGGAACTGTGAGTATTACAGTTGAGGAGATGTTGAACATCCTAAGGCAGATTAAAATTGGTTAATATTAGGAATTGCTGTCGATTGAGAAAATGTCTGCAGTTTATTGCAATAATATTGTGGAGCCATACAACACGGAAACAGACTTTTCCACCCAGTATAAATCTCAGACTGCATGACTCTATGATGGCTCCACAATTTTATTGCAATAAACTACAGACATTTTCTCAATCGACAGCAATTCCTAATATTAACCAATTTTATCACCACAGTAGAAACATGGAAATAATAAATGCTTGGCTTTCTATAGTCAATACTTCATGACACCGCACACATGCCTAAAACAACTCACATTGTAATTTCAACTGACATGAAATTCCTTTGAAGATTCATCGTTCAAAGATAACGAGTTTCACTTTCTTCTGCAGGTGGCACCATTATATGCATTACTATTACAAGGACATGAGGTGGCTTCCTAATTGGCTTATGAATAATAACAATTACATCCCCCAGGAAACTGGTTAGGTTGATGGAATCACATGGGATGGAACAATTTTCAAACAACTTAATATAATGTTTACCCCAAGGATCAAATTATTTTAAAATAATAGAGCTACCTGAGGCTAATCTTCAAACAGAAAATACAGGAACTACAAGAGAGAGTTGCATTCACAACGGACATAACAGTTGATCGCAACATCATCAAAATGTGGCGAGGATTAAGAATTGGAGGAGAAAAAAAATCTGAGAGACACAATATGCGACTTCTATCATATTTTCCCCATTGAAATTAAATACTTCTCTGGGCAAGTCAAATTTATTGTTACATGCATAGGTAAGATGAGGTGCAGGTCCAATGAAAATATTACTTGCAGCAGCATCACAGACAATAGACACAAACATAAATTATACATAAAGTATGCATACTGTATATTCTACAAGGCAATGAAAAGAAATAGGCAAAATAGAACAAAACATTCATGCAAAAATAGACTCTTAGAAAACATGCTTGCTTGCAATAGCCCTAGATTCTGACCGGCTGAGTTACTCCAGCACTGTGTCTTTTTCTGTAAACCAGCACTGCAGTTTCTTGTGCTTCACTCTAGAGTCATAATGCCTTCCCACATTTATCACTTTTTGGAAAAAAATATGGGAGCTGGCAAATCATGTATCAAATTCCTTCCCTGCATGCTTCAAAACATTTGAAGGATGAGGTGGGAAACAAGGGCCGAAACTTACTGGAACTGTCAACTGTACTATGTCAAGTTGTCAGCGTCTGATGCCCAGTGCCACTGAGTTATCGACTCCTCTACGAATGGAAAGTCTGGAACTTTCTCGCTGTTCGTTGCCAGGGATTGCTGCTCTCTGAAGCTGAACACATCAGGAAGTCCAGCACTGGAGCATAAACATGCTGCAATTTCACTGCATATAGGGTGGAGAACCTAAGAGCTTTACCTGGCTAGGTTAGAGTTGATTGACAAACATCAAGTCCATTCAATGGAATGGAAAGGACGGAGAAGACAACATATGTTTTTGTTCATTAACAATTTGTTTAAACGCTTTTGATAATTTAAATGTTTTTAAAAGTACATTAAAAATTAGCTATTTTCTTTTATTTGTCCATTATCAGCATGGTGGCGCAGCAGTAGATTTTCAGCCTTACAGCTGTAAGGAATATGCACCTTCTCGCCGTGATCACATCGATTTTCCCCGGGTGCTCTGGTTTCCTCTCACACTCCAACAACGTACAGGTTTGTAGGTTAATTGGCTTTGGTAAAGATTGTAAATTGTCCATAGTGTGTAGGATAGCGTAAGAGTACGGGGTATCACTGGTCGGCATGGACTCGGTGGGCCGCAGGACCTGTTTCCATGTTGTATCTCTAAACTAAACTAAACTAAACTAAACATGATTTATGATGCACGTGTTTATCCACCAGGGATTGTCATTTGAGGTCTTCTTGCAGAAGTTACTTAATAATTCACAATAATTAAGCGTAGAAAACACTCTGTTTTTTAACCTTATTTTTACTGAGCTCCAGAGTGTATTACACAAAAGTGTATAGGACATGTTATGCCTATGATGGACTACTGAAAACCCCCACCTCACAATAGGTGGCTTTTTGGTGATCCTTTCTTTCCCTCTTTGCTGATTGTTTTTCAATCCCTAATTTGATTACTTTAATTATTATGCTTTCTCCATCATGCATTATAACCAGTATATGGGAGGGATAAAAGATATGTCAGCATCTTTCCTGAGCCTTAAATCATTCAGAGACTCTTGAGTAAATCTGAAACTCCTGTCCCTCTACTCTGAAAGCCATTCCTTTGTCAATATTCTCTCAATCAAATTATTGCAACCAGATACATACTTTATTGTATTATTCCCTAAGCAAAGCATTCCCATTTTTTATTCTCAACTCAAACCGTAAAGTTAGCCCCTAACATCTCTTGTTTAAGAAAGAACTGCAGATGCTGGAAAAACCCTAATTGCAGCCCACCACCGGAGAAATCCAGGCTCTGATTTCAAAAAAAAAATGGCTGAACAGGAACAAGGCCCAACTGAAGCCTCGGCCTCAGGTAGGACACAGTCCCTTGAAGATGTGTTCAAAAAATCGGGGGGAAAAAAATCGGAACTGGAAGAACTTAAAAAAAATTTTATGCACGAAATGGCAGAATTAAAGAAAGAATTGCAAGAAGTGAAGTCTGAATTAAAGGTGGAACTGGAAAAAATGAACTTTATGGAAGAAATAAAGAAAATTAAGATTGAGATGAGGGAGTTAAAATCTGAAATTAATCTCTTGGCCACGGATTTATCAGAGAAGCTCCGAAAGGAAATTACTGAACTTGTGACTGAAAAATTTGAAAGTATAATGGAAGAGCTGCATGAAAAAATTGAAACAAAAGTGGAAAAAGAAATGGAACCAGTGCTGGAAGAAATGGTGTTACAATCAACAACCATAAAAGACTTGAGGGTAACAGCCCAAACAAATGCTCAGACTATGAAAACGATCGTCAGAGAGAGTCAACGACTATCTGACTTACTGGCTAAAGTTACTGATAAATGTACTGAGCTGGAAGGACGCCCAGAGAAGGCAGAATCTAAGGATTGTAGGTATTCGAGAGGGGAGAGAAAAGAATCAAGACACCCGAGAATTTACTGCAATCTTATTACAAAAGGTTTTATCTTTGGAAGAAAAAACCTTTGATAGACCAAGCACACAGAGTTACGAGACGTTACACAAAGGCAACGGTGACCCTCCAAGACAAATGATAATCAAAGTCCATTATGATTATGTTTTGGAAGATATGATGAAAAAAGTGGTAAAAAGCAGAAATCTTAAATAACGAAGAAGACTCAATCAGTATCTACCGAGACTATCCAGAAGTGGTCTCTAAGAAACGGAATGTGTTTAATGAAACCAAAAGCATCCTGAGGCAAGTGAAGAATCTGAAGTACACTCTGAGATACCCAGCAACACTCCGAGTCACTTACAATCAGGAAGAGCATCACTTCAAAAATCCAGAAGACGCATTTAAATTTGCCCAAAGGATTAAGGCCAGCGAGGAAGATTGAATGAAACCTTTACAGTTGAATCAAAGGAACAATTAATCTGCATTTCCAAGATTGGCTGAAGATTATAATAAACTATGGACTTATTTCATCCAAAGAAGACGGACAAGGAGACGGATGGGAGAATCAAGAAGATCTGGATTGAAGACTGTTCTATGAATACTAATATTTAGAATAGTAATGCTACTAACCTAATAATTAACATATATTAACATACAACAATATATATTAAATCTAACACACTGGTATTGTTAATAATTAGAGTTAATAATTGTTGACTATTGACTATTGATTGTTGACTGTTGACTATTGATTGTTGATCATTGATTGATAATTAATAATTAATTATAACCGACTAACCTAGAATTAAGTAAATAGTAAATATAAATATACATCTTATTTTAACTTTTTTTTTTCTCTTTCTCGCTTCTATATGTTTATATTATTATAATTTTCTATTAAGTACCACGCATATATACCATTGTACCTGATTATGAACTTTTTATATATCATAGTTTAATATCCCCGGTTTTAACAATAATCTCTTTTTTTTGTAATATTAATTTACTGAATCATGGAGATGGTTAATATTTAACATTCAACACGGAAGTCCTTAGACTGCTAGCCATGTTAGTATGGCTAACACTAACTACACACTTACTAGATGTAGTTCTTTCTTTCTTTGAGCACTCTACTAATCTTTTAAACCTATCCCTTTTTTACTATCATTTCTAATTATTACTATTATTACTTTTTATCTGAGTGGAATCATCAATTAATACAAAGGAGATATATATATGAGAGAAAATCAAGAGTCTTGGAATTTGTCTGTTCAGGTTCAGGTGTTGGGTCTGGTGTGTCGAGCTGTACCATCTGCTCTGGTACACATCTCTTTAGATAAATGATGCAAGATTTACATATAAATATGGGGAATGGAGGAATAACGTTTTGTAGCTGGAATGTTAAAGGTATTAATGAACCAATTAAGAGGGGTAAGGTATTAGAATATTTAAAAGCACTCAAAACAGACGTTGCGTTTATCCAAGAGACACACTTGAAAAAAGAGGCAGAATATAGACTAAAAGCCAAATGGATTGATAAAGTATATCACTCTTCTTTTACACACAAATCTAGAGGTGTAGCAATATTAATTCGTAAAGGTACTGCATTTAAACATACTTCAATAATAACAGATATTGATGGTAGATATATTATTGTAATAGGAGAATTATATACACAAAAGGTGATTTTTGTTAATATATATGGCCCAAATTTTGATAGCCCGCGATTTTTTAAAAAATTATTTAATACAATCCCAGAATTATCACAACATAATCTAATAATTGGAGGAGATTTAAATTGCACACTTGACCCTTATTTGGATAGATCATCAAAACAACGAAAACTTAAATCACACTCCAGTGAGTTAATAAATGCATATATAGACACCAGTAATATTAAAGATGTATGGAGATTGCAAAATCCAACAGGACGCGAACACTCATTTTACTCAGCCGTGCATAAAAGTTATTCAAGAATAGATTATTTTTTGGTAGATTTAAAACTTATTCCACTTACGTATAATTCAAATATCATAATATTATAATCTCAGATCACGCACCATTAACTTTTAAGATGAAACTAACGGGTAAAATGGATAAACAAGATAATTGGAGATTTAATCCACAAATTTTAAAGGACAAAATAACTCAAGAATATATTACAAAACAGATCAAGATCTTCTTTGAAACAAATGATACACCTGAAATATCATCATCCCTCTTATGGGAAACTTTTAAGGCCTATGTTCGGGAATTATGATATCTTCTCAAGTATTTTATAATAAAGAGAATAGGAAGCTACAACAGGCATTGGAAAGAGAGATTAAACAATTAGATACAGAGAATGCCATTAATCCATCTACGACCAACCATAATAAAATTTTTGCATTGAAATATAAACTAAATAAAATACATTCAGATCAAGTTGTAAAACTATACCAATATACCAAACAAACTCAATTTGAATTCGGTGATAAACCACATAAACTACTGGCTCGTCAGTTAAGAAAACTGGGAAAGGAGAAAAATTAATATATAGGATCAAATCAGATAAAGGAGAATTACTAACACAAACTAAAGATATAAACGAAAGAATTTTTTGCAATATTATAAAAATTTATACTCAGCTAAAACAAAAGAAAAATCGTATAGGAGTAGAAACATTTTTTGAAAAATTGTAATCTAAATGGACTAGATTTTAGAAGATAGGGAATTATTAAATGTCGAAATAACTACTAAAGAAATTGAAAGAAACTATTAGATCATTAAAAAATGGTAAAACTCCAGGACCAGATGTATTGGAGCAGAATTTTATAAAATATTTTATGACATGATAGCCCCACGTTTGAAGACACTATATGAACACATTTACACACAACAGAAATTACCAGATACATTAAATGAATCTAATTATAACCCTTATACCTAAAATTAGATAAAATCTCGATGACCCAGGGTCATATAGAGCTATATCTCTTTTAAATACTGATTCAAAAAATATTAACAAAAATATTAAGCACAAAGATTAAACAAAGTGATTAATAAATTAATTCATTCAGATCAAACGGGATTTATACCAAAACGATACTCTTCAAATAATTTGAGAAGATTAATTTAATATTATATACTCGAAAAAGAAGTATTACGAAGGATTTATCAATTATCTCGTTGGACGCAGAGAAAAGCTTTTGATCAGATTGAATGGTCTTATTTATTTTCGGTTATGGAATCTTTTCAATTGGGAGAGAGAGTTTATAACATGGGTTTAATTACTATATACTAGACCAAACAGCTAGAATATTAATTAACCAAGTGTTTAACAACTAAATTTAACTTATTCGAGGTTGTAGACAAGGTTGCCCTTTATCTCCACTACTGTTTGCACTTGCAATAGAACCATTAGCAAAATCTGTGAGATCAACCCTGAAATATATGGATATGAAACTAAAGAAACTGAAAATAAAATCTCATTGTACGCAGGATGATGTATTACTTTATATCACAAAACCAGAAATTAGTCTTCCTAACTTGTTTAGATTTAATAACCCAATTTGGATCGTTTTTTCCAGGATATAGAATTAATTGGAATAAAAGTGAACTTATGCCAATAATGGGAAATAATTTACATATATTACAACAATACCCTTTTAAGATTGCAAATGAAAAAATTAAATATCTTGGAATTTATGTAACAAAAAGATATTAATTCATTATTTAAATCTAATTTTTTACCCTTATTGAATAAACTATTTAAGAATATTCAATATTGGAAAAACATTACCTATTTCAATGTTAGGTAAGATTAACGCGATTAAAAATGATTTTTCTTCCACAACTACTATACTTGTTCAAATGATCCCGATATATCTTCCTAAAAATTTCTTTAAGAAAGTGGACTCCATGGTTACTAATTTTATTGGGAATTATAAGAATCATAGAATAATTAAAAAGCAACTATGTAAATCAAAAATAAATGGTGGCTTTGCACTGCCTAAATTTTATGTTTTATTATTGGGCAGTTAATATAAAAAATATGAATTTTGGCTGGGTGAATTAGATAAACAACCAAATTGGTTAAAGATGGAAAAAGAAGACTGTACCCCGTTTGAAATTGGTTCGATTTTATTTGCTAATACTCCAATACATAAGAAATCTTATAAAGAAAATCCATTAATAGAAAGTGGAATACGTATTTGGAAACAAATAAAAAAAAACATTAAAATTACAGAATATACCACTAGCTCTTCCAATAGTAAACAATATTTCTTTTTAAAACCTTCACTGATGGACAAAGGTTTCTTAAAATGGAAGAACTACGGAATAAATAAGATTGGTGATCTTTATAGGGAAAATTTATTTCTCTCATTTCAGGAATTACAACAAAATTATGGATTACATTTTAAAGAATATTTTCGATATCTTCAAATTAGAGACTATGTTAAATCAAATACACTGGATTTTAGGAATAGAAAGACAGAAATTTTAGATGAATGTTTTAAATAAACATCCGGAAATACTGAGAAATTAATATCATATATTTATAATATTTTATTGGAAAATGATTTACCAAATACGGATAAATATAGACAAGCATGGGAAAATGAACTAGGTCAAGTAATCAGTAGAGAAGTATGGAATGAAAGTTTACAATATATACATCATTGTTCATTAAATGCTAGACACTCCTTGATACAATTTAAAGTTATACATAGATACATCTCTCAAAGTCCCAAATTAAATAGAAATTTTCTCAAATGTGTCTGCAATATGCGATAAGTGTCAACAATTAGAAGCTAATTTAAACGCACTCATTTACAAAATGTATAAAAATCAGTAATTTTTGGATAGAGATTTTTAAGATAATCTCAACTGTAGTTAATGCCAAAGTTAACTCCAGACTCAAAACTAATTATAATTGGGAATACTGGAAAACAAACCAGATATTAACAACACAACAAAGAATTTTTTATCGGTTTAATAGTTTAATAATCGGTAAAAAATTAATACTAAGATTTTGGAAAGGTCCTACTTCCCCCACAACTAAAATGTGGATTACAGAAATGTCGGAGACATTGCACTTGGAATGATTTAAGGCTTGCCCTGATGGACAGGCTGGACCAGTTCAGAGGAAATATGGTCTCCATTTTATTGAATATTTAAAGGGTTAAGATGGTCCAGTTCGAAGCCATGACGGAAGCCTGAATGCATGAATGGATGAAGAATTATAGACAATAGTTCATAAAATATCTCCATTGAAGAATACCTTGTTTAATATTCCACTCAATCAGTTTATCTCTCTCTTTTTTTTCATTTCTTTTTCTCAACTGCTATATAAAATAAAAAAGAAAATTATAGAAGTACAAATAAGATTGACTGTTAATTTTAAAAATATTAAGAATGTATGTGACGTTAATATTTTCCTTTGTTTTAAAATTGAAATCTTATATTTCTTCTTAATATGTAATTACTTCTAATAAAAATATCTTACAAAAAAAAAAAAAAAGATGCTGGAAAAATTGAAGGTACAAAAAATGTTGGAGAAACTCAGTGGGTGAGGCAGCATCTATGGAGAGAAGGAATAGGCAATGTTTCGGGTCGAGACATGCTGAGTTTCTCCAGCAATTTTTGTCTACCCTAACATCTTTTTGTCATCACCAATACACTAGTTATCAGTGCATCCTCCACCCTCATGTTCAATATCATGTATCTTTGGCCAAAGAGATTATGTCATGTTTCCAGTTGTGTCTGCTATTTCTCAAATTTCCTCTGACCATAAAGCAAACTTCTCCAAGGCTGCCCTTACCTTAAATATGCATTTCCTTCTAGATTCAATCCTATCTTGTCTTTCATCATTTTTACACACTCTCTCCTACATCATCTTGCCCATTTGACCTCATCTTGCACTTGGACCTACTTATAACAAAACTCACTTCCCTTTCCTGGCCTCCTTATTAGCTGACATTGTTCATATTCATCATAAAGGAGTTCCTTTCCCTATCAAATGAACTGTGAATTACTGCTCCCCTCAAAAGAAACTTGCATAACACTCCAACAGCACGGCTCTCCCGACAACAGCTTGATCCAAAATTCTCTATTGTCTTGTGGCCTCTATAATCTATTCCCCTCCTCTCTGCAATTCGATTCTTCATTCATTATAGCCCTTGTGCCATGGGAATAAAACATCTTTTATCAAAGTTACAAATATCAATCCATGTCACCATGATAGTAATAATATCTCCTTATCCTTCTCAACCTTTCCGCAAAATCACTAGAAAAGCATAACATAACAAGAGCAAGATCATTGAAAATGCTACTCTTGTCATTTCCAGGAATTATCCAAAACCATGTTAGATTTCAACCCAACTCACCACAGTGTTGGCTGTGGCATTTATTAAAGAAAGACATTTCATGGTGGTAGAAAATCAGCACATAATCTGTGTAAAACCAGTCTCAACTGTTATTTCTTCGGTGTACAAGTGCACTAATTATATGTTAACATTTGCTCACATGCTCCTAATTATGTCACTGTGGCAATGATTAGACACACTATGGACATTGGGTTTGAGAGGATGGACAATTCCTCAGGCCCTCCGGTTATTGAGAGAGGCAGGAGAGAAGATGACTGGGACATTCATGGAGATCTTTGTATCCTCGCTCAGAACAAGTGAGGCACCAGAGGATTGGAGAGTGGACAATGTTGCTCTCTTGTTTAAGAAGGGCAAGAACAATAATCTAACAAATTATAGGCCAGTGAGTCTTACAACAGTGGAAAGGAAGCTATGGGAGAGGATTCTTAGGGATAGGATTTACTTGCATTTGGAAAAGCATGGATTTATGAGTGTAGTTAGCAAGGCTTAGTATGGAACTTAGTTTGTATCTTACAAACTTAACTGAGGAAGTGAAAAAGATGATTCGTAAGGATAGGGAAGTGGATCGTATCTACAGGGACTTTAGTAAGACATTTGACAATTCCCCCATTGTAGGCTATTTAGCAGACTGGATTCACAATTTGCTTGGTCATAGAAGACAGATTGCAGGGATTAAGGTATGTCTCGCTGAATAGGGATCTGTCGCCTTTGCAATACCACAGGGATCAGTGCTGGGACCTGTGATGTTTGTGATATATGGGCTGGTTAATAAATCTGTAGGTGACACGTACAAAGGTGAAGTTGTCTTCCGGTGCAGCCATGAAGCTGTAAGGGTGCAGCATTGAGCTCCTCCCCCGTTCAAATCGCGAAAAGCCGTTTTGAGAGACAGGACCGATTTTTAAAAACTCACCGGAGCTCGTTGGCGTCGCGTAAGTGAAACGTCATCAGAAATCGGGAGTTTAACGGGAGTTTTAAATTAGCAAGGAGAAACGCTCACGAGGACCTAAGAAAGGTACTATCAAGTTTCAGGAAGTTTTGGAAACTCTGCAAACGACAGCAGAAAGCTCAGAAGAAGAGTCTTACTCCCAAGGATTTGTGTCTGAAATGGCTACAAAGGGAGAAATAAAGGAGAAGGAGGTGAAGCAAATGCTAGCAGACATGAATACTACATTGGAGAAAATGGAGATTAATCTTTCTAAAACAATTGATACTGCTTGTGGTGAGTTAAAGGAGCAGTATAATGAGCTTGATAAAAAATTAACAGGAGAATGTGCCAGAATGGAAAAAGACTATAATAAGAAACTTGATAAGATGTATGAGAACATGAAAAAGTCTGATAAGCTGATGGAAGAAATGGAGGGCAAAATGAAAGAGATGGCTTTGGAAATATTGAATCTGAAAAAGGTACAAAAATTTGAGGGGGAGCAACTCGTTAAAATGACTGATAAGTGTTTGGACTTGGAGGCAAGATCGAGAAGGCAGAATTTAAGAATTGTCGGAGTAAAGGAAGGACGAGAGGGGCGTAGATTTCATACAAGTACTTTCGTTGCTGACTTACTTAAAGAAGTTTTTAAACTGCCGGAAAAACCAAGAATTGATGTTGCACCAGGTTGGACGCTTTCTAAAAGGGACAAATGCTCCCCCAAGACAGATAATTGTGAAATTCCTCGACATTTCTTCATTGGAAAATATACTGAATAAGATTGTTCACGGGGAGAATCTTACATATTCTGTGTTCACAAAATGAATTTTGGTTGACAGGTGGCTGCAGCCCAATTGTTTGCCTCGCCTTTTTTTAAAGTTTGTGTTCACAAAATGGATTATGGTTGGCTGGTGGCTGCAGCCCAATTGTTTGCCTCGCCTTTTTAAAGAGTTTGTGTTCACAAAATGGATTTTGGTTGTCAGGTGGCTGCTTGCTGCCGAATTGTTTGCCTCGCCTTTTTAAAAGGTTTGTGTTCACTAAATGGATTTTGGTTGCAGGTGGCTGCTTGCTGCCGAATTGTTTGCCTCGCCTTTTTAAAAGGTTTGTGTTCACTAAATGGATTTTGGTTGCAGGTGGCTACAGCCCAATTGTTTGCCTCACCTTTTTAAAAAGTTTGTGTTCACAAAATGGATTTTGGTTGTCAGGTGGCTGCAGCCCAATTGTTTGCCTCGCCTTTTTAAAACGTTTGTGTTCACAAAATGGATTTTGGTTGTCAGGTGGCCGCAGCCAAATTGTTTGCCTCGCCTTTTTAAAAAGTTTGTGTTCACAAAATGGATTTTGGTTGTCAGGTGGCGGCAGCCAAATTGTTTCCCTTGCCTTTTTAAAATGTTTGTGTTCACAAAATGGATTTTGGTTGTCAGGAGGCTGCAGCCAAATTTTTTGCCTTAGCTTGGCTTTGAAAATCATTGCAACAGTTGGCTGCCAGCCCAAGAATCCATTCGGCCCACAATGTCTATACTAGCCCTCTGGAAACTAGTACCTTCCGCCTGCAATACCCATACTAGCGCAACAGAAAGCCCCCCCCCCCCCCACTGGCGAGCAATAATGGAATTGGTGGAGAGGTGGAATATTGCGTTGGTGACCAGCCCTCCCGTGTGATGTTGGGACCCAACTGGTAATAGATAAATCTGAAGAAGGGCCCTGAGTCGAAAAGTGAACTATCCATGGATGTGATATATCATACCACAAGAATTACATTTTTAATAACTATTCATATATTGTTGTCATATTTGTAAATGACTTCCGGACTCAGTACGTGATTAAAATACATCTTTTATCAGCACTGTAACTTAACAGCATGAAGGATGATTAGTTGTCAGTACATCCTGGCTGCTCCAACTGTATGTGCTGGAAAACAAGTGTTAGTATAAGTATTACAGTGGGGTGGAGTTAGAGATGCTGGCTGGCGTGTGATTGGTTAACATGCAACATCAATCGACAATATTTAAACCACATTTTACAGGGAATCTGAATTAAAAACAGCCAATACATTAAAACATTAACAACTTGCACTTACTTGGCATGTTTCTCAATGTAAAACATCGCAAAGCATTGCAAACCAAAATGTCACAGTAAAGGGCCTGTCCCACTTAAGCGATTTTTCCGGCGACTGCGGACATCCATCATGGTCGAAGAAGGTCGCCGAAAATTTTCAAAATATTGAAAATCCAGCGGTGACTAGAAAAAGGTACGACTCTTTGGGTGACTACTCACGACCAAACAGGCGTCACCACGCGACATTTTGAAAAATCAGGTCCTTAAGCCATGTAAAATGTTAATGGAGATACATAAATGTTTGGATGTTGTAATCTGTAAAATGCAGCAAATCATAGAATAATGGTTTCCTTTTAAAATTAGTTTAAGTAAAAGTTTGACAGCAGTTTTGCTGTGGAAAGAGAAACAAAGTTAATGTTTCAGATTGACAATCCTATCTGTTTCCTGCATTTTGTATGTTTTTTTTGATTTTCAGCATCTGCAGTTATTTTTTTCACGTGAACACAAGGGGAGAATTTTAATATAAAGGGACAGCATGACCAATATTTTAGGTCAGTGAGTTGAAGGACGAGTGGGAAAGTGTGATTTAATGCAGAAAAATTGTGAAGATTCTACGGAGGTACCAAAGATAGACACAAAATGCCGGAGTAACTCAGCATCTCTGGATAGAAGGAATGGGTGATGTTTTGCGTCGAGACGTCTTCAGTCTGAATAAGGGCTATAGGCTGCCTTCCCATTGAGTTACTCCAGCATTTTGTGTCTATCATTAAGTATAGAAGTTGGGAGGTCATGCTGCAGTTGTATAAGACGTTGGTGAGGCTGCATTTAGAGTATTGTGTTCATTTCTGGGCACCATGTTATAGGAAAGATGTTATCAAGCTGCAAAGTGTGCAGAGAAGATTATGAGGATGTTGCCAGGACTTGAGGGTCTGAACTACAGAGAGAGGTTTAGCAGGCCATTCTTTGCGGCACAGGAGGATGAGGGGTGATCTTATAGAGGTGTACAAAATCATGGGAGGAATAAATAGGGTAGATGCACAGAGTCTCTTGCCCGGATTAGAGAAATCGAGGACCAGAGGACGGAGGTTTGAGGTGAGGGGAGAAAGATTTAATAGGAACCTGAGGGGTTACTTTTACATGCAAAGGATGGCAGGTGTATGGAACGAGCTTCTGGAGGAGGTAGTTGAGGCAGGTACTATCAGAATGTTTAAGAAACATTTAGGCAGGTACATGGATAGGACAGGTTTAGAATGATATGGGCCAAATGCAGGCAGGTGGGACTAGTATAGATGGGACATGTTGGCCGGTGTGGGAAAGTTGGGCCAAAGGGCCTGTTTCCACGCTGTAATACTCTATGACTCTCTAATAAGAAAGAAAGGATGAAGAGCAATGCACATTGCAGGGTAGTTCATGAGTGAGAAATCTCAAAACAACGGCAGGGAAACTGTGTTTTATTATTCCCCATAGCAGAAGCATCCACGTCGCGGGGCTGGAAACTGGAAGTATCCTGAGCTAATTCTGCTACCACCATCATCTATTGTGACAAGTGATGGCTTCCACTGATTGTTGACGGAAGCTTGCGACCTTTTCAGGATGGACGACGACAGCGAGGTCAACATTTGTAACAAGATGGACACGTTAATAAGATTATTCCAAGCTATTTTAGTACACGGAAATGATAATTGTTTGTTGCCTTATTTAAAATAAGCACATTACTATGAAAGGTTCAGAAAGTCTAATCTGTCTTTGTGTGAAATGGAGTGACCTGATGGATTTAATGTCAAGTGCAGGAGAAACAATATCATGATATAGGGATTAATATTACAATTAACTAATTTTTAATTATAATTCACTTCACCTTTGAAAGGTTTTTATGCAATAAAACACTAGGTCTACATATGAGGACGATTCGCGTGAACCTGGGTTAGCTGGTTAGTCCTGTCTTAATCCCAGCCTTCCCCAGCACAAATTCAGTAACTCATCAAGGGGACTTTATTATATCAATAGATTACACTCTAGGAGAAAACATGTTTACAGCTTTCACATTGGAGAAGCAGTATACTGCTGCAATTAAATGCTGATGTTAACATGTTTCTCTGACATCTTGCAGAACCATGGGAATATTCCCAATCCATGCATGTTACTTCTAAGTACTGAAACATGGACTTTGTAAAAGGGACAAACAATTGAAAATTATGGAAAAGTCCACTAGTTTCCTACCTGCATTTGAAACGTACCATTCAATTTCAATCTTGTGATCTCCCAGAATTTAAGCAATAATTTAAGGCCCTTTCCTGGATAGTCTCCCCGTTGGATTGCAATCTTGTCGTGGTCGGATGGCTTGTGTGTCTCAGTGACCCCTAGAGCTATCCCAGCGGGAGATTCGTCTCCTGTTAGGGTCTCCCATGCTGGACAGGTTGAAGGGTAGAGGCAAGACAAAGTGCGATCCACTGGTCCTCCAGGTTGGAGGTTGAGCACAGGGCTAACAACCCTGTCTCGTAAAATCAATATGTTACGGAAACAGCAACTGAAGGAATCAACACTACTGGGCATGATGGACTTCCAGGGCTATCGACAGATGTTAGGATGAATGTCAATGGTGAAAGCCGAAGAGAACCCGACAGCATCCCAAGAAGAGCCCTGCACTGGACACCGGAAGGGAAAAGGAAAAGAGGGAAACCCAAAACCACCTGGCAACGAACTGTAGAGGAGGAAATGAAAACAATAGACCGGACCTGACCTGGGGTAGTGTCCAGAAGCTAGCCCAGAACAGACAGAAGTGGAGGACCTTTGTTGCTGCCCTACATGCCACGAGGCATAATAGGCAGTAAGTAAGTAAGCTTTCCTGGAAGTATCATGGCCGGAAAACGTCAAGCAAGGCTAGCTCGGAATAAATCGAAGTATAGTTGTATAGGACGTGTATTTTAATTAATAGCTCTGGTTTCATAATTAGCCCCAAATTGAAGAAAATGAAGCAACTTTATATTTGACTGATTTGACATTTTCAGGTTGTCTTTTTCCTTTACCCAAACTTTACTGCCATCAAAATTAAAATGACCCCAAAGCTATGCCAAGAAATCATTGTCTGCTAGTCAGAGATAAGCTTCATCTAATTAAACATATCTTTGGCACCAATGCCTAATACTTCATATCCCAACCACATATTATGCTCTGAGAATGTGATCTGCATACGAATAAGGACAATTAAGTTTGAAGCTGTTTGAAGACCTCAGGGAAGAACTCTCAGCTTTGCCAAAGTAATCAAAGATATTTTACCAATATGTTCTAAAATTCAACATGTCTACAAGCCTAAAGCTGCAGGCCCTAAGGCCAATCAGATTTAAGCAGACAGTTTGGAAAGGAAAGCAGTCTTGGAAAAATGCATGATCTGAAAATTAGTTGTGGTATACATTGTATATAAAAAAATTAAAAATTAAAACCAGAAGATTAGAAAGTGTACCTGTGCCTAATGCCCAAATTTGTATATGCATAAATGTTTTACCATGTAAATCCACAGAGCTTAAAACACACCAGTTACATTAATACATAAACAACAAATCTGTTCCCCTGCTGCAAAATATAATGCTCATTTTCAACGACACCACATTGGATTGATTGCTAATTATGGTTGCTTAATAATTCTCCCCATGTACAACCATAGTTGTATCAAATCAAATAAGAACTGATTTTGTGAAAGCTATACAGAGAACGCATTTAGTAATACCACCATTTATTTTCTATAACCTTAAACCAGTAATAAGAAAATAATTAGAAAAAGTTTCCGAGCGAGAGAATTAATCTGCACAAGGAGTGGCAGGCATTAATCAAGGTAAATCAGCAGAATTTAATTACTGAGTTTGAATTTTTTGAATGAGTGACTGCATGCATTAATGAGAGGAATGCCATTTATGTAATCTACTTGAGTATTAATAGAGCCATGGGAGAGTGTCCAAAGCTCAGAGCCTACAAGATCCAAAGGAATTTGGCAAATTGGATCCAAAGTTGATGGTGAATGAGAGGCTGAGGATGATGTTTGGGAAGGAGCCAGGTTGGAGGGGTTAATTTAGTGACTGGAAGCCTATATATATATATTACTGGGATCTGCGGTGGGACCCTTTGTGCTAGTTATATTAATGATATGAATATGAATATAGGAGATATGATTTGTATGTTTGCGGATACCAGAAAAAATGTGGTGGTGGTAGTGAGGATGTTTACCATTTGGTAAGATGTGCACAACAAAAGCAGATTGAATTTAAACCTGAAAAATGTGAGGTGATGCATTTTGACTACAAATAAAGGTAGGATTTACAGAATGAAGGGTAGAACTCTAGAAGACGGTCGAAAAGAGGGACATTTGTGCCCATATCAAAGGATTTCTGAAGGCATTCTGTAGACGCCGATTATCTGGTCAGGAAAGGAATTGGATATTTAATTATCTGAGGCATAGAATATAAGAGCAGAGAGCAGAGATGTTGGATAGACACAAAAAGCTGGAGTAACTCAGCAGGATATGCAGCATCTCTGTATAGAAAGAATGTGTGACGTTTCAGGTCGAGTTCCTTCTTCTTAAGAAGACAGTTTGGAAGACAGTCTGAAGAAGGGTCTCTACCTGAAACATCACCCATTCCAGAGATGCTGCCTGTCCTGCTGAGTTACACCAGCTTTGTGTCTCTATCTTCAGTTTAAACCAGCATCTGCAGTTCCTTCCTACACAATATAAAACATTAGTTAGGACACAGTTGGAGCTTTTCTCCTTACCAGAGGTGTCTATTACCACAGGGTATAACTTTAAGAAAGAGGTTAGTAGAGCCAATTTTAAGAAGAAAGCCCTGGATAGAGTGGATGTGGTGAACACATTTCCACTAGTGGATGCGCCTAAGACCGGAGGTCATAGCCTCAGAATTATAAGACATTCCTTTAGGAAGGAGATGAGGAGGAATTTCTTCAGTCATAGGGTGGTGAATCTGTGGAATTATTTTCCACAAAAGGCTGCGGAGGCCGTCAATGGATATTTTCAAGGCAGAGATGGATAGATTCTTGATTAGTACGAGTGTCAAGGGGTTTTGGGGAGAGGGCAGGAGAATGAGGTTGGATGAAGAGATCGATCAGCCATGATTGTGAAGCAGACTTGATGTGCCGAATGGCCTAATTCTGCTCCTGTCACTTATGACCTTATGAAGAATATTTTCCACTGAGATTTTGGTTGAATGTGGAATGTACTGCGTGCTGAGTGATAAAGGCAGATACTGCGACATCATGGGAGCATTCTCAAATGTACTGGCCAATACATCCCTCATTCACCATCAATGAAGGATTACCTGGTCAAGATCACTTTCCTTTTTCTAGATACAAGTAACATGCAAATTGCTTTCAATGATTCTTACAGTGAAATAATGGCAACAATTCAAAAGAATATCTTGTTCGCCTATAAAAAGTTTTGGAATATGTGGAATTGTAAAAGTCATCATATAAATGATCATTTTTTTTAAACTGATGAAATGTTATCCACAATAGGGCACACTGCAGCTCATCAATGTAAGTACTGCTCTAAATTAATTCAAACAAGCATTTCCTGTTCCATGTTTTGTAGTGTGATTGGCAAATGGTCAACAGTTGAGACTGAAGAAAATACACTGCTGCTTCAATAGGCAAAATATATTCAGGGCACACATGGATCTGCAGCTCATCCATCTATTTGGAGTAACAAGGTTAAGTTATCTAGTAGTACGAAACTGAGTGTCTTCCTCATTCCGCAAAGAAAACAGTTCCCAGTAGTGGCAAAATAATACTACAATGATGAATCGTGTGAAGTGCCTTTTATTTATAATGATAAACATTGAAGCAGGGGAGAAACAGGGGAGAATGAAGCAGAATATTTTTCTCACATCAGAGCAGTCATATTTTAATGAACGAGCTCTACAAATCCCACAGAGTGGGATTTCCATATTTTTATAAACTGCAAATCAACTTGTTGGTTAAATTATCTTTTCTTCCATAATAAAATATGTCTGAACTTTTTTGTTCTAGCTCTAGTATTTGTATTTAATAAACTATGGAAAGAAGAAACCTCAATTATCGTCTTAATCCATTAACAGTGGATTAAGACGATAATTGAAAATAAGGATGATATGCAGTTCTAAACAACAAAAACAGCACACAACTCCAGCTTGCTCTTCAAATTTAGGTAAAATAAGACTAGCTTGCTTTCGTATATTTGTGATACTAGTATATGTAAATTCAAATTACTTATTAAGAAACAAGGAAGTGCAGATGTTAGTTTACAAAAAAATACACAAAATGCTGGAGTAATTCAGCGGGGTCAGATAGCATTTCTGGAGAACATGGGTAAGTGACATTTTGGGTTGAGACCCTTCTTCAGGCTGAAGAAGGATCCCAACCTGAAACATCACCTATCCAAAGATGCTGTCTGACCCATTGAGTTATCCAGCACTTTGTGTTCAAATTACCTATGGCACCAATTAGTTACATTTATCTAGGTATGTGACAAAACTTACCTTCAGCGGCGCTGCAGTTCTGTCACTGGCTATGTGCGCGACTTTGGCGCCTTTGAGGGGTTAAAATGCAGTTTTCCCCTTGCCTTCCGGAGTTATATTTTCTCGGAGTGTGAGCTTTTTTTGGAGATTCGTTCCGACTGCCGGTATGTGAAAAATGTTTTTAAATCGCCCGACTATTTCAGCGCTGGAGTAAAATAAAAATTAGCTTCTAATGCTGTGAACGCTGACAACGGGGACGGATTTTATGTAGGGGACAGGTAAAGGAAAGATGTTTATTTTTACATATAAACCTGCTTGTTAAGATGACCTTAATCCAAATTTCATGTTGCGAAACGGTGATTTATTTCCCATAGGAACCGGCAGTATTTTTCCTGCCGATATGGGATTTTAATTCACTGCAACTGCAACGTTCCAATCCATCGCGTTCCGTAAAATCCCACTTGCAAGCTGATTTAAATGGCCATTAATTTACGGGATTAAACACTAAATTCCTTCAATTTGGCCTATAAATTAATGACAATGAGATTTTAAAATCATGTTATATTGTGAATTCTTGTGTGAATGTTATTTGGACAGGCTTTTTTAAATTTTTTTAAGAAATGGATAGATGTTTAGATCTAGTAGTTGAATTTTGTAATTAGCTACAATTGGGTAACTAACTAATTATATGCTCTAATTTCAGGTCATCCAAGTAAGATTGTTTCATATTTGCTTCAGAATGCTTCAATCTATAATAACTGAAAATTCTTTCAGTTCTCTTAATTTTTAAGAAAGTTATGGGCTTTTGACTGTCCTCGATCATAACTTTTGTGTTAAGTCAATGGAAAAGCAATAGGGAACAAGATGCTAATTTCCGAGTATGAAAATGGCCATATCTTTTTTAATACTGAAGATATGAAAGTGAATTAGGTGTCAAATTAAACTTCCGTTTATGCTTTATCTGATGGGTTAAATTGCAGACTTGATTTTTAAAATCTCAAAATTTTGTAACATTGCTAATTTATCTACTTTAAATTCATATTAGTTATTGTGTTTCCTTTGCCTGTCTCAAATAAATAAATTATTGTAAAGATCGGGATTAAAGACAGCTTTTTATCCATGTTGTAATATATACATTTAGTTTAGCAATGTGGTCCACCATCTCTAATTACCCTCGAGATAGTGGTGGTGAATCCTGACCCACCTGTGTGGCAAAACTACTGGTACATGTTGCAGAAGAAAGTGTGTCAGCTCTGGAAGATTTCCTGTCAGTCAAATGACTTGCCTGTCCTAGATGATGTTAACCATCTTGAGTGTTATTGGAACTGCACCCAGTCAGTCAAGTAGAAAGTAATCATCAAACACAAGTTATAAATAATGAATAAAATATTTTTTTTTAAAACAAGCGTTGTATCTTGCCGAGGTTTGGGGATGTCAGTAAATGATATCTATAATTGTGATCATACAAATTCACAGAGACTGTAAAGGTAATGCCATTAAAAAACAAAGGCAGGTGATTAGATCCTCTTGGTGGCCTGGCACAAATGTTACTCAGCACTTTTCAGCCTATGCCTGAATGTATCTGCGTCTAGCAGCGTGGAGGCATTGGTTGTTCCACTACTTCAGGAGTTGAACACTCCAATCATCTGTAAATATCTCTGCTTCTTCTTTCAGAATGGGGGACAGATCAATGATGCTCGAATATAGGACACTATCTCAGAGGCAAGATAACTGATCTTTGTCTTTCTTTTGTATTAAATATGCTAACAAATATTGAAGTTTCCTCTTGATTCCCATTGAACTAAATGTTGTCGAGGCTCTTTCTTGCCATGTTCAGTCAATTGACAGGCCAGCTAATTGGTGGGGCGTAGTAGGCCCTCCTCGGTCATGACTGACCATGGGTGATACATCCTGGTTGGATGCAAGCCTGGGCGATGTCTTATGGAGGATGGGCTGTTGCCCATGCAGCACGTCCCCCCTCTCCACGTCGCTGATCGATCCAAAGGAACAGCAGGGCCATTACAGTTTGGCACCAGTGCCGTCGCAGGAGCTGCCAGAGCGAGGTCGTAGACAATGACAAACTGCCTTAGGAGCTCCGACTCCGGATTTTCTTGAGGTTTACTCCTGGAGCCTTTCCCATAACTGGATATGGCCACAAGGCAGTGGAGGCTTTAAATCAGAGTTTTCTCTCTCCTAGATGGACTGCCTTCCCAGGTTGACGAGCCCCATCTGCCCTAGACTCGTGGGGGCGGGAGCATCTACCTTCCCGTGCAGGCCTATTGCACCTGCCCACTGCCCACTCAGACGATTGCACCTCTGCAATTCAGCCTTCTTGTTCATGTGTGCACCAGAGGTATCAAGGTTGGTGAATCCAGGATAATTCTTAATGGTGCAATCAGCCATTCTTATTGCAATCAAACTCCATCCAGACAATATACTTTGACAAATTATAGCCTCATTACTTTTGAACTTGGTTGGTGTTGGATATCTTTAACAACTTAAATCCTGATGTCAATTTTTTTTTGGCCTATTCATTTATTTCGCTTTCATATTTATTCTTTCCCATACTTCATTTTGCATGATTCTAGTCTAATCAATAATTACTAATGTAAGGTCCCCTGCCTAGAAATTCATCCCGAATATGCCAATGATAGAAAAAGTATGATGTACTGTACCGCTGAATCCATTCCAGCAATGGCATCCCCAAATAGTACATTTGGAGCTAATGACCAGGGATTAACACCCAGGTAAGAGAGTCACAATGAAGATTCTTGATTCTGATTTGTTGTAGAGTCATATTGTTACTTTCAGTGATCTGATAAACACTACATTGTAATGTACACCACAGTGCACCAGACATCTACAGACAGCTATTCACTTATCTGGGGATAATGAGAGCCTGCATGCTCGCTTTTCCACTTTTGATTGTAAAATCTCACCAAGGTATCATTTTGCTCCCCAAGTGTTACATTGTTGATTTTGAATATCTTTGAGAAACAAGATGCTGGTGTACAAAAAAGGGACAAAGTGCTAGAGTAACTCAACAGGCCAGGCGGCATCTCTGGAGAACATGGATCGGTGACGTTTCCCTTCTTTAGACCCAAACCATCACCTTTCGACCTTCTCTTGAAGATCGTGTTCTTAGTCGCATCTGTGTTAATACAAAAAAACTATCCAGACTGCTGGAATGGACTATATGTGTATCATAGTTGGCTGCCCACCCCACTCAGCCTCTCGAATACCGGTTGATCTTCTCTCACTTGTACCTGTTGTCGCGGTCAAATCAGGCTAACAAAACAGCTGATGCAACTGCCCATACATTTCAGCTTTGGAATTGGAATCTAAGACAAAAAATAAATAATAGTTATGCAAGAGCATGCCCCCATCTCAAGCTAAATCGCAAGATAAGCCCAGGAGGATTATATCCAGTTGGTTATGCTGACCAGAACTGAATATGATTAGAACGATCCACAAATACAGGTGCGACTCATGCGTAAGATTACTTCCCATGAAGTTGCTTTGATACTAATTTCTAAATTAATTTAATTGATATTTTTTCAATCTATAGTTATTAATAATCATTCTGTTCGTAGTTTGAAGATTATTACTGAATTTGTGATGCTTTTTCTTAATTAGTCATAAGAATGATGATGATGCTTTAATTTAATTTGTGCTGAATGTTGGACTGCCTGCATTTTTCACTTAAATTATGAAATGGAGAACCAGGTTTTAAAGAAAGAAGGAAAAACACAAAAAACTTAGGTCATGGTAAGATGGAGAATGATAGACAAGAAGGCCAGTGGGCGAGGAGAGGTTGAGGAAGACGGAATAGGTCAAAGAGGAGGGAAAGGATATCAGACTGAAGAAATAGTACAGAGGGAGAAAGAAAGATCAAATTTGCCATTCGGTGCACCGCATTAAACTAATTTTTGTGGCATTTCAGGATGAAGCAATAGTGACTTAATTTCAAAACAAAGTCGGAAAAAAACATTTTAAGGAATAAAATGAATAAAGGAAAATTGCGAGTGAAATTTTTTTTTCTGCTGTCCTCTCCTAATACCCAAAGTACATTATCTGGTTCAATATGATAATGACACCCAATTAAACTTCGCTCAACTACCTCAGTGTAGTCAAATTGTCTATCCGACTTTCAGTCCTGAATGAGTCAAAGTCTCCTCAAATTGAATATGAGGATGACAAAAGACTCTACCACAACCTCTCTTCCCCAACCACCAATCCCATTTCTTCAGGCTGAAAAAGATCATGGCTAATCATAATCAAAATCCAATTCAACTATGATTTGTGCTTCTGATCATCTATCTCAATGTCATCTAATTTCTTTGCTCATTCATCATCCATTTCCAGCCAGCTTCTGCCAACTTGTTGCTGAAACAAAATCATCCATCTCAGCGGTTACACAAAAGGCTGGAGAAACTCAGCGGGTGCAGCAGCATCTAAGGAGCGAAGGAGATAGGCGACGTTTCGGGTCGAGACCCACTGTCTGAAGAAGGGTCTCGACCAAACGTCGCCTATCTCCTTCGCTCCTTAGATGCTGCTGCACCCGCTGAGTTTCTCCAGCCTTTTGTGTAACCCTCGATTCTCCAGCATCTGCAGTTCCTTCTTTAACATATCCATCTCGGCCTTTGTTACCTTCACAGTCAATGATTCCAATATTCCGATGACTGGCATCTATCTTGCGCACTCCATTTTCCAAAACTTACAAAGACGTGGAAACATCTGTTCTAACTCACACAATATCTCTTTCACCCACTATCTTTATTTTCACTGATTGCTGATTTGCAGTTAACCACACTTCGATCTAAATATTCTCACCTTATATTCAAATCCATCCACAGCATCTTCCTTACAATCTCTACCTTTTTTCAATATTAACCCTCTGAGAACTCTGTATTCCATCAACTCTGGCCTGTTGAGTTCTAAATAAATTACAACAATTTAAATATTTCACTGTCTGTCTCATGTGGAACCAGTGCTCTCTGAAGCCATTAGATTTAGCCAATACATTTTTAGCCATTTACTGAAAAATCTGTAATAGTAAATTACACACTCAGGCAATATTATGTTGAAGTTGGTGCCTCCAAACTGAGTAAGAAAGTGTAGATAAACAGTAGCCTGACAAATAACTTTAACAAAACAACCAAGCCTTTGTAATTATGCAAAGCATGTGAAAAAGCCAGCAGTTCCTATCTTCACAGCCTCAGATGAAGTTTGGTTTCTCTTAGTGAGACAGGGCGACATAGTGTCGTGTGGTAGAGTTGCTGCCTTAGAGTGCAAAAGACCCAGTTTAATCCTGATTATGGGTGCTGTCTATATGGAATTTGTATGTTCTCCCTGTGACTGCGTGGGTTTTCTCCAGATGCTCCAGTTTTCCCCCACACTCCAAAGATGTACATGTTTATAGGTTAGTTGCTTTGGTAAAAAATTATAAATTGTCCCTGGTGTGTAGGGTAGTGCGGGTGCACAGGGTGATCACTGGTCCGCATGCACTTCGGTAGGCCAAAGGGCCTGTTCCGAACTGTTTCTCAAAATGTCTAAAAAAGGAGACAACGTCACAGTCTGAAGTGTATTATGGCCAAACGCACACTTTGTTACTCAGGTAGTCTTGTTAGTGGTGGATTGGCCATGTTCATCTAATGAATCATAAACACATTCCATTGAGCATTATGTACCCCAGAAAATGGCCATTGGGTTACAACTTGCTGACATCCACAGCTTAGCTACAAGGACAATTAATGTTACAATGGACAGGTGATGGATGTGGGCTGCATCCGCAACTCTTACAATTTCTTGTAGTCTTGGGAAGAGCTGTTACCAAACCAAGCTGTGATGCATCTTGATAGGACGTTTCTATAGTGCATATGTAGAAGTTGGTAACAGTCCTTGGAGACATAGCAAACTTTCATAGTATTCTGAAGAAGTAGAGATGTTGGTGTGCTTTCTTGGTCACAGTTTCAATGTGGTTGGACCAGAACAAAAAGTCGGTGATATTTAAGCCTAGGAATTTGATGGTCTCGACTATCTCCACTTTGGCACCACTGATGTGGCATTTACACCACCTCATTTCCTTGAATCAGTAACTAGCCCCTATGAATTGTCAATATTGACCACCATCTCTTGGTGAAGTAAACATAATTGGTAACTTACCCAGTGTTAATGGCATAATGTGAATTATTTCTTGACCATATTGCATAGTTGAATACATTTGCAAAATAACAGGGCTCGAAATTAACGGTTGCCCGGGTGCCATTGACCACCCAAAGTGCTGCCGGGCAACCTAAACGGCGAGTCATTTTGCCCGGCTTGGAACTGCAGATACTGGTTTATACCGAAGATAGACACAAAAACCTGGAGTAACTCCGCGGGTCAGGCAGCAGCTCTAGAGAAAAGGAACGTGACGTTTTGTGTCGGCGACAGCTGTATTGCGGGACAAAGATACTAGGTGCATGATGACGAAGGGTCGGAGCGAATGACGGGCCCCGAAAAGCGGCAGCAGCGGCCGCGACATCGGCTCCATCTCATCCTCCTCCCGCACTCCGCCCGCCCTGATAGCGGCCGCTGCTTGCAACTCTGCCAACAGCACTTTCAAAACAAACACTCCCGCACGCTGAGGCCAGGAGAAGGGAGGGAGGAAGGGGGAGAAGCAGCTGCATCAAAGATCCTATAGCTATAGGATCTTTGAGCTATACCTCTCGGCCCCGCACCTTTCTGTTTGCTGGCGGATGAGGGGAGGCGGTGGGAAGGAGATCCCAACCGCCTCCCCCTTTGGCGGCGGCACTTGGCGGTGGACAGGGACGACCAAGGCAGCGGGGCGATGTTGTCCGAGGAGCGCTGACCTTCCTTCCCCCTCTCTCTCTCTCTCTCTTGTACACCCCCTCCACACCCCCCCTTATCCTGGGACCCCTCCTCCATCCCGCACTGATCCCATTCTGACCTCTATTCAGTCCTCACTGACACCCCCTGTGCTCCC
Source organism: Okamejei kenojei (assembly GCA_035221665.1). Lineage (NCBI taxonomy): Eukaryota > Metazoa > Chordata > Chondrichthyes > Rajiformes > Rajidae > Okamejei > Okamejei kenojei. The sequence goes on along the minus strand of CM069131.1, from coordinate 34,782,993 downwards.
CTCCCCATCTACCCCCAATCTGTTCATCCTGCATTGATAACCCTATCCACCTCGCATTGATTCTCCTGCCACCCATCCATCCATTCTACACTGATCCCCCAATTCATCCTGTACTTACTATCCTTCCCAGCCATCCTGCATTTCTCCTCCATTCATCCTATACTGATCCCCCCCCCAATCATCCTGTACTGATCCCCTCATTCATCTTGTACCGATCCCCTCATTCATCCTGTACTGATTCCCCATTCATCTTTTTAACTGTACGCTCCATTCATCCTACGCTGATCCCACCCCAATCCATCTGTACTGATCCTCCCATTCAAGAAGAATGGGGGGAGCAGTATGAAGAAGGGTCTCGACCCAAAATGTGCCTATTTCCTTCGTTCCATAGATGCTGCCTCACCCGCTGAGTTTCTCCAGCATTTTACTCTACCCCCATTCATTCTGTACTGAATTCCCATTAATCCTGTATTGATCCCCCCCCCCATCCATCCCGTACTGACCCCCCATTTAACACCACTGACCGCCCCCCCCCCCGTGCTCTCCCTCACAATTTGACATACTCCAACCAACACGTGCTAATTCACCTGCCTCAATCCATCCATACAGCACCGATTGCCTTCTCAAACCCCCCCACGCCCCCCTCCCTGACCCTATTGTGCTGGAAATGTCTTCAGAGCGAACATTTACTATGTTTGATAACAGAATGCAATCAAATGTGTTTTAATTCCCAATGTTATTATTTGTTTTAGTCCATAAAGATGGATTAAATTAAATTGTGAACAAGGGATCATGAAGACATTAAAACTGATCAGTGTTCGATTGTCACTGCTACCATTGACATGTTATTACAGAATTCATTTTAACGGCAAATCAATGCTCTTAATATGGAGTATCAGTACGGTAGTTATTTAATAAGCAACATTCACAACTATACGTTGGATTCATCCAGGTTTTACTTCTACAGTCCGTCATATACATCACAAATTTGGTCAGGAGATATTTCAGTTGAAATTTTAATGTTAATTCTGAAGTGGGAATGATGGAAACAGCATTTATCAATTTTTTTTTTTAATCTGGTGCGTTCAAACTGGGTATCTTCATTGCTGTTCACAACAAGTACATCTAATCTGAATGTCCGGTAATGTGGCGTTTTGACACCTTTAAACATATTACCAAAAGAACATTTGCTGCAGTTATGTCCTTTGGCCATCTCTTGTCAGTTAGTGTAATGTTTAACCAGTCAGATGGGTATAGTCGGTTTTAACAGCTATTATCATAAAATGCCTTTAGAAATTTTCTTGTAACCTGTTGTTATGGATAAATTATGTGGGAAGCGAGAGTGTTTCTGTACCAATAGCAATAACGACCCATGCTATGGCCATGTCATGATAATTTTTGGTCCTTCACAGAAAACATGCTTGCATCAATCTGTAGTGTGCAAGGTTAAGCATATATGTTACCACAGTCCAGGATTTATTGACACAGGTTGATCATACGCTGAATAATCCAACCACATTTTTGTTTGGAAGTGGAAAGAACTAATAGAAATTGCATTAATTGCAATGTGTAGAAAGAGTTGAGATACTGTATTATAATGTTGCTGCATGTCTTTGTGGTATATATCATGTCTTGATTGGTGAATATGTTTAGTTTGTGACTTTATTTGAAGCAGACATAATATGTGAATTCTCATTGAGCATAATTCCAACTGGTAACAATGCACTTCGTCCGAGCACATTATCGCACGCGTCATGCAAACCGTCTTAAATGACCACCTAAACTGTCATTTGGCAACCTTAAATTGCTGGCAACAGGGAAAAAAATGGCTGGCAACAGGGAAAAAAAGTTAAGTGAGAGTCCTGAATACCCAAGCTTAATTTAGCAGAGATAAGCAGCACACACGAGATCTGGAATAGCACCATTTATGATTTTGCAACATCCCAAAGCATTTTAGAGACAATGAGTGAGCAATGAACTGTGGTCACAAATAGCAATAAGATAACATCCATAACATTTGTTTTTAGATGTCACTTGGGGGACTAAATCTGTTTGAAGGGCGTAAGATTGCTCTGAGTATAACTCAGAATAATAAGTTAGTCAAAATGTTAGGATAAGATGTGGAAATTGTCCATATCCAAGTGAAGTTCATTGTGCAATAGTTTACAGACTAATGCCTGAAAAACATTCATGCAATTGGTGATAGACAAAAATGACGATTTTAATGAATTAACTAGACACGCTATTCCTAATAGCGTGCAATGTATTATTTAATATATTATTTGTATTATTTTTCTCCCCTATTGTTGTCAATTTATTGCTTCCAAAGTTACATGAAACATTAATTAACACAGTTCTCGGCACACACAAATGTACAATCATCTATTATAAAAAAATTACATTTATTTCAGGGAATCCTCAAAATAGAGAATTACCTTTTTCACTGGGATTTGGTGTTTTGTCCTTCCCTCATGTTAACACTGCCAATTAAAACTGACGTGCTTTATTCTCTGACTTAGAACAATCACTCCATGCAATATAGTCTTACACTTTAGTATCTCAATTAATGATTCGATCACACAGATTCTACCTCACCACCAAATCAACTCCTGTGATAATGCTTAACGCATAGTCAGAGCTACATATTAGAAGACTGTTGTATGCAATGGCGAACACTGGGTAACCATTGGTCTCCACCCTCCCTAGCATTGCTCAAATTGTGGTGACATTCAGTAGCTATTCTGACAGAATCAAGGAGTCATGCAGGATTCATTGACATCTGCCCCTGACCATCAGGATTTTTTTTTTTCATGGTCAACGATCATTTGAGCATAGAGTAGCAGCCATTGAAATTCATGAAGAACAACCCAAATTGTTACACTACAACCAGCTGACTTTTAGGGAAACCAGCATCAGAGACAAATCCACGTGCATGTATTGTCCGGCATGAGAGAAAAAATTCAGAGTTATTTCCTCAACAGTGCAAAATAATGCGTAATGCTCCCTTCCTAATACCATTATGCAGTGACGCGCGGTGAGGTCAATGGCTGGGGAGGCACTGGCTAGTATTGATTACCGCGTCTCCTGTATTGATCACCGCGTCTCCCCGAGGAGAGAGAGGGCTGGAGCCGTGGCTGGGAGGGAGGGATCGAGAAGAGAAGGGATGAAGAGAGAGAGAGAAGAGAGAGAGAGAGAAGGAGAGAGAGAGGAGAGAGGGGAGAGAGGAGAGAGGGGAGAGAAGAGAGGGGAGAGAAGGGAGAGGGGGAGAGAAGGGAGAGGGGAGAGAAGGGAGAGGGGAGAGAAGAGAGGGGAGAGAAGGGAGGAGAGAAGAGAGAGGAGAGAGTGGGGAGAGGAGAGGGGAGAGAAGGGAGAGGGGAGAGAGAAGAGTGGGGAGAGAAGAGAGAGGGGAGAGAAGGGAGAGGGGAGAGAAGGGAGAGGGGAGAGCAGGGAGAGGGGAGAGGGGAGAGAGGGAGAGAGGAGAGGGCAGAGAGGAGAGAGGAGAGAGAGGGAGAGAGGGGGAGAGGGGAGAGGGGAGAGAGAAGAGAGAGAGAGAGAGAGGGAGGGAGGAGAGAGAGAGAGAGAGAGAGAGAGAGAGAGAGAGAGAGAGAGAGAGAGAAAATGGGGAGCGAGAGAGAGAATGGGGAGAGAGAGAGAAGGGAGAGATGAACGATGGCACGTTATAACCTGCAGCCGTCCCATTCTGACCGCTGCCGTAACCCGCACCGCACCGTTGCACCCTTCTTCACAGCGGCCCCGTGATGTCTCGGCTCTGACAATTCGAGAGATCTAACCGGTAACAACACTAAGATCAGCCCTGGGCTCCATGCTCCCCGACTCTAATCTGAGCTTTGAAAATCAGGTGGTGGGCCTGATGTGTCCCACGGGCCATATTTTGGGAACTCCTGCCTTACATGAACTAAACAAAAATGTACAGAAGTACAAAAATTGATGACTTTATTATTGTGATAAGTATAGGTCTATTTTTAAAAAAATCTAATAACTTTCTAATGTACCGACAAAGTCTACCTTCCCAAGTGGAGTATCTTGCTCCGCTCCATGATCTTTGGTTAGCGCCGCCACTGCTGAAGCTAGCTAACGTGGAGGGAGAGTGAGGTAGCGTCAATTACGTAATTGACGCTTGGTCTTCCTCCACTGGACTCAAGACACGCCCCCTTGTGAGGCAGATGTGATCGGTGCCTCCCCTGGAGCTTTTTCATTGCAGTTTTAAGTGAGACCAGCAGGCACAAATTTAATATCTTTATATGTGAAATATGTTACCTGGACTATGGAAGATAAGGACATGTAATGAAGGGATTTACACACATTACATTGGTGACATACATAGCGATGGTAACAGGCACACGCTTATTGCCCGCGCCCCATGCAGTTTCTAAGGGGTGGCGCAATCAGAGGGGAGGCTCAGCTCCCCGCTACTTCACCTCTCATCTCTCCATGTATTTGCAGCGGAGCTGCGAAAAATTTGCAATTTTTACTATCAAAAATTATTAGATTCATATAGAAATGACATTTATAACAGATCAGTGGAAACATTTTTATATTTATTTTATTTTATTATTATTTTTCTTTACTTTTCTTAACATCTATTTTCATTGGGAGTATGACAGGTGAGGCTCTGCCTCCCCTGATCGCACGTCCCAGCCATGATGGTCTGCAGTGATCAGAGATAGGAAGTTAAAATTCCAATAATCAGCCCTTCTGTTGACCTATGGGGATGGCTGGACTGTTATGCCCATCAATATCATCTCCAATTTACCTGTAGAGTGTGACAATTAATTGTGAAAACCTAAGCCAATGAAGATTGTTCATAAGAGAGGTTGGTATAGAAGTGTGCTCGTTTGAATACTATGTTAATTCGGGGTTTTTAAATCGGCACCTCTTTGTTTTGTCCTTCAAGATCCCCAATCTTGCCTCTAGCATCTTCAACTTCTATTCAGAAAATACAAAAAGCAGAATTACCTTGGAAACTAATATCATAAGTAATTCCCAGAGCATGAAGACGGCAGCGGAGCTCAGTAGAATATCTCTGGTGACTCGGCATGATTTTCACCTCAAAGAAACAACATACTTCCATTGTTAGTCACTCTATTAATTGGCATTGCTAGAGAACAAGCTGTGTTATGCTGATCCTCTTTGTGGCTGCTAAATAAGACCAGCATAACCTAATTTTCACTATAAATGTTCATATGACAGCATTGCGCAAAAATCGACAGCCACTGTGTGCACTTCTGTCAAAGAATCAAAATTAACACAACTGGATATATCATGACCAGAAGTGGCAGATCACATTTCACGATTGCTACAGTACAACACATTCACAATCTTAATCACATTCCACTCTGAATTAAACCCATTTTTAGTAGTGCCAAAAAGAAACTGTTATGCAAACTAATTTTTACAAAGCAGTTTGTGCTGGGATGGGAAAAAGAAATAAGGCGTACATACTAAATTCCTAATTAGAAGTCTGCTGTCAGGAAGGGGAAAAATGCAAGAATGCCTCTTCCTCCTAATAAGTCTGCCTTCTCAGCCAGGAAATAAAACACGAAAGAAAACTAAATATCGGAACCTAAGCAAATGAAAAAATAACTCACCCTCTGAAATGAAGTTCCTTTGGAGTCAATGCAGTTTGACAAGTTGAATAATCAAACATTTTGCATAAAATAGTCATTATATAGTCAAGGAACAAAAGTACAAAAGAAAACAATTTAGGAATTTAAAATAGCATAATCCGTAACTTCAGTCATCCAATGGCACAGCTACAGGATCACGTGAATAGATCAGCTGACGCACCTTTTCCAACAACCATGACATTGTTTGCACTCCAATTAAGTGAAGGAAAAACTTCTCAGCCTCTCTGGAACAAACATTCGAAGGCTCTCATTAATGCAATTGCAAAGATAAGAGCATCACCAATCCAGAAGGGCAATACTGTGAAATAAGGCACTAAAACAGGTCCAATCAGAGTCATAGAGTCAGATAGCAAATTGGTTTCATGGAAGGAAACAGAGAGTGATGTTGTACAAAATCGTGAGAGGAATAGATTGGGTAGATACACGGAGTCTCTTGCCCAGAATAGGTAAATCGAGGACATAGGTTTAAGGTGAAGGGGAAAAGATTTAATAGGAATCTGAGGGGTACCTTTCACACAAAGGGTGGTTGGTGTATGGAACATGTATGGCTGCTGAAGGAACTGGCTCACTTATCTTCATTGATTATACAACTGCTGATGGTAAAAGCATAATGAATTCTGAAGCGTATAGACACCACCTATCTGCTCAAGTTCAAACAAATGCCTCAAAACTCATTGGCCGGCGGTTCATTCTACAGCAAGACAATGAACAAGACAAGCAACGAAGACATTTTTCAAAGCTAAAAAGTGGTCAATTCTTGTGGCCAATCATCTGATCTGAACCTAATTGAGCATGCCTTTTATATGCTGAAGAGAAAACTGAAGAGGACCAGCCCTCAAAACAAGCATAAGCTAAAGATGGCTGCAATACAGGCCTGGCAGAGCATCACCAGAGAAGACACCCAGCAACTGGTGATGTCCATGAATCACAAGCTTCAAGCAATCATTGCATGCAAAGGATATGCAACAAAATACTAAACATAACTACTTTCATTTACATGACATTGCTGTGTCAAACATTATGGTGCCCTGAAATGGGGGGCTATTTTATAAACACAGCTGTAATTACTACATGGTGAAACCAAAATGTATAAAAATACCCTTTAATAAATTCTGACAATGTGCACTTTAACAACATGTGATTTTTTTTTCTATTACAATTCTCAAATTGTGGAGTACAAAGGCAAATAAATAAACAATGGGTCTTTGTCCCAAACATTATGGAGGGCACTGTAAATCACAAACAGCAATGGGCCCATCACCAATCCTTGGAGAACACCATTAGTCACAGGCCTCCAGTCCAAAAAACAACCTCCCACCATCACCCTCTGCTTCCTTCTATTAAGCCAATTTTCTATCCAGTTGACTAGCACTCTCTGGATCCCAATATGATCGAACCTTCCAGAGTAGCCTACCATGCAGAATCTTGTCAAATGCCTTGCTGAAATCCACATAGGCAAAGTCTACAGCTATGCTCTCATTAAGCTTTTAAGTTTTCAAAAAACTCATTCAGATTCATGGGACACAATCTCCCATGTACAAAACAGTGCTGACTATCCCTACTCACCCCTCATCTATATTAATGCATGTATATCTTACCCTCAAAATACTTTCTAGCAACTTGCTGACAACAGATGTAAGGCGCACTAGCCTATAGTTCCCAGTTGCAGCTCTTCTTAATTAGAGGCACAACATTTGCCACCTTCCAGTTTTCTGGCACCTCACCCATAGTTAATGATGATATATATATATCTGCCAGGGCACCTGCAATTTCTGCTCTAAAAATGTCTGATCAGGCCTGGGAGATTTGTCTACCTTCATATGTGTTAGGAGGTTCAGTGCCTCTTCAACCGTAATACTAACTGTCCTCAAGGTACTTCCATTGACTGCCCCAAGTTTCCCGGTCTTCATGTCTTTCTCCGGGGTAAAAACAGAGGAGAAATTGTCACAGGAAGAATTAGCTGTCAGGCAGAAACTAAACAATATTTCCCAAAGGATGACTCGGTTTTATCAGTTATTTCCTCTCTCTTTTTCTAATGATGCTTCAATTATTTGGCAAAATAGGAACTTATGCCTTCACAAAACTGAACTCCATTTGCATTAAATCTTGAACATAGACGATAATAAATGTATTTACCTTATTTATCGGACCCTAGAATCTCCTGTACCAAGCTGGTTCAAATCTCTGCTAGTTGCTGGCTCAAACCACTACTACCACCACCTCCATTTATGTAATATCTTTAAAGGCTTATGTTCAAATTCTTAGACTTCGCATATCGTCATTATGAGCAATACTTTACAAGCATGAAACGACTGAACATGCAAACATTGCAAATACTGTTTAAGAAAAATATATATTTTATTTCTCATCATGAAAGTTACTGGTCACTACTATTCTTTAATTAAAAGAATAGCTACACGTTGGGAACTTTACAACATAGAAAATATTTTTTGGAAAGCTTATCTTTGGCCATCAATACAATGGAAGTATGAGAGTGCTGGTCAACTGCTGTGCTTTGGAAAGCCAGTGCAAAATCTCAAAAGGAACTGGTTGAGAGCAGAGCTGGTTTTGCTTTACAAAATACTTCCTCCCTTTTCCTCCATGAGGGAGATCTCCTCCCTTCATTCCCCATGAACAGATCCTGGTGTGTTACTTGTTGAAGAGTAGGCAGCGTTTAAACATACAGAGCAATAGTCACCAAGGAACATTTCTGCCCATGAGAGATGAAATGTCTTCTTCTTCTTCTTGCATATGGCGTGCACAGCTTAAAGTTGTAGGACAACTTGTTCTATTTGGTCTTATTTGATTGTGCATGCCAGGTTGATTGCATTCGTCGAAACAGGGCGGACCATGTGAAGGTTGCAATCTCCCACCACATGAATTGTCAAAAAGGGAGAAATAACAGGAAGCACCTTGAAGACTCTAGTATTTTCATGTTATAAGATCCTCGATAAATCAAAGAATTCACAGATATTAACTGAGATGATGCATTTTAATAAATCAATCCTGCACAAAAATCTGAGATTTTTGAGTTACTGTCGTTCTTAATTTGCCAGAAAGTTTGGGGTTAAATCTGACATTGTTCAATTTTCCTTATATAAATAGAAAATGGAAAGGGACAGTCTATCTGCATGGAAATGGTATAATTTTTTAACAATAAATAGAAGCTACTAAATCTGCTATGAATCATGAGATTAGTTTTTGAAGAATATTGTCCTCATTCCAACTTGCAATAAATCATAAGTATCGATGCAAAGTTACCAAATTACATTTTCCCAAAAACAATATATTTTGGCTTTAACTGCATTAGGCATCCACAGTCATATTACTTTGGAATGGGGAAAGGGCATTAACCAGTTTCAAAACATATCTCTGCAGATGATAACAATTTGTGGTGTAGTAACTCAGCAGGTCAGACAACAGCCCTGGAAGACATGGACCAGTGACATTTAGGGTGAGGTCCCCTTCTGATTGATTGGAGAAGGGGAAGGAAACTGGAAAAGAGAATTTAGGGTAATTACAAAGTGATAGATGAGTACAGGTGAAGGGGGTTTTGAATGGCAGATGGGTGAACAAAGGCCAGACTTTTTTTTTTAAAAGGGCAAAAGGGTGATAATGAAATTATCATTTTATGAATTTGACTTGCATTTGTAAATGTTAAACCATATTATTGGGATGGAGACACGTTTCTGTTGTGCCGGTACAATAAGGCTATATTCCTTCTTCCAGACTTGACTTACACAGGATGCTTCATTCTTGCAAAGGGAATTAGTAGGTTAACCCATGATGAGTGTTTGTCTGGAGATTAGAAGAATGAGGGGGGGGGAGGGACCTCATTGTGAAAGTGCGTGGATAGTGTGGATTCTAGGACTAGAGGACATTGCCTCAGAATTAAAGGACGTTCTTTTAGGAGAAGAAATTTCTTTAGTTAGAGGGTGGTGAATCTGTGGAATTCTTTACCACAGAAGGCTGTGGAAGCCAAGTCAGTTGATATTTCTAAGGCAGAGATAGATAGATTCTTGATTAGTACAGGTGTCAGAGGTTGTAGGGAGAAGACAGAGGAGAATGGTGTTAGGAGAGATACATCAGCCATGATTGAATGGCAGAGTAGACTTGATGGGCCAAATGGCCTAATTTTACTATCACATGACCTTATGACCTTTAATGCCTTAATCTCATTTGATGTAATTTAGCTGGGATTTGATAGATCTCAGTCATGATGTGGTCATATTTCTCGCTGAAATCATCACTTTTCCAAGTGTCATCACTGATGTACTGAATGCAATCCACACGTCCGTACTACCCTGAAATTTCAGTTCTTAGATATGCACACAGTGAAACAGCAGAACCTGTTTCACAACTGAGTGCAGCCTCATCATTTACTCATCCTATCCCCCAAACTTAAATTATACTTTATGGGCCCACACTTTACTCTTCAATTACTTAAAAACAATGACTCAATCACTGATTGTGCATCCTAGCACAATGCCTATGCAGATAAATGGCATTGACAGATTTGACTTTCAGAGCAATTCTACTCTGTGGGCATTGTAATTATGCCGGCATCCAGCAGCTTTTGTAGGTTGCCCCAAGAGAAAATAATCAGCACACTCTGGAACATGGTGAATGAAGTGCAGTCTCACTTTGATTTGCTACCAACCAACATTGTGTAGATGCAAAACATCAATTGAACACTATTTGGAACAATTAGGACAGGACTTGATAAACTTATTTCAAGGACTTTGTTTTCTAATGTTATCAAATCTTTCTGCACCAATGATGATATCTTTTTAAGTGCCACTTAAATGGCATTTACAAATTAACCACAGGCAAGTACTAAATGTATCACTGCTGTCTGGTGAAGTCTTCCTAAAGCTTCCTGGAACTTCCTCCACTCCAGGTCAGCAACCTTCCAGGCTGCAACGGTGGAGGAGAACAGAGTAAGTGTGCTTGCAGAAGCAAATCCACATTAAAGTCAGGCAAAAACAAAAGCACAAGGATGATTAATAGACATTCCTATAGATTGTTTAGTTGATGTTATGCAAGGGAGTATATGATAAATGTAGTGTGTGCTGACACATTGTACTTTTGGGACACAGATGATTGAGTACAGAGAGAATGTGGAATGGGAACTGACATTGATGCTGTTTCTAGGGGTAAACTTTATTGAAAATACTTCTTTCTCAGTGGCGATTTAAAAAGTATCTGTCAAAATTATTTCTAGCTTCCTCTTCCTATTGGCCTAGCTGCTGGCCTGGATTGGGACCACTTTAGTGCCAGGTTATTGAGGATGCAGCAAGCCATTACAAATCTTAACACCCACTCTTGACTGTGTTCCAAGCACCCACAAAGCTGTTTGGGAGGTTGATAATTTGCTAAGGCCACAATAGTCTGCTCAATAATATTCTATTCCACAGCCTTCTCCTCAGTATATAAGTGTTCAGCTCTTGTTTGAGAACCACCCAGAGGTGACAGTAGCTCACACAGAGGGTAGCTCTTGTTCCCAAACAGCTACACTTGGAATGACATAGTAGCTCACAAATCAAGGCTATTATTACTCAGAATAAGTATTATAGCTGCTCACTCTTAAATTTACCAAACTTTTCTGTCCATGGTTGTTCATTATTGGAGATCGGTTTGTAATATCAAGGTAATGGAACTCATTCTGAGGGGAAGTTATAGGGTGAATGAACAATGTATTTTACCCAGGATAGGGGAACGAAAAACTAGAGACACGTTTGTGAGAGGGGTAAGATTTAATATGAACTGACAGAGAACCTTTTCACTCAGATGGTGATGGGTATTTGGAAAAAGCTGCTAGAGGAGTTATATGAGGTGAGTACTGTAACAGCATTTAAAAGACACTTGGACAGGTACATGGATCGGAAAAATATAAAGGGATATGGGTCAAATGCGGGTAAATGAGACGAGCTTAGATGGGGCATTTTGGTTGGTAGGGACTAGGTGGGCTGAGGGGCCTGTTTCTGTTCTGTATGACGCTATGACTCTAATGCACTATTTCCAGTTTTTGATATGGCATCCAGGAGGTGCAAATGGTGGCTCCCTATACCATCATGATGTCTATGATACTTACTTATGCTGCTCACTGGAACGGGAAAAGGATGAATTTAGTTGATTTGGAGACCAGAGGGTTGGTGGCCTCCCGAAGGAATGGTGTGCAGTAGATTGGGAGAACCTATGGCCAAGAAAGCACATCAACACTTCTACTTCCTTAGAAAGCTAAGGAAGCTCGACATGTCCCCAACAACCTTCACCAACTTCAACAGATGCACCGCATTGGGATGCATCATAGCATGGTTTCGAACAGCTTCACACAAGACTGCAATAAATTGAAGGATTATGGACGAAGCCCAGACCATAACACAACACAAACCAACATCCTTCCCATTGACTATCTACAGTTCACACAGCCTTGACAAAGCCACAAGCATAATCAAGAACTAATCTCACCCCGATCACTCCCTCTTCTCCTCTCTCTTATCAGGCAAGTGGTACAGAAGTTTGAAAACAATACACCTCCGGGTCAAGGACAGTTCTTTGCTGGCTGTTTCAGGCAGCAGTAGAGTTGCTGGCTTACAGCGCCAGAGACCCATGTTTGACCCTGACCATGGGTGTTGTCTGTACGGAGTTTGTATGTTCTTCCTGTGATGCATAGGTTTTCCCCAGGTGCTCCGGTTGCCTCCCATGTTCCAAAGATGTGCTGGTTTGTAGGTAAAAACCTACAATGGCTACAATTACTAGGGCTTCTGTAAATTGCCCCTTGTGCTTAGGATAGGCCTGGTATATGGGTGATTGTTCGTTGGCATGGACACAGGAGGTCAAAGGGGCTGTTTCCATGCTGTATCTCTAAAGAAAAACTGAATCCTCTTCTCACCAACCACATTATGGTCCTGACTTCCCATCTATCTCATTGGAGACGTTTTGACTATCTTTAATCAGACTTTATCTTGCACTAAATGTTGTATCTTGTATCCTTTATTTGTACACTGTGGATTGTAATCATGTGCAGTCTTTTCTTTGACTGGAAAGCACACAGCAAAAAGCTTTTCACTACACCTTGGACATGTGCCAATAATAAACTAAACTACCTGTACCACTGAAATCTGATGGCATTAAATGCTATTCTACGGGAAAGGCATCGTTGGCGAACAAACACAACAGCAATAGTTGGGTAGACCACCCGTGCCCCCTGCCACTAGTAGCGCAGAAACGTTGCAGCCAATGGGGGCTTATGATTGGCATGGGTAGGGGGCAGTGGCGCCATCTGCTCTGAAAAGAAATGCCATGAAGATTGGTGTTCGGCAAGAGAACCCCAGCCTTGGACCGTGTCGCGAACGGTACCAGGTTATCTGGAACAGAAACATCCTGCAGCGTGCTCTGCTGTGTACTCGGGGCTTGCGAGTGCGTTCAGGGATATTCGAGGATATGTGAATGTATGTGCCTTTTTTGGAGTGTAATAAATTACAGAGTGAATCAAAACTGCAATCTGAATCCAGTGATTTATTGAACACAACCTGCATTCAAAATATACTCATCAGTGAAATTACAGTAGAAGCGAATTAGCCCTGATAGCATAAAAAAGTGAAATGGCGGTTCAACTTGGCCTCTGTAGTTGTTCTTGGATAGAAATAAAGGCACAATGATATTCATTCATCACAAAGATGCGAAATAATGTATTGTCTTTAATGCTGTTTAAGTAAAGTGTATTTTACAAGCCACTCTCTGAAAATTATCATTCAAACCAATTTAAAAACAATTAATTTCCATGAGATGATCAAGGACAACTGTAGTGTGTATTTGCTCCAATCAACAAATCAAAGTGACGTAATGAAAATGATTCAGAGAAAATGTCAATAACAAACATCAAATGAGGAGTTACCGCTACTCTCATTGAAGCTGAGATAGAGATGAATTGGATATAGACATTCTGCCTTTAACAGCGATATTTGGTCAATCCAAAAGGTTCATAAAATTATAGAAAGTTTATAATCCAGAGGGAAAATATTTGGCCAGTCATGTCGCAGAATTTCATGGCACAGAAACTGGCCCATCCAGCCAACTGTCTGAAGAAGGGTTTTGGCCCGAAACGTCGCCTATCTCCTTCGCTCCTTAGATGCTGCTGCACCCGCTGAGGTTCTCCAGCTTTTTGTGTACCCCAGCCAACTCATTCATTCTGTTCAAAAAAGAGCTGCCCAGCCTAAACCCATCTCACCCACTTTAATCAACATTGACAGCTTCCTCCATTTTATCCATCTCTCTACCATCTTTGAAAACAGTAACATTAAGCTTTCTTAACTACCCCACTTTAAACTGTGTTTCCATGATCACAAAGACATTCACAACTCATTTTCACCTGTTCTTGAATAATTGGGTAATACAGCATGGGAACAGGCTTTTCAGCCTAACTTACCCATGCCAATTAAGGTGCCCCATTGACAATAGTCCCCCCTGTCCGTGTTTGGCCCGTATCCTTCTAAAAGGGCCTGTCCCATTTTCATGACCTAATTCACAACCTTTTTTACTCGTGGATATTTTTCATCAGGCTAGAAAAATACCCCGACCTACTTGATGCCAGGAGTACCTACAACTAGCATCATGACCTACCTACCACCTCCTACGATCTCATGACGACCATGCTGCGAGTATCAGTTAAGGGCAAACTCGACAGAGGTTGTGAATTAGGTCGTGAAAGTGGGACAGGCCCTACAAGCTTTCCTATCCATATACCAGTCCAAATGTCTTTTCAATGTTGTTATCGTACCGACCATAATTACCTGGCAGATCATTCCATATAATTCTGGTAGATCATTCCATATACCCACCACCCTCTGTATGAAAAAGATTCACATAAATGTTTCCCCTCTCCCCTTAAACTCTGCCCTCTGGTTCTTGACTCTGGGCAAACGACTCTGTGCATCTACCCTATCTATCCCCCTCATGATCTTGTACACCACTCATTCTCCTGATCACCTCTCATTCTCTTACGCTCCAAGGAATACAGACCTAGCCTGTTCAATCCCTCCCTATAGCTCAGGTTCTCAAATCTTGGCAACATCCTCGTAAATTGTCTCTGCACGCTTTCCAGCTTAACAACGCCTTTCCGATAGTAGGGTGACTAAAGTTTAAGAAAAATACTCCAACTCTCACCAGCGCATTGTACAACTGGAGCATAACATCCCAACGTATATAACTCAATATCCTGACTGATGACAGTCAATGTGACATCCTTATTTTTTGACCACCTTATCTATCTGTGACGCCATTTTCAAAGAACTGTATACTTGCACTCCTAGATCCCTCTGCTCCACAGCACTCCCCAGAGCCCTGTCATTTACTGTGTAGGTCCTGCCCTCATTAGACCTTCCAAAATGCAACACCATGTATTTCTTTGCATTAAATTCCATTAACCATTCCTCAGCCTACTTGCCCAACTGATCAAGATCCTGCTGTAACCTTTGATAACTATCTTCGTAATCAACAATACCACCTACTTCAGTGTCATTTGCAAACTTACTAATCGTCCCTTGTATGTACTTATCCAAATTGTTGATATAAACCACAAACCGCAAAGGGTCTAGCACAGATTCTTGAGGCACACCGCTTG
The DNA here is from genome assembly GCA_035221665.1 of Okamejei kenojei. Lineage (NCBI taxonomy): Eukaryota > Metazoa > Chordata > Chondrichthyes > Rajiformes > Rajidae > Okamejei > Okamejei kenojei. The sequence continues at coordinate 34,767,720 of CM069131.1, read as the reverse complement.
TCACATGCCTCCAGTCCGAAAAACAACCTTGCATCATCGCCTCTGTAGGAAGGAACTGTAGATGCTGGTTTAATCCGAAGATAGGCACAAAACATTAGAGTAACTCAGTGGGTCAGGCAGCATCTCTGGACAAAGACCCTTCTTCAGACTGAGAGTCAGTGGTAAGGAAAATGAGAGACATAGACGGTGATGAAGAGAGACATAGAATAAATGAATGAAAGATATGCAAAAAAGTTATGATGATAAAGGTTACATGTCATTGTTAGCTGTGTTCCAGGTAAAGGTCCAGTCTTATCCTGTGCGAGTCCACCCACGAGTGATCCCGAGTGAAAGAAAAAATCAAACTCGTGGTTGTCTACGAGATTCCAAGTTTATGTTCACGAGTTTAAACGAGTTCCCACGTGTATGTCTAAGTTTGCCGTTTACTTCTCATTTCTATGATGTACCAAGTTCCTCTCCCATGTTACCAAGTTCCTCTCCAGAGTTACTCTTGAGCCATCAACGACTACTGACGTGTGGAAAAATCATCACATGGTAAAAATGATGTCATGCAGTTTTTTTTTCACTATAAAAAGACCCAACCTGAACAACGATCTCGACCCGAAACATCACCTATTTCTTTTCTCCAGTGATGCTGCCTGACCAGCTGAGTTAGTCCATCATTATGTGTCTATCTTTGGTTTAAACTAGTATCTGCAATTCCTTCCTTCAAACTTTTAGAGCAGTTTGTTTCAAGAAACAATCCTTCCAAAATTGCATTCTAAAGTCCATTTGAACTACATTTGTTCAAGGTCTGGCATCAATCATTGAAAGGCATAGACTGTTTTGTGTCGGGAGGAACTGCAGATGCTGGTTTACACCGAAGATCGACACAAAATGCTGGAGTAAGTAACTCAGCGGGACATGCAGCATTTCTGGAGAGAAGGAATGGGTGACGTTTCTGGTCGAGTCCCTTCTTCAGACTGAAAAAACATTTCGACCCTTCTCTCCAGAGATGCTGCCGGCTTGGCTGAGTTACTCCAGCTTTTTGTGTCTAGTAAGATTGTTTTATTCCCTTAATTTATCTCTCATCAAAACGTTGGTAAACTTCTAACAAAAAGATTAGGTAAATTGAACATTAACGTTATTTTTTCCCCCGACAGCAAGGTCCGTAGATCAGAGGGATAGCAGTGTGTGTCTCTCTACTCACCCAGTATGTCCATCAGAGCAATGATATAATGAGGGAGAGTACGGGTTAAAGCTAACGTGGATGACTTGCAGCCTGGTTGCACTTTGAGGCAGTGGGCAGAAACTGATTCTACAGCTGATGATGAAGTGGTAGATTCACTATATTGACCGAGAGGGAGCGAGCTCTGTGATTATAATTGACGCACAGATGGGAGAGATATCCTCTCTCTACAAGGGACCTGAAGGCATTTCACAAACAAACTCCGAGGTTAATGCAGATACAAGGAACTGTTCTATCTTCTACATTTACGGTCCTGACCCAAAACGTTATCCGTCTATCTATGCTCTCCGGAGAAGCTTTTCACTGTACACTAACTAAACTAAAATAAACAAAAGATAGATGCAGTGCTGGAGTAATTCAGCAGGTCAGGCAGCATCTCTGGCGAATAGCAATAAGTGTTGTTTCGGGTCGAGACACCTTCATCAGACCCAAAACCATCACCTGTTCCTTTTTAGTCAATATTTCCTGACTGCTGACCTTTGCAAATTCTAGCCAGTTCACAGGCAAGGAAACAAAGCAAAACAGAGACACATGAGAGTGTGAACACTGTCACAGACTCTGCCCATTACAAAAGCAAAGTAAGTTTTTCTCTTGAGGTTTAGTTTAGTATAGAGATACAGGGCGGAAGCAGGTCTTTCAGCCCAGCAAGTCCGTGCCGTCCAGCGATTCCCACACACTAACACTATCCTACACACATTAGAGACAATTTACAATTACACCAAGCCAATTAACCTACAAACCTGTATGTCTTTGGAGTGTGGGAGAAAACTGGAGCTCCCGGGGAAAATGTACAAACCGCAGTCATGGGGAGAACGTACAAACCCCGTACAGACAGCACCGGTAGTCAAGATTGAACCCGGGTCTCTGGCACTGTAAGGCAGCAACTCCACTGCTGGCCACAGTGCCAGTGTTTTGGATTTCACATAATCAGCTGCCTGAGATCAGGCACTGTGATGAATATTTTGTTTATTTTATTCTCACGTAAACCGAGGTACAGTGAGAAGTTTTTGTTTGTTCCGTGCATTACCAGTCAGCAGACAGGCTATACATGATTAGAATCAGGCCATCCACAGTGCACAGATACAAGATGTATAGCTTAGTTTAGTTTATTGTAATGGAATCAAGGGATACGTGGAGAAGGCAGGCACAGGTTACTAATTGTGGATGATCAGCCATGATCACAATGAATGGCGGTGCTGGCTCAAAGTGCCAAATGGCGACCTCCTGCACCTATTTTCTATATTTCTATGTAAATTAACGCTCGCAATGCAGCTTTTCCCACACTGCATGGTTCATTCTTTTTGCCACTGTTTCTCAGATCCCCGGTGAGTGCTTTTTGCCCGTGGTCGGGGCCTCCCCGAGCCCTCCACAGTCGCCGCTACGGGCGGCCCGATGTTCAGGCCCCCTCGCTGGGGTGATGTAAGTCCGACGTCGGGGCTGGGGGACCTCCGCAGCGGCCTGGACCTCGAGTCGGCCCCCTCCTACCAGAGTCCGCGGCTCCCAAAGTCCGCAGGGCACGCCGGGTGGCGATGCAACGCTGGCGGCCCTCGGCAAAGGGCCCCAGGACTCCACGGAGTTGTTCAGCGCCGCCCGCGTTGGAAGCTCCCCAAACCAGAGCTCCACGATGTTGGAGCAGCGGCTCAATGCTCCGGAGCTACAACGGCGACCCAGGTAGGCATCGCCCGCTCCACGGTGAATCCAGCACCGCCGCTGCTGCAGCTCTGGTCCGGTTCCCGGTCCCCGGCAAGAAAGGCCGCTCGATTCCATGAGGTAGATGGAAAAACAAACGTGCTGCAGGCAGAGGCTGCTGTCAGTGCAGCGCCCCTAGTGGACATTCATAATAAGCCGTCAATAAAATGTTATCAAGTGAAAATTGCTTTCACTGATATTATTAGTTAAGAAGTACCAAGTATTATGACTTATGTCAAATTTAAACTAAAACACCACTTTCTGGAAGTAATACAGAATGGAAATTATTTGAGGTTCAACTGTCCAGGTTATGAATCCAGGTTTCACACCAATACTTAATGATTTCAAGATGGTTACAACACCTGGCGTGAGAATTCTCACTACTCTCCATGGCGGCTTCTTTCTAGTCACCGCTAATTTTTCAACATGTAATTGTAAGGCGATTGTAATGAGGCCGCGACTAGTTCCCAGAATGCTGGAACTCCTCACGACCATGAAGGCGACTCCCTGACAGCCACCCGCAAATATGTGGTGACCATGTGGCGACAGCATAGTCTCCTGCAGTCGCCTAAACAGTCACCTAAGTTGGACAGGCCCATATATACAAGAGTGTAAGACAGTACACCACACTGAATCAGTACACAACAGCCACCAAGTTTCAAGCATTGCTCGCACCCTCCATATCAGATTTTTTTAATGTTAGTCTTAACTTAGCCATTTAATGCCCATTAGTAATGTTAATTGAAAGTTAAATATTACCCAACATATTTTATGAGAACCAGAGCTTCAGTTTAATAATTCATCTGAAAGATAGTATCTGACAGTTTTGCATGCTCTCATAACTGCACTGAAGTGTTAGCTTCAATTTTGTACTCAAAATGTTCCAAGGTGAAAACTGATTGCATAACCTGTTGGCGCAGAGGCAAGAGTGCTATCAAATGACTGGCAGCTGAAGAAAACCCAATAGGAACCTCAAAAAGAATAAAGGGTTTAATCTATTACACAGTTTATACATTTTATATGTCTTCCACATTGTATCTATTCATTGAACAGAGTGCCAAGAAAAATACAAGAAAAAGTGCCAAGAAAATTATTTATTGGCAGGTCTCCTAAGGCAGGAGTTTTCAAAAAACCTTCAAATATACAGAAACTCTCCTGAGCAATTTGGTGGGTGGGTGGTGTGTGTCTGTCTGTCCGTCTGTCTGTCTGTCTCTGTCTGTCTGTCTCTGTCTCTGTCTCTGTCTCAGTGTGTGTGTGTGTCAGCGTGTGTGTGTGTCAGTGTGATATCTTCTGACGACTTGCTGGACAAGGAAACGTCGACCAGAATCAGCAAGGCCAGTCGACTCCGAGCACGAGTGTAAAACCACCACAGCATCAAGCAGTCAACTCGACTGAAAGTCGGCAAAGCAATATTACTCTCCAGCATGCTGTATGGATGTGGAACATGGACACTGTACAGGAAACACATCCAGCAGCTTGACAAAATTCCAACGTGGAAGTGCTGGACAGGATCGGCTTTACAAGCATTGAAGCAATGATCATAAAGGCCCAGCATGGATGGACAGGCCATGTGATCCGGATGGATGAATCCTGTGTGCCTCATCAACAGAGTTCTGTCACAGGGTCAAAGGAACCTAGGGAGCCCAAAGAAACGGTACAAATACTGCATCAAGGACCACGTCAGGCACGCAGGCCGAGCCCCCAAATAACTGGAAACCCGTGGCAGTGACAGGACTGGCTGGCGTACAACCACTGGGAAGGTGGTCAGCAGTTTCAAAGACAATCGCCGAAGCTGACTCGATCGTGCCAGAGACAGGAGGACTGATGCTCTAAATCCCCTCACAGCGGCCTTCATGCGCCCCCACTGATCCCGCGTTTATGGCTCGCGCATTGGACTCGTGAGCCACACTTGAGCCACAAGACATGAGACTGCACAACCATGCTATTGCCATGTACGATGGCACCACCACCACCGTACATATATATACACACACATACACAAATAAATAAATGTTATTATTTATTTGAGCAGGTAGACGGCATACCTGCTCTACTGTTTGCCTAGATGAAGTACCTGCTTTGCAACTAATTTCCTCCTCTGTTGGACCTGCCTTACTCCACACTAGTTTCCCTGTGCTAAACCCTGGGCCTCCTTTCCCTTGTTGCACCGACAATGTCTGTATGCCTCATAGCTGCCTGTGCTTCTTGTACTGCCTGCTTTGAGTTCCACTTCCACCTTCTAGTTACATTTGGCACCAGATTACTAACTAAGGTATTCTTGCTCCCTGATAATTGCAACTCTAACCTCACCTAAGCACACTAAAGGGCCTGTCCCACTTGGGCGTCATTTGCACGTCACGCAGGTGGCACGCAAAGATTTTGTGAATACCAAAAACCTGGGGCGCCGCATGCGACCGCGAGTCACTGCCTACGCCACTTCGCCTCACCACACGCCATGCGCGCGTCACTGGCACGTCACGACATGTGCGTCGTGCGTCGTGATGCGTAAATGATGTCACGTAAATGACGAGCAAATGACGCCCAAGTGGGACAGGCCCTTTACTCCTCTGTTAGACAGCTAGACAATGGAAACTGGGGAATACCTTTCCCATATGGAGCCGCGTTACCAAGACACCGTAGAACTCCTAACCATTTCCTAATATATGAACTAACCAATCTCTCAAACCTTTCCACCTTAGAAATTGGCACCTCATATACTGTTAATGGCTACATCAACCTAGGGAATAGTCTAAACTGCAAACACCACAACTTCAACTTGCCTGGAAGCCCTGACTTCTCTATCCTTTCTAACCCATCAAATTAACATTTTTTCGTAGTTGCTGAACCTGTTCAGTGTCACCCAACTTCCTGTAATACCACCTACCCAAGCTTTTAACTGGCTTCTCCATTATAGATGGGATTTCTTCCTCATCTACATAGAACCTTTTTTCTACTATCTTTCCTCCCTGCTGACAACCCACCATGACACTCTAATCACTTGCTCCATCATCATTGTAAAAGCTGATGAGGAAATAGTACACCCTGCCATAATGCCCATCTTTAGTATCTGCCAGGCTGTTATGGTCTACTGTACTAAAACACATTTGGACATCTTGGAAATATGTTTTCACTAAATTTACTATCAATCCTGGAATTCTAAAAAAATCAAAAGCACTCCAAATAAGACTATGTGGTGCAGAGCCAAACATATTTGCTGGATCCAAAAAAACACTACATGCAAAAAAGGTAATCATCGATTGACCAAGCAATCAGTCATCTGGAAGTCTTCCAACAACTGAACCAAAACATTAAATCCCCAAATGTTATAATCTTAGCAATATTTTACGCATGATGAAATAAAGGTTGGGACATGCACATGGAATATCACAACCATATTATTAACATAATAAATTTGAATGTTCATTTAGTTTTAACTCTCTTAAGTTTTTAAATTATTACTTTCGAGTAAATTGACTCCCACAAATACAAAAATAACTGTTGGGATAGAAAACTGACTGCTGGAGAAACTCCATGGGTCGAGCAGCATTAGGGTGGATGTATTGTTCAGAAGTGTTTATGAGTTACACATCATAAAACATTGAACAGTGCAGCACAGGAAGGTGCCCTTTGCCCTATACTGTTTAGGCTGAACATCATTTCTAGTTCTACTGATCTCATCTGCCTATACATGATCAATATCCCTCTATTCCCTACATTTACATCTGCCAATCTAAAACCCTTTAAACTCCACTATCATATTTGCTTCCACCCCATCCCTGGCAGTACGTTTCAGGCCCACACCACACTCTGTAAAAAAAACTTGCCCTGCACATCTCCATAAAACATTCTCTTTTTCATCTTAAAGTTATACCCTCTAGTGTTGGACATTTCCACCCTGGGAAAGAGGTTCTGACCCGTCTACCCTATCTATGGCCCTCATAATTTTATTATTCTATCAAGTTTCCCCTCCAACCTCCAACGTTCGAGAGAAATCGATCCAAATCTATCCAACCTCTCCCTGTAGCTGAAACCTTCTAATCCAGGCAGCATTCTGGCAAACCTCCACTGCGCCCTCTCCAAAGCCTCCACATTTTTCCTGTAATGGATGACATCAGTTATGCCTCATACGACAACCTCTCGAGATTTTTTATAATTGAAAAAGATCGTACGAAGTTGAATTTTACGTCAGAATAATGATTCGATGTTGATTCCCTTAAGAGACTATGAACAGCACACCCTATGGAGAGGTACTGGAGAGGCACCCTATGGAGAGATGCTGTCTCTCCCTCTGGGTTACTCCAGCTTTTTTGTGTCTACCCTGTGGAGGGGTACTGGATTACTGACAGTAGTTAAGGTTGTCAACCTGAAACTTCTGTTTCTTTCTCCAAAGATGCTTCGTGTCCTGCTGAGTATTTCCAGTATTTTTACCAGTGTAATAATTTATCTCGTTGTTAGTATACTTTATTTCAAAAAGTTTTTTCTCTAATTCTGGATATATTCATAATGAGATGAGTTTAGTGTATTGGAAAGTTTTGACTTGTTAGGAAAACTAATAATTAACATTTTGCTTTCCACAACAGTAAAGCCCTCAAGGACAAAAGACAATAATTTAAAAGGTAAGTTTGAATATTAAGATACTTCAACTGAAGAATTCTGACAAACCTGTCAAAATAAACAAATGTTAAACTAAACTCAAAATGGAGGGAATAAAAACAAAGCAAACAAAGTATAACATTTCCTACTGATTCACCACCAATTGTATAGGGCTCTGGTGAGACCACATCTGGGGTATTGTGTACAGTTTTGGTCTCGTAATTTTAGGAAGGACATCCTTGTGATTGAAGCAGTGCAGCGTAGGTTCACAAGATTGATTCCTGGGATGGCAGGACTGTCATATGAGGAAAGATTGAAACGACTAGGCTTGTATTCACTGGAGTTTAGAAGGATGAGGGGATATCTTATCGCAACATATAAAATTATAAAAGGACTGGACAAGCTAGATGCAGGAAAAATGTTCCCAATGTTGGACGAGTCCAGAACCAGGGGCCACAGTCTTAGAATAAAGGGGAGCTCATTTAAGACTGAGGTGGGAAAAAATGTTTTTACCCCAAGAGTTATGGAATTCCCTGCCACAGAGGGCAGTGGTGGTCAAATCACAGGATGGATTTAAGAGAGAGTTAGATAGAGCTCTTGGGGCTAGTGGAGTGAAGGGATATGGGGAGAAGGCAGGCACGGGTTATTGATAGGGGACGATCAGCCAAGATCACAATGAATGGCGGTGCTGACTCGAAGGGCCGAATGGCCTCCTACTGCACCTATTTTCTATGTTTCTATGTCTCTAAGCAACATCATCAATAATGAAATGCTCAGTAGGCAAACATAAATTTGTTATTCAGAGGAAAGAACTACCTGTTTCATTTTGAACTGCACCTGGTGGAAAATAATTCAAAATCAAATGCACTTAAGTGCTTTTACAGGATTGATGGTTAGTCAAGGTGAGCATTACAGAAAACAAGATTGGCCTCGTAAATAATTGGACAGATATGATTTTGTTTTAGAACTCTGGATGCTTATGACAACATGATTCAGCAAGCGAAGTACTGCAGTAAAATGTCAGAACAAAATTGTCAATCTACTATATGATTGAATACCAGTCTTGGCTGAGTAACCACCATTCCATTTATGAAATGGACAGCTATATCTTATTATATGTTGTATGAAAAGTACAGGAACATCATGTCGCATAATTACCATACAAATGAATTTGAAAGCCAAAGTTAGATTTAAATTACATTTTCAGCTACAAATTAGTATTTTTAAAAAACAACATTAATTTAAATGGGATTTTACAATTATATTTTCCTGGTTATGCATAATTATTAACTAGTAGATCTCTTCTGTGATTGTGTACATAATGATACACATTTATCTACAAATTAATCTTCAGTTGGAAGCTTTAGAAATATGATACATTGTAGTGGTCGCCCATTCTCCTCCTCTACCAAACACAATATCATTGAAAACAGTGGAACAAAATGTCCTCTGCTGTGCTGACTTTGGTGCTGCTTTAACAAGAGCATCAAATGATGCTCACCAGTGTGCTGTAACTTAACATGAACTGAATGTTTCAACCAAAAAACAAAGTGTTGCAGAAAAAGGTTCCTGACACAAAATTGCATTGGTCCATTTCCCTTGCAGATGCTGCCTGACCCACCTCCAGAACGTTTGTTTACTCGAGATTCCTGCATCTGCAGTCTCTTGTGTCTACACAACTTTTGAACCCATGCCTAAGCCACATGAAATGCCAAGGGGAGGTGGTTCTTGGCTGGAATAGTATTGAAGTGTGCATTCTTGGAAAATTATGATGCCATAAGCTAACTTTGTGCACAGGATGATAACATATAATTAATAGTATAATCAAGTCTAAGTTGTTTCTAATCTAGAGTGGTACATGGTCATAGCAATTTACTATTCTCCTTGCCCATTGTAAATATCTGCTACATAACAGTTAGGCCACTCCCAACCACAGTCTGCATTCCCATGCTTTGGAAGCATCTCCTTTGGCCAAGAGTGGACTTATTCACAAGCTTGAAAGTTGCAAGATAGTCCCAGAATGTGACAACTCCCTGTGCGTTGTTCCAGAAGAGGATCTATCGTACTCATGTTTAGTATTGTGTGATTGGAAAGCATGCAAAACAAGCTTTTCACTACATTTCGGTCCACGTGATTATAATAAATTAAACTAAATATTCAATGAACACCAGAACAACACCACCAGGGAGACACACGTTTACCATGGACAGGGAGCTGTCCAAACTGGATTTAATGGAGAGACTGTAAAAAAGCCACCAGCTTTCTCTAACCTGCCTTCCTACAGATCAGTGAAAGTGATTGCTTTTAGGAGTGCCTTTACCTTGTTGAGTGATATACATTGATACATTGCCCTTTGGCAGAACAATGACACATCCACTTTTTCACGAACATCCTGTCATCTTGCCACCCCAAGCCCCCACCTACCATAGAGGAACTGTTCTCCTGCGAGCAAGTCAATTTCACCATAGATTGCCTTGTCAGCAGCTGAACAGTAGGATTCAGCAGCCAGACCCATATATCAATGACAGCAAGCATATGAAGATTTCAGACAGAAGCAAAATAACAACAACAGCTTTCTGCCAGCTTTCCTGCAGCCACTGGGGGAATCGCTTCATGACCTTTTAACAATATTTTACAAAGGGCTCTGTGTTGAAAACTTTGGTGAGAGATTAAAGCAGTATGTGGAAATTGAAGGGGAGGGGGGTGGTGATAATGCTAACACTGCAAAGGAGAAAACAGAATGAATCATGAGGTAAAAATAAAGTACGAAGAATTACGAATGTTTTTTATTATCTTTAAAAGTAAGTAAACCACTGAGCCGTACTGAAACTTACTGAGCCCAGATAATACAACCAAAGCCGAAGAAAATATGGAGGAAATAAGAGATTTTGGCTAAGGTTTCCCAATCGTGGATATTGATGTAGTACTGGAAGACTCTACAGATGATAACATTGTAGTAATATTTACATAGGGAGAAAGTAATAGACCAAGTCAATAAAGGTCACTTGCTTAATGTCAGCAGTGGGAAATAATTCAGTATATTCAATGACAGTCTGCATTGATTTGTCAAGGAAAAGGTGGCTTTGACTGAATGAATTGGATAGAGTAAATGCACTGGGACAGGACAACATCTCAGCTGCAGAACTGAAGACCTGCTCTCCAGAACTAGCTGTGCCTGCAGCCAAGCTGTTCCAGTACAATGATAAATATTAAATCTGCTGGATAAAATGGAAAATTGTCAAGGTGTGTTTTGCTCACAAAAAACAGTGCACATCTAATTAGTTCAGTAATAATGTCAAAACTCAATCATTGGTAATATGCTTAAAGTTGTCATCAATAGTGCTATCAAGCAATACTTAATCACTAATAACCTGCTCATCAACATAGAGTTTGGGTCTTGGCAAGATCACTCTGCTCCAGGACCTTGTTGCACCTTGACCCAAAAAGATCAGAATTTTCAGAGTTGAGGTTAGATTATTCTTCATTGGTAACAAGGCAGCATTTGACCCAGTGTTGCATCAAAGAATAGTAAAAAAGAAATCAATGGCCACCTTGTGGAAAATAACTCCAATAGTAAGGTGTCTCCTGGTATCGAGATTTCTTTGTGTTAGCCGTGAGGATTTAAGCAAGTCTAGCATGGGGGTGCGATCCAAAGCAGTAGTTTAGTATGTGAGTAAGATTAATTAAATATAGAAAGTAAAGCGAGCAAGTTCAGTAGGGAGTACAGGCAGAAGCAGGACAACGATGATCTGAGAGACTAAAATGCATTTATTTTAATGCAAGAAGCCTGATAGGTAAAGCAAATTAACCCAGGATATGGATAGGTACATGTTTGGGCAGGACTGGCAGCTCAATGTTCTGGGTACAGGTACTATAGGCTTGACAGAGGTAGAGGAAAGAGAGGAGAGAACGGTCTGACAGTTGTTGTAGATTAGGGAGAGTGAGGGTACAGTTATTTAATTCTCTGAAAATGGCAACACAGGTACACGGAATAATGAAGAAGGTATTTGGCACCCTTGCCTTCATTGTTTAGGAATTGGACACAAGACTTGGGATATAATGTTACAATTATGCAAGATGTTGATGAGACCATATTTGAGCATTGTGTGCAGTTCTGGTCACCTCACTATAAGAAGGGTATCATTAAGCTGGTGGGAGTACAGGAAAGATTCACAAGGGTGTCACTGGGAATAGAGGGGTAGAATTATAATGGAGGAGACGGGAGCTTATTTTACTATAGTATAGGAGCTGAAGGGTGATATTATAGGTGTATTTATATCATTAAGGACATGGATAAAGTAAATGGTCACCATCTATTTTCCCTGGGTAAGGGAGACTAAAACTAGGGGGCATGCTTTTAAAATAAGAGGGTAAAGATTCTAAGAGAGACATGAGGGGCAACATTTTCATACAGATTTGCCAGAAGAAGTGGTAGAGGTAGGTACAGTTACAAGATTTAAAAGACATTTGGACAGGTACATGGATAGGAAATGTTTAGAATATGGGGAAGATGCGGATAAATGAGACTAGCTCTAGTAGGCATAATGGTCGGCATGCAGGAGTGGGGCCAAAATGCTTGTTTCTCATGTTGTATATCTCAATATCTAAGATGATTTGGGCACTGGGGTTCAATCACCCTATCCATGCAACATCACTGCAGAAATTCCTCAGGGATATTTTATAGGCCCAACCATCTTTATTTCTTTTAGAAAGATCTGCAGATGGTGGTAAAATCGAAGGTAGACACACAATGTTGGAGAAACTCAGTGGATGAGGCAGCATCTATGGAGAGAAGGAATTGGCAACGTTTCTGGAATCTTTATTTGCTCTTCAATTAATTTATTTTCATCATAAAGTTAAAAGTGGGGATGTTCACTTTCACTTGCAGCGTATGAGTGAATGAAGCAGGTTATGCCTGCATACATCAAGACCTAGATAACATTCAGGTATGGGCTAATGAGATTCATACCACAATAGTACAGACAATGACCATCTCAACATCTAACCCCACTATACCTAACATTCAATGGTCTTATCATCACTGACATCCTCATTGCCACCATTGATCAAAAACTCAATGACACCAGTCATATAATTTCTGTGGCTGAAACAGCAGATAAAATGCTGTTTAGCCTGAGGCAACAGGCACATGCTTGACACTCCAAGACCTTTCCATTATCTACCAGCTACACATTGGAAATGTAATTGAATATTTCCCACTTGCCTGGATGAGTGCACTCCAAAACTCTCAATAAGCTTGATCATACAAGACAAAATAGCCCAAATCAAACACCCTAAAGATTCAATCCCTCCACATCAATGCACAATGGTTGCAGTATACATTATCTACAAGATGCACTGTATTTACTCACGATACTCCAACAACAGCTCCTAAACCCAAAAGCTCTACCTCCACAACGGACAAGGACAACAGGTACTTTGAAGAATTACCATCTGCAATTTCCAATTTGTGCACATATGTACCACCCTGGTTCTACATTCTGGAACTCCCAACTCCATGAAAGCACTTTCAGCAGTAGTGCTGCAATGCTTCACGTTCTATCATCATCGTTTTAAAGGACAATTAGAAATGGGCAATACAGATGGCCTTGCCAAAAACACCTAGATCCTGCAAAATGCATTATTTTTATGCAGGATTTGCCCAAATTTATTTTGGATGTTAAAGTTCAAGTTCGCATTTATTGTCACTTAACCAACTAAGGTATAGTGAAATTTGACTTACCATACAGCCATAGTAAGTGAAAAGAACACAATACACACATAAAATAAAATTTAACATAAACATGTTGCAAGGAAATATGGCTAAAGCCATTCACAAATAACATTTTCAAAAGTAACCAGTACTGCAATCTACAGAGAAAAATCAATAACGTGAAATAATTATCTAGTATTCTGAATAGAATCAGCAACAGTTTTGGATCTCAGCTTTGATGACATTTCCCAGTATTTGTACTATACCTTTAGTTCTAGGTTCTGTACCTGCCATAGTCTGAACAGCTGGTGAGCATAACAAGAGTGAGTTGAGAGTGAGGAGGATCAGGAGGTAGACACATTATAAGAGGTAGTTAGGGAAGGGAAATTAGATATGAGATAAGTCATTGGAGGCAAGGAGTCTCGGAGTGGAAGGGATCAAGATAGGGGGCTGCAAGTGAAGTCAGAAAAGGACTTGGGCAAGATTGTGTGTGTGTGTGTCATGTGTGAGCTTGATCATTGTGTTCAATTATGCGTGCTTTTAGAATGTTCACATACATGTGTGTGCTGAGCCTGCACCATGGTCGTAAATCGTCTTGACCATCATGCCATTGGAACAAGTTCCATTCTATAATGACTGTGTATTAGCTGGTGTGCAGTAGGCACCATGCTTCAAAGGAAATCATACAATGTAACTTCCATCCTATGGGGAGAAGGTAGGAAAATTGGATTAGGAGGCATAGGTCAGCCATGATTAAATGGTTTAATTAGAATTAGGCCATTTGGCCCATCGATGGGCCGAATGGCCTAATTCTACTCCATTATCTCGTGAACTTAGAGGTGACGTGGAAGCAAGTCATGATTAATCCTGAGCACTGACCAAGAAGAAGAGGCCTGCGGGGAAGAATAAATGGATAAAGGATATTTTTGTGAAATTATTTTAGAAAGGCTGCAGGATGGTGAAGACCATCTTAATATGCAAAAGCACACCGAGATAATGCAAATTAAGCAACGAGCATAAATTCTCATATCATTCCATTTTCAAATACTGTATACTATGTAAAAGTTAACGATTCAACTCAGAGACAACAGCTGGTTTGCAGCTTGGATAGTACCTGTAGAACAGGCAATGCAATCGGGAATAGTTACTTAACAATTCAACACTCCACAATATATCTATACATATTTAAGCTGCTCTTGATTTCTGAAAGTGCATATGTAAACAGGAGAATATGGAGAAAGAAACTACATTGGAATCAGGGGATCTGTCATTATATTAAAAGATATTTCCCTCTTATAAGGAGTTATTTGCAATTCATCTTTTTTTATGATAGAGTCAATATATCTTCTCAATGGCTTCACATTAACACATTTGCAAACTTTGCTGGTTTCCTTGACTTTGAAGTTATGGTGGATTCTTCCAAGAATCTGAGAAAGCACCTGAGCCAGATCTGAGGCAGTCCTCCAGGGTTTACGAGTCAGATTGATACTTGTAAATCAACTTAGATTTCCAGATATACATATCTACTACAGAAAACCACAATCTGCACGTTGAAACTTTGACTAAAGTTATATATCCTGCTCAACACAGACAAATATGAAAGAAATGTGCTCCCCACAGAGTTACCTTTTCACGCAAGTAAAAATATGCCAACAATTAAACCAGAGTAGATAGGAACCAGTGAATAGAAACTTAACTATAAAAATCAAAGGTGCTGAAGACAGAGCAGGTGCCCAGAACCGAAGCATATCCAGGCAATGCACATAAGCACAAAGTATACATAAGATAAAGGATGAAATGACAAGAATATGATTTTACCTGAATGTTATGGATATAGAAACATAGAAACATAGAAAATAGTTGCAGGAGTAGGCCATTTGGCCCTTCGAGCCTGCACCGCCATTCAATATGATCATGGCTGATCATCCAACTCAGTATCCTGTACCTGCCTTCTCTCCATACCCCCTGATCCCTTTAACCACGAGGGCCACATCTAACTCCCTCTTAAATATAGCCAATGAACTGGCCTCAACTACTTTCTGTGGCAGAGAATTCCACAGATTCACCACTTTCTGTGTGAAAAATGTTTTTCTCATCTCGGTTCTAAAAGACTTCCCCCTTATCCTTAAACTGTGACCCCTTGTCCTGGACTTCCCCAACATTTGACTTTTTGTTTGAATTTCATTACTTTCGAAACATACCACATTCAAGGCAACGAGGATGTGGAATTCAATTACTCAATGGGATTTAGGATGCACATAGAGGGGAATGTTTAAGAAGCATATTGGCTTTGGAAGTAAACAGAGCCAAATTGATAGTGCTGGAAAGTTGAAAGTGTAATCTAAGAATGCTCAAATGGAATTAGAAAAATAATTGGTCAATTTGCTGTTTTTAATGCTTTTGGATAAAGATCAGAAGGTGCCAGTGAGTTTCTTGAGCTCGCCATAAAAAGCAATCAAGTCTGTGTAAATTATTTAAGCACAACTGAAACTTGGGAATGGGTGACCATGATATGTTTCAATTTATTCAATTTTAGATTATTTTTAAAAAGTAATAGGAAATGAATGAAATCTAAAAGATATAATTTAAGAAAGAATCCAATATTGAAAGACGAACTGAAAATTTGAAGGAAATCTCAGCTGAAAAATAATTAAAAACAAAACACACACACACACACACACACACACACACACACACAACCCCATCCACTGTCCCCTCCTTCAGCTTTTAACAAAAGCCAAACTGCTGGAGGAACTCAATGGATCAGGCAACACCGTTAGAGGGAATGGAGAGGACATTTGTGTCAGGTACCTTCTTCAGATTGATGGAGAATTGGGTGGGGCAGGGGGAAAGCTGGAAAAGACAGGTTGGGCAAAGACTGACAAGTGATAGATGGATACAGGTGAGGGAAGTGGTGTCTAATAACTTCAAAGATGGGTAGAGTATGTGACAAAGGCTAGAGCTGAAAAGGAGACAAAGGGGTGTCAGCTCAGCAAGAGGCTCATGGATGTTGTGAATCTTTAGGAACACTTTCAGAATGATTCCCAAAATATACTGTTAAGGCCTTCAATAAACTGACTTATTTGAGAAACTCACTGCTCCAAGAGATTGTGTACTGCCAGATCCAGGGTAAACGCACAATTCTCTCCAACAACGAGTTATTATAGTAATTTGTAAATATTTTTCCAGTTCCCAATTCATTTAATTTAGGTCATTAATCAGTAATTAATATTCTAGTTAAAGTCCATAATATTGATATCAAACAAAACATCCATATAATTTACAGTTAGAAAATTAATTTTTCATCCCACAACATAATATAATCCTAATAATCTAGTATCCGACTATTCTGGGATCCCAAATGTAGAAACAAAGATCTGCAACACTGGTCTTCCTCCAAAAAGGCACCTATCCATGTTCTCCAGAGTTGCTGCCTGCACTAAGGTTTCGATTCCTATACTCTCTTCTAAAACATTTGGGTCCCTGTTCCTCTGCTCTAAACTGACTGAGTTCTTATTTATGTAACCCTTTAAACTGACTAGGTTGACTAGAAAATTTATCATAGCACTTTGTAACATCTAAAACATGAATCAAGAGTGTGTTGCATTACTAATCTGTCAATTTCCATCTTTAAATTATCCATTGACTTGTCCTCCACAGCCTTCTGTGGCAATGAATTCCACAGGTAGACACAAAATGCTGGAGTAACTCAGCGAGACAGGCAGCATCTCTGGAGAGGAGGAATTCATCACCCTCTGACAGAAGAAATTCCTCATCATCTTGTTTCTACAGGTATGTCCCTTTATTCTGAGGTTATGGCCTCTGGTCCTAGACTCTCCCATTAATGGAAACATCCTCTTCACCTCCATTCTATCCAGGCCTTTCACTATTCGATAAGTTTCAATGAGGTCCCTGTAGATGATATGTGTATACCCCTTTAATTGATAGGGACGATGTCCATGCTAACCACTCCCCCACCAGTTAGTATAATTGTAACCTACACGCCCCTAACTCTCTCTCTCTCTGGTGATCGTGACAGACCACGTACAGCTAGGGCTATATGATGTATGATTAATAAAGTAGTGAAGACCTTAAGGTGTCTGTGTACCTTCTCTACATGGCGTCAGAAGTTCTTCTTCCTGCGTCTCCAGTTTATCGCGTTTTATTTTCTTAGTCCCAGTACCCCCTCCCTGTGCCGTGATGGCTTCTGCCTGTCGTAAACCTGACATCCTAGGCTTTGATGCAGACATCACTCATCGCTGGAGTGTGTTCCAATGTGACTTTGAGCATTATGTTACAATTGCTCACCCTGCCGTGGCCCCCGTGGTGAAGGCTTCCCTTCTGCTGAATCTAGCTGGTCCCGAAGCGCTTGAGCGATTGGAGTCATTAATCTATGGACAGGGCGAGAGTATCCAGGACCCGGTATGTCTGCTTGCTAAATTTCCGGCGATGTGTGACCTTCCCACTAACCACATCTTAGAGCGTTTCAAACTGTTCTCCCGACGCCAAAACCCTGGGGAATCTATTGACAATTTCGTGGCCGCGCTGTGCCAACTGGCTCGCCGATGTGACATGCATGTCCTGACCCCTGATACTTTGACCCGTGACATCTTGGTCTTTGGTCTTCGGGATGATAAGCTGCGCTCTGAGCTGCTGCGTAAGCCTGATCTGTCATTCAATAAGGCGTTGCATGCCTCTCGTTTAGCTGAGGCTGTCTCCTCCACTGTACCTGACCCTGTGGTCCACGTAGCCAGTCTCGCTGGTCGCCAGTACAATGCTCCCCGGTGACAGAGTGCAACCCCAGCGACGGGCTTCAGACCGTCTCAATGATGTCTGAATTGTAACTTTGTTTCACCCCATTCTAATGTGTGCCCTGCGTTGGGGAAAACCTGTAATTTCTGCAAAAAGCCCAACCACTTCTCGGCAGCATGCCATTCCTGTGGGAACCCTGCACAGCCACAGCAGAAACCGTCTCGCTACTTGACACGTGATGATACCGTGTCTGATTCCCATCTCCAGCATGATGAACTCCCCCTGTCTGACTCTGACTCTTCTCAGAGCGAACTGAGTGTATTTTCCTGATAACGGACCCGACCGTCCGAGTCACGGTGAATGGCATGGCCTTCTCTGCTAAGGTGGATACGGGGGCTGCTGCTAATGTTATGTCAACAAGCCTGTTCAGGAAGATAAAAAATAATGAGCCCGTTTCCACAGACAGTGCTGTTTTGCGTGCCTATGGGGGTGGTGTACTTGTTCCTGTGGGGAGGGCCACTCTGCACTGCAAGGTGCTGAAGACCTCTCGGCCCCTCTCTTTCTTCCTGCTAGACGGTAAATGTGACCCCCTGCTCGGCGTGGAGGCCTGCCAGGACCTCAGATTGGTGAGCTTCCACAGCGATGTCCACCTGGTAGAGGCACCTCCTGAATCCGCTGGCCGAATTCCCAGACCGATTTGACTCGAAGCTGGGGAAGTTGCCCTGCAGCTACAGGATTGCCCTCAATCCCGACATCCCCTGCACCGTGTATCCTTCGCCATGAGGGGCAGGGTCGAGTCTGCTCTTCGCGAGATGGTGGCCACGGGCATCCTGAAGCCAGTAACGGTCCCCACCCAGTGGGTTTCTACTATGGTTGCCGCTGCGAAGAAAGATAAGAGTGAACTACAGATCTGCATCAACCCTAAGGACCTGAACTTGGCTATCAGGCGCCCGCACTATCCCATGCGGACGGTGGAGGATGTTGCTGCACAGGTCGGCCCTGCCACCGTGTTCTCGGTTCTTGATGCCAAGAGTTCGTTCTGGCAGATACCTCTAGATGAACGATCCTCGCACCTGACGACCTTCAGCACGCCCTTCGGCAGGTATCGGTTCCTCCGCATGCCGTTTGGGATCAACTCTGCCAGCGAGGTGTTCCAAAGGACCATGGAACAACTGTTTGCTGGATGTCCGTGTGCCATCATTGTCGACGACATCCTGGTTTATGGGAAGAACTTCGCTGAGCACGACCACCACCTTCGCCAGGTGCTGCAGTGGGCCCGGGAGGTCAACCTGAAGCTCAACCCGAAGAAGTGCCGATTCCGGGTCCCTCAGGTCACCTACGTGGGGCATGTCTTCACTGCATCGGGGCTGAAGCCCGTCCCGCAGAAGACGGCCGCAATATCAGAGATGCCTGCACCTGCGGACGTGCCTGGCCTACAGTGCTTCTTGGGCATGGTCAACTACCTGGGAAAGTTCATCCCCGACCTGAGCGAACTGAGTGCCCCTCTGCGGGATCTGGTGAAAAAGGACACTGCCTGGGCCTGGTTCCCGCAACACCAGAAAGCATTTGACACCCTCAAATCTAAGCTGATCAGCATGCCAACGCTGAAGTACTTTGACCTCCAGCACCCCATCGTTCTCTCATGTGATGCATCTAAGTTTGGCCTCGGGGCCGCCTGCCTGCAGATCCATGACGGGGTGCAACTGCCTGTGTCCTACGCATCCCGCACAATGACGACCGCTGAACAATGCTATGCCCAGATTGAAAAGGAGCTGCTGGCTGTTGTCTTTGCCTGCTCCAAATTCAAGGACTATATCCTGGGCACCTGCTTCACTGTCGAGATGGACCACCAGCCTCTGGTCACCATCCTCAACAAGCCGATACACATGGCCTCCTCCCGGCTCCAGCGCATGATGCTCCAGCTACAATGCTTCACTTTCACAGTGGTTTATCGCAAGGGCAAGGACATGTTTGTTGCTGACACGCTGTCTCGGGCGCCTCTCTCATCCACAACCCGACATCCGTACGAGGCGTCCGATCTGATAGTCGTGAACGTCAATTTCATGCCCTCCAGTCAGTTGAAGTCCCAGGCCAAGCACACTGCGGCTGACGCTTCGCTACAGCAGCTGGCCACGATCATCAAGCGGGGCTGGCCAGACCGCCGTTCTTCTCTGCCGGCCGCAGTGGTGCCTTATTTCTTGGTTCGTGACGAGTTGGTGCTGCGTGATGGTGTGATTGTGAAAGGGCACAAGGTGGTGGTGCCCGAAGCACTACGAGAACAATACTTCGAAACTGCTCATCGTGGCCATCCCGGGGCCGAAGCGACCCTTTCCATCGCTCAGAGCCAGTTCTTCTGGCCTGACATGCCTCACTACTTCCGGGATAGAGTCTCCACGTGCCCTACCTGCAACAGCCTCGCTCCGCAGCAACAGTGGCAGCCGCTCCTGCAGCAGCCAGCTGCTAACCTGCCCTGGTCTGCGCTGGCAACCGACATCTTTGAGTGGCACGGAAAGCACTTCCTGGTGCTTGTCGACTCTTACTCCAGCTGGTTTGAAGTTGACCAGCTCCACTCTCTCTCTTCCTCCGCGGTCATCGAGAAGTTGCGCCGCCACTTTGCCACCTTCGGGTCCCCGGCCAGCCTGCAGTCGGGCAATGGCAGCCAGTTCACCAGTGCCGAGTTCTGCGCTTTTGCCGAATGATGGAACTTCCGTCATTACACCAGCAGCCCGGAATACCCGCAGAGCAACGGACTGGCCGAGCGCGCGGTCCGCAGTGCTAAAGGATTGTTGGAACGTTGCCGCCTATCCCGCTCTGACATCTACCTGGCCCTGCTGAACCTCCGCAACATCTCCCGCGACCATGCCCTGGGCTCCCCGGCTCAGCGACTCATGTCCCGAGTCATGAGGCCCACGGTCCCGGTGTCTCAACAGTCCCTGTCCCCCTCTGTCTTTAAACCTGCCTTGGTCCGGAAACGCATTGCCCAAAAACACGGTATACAGAAGCGTTCCCACGACAGGTCCTGCCGTGTCCTCCGCCCTCTTCTTCCCGGCCAGGTCGTCCATATGAGGTCCACTTCCGGCCGCTCCAAGCTGGCCGTGGACGTCGGTTCTGCCGGTTCCCCTCATTCGTACCTTGTCAACCATGACGGAAGGGTGTACCGCCGGTCCCGCCAGCATCTCCGTCACACGAACGAGCCTCTCGCTCCCCCGGCGGCTCCGTACGCCCCCCCGCTGCCCCTATTGCGGCACAGTGCTTTGCCCGTTCCTCTGGGGTCACCCCCCTCGTCCTTCTCCTGTCCGTCTCCTGGCTGCGGTCCCGCTTTCTCCGGCTTCCTCGCCCTTCTCTTCGCCTTCCCCCCCTGATGCCTTCGTCGCCCAGGGGTTCTCCTGTCCGTAGCCCCCACCATGCCCCGGCGTCGTCCCCACTTGTTCCCGTCGGGGAAGGAGGTGATGGCGAGGTGCGGACCCGGTCTGGTCGCCTGGTCAGGCCGCCGGTCCATTACGGCGATTACGTGTGATTCTGTATTCCCGTGCTTTACCGTTTGCATTTACCCTAGCGCATGAGACGTGGTCGCCCTGTCACTCACTGTTTGTTTTGGTAGAGGAAAGATGTAGATAATATGTGTATACACCTTTAATTGATAGTGACGATGTCCATGCTAACCACTCCCCCACCAGTTAGTATAATTGTAACCCACGCGCCCCTAGCTCTCTCTCTGGTGATCGTGACAGACCACGTACAGCTAGGGCTATATGATGTATGATTTAATAAAGTAGTGAAGACCTTAAGGTGTCTGTGTCCTTCTCTACAGTCCCCCTTCATCCTTCTAAACTCCAGTGGGTACAGGCCCAGTACCATCATAAGTACCATCAGTACCAACACTCATCATATGTTAATCCAATAATTCCTGGGATCATTCTTGTAAACCTCCTCTGGACCATCCCCAATGCCAGCACATCCTTCCTCAGATAAGGTGGCCAAAACTGCTCACAATACTCGAAATGTGGTCTTATAAAGCCTCAGCATTACATCCCCGTTTTTATTTTCTAGTCCTCTTGAAATAAATGCTACCATTGCACTTGCCTTCCTTCCTACCGATTTGACTTACAAATTAACTTTTTGAGAATCCTGTACCAGCAATCCCAACTCCCTTTGCACCTCAGATTTTTGAATTCTCTCCCCATTTTGAAAATAGTTTACGCCTTTCTTCTTACTACCAAAATGCATGAATCCACACTTTGCTATGCATGAATCCACACTTTCCACGCCTTCCATCTGTCACTTCTTTGCCCACTATCCCAACCTGTCCAAGTCCTTTAGTTTAGTTTAGTTTAGTTTAGAGATACATAGTGGAAACAGGCCCTTCAGCTCACCGGGTCCGTGCCAACCAGTGATCCCTGCACATTAACACCATCCTACGCCCACTAGGGACAATTTTTACATTTACTAAGCCAGTTAACCTACAAACTTGTACGTCTTTGGAGTGTGAGAGGAAACCGAAGATCTTGGAGAAAACCCACGTAGGTAACAGGGAGAAAGTACAAACTCCGTACAGACAGCACCCGTAGTCGGGATCGAACCCGGGTCTCCGGCACTGCATTTGCTGTAAGGCAGCAACTGCTGCGCCACCGTGACTTCTGCAGAGTTGCTGCTTTGTCTACACTACCTGTCCATCCACCTATCTTCGATTTATCTGCAAACTTAGCTACAGAACATAGAACAAGATGGCGTTCAAGATCCCGATGCTTTCTTCATGGTAGTTGGGGATCTCAACCAAGCAAGTCTTGCATCTGTTCTGCCTAAATTCTACCAGCATGTGAATATTGCAACCAGGGGAAAGCATACATTAGACCGGGTGTACACAAGCATCAAAGATCCATATAGAGCAGCCCCCCTCCCCCATATCGGCAACTCTGACCACCTGGCGGTTATGCTCACACCTGCATACAGACCTAGGGTGAAACGGGTCAGGCCAATGGTCAGAGAAGTCAGAATATGGCCACAGGGAGCTACTGCAGTGTTGCAAGACTGCTTTGAAACCACACAGTGGGCCATTTTCAGAGAGGCAGCAACATGTGACAGCGGCACTGACCTCCAAGAATATACAGAGTCCGTCATCGGATACATTAATAAATGTATTGATGATGTGACTGTGACCCCTCTCTACCAGACAAACTAAATGAGTTCTACGCACGTTTTGAGGCAGAAACTACCACCCAGATACAAGCACTCCTGCCATCACCCAGCGACCAGTCACTCAGGCTGTCGACAGCTGGAGTTAAAAAGGCCTTGGCCAGCGTCAATCCACGCAAAGCTGCAGGGCCAGACAACATCCCTGGATGCATTTTAAGGGACTGCGCAGAGCAACTAAAAGATATCTTTGATGACATTTTTAACATCTCACTCAGCCAGGCAGTAGTGCCCAACTGCCTCAAAAGTGCCATCAAAAACACAATCATCCCACAGCAGCTGGTGGAGAAGCTGAAGCTGTTGAAGGTGGACACTGGCATTTGCAACTGGGTCCTTAATTTTCTGATGCAGCGGCAGCAGACAGAGTGGGCGGTCGAACATCAAGAACCATCGCATTGAGCACTGGCTCACCCCAAGGTTGTGTCCTATGCCCCCTGCTGTTCAGTCTGCTTTCTCACGACTGTACTGCCTGACTCAGCAATAATTATATCAACAAGTTCGCCGATGATACAACAGTGGTGGGTCTCATCAGTGATAACAATGAATCGGCATACAGGATGGAGGTGGAGCTCCTGCAGAGTGATGCAGATCTCACAACCTCACCCTCAACGTGGAAAAGACTAAGGAGATGGTGATCGATTTCAGGAGGGCTGGAAAATACCATCACACACCGCTGCATATTGATGGTGTCGCTGTGGAGAGGGTCAGCAGTGTGAAGTTCTTGGGACTTCACCTGGCGGACGACCTGACCTCTACGACCAACACCACAGCAGTCATCAAAAGAGCACAGCAGCGGCTCCACCCTCTCCGGAGACTAAGAAAAGCAGGTTTCCCTACTGTTCACCAAACGACCTTCTACTGGGGCACCATCAAGAGTATATTGACCTACGGCATCATTTCCTGGTTTGGGAGCTGCAAGGCTGATGAAGAAAAACACTTAACAGGATAGTGAAGACAGCCAGTAGGATCACCAGTGCTCCACTCCCTTTCCTGTTGGAGATCTATCAGAACCGTAGCATCCGTAAAGCCATCTCCATTATTAAAAGACCCACATCACCCATCACCTAACATCTTATCCATTCTGCCATCTGGGAAGAGGTACAGGAGCATCAGCTGCAAAACCAGCAGGATGCTACACAGATTCTTCCCACAGGCAATAAGACTGGTTAATAGACTGTGTCCCCTCCCCATACATCATACACCAAATCATCCAACCTCGCCCATACTTTGACAGCTAGGCACCTGTCAAAGCATGCTACTGTTCGGTCTGAATGTCTGTTTTTAGTTCAAATTTTAGGCCTATTTTTAGATATGTTAATTTAATATTTTTAAAGTTGTATGTATTTATTCTGTTTTTATTAACTGCACTGATGGGAACTGATTGAGAAACAATTTTTCGTTTCTTCTGTGTATGTAAGTACTCAGTTAAAATGACATTAAAGTAAATACTGAATGCTGAGCCTTCAATTCCCTCAGCCAAATCATTGATATACAATGTGAAGAGCAACGGCCCTAGCACCGACCCCCGCAGAATACCGCTAGTCGCTGGCAGCCAAGCAGATAAAGCCCCCTTTATTGCCACTTTATGCCTTCTGCCATCCAACCAATCTGCTATCCATGTTAGTATATTTCCTCTGATACCATGGTCTCCCATCTTCTTTAGCAGCCTCACCTGTGACATCTTATCAAAGGCCTTCTGAAAATCCAGGTAAACATCCACTGGCTCTCCTTTGTCTATCCTGCTGTTTACTTCCTCATAGAATTCCTCAAAGATTTATTGATAAAGATTAAAATGCCAAAAAAATGCTGACAATGGGAGATGAAAATGAAAAAACACAAAAGTTATGTTTGAATCTATTAAGACGATTATCTTGATACAAAAGTTTTATCAGCCACATCATTCCCCTTTCAAAAGACCAGCAACGTACTCTGGCAAAATCGATGTTTTCAATTTGTCTTTTTCAGGATATATGCTTTGTCATTAACTCACATCTGCCACCTTGTGACAACGAAAGCTTCTGGTTTTATTTACTTTATTGTATATTTTAATAGGAATTAAAATGAAATAATATGCCTTCTATTCAAATTATGTTTTGAATTGTGATTTGTGGAACTTTTTCCAGAAAACTACAATGCTTTAAATCCTGTCTCTTTTGGCGTTGGTGGGCATCAGCTAATATTAAAAATAGTTCATTTTACTGTGTGCTATTTTAAAAATAATTAGAATTTCATGGTGAAATTAATATTGAATGCAACACAAATTTGCAATTTTTAAAAGGTAATCGTTGAATGTAATTTTTGAATTGTTGTTTTCAACTGTTATTGAAACATATCAAGTCACATCAGAAAAATATCTTAATTTCTTATCTAGGAAGCTTAGGTGGAATTACATTAGTACGAACAATCTTATCTTCGAGAAATATAAAATTGCTTGTGAATCATAAAATTACAATTAAAACACAAAGTACTTGTGCTATAATACCAGGAAAAATGCTCAACCAAGAAAACCAAGCCCAAAGCCAAAGTGCTATCTAAACTGAATTATACTAATTTATGCTAAGGACAATAACTAACTCCATGTACAATTAACAGCTACTCTACCTACATGTTAATAAGTACTTTTTTTGATCGTGTAGATACATGTGTATCATTGGGTCATTTGTCATTAGCCCATGTTATTTTTTCTGCAATGCATCACCACTATGACAGCACTGAAGAACTTGATTATATGACTCATGCCAGAGTATCATTGTGACAGAAAAGAGACAAAAACATGGAAATGCAATTATTGCATGATCAATAATTGGTATAGACTTTTAAATCTACAGCTGAATCATTAAACTTGAAGTGGGAGATTTGTAAATGTGTGTACAGCACACAGCTCTTTCATATCTACTGCACAATGCAATGCTCTTTCATGTCTACTTTTTTTTTTACAATAGTTCAATAGCATTTCATACTTCTGTTAAGTCGCTTGGACTCCACAGCACATAATGTGCTTAGTGGGACATTGTCAAGACAGTCTATTTTACGATAATAACACAGGAACTACTTAGTATACATTATTTTTATTATGAACACTCAGCATGTATTTGTGGCTGCTACTGTATTTGTGCCAATGTGTGAGGAGAAAACTGAGTAATTTGTGTGTCCTAAAACATTACTTTTAGAAGGCATAAATTAATTATCCTAATTTTCAATACCTCTGTATAGGGAGAACCTGTGTGAATTTGCATTGCATCCCAGAAATTAGATATTTTTTCTTCAGCAAGGTGAGAAAATGAAAATGGCACGCAGTGCAACTCATATTCATGTTATGTCAATAATAGATTCTCATAAATATTGCCAAATGAACCAGGAGGAGGAAAACAGTAGGAATAGCCAATAGCTAGGCCAAGAATGTGATCTGTCATGTTGCGCAAGGAGAGATAGGTTTACTGGAGGAATTTAAGAACAAATTTAGAGCAAGATTCATTAGCTTTTTGGGAACAATTGCTACCCAAATGATATGGACATCCAGAAAAATGAGAGATAAATGAAGTCTTGCCTGCATTGCATCAAATTAATCCAAAGATAAAATAGAACCTTAAAGTCCTGGGTACCAAAGGATGGACTAGATCTAGAAGTATACGAAACTGAATGCCATTAAAACACCATTCTTGCTTCCAATGCCATTACAACACCATTCTTGCTTTCCAGCTTCCTATAGATTTCCCAAATAGCATCTTACTCTTACAAGCATTCTGCACAAGTCAATCAGCATCTAATCTGCAGATAATTATTGATCTCTTCAAAAAGCACAAAAAAGGAGGGATATTCCTACTGCTAAAACTATATATGTATATCAGTTATGTTTCTGAGGTTTTATTCAAAGAACAGAGACTAGACAAATGAAGCTTTTGACATTTGCTAAATGTATTCAGGTATACTATTTAAGCAAGAGCCATCCAATAATTCTTCTTAATAGGATTCTTATCAAATTCTATATCTCTATAACAATTTCACACAAGATAATTTTTTACTCATTAAATGTAAAATATGTTATCAAATAAATCTACTTTTCTCTAAACTCAGTGATGTTTAATGTGAATTTGCCTGCCTATCTATCTATCTATCTATCTATCTATCTATCTATCTATCTACCTATCTATCTATCTATCTTCTCCATCATGGTCTGGTTTGGCTCAGGCACCAAGCCCGACACCTGGAGGCTGCAGCGAATCGTCCGATCAGCAGAGAAGATTATTGGCTGCAACCTTCCCTCCATTGATGAACTGTACACTGCAAGGGCAAGGAAGCGAGCGGGCAAGATCATCTCTGACCCCTCTCACCCTGGCCAAAAACTCTTTGAATTACTTCCTTCTGGAAGGTGACTACGGACTGTCAAAACTGCCACAGCCAGACATAAAAACAGTTTTTATCCACGAGTAGTTGCTCTACTCAACAGCCAAAAATCTGTAGCCTCCTGTTGATCTGGTATTTTGTTGGTCCACATGCTTATTCAATGGTATTTTATCATTAATGTTTTATTATTATTAATGTTTAGTGTTTTCTGAGTCATTCGTAACTGTCACTGCATGTCATGTTGTTACTTGTGGGTGGAGCACCACGGCAAATTCCTTGTATGTGAATACTTGGCCAATAAACTTTCTATCTATCTATCTATCTATCTATCTATCTATCTATCTATCTATCTATCTACTATTACAAGTCTCATCTTGTTTGTCTGTCTGTCTGTGAGATTTTGGTACTATGCCAAAACGGTACACAATTGCGCGAATATTTTTGCAGATTCTTACTCAGCTTTTTCCCGTGGTCGCTATTATCATGTTTCTTCACATTTTATCTTATATTTCACATTATGGACATTTAAAGTTTTAAAAAATGCAACTGTGAAATTAATAACTGCTTGTGAGTGACATTTCTAAAAGCTTCCGGTGATTATGTCACAATGGCATCTCACGGTCGTCCAATCACAACGGGATCTCAGGCACATGCTGCAGTGAATATTCTAACAACCAAAAATGACATCACAATATGATCTCTGCTGCCAATACAGAGCAATGAGAGTTGATGGAGTGGGGGATGGGAGGAGAAGAAATGTTATATCAACATTGTCTTTAGTGGGGGAATGTAAAAGGGGAGAGGTGAGGAAGGGAGTGACTGAGGGTAGGGTAAAGGAGAGTGGGGGAGAGGTGACAGAGAGACAATGGGATCAGCAACTTCAAGGGGAGAAAGGAGAGAGTGCGATTCCCCCCCACCCCATCACCACTTGGGAAGGTTTGATTGCGTTGGGGGAATGGGTTACGTTGGGGGAATGGATGAGTGGTGGAAACGGGTTGTTTTTGGGAAACGGGTGAGTGGTGGAATATTGTGTTGGGGAAACGGGGACCAACGGATCAGGGGGGTAGGGAGGGGAGAAGGGTTATGGAGGGTGGGAGGGAATGACTGAGGGTAGGGAGTGACTGAGGGTAGGGGAAATGAGAGGAAGTGAGAGGTGAAGGAGGGAGTGGAGGAGGGCAGGAGGTGAGGGGAGAGAAGATGGAGGGTGAGGAGGAGGGGAAGGGAGTATTGGGGAAAAAGGGGAAATGAGCCGTGCCTGTGCAGTTGGGGGCTATGGGTGAGTGGTGGAATATTGCGTTGGGCGAATGGGTTACATTGGGGGAACGGGTGATAAGGGCGCCTGTCTCCGGGGTGAGCGCCGACACTGCGTTCGGGGACCAGCCCTCCCGTGTGATGCCGCATTGGGGGACGGGGCCCAACGGGTCCACTTGGTCTAGTATAAACTAAAATCTTTTTTTTTTAATGTACTCTGCTGTTCTTTTTTAATTGTTTAGATCAAATACTGACTTAGCTTATATATAGCTTAAGAAGTGATGGACATAACCTGATTTGGTGTCTATAATTTAAAATAATTCCAATTGTCATAGAATCATACAACACAGAAACAGGTCATCCTGCCCAACTTGCCAAAGCAAGGAGCAAAGTGAAACTTAAGGGTCTGTCTCACTTTGGCGTCATTTGCGCGTCATGCTGGTGACGCGCGAAGATTTTGTGAATCCCAAAATTCTGGGGTACCGCACGCGTCCGCGCGTCACTTCCTATGTCGCCACTTCTCACCACGCGTCATACGCTCGTCACGATGCGCGCATCATGTGTCATGACGCGTAAATGATGTCGCGTAAATGACGTGCAAATTACGCCCAAGTGGGACAGGCCCTTTAATGTTTCATGATTTACTTTGATGAAGGCCAGTGTGTCAAAGGCCTTCATCCCCTGTCTACCTGCAATGCCACTTTCAGGGAATCATGTATTTGTAGTCCAAGATCCCTTTGCTTCACACCATTCCTCAGGACCCTGCCATTCACAGTGCAGGTTCTGCCTTGGTTTGACTTCCCAAAATGAAACACCTCACACGTATCTGAATTAAGCACTCTTTATTGTTCTAAAAATTTAAAGATAGGAGGTTGACAGGGTCTGAAGAAGGGTCTCGACCCGAAACGTCGCCTATCTCCTTCGCTCCTTAGATGCTGCTGCACCCGCTGAGTTTCTCCAGCTTTTTGTGTACCCCCACTCTTTATTATTCCTTGGCCAACTTGTCCAGCTGATCAAGATCCCGTTGTAATTCGTAATAACCATCTTTACTGTCTGCGATACCACCTATTTTAGTGTCACATGCAAACTTACTAATCATGCCTTGTACTTTTTCATCCATTTGATGGAGATGACAATGCAATGGGTCCAGTACTAACCCCTGAGGCACACCAATAGTCACAGGTCTCCAGTCCAAAAAAACAACCTTCTACCACCATCCACTGCTTCTACCACCATCCACTGCTTCTACCACCATCCACTGCTCCTAACCAGGAAGCCAACTTTATCTATGTGTTAAAGAAGGAACTGCAGATGCTGGAGAATCGAGGGTACACAAAAGGCTGGAGAAACTCAGCGGGTGCAGCAGCATCTAAGGAGCGAAGGAGATAGGTGACGTTTCGGGTTGAGACCCTTCTTCAGACTGGTCAGGGATCAGGGAAACGAGAGATATAAACGGTGATGTGGAGAGATAAAGAACAATGAATGAAAGATATGCAAAAAAGTATCGATGATAAAGGGAACAAGCCATTGTAAGCTGTTTGTGGTGTGAAAATGAGAAGCTGGTGCGACTAGGGTGGGGGAGAGAGATAGAGAGAGAGGGAATGCCAGGGCCCGAGGGCTGAGGGAGAGGTGGGAAGGGAAGGAGACAGCAAAGGTTAACAGAATTGAGAAAATTCAATGTTCAAGCCCAGACGATGCAGACTCCCCAAGCGGAATATGAGGTGCTGTTCCTCCAACTTGCGGTGTTGCTCACTCTGGCCATTTAGGAGGCTCAGGACCAAGAGGTCGGAAATGGAATGGGAGGGGGAGTTGAAGTGCTGAGCCACCGGGAGGTCGGCTTGGTTATTGCGGACCGAGCGGAGGTGTTCGGCGAAACGATCGCCAAGCCTCCGCTTGGTCTCACCGATATAGATCATCTGGCATCTGGAGCAGCGGATGCAGTAGATGAGGTTGGAGGAGGTGCAGGTGAACCTCTGTCGGACCTGGAAGGACTGCTTGGGTCCCTGAAAGGAGTGGAGGGGGGAGGTGAAGGGACAAGTGTAGCATTTCTTGCGGTTGCAAGGGAAAGTGCCCGGGTAAGGGGTAGAGCGGGAGGGAAGGGAAGAATTGACAAGGGAGTTGCGGAGGGAGCGGTCTTTGCGGAAGGCAGACGGGGGGGGGGGGGGAGATGGGAAGATGTGGCGAGTGGAGGGGTCACGTTGGAGGTGGCGAAACTGGCGGAGGACTATGTGTTGTATTTGCCGGCTGGTGGGGTGAAAGGTGAGGACCAGGGGGACTCTGCCCTGTTTGCGAGTGGGGGAATGGGGAGAGAGGGCAGTGTTGCGGGGTATGGAGGAGACCCTGGTGCGAGCCTCATCTATAGTGGGGGAGGGGAATCCCCGTTCTCTGAAGAATGAGGCCATTTGTGATGACCTGGTGTGGAACACCTCATCCTGGGAGCAGATGCGGCGTAGACGGAGGAATTGGGAATAGGGGATGGAGTCCTTACAGGAAGCAGGGTGGGAGGAAGAGTAGTCCAGGGGAGTCTGTTGGTTTGTAGTGGATGTCGGTCATGAGTGTATCACCTGCAATAGAGATGGTGAGGTCAAGGAACGGTAGGGAAATGTCGGAAATGGTCCAAGTGTATTTGAGTGCCGGATGGAAGTTGGTGGTGAAATGGATGAAGTCAGTCAATTGTGTGTGGGGTGCAGGAGGTGACACTAAAGTAGTCGTCGATGTAACGGAGGTAGAGGTCGGGGATGGGGCCCTGGTACGCCGAGAACAAGGATTGTTCGACGTACCGACAAAAAGGCAAGCGTAGCTGGGGCCCATGCATGTGCCCATAGCTACGCACAGCCAACTCTATCTAGTTAGCTATCTCTCGCTGGATCCAATGCAATATAAGCTTCAAGACCAGCCAACCATGTGGAACCTTATGAAAGGCCTTGCTGATGTCCACACAAACAATGCCTACCACCCTACCCTCATCGACCTACTTGGTTCTTCAAAAAAAACAATTACATTTGTGCACATGATCTCCCAAGCACAAATTCACAATTACTATGCTTAATCAGTTTAGTTTATTGTTACCATGAGTACCGTATCAATCCCTGCCTTTTCAAATGCTCATATATCTTATCGCTCAGAATGCTTTCCAGTAACTTGCTTACCATAGAAACCATTCATTCAGTTATGATCATATCATCAATTCCTCTGCCTTCTCTCCATATTCCCCTTAGCCACAAGTTGAACTCTCTTTGTAAGAGTTCCCTTCTTAAAAAGGATAGAGCCACAACGTCTTCCTGCATCTAGGTCCACTCTCCTCTCCTAATTCCAGAGAGTTTCTACCGGCATCCTGTCAGGGCTAAGGATTAATGTCCTTCCTCATGTACCATATATCTCAGCCAGGGCTGCATGCTTTCAATGCAATTTCTTTTTCCAGTGACCCACAGTATCAATGGATATATCTGCGATCAGCTTATGCCCCAAACTTGAGTTGTTTTAGGTAACATCCATCATCCCGTTTACTCCTACTCTTTGACTTCAATACCGTACTTTAGACTGTCCTCAAGACATTGACCAGCTGTCTGAAGAAGGGTCTCTGACCCAAAACTAACTGTCGCCTAATTCCCTTTGCTCCATAGATGCTGCCCCATCCGAGCTGACCTGGGATTTCTCCAGCATTTTTGTCTATCGACAACTTTTTCCCCAAGTTCCCTGGTCACAGTTCACATATCTATAAAAACTTTTGAATAAAGAGGAAAATATTCATTGACAAACCTCGTTTACCGCCATCTCTCATTGCAGTGACTCAATGGATATATCACCTGTTTCTTCTCCAGATGATTCCTTGGTTTCTGAGGGAGAGAAATATTCTTATACTCTCAGCTCCAGTTACCCTTTTCCCTTTTCCCTTTAATATACAAAAAGTCTCCTGGATTTTCCCTAATCTTATCTACTAGAACTATCCCATGCCCCCTTTGTGCCCTGTTGATTTCCTTCTTAAGTATGCTCTTCAATCTTCTATACTCTTCCAGGAGATCCGTTCTGCCTATGCATAATTAATTCCTTTTTCTTTTTACTGACTAGAGCCTCAATTTCTCTCATCATCACGTTCTTCGCCATGGGTCCTTCTATCTACTCTGCCCTTCACTCTAACAAGAACGTGCATACCTTGAACACTCTCTTTTAAAAGCCTAGCATTTCCTGGATGTCACTTTGCCCGCAAACAACCTACTACAATCAGCTTTTGCAATTTTCTGCCGAATACCATCAAAGTTGGCCTTGGCCCAGTTTAGGACTTTAACTTGTGGACGAACCCTGTCCTTTTCCATGGACCCCCATATAGAACTGATTATTTTCGGAACAGCAAGAGCCTGCCCTGAGCTATCATATTTCAAAGACGTTTCCTTAATTATGGCCTGATAATGGCGATAAAACGTATACTTAAATTTTGGAAAAATGCATCTCCCCCAACTCTTAAAATGTGGATTACAAACATGTCTGAGACGGTACATCTTGAAGATATGAGACTTGTCTTAGCAGGAAAATCAGAGCAATTTTCAAAGATATGGCCTCCTTTCATTGATTCATTACAAGGATAGTATGGTGCAACACAACTTTGGAATTAAACCGATTTACGGACAGGGTGATGGGTGTGGTGAGAAATGAAGCAGGTAATTCAACACTTTTTGTTTGTTTCTTTCCTTTTTTTTCGTATTGTCTTTTTATT
This sequence comes from Okamejei kenojei, assembly GCA_035221665.1. NCBI lineage: Eukaryota > Metazoa > Chordata > Chondrichthyes > Rajiformes > Rajidae > Okamejei > Okamejei kenojei. The sequence continues at coordinate 34,734,249 of CM069131.1, read as the reverse complement.
CTATTTTTAAGTTTTTGCTTACTCACTCTTTGATTACACTAATTTGGTAGTTTAGGGGTTCTATTCTTACACATTCACTTTCTTTTTAACTTTCTTTCTTTCTTGCTCTTTCTCTCTTTTTCTATTTCATCTTTGTTAAAATTAAAATGGAAGCTGTACAATAAATGTATTATGTCATATGCCGCAGTTTATACATTTGTACACTGCTTCTAATAAAAATATAAATAAAAAATAAAAAATAAAAAAACTAATAGAACTGTGGTCTCTGGTCTGAGAGAGCCAACTAAGTCACAAGTCCTGTCATATTTCTCAAGAATAGGATCAAGTTTAATCCTCTCCCTTGTAGGGCCCTCTTTATAATGCCTGAGGAAACTTTGCGGACCATACTTGACAAATTCCACCCCGTCTAACCCCTTGGCCCAATCTATATTAGGAAAGTTAAAATCTTCTACTATGACAACCCCTACTATTCCTGCAGCTGTTTGCAGCCAATATTAGCAGTTTGACAATAATATATGGAAGCTATCCAGTAAAGCTCCTTTATAAATGCAAGCCTAGATCCTTTATTTAATTCGGTAAATCCATGGGTAGGGGGGCACATGGTAGGGGAGGGGTGGTTGGTGCTTAGAATTGAAGAAATCAATATTCCTACCATTGGATTGTAAGCTCCCCAAGTGCAATACGAGGTGCTGTTCCTCCCGTTTACCCTTCCAGGTGAGACAGAGGTTCACATGCATATCTTAAAACCTCTTCTACTACATTCAGTGCTTGCAATGTAGTGTCAATTACATCAACAAGACCAGGTGTAGACTAAGTGACTGTTTTGCTGAACATGCATTTGGTCCACAAAAGCCTGAGGGATCTCCCGTGACTAACCATTTTAACTTCCCTTGCTATCCCCATATCCACCTTTCTGTCTTGGGCCTTCTCTATAGGCAGTCAAATAACAAAGAAATAGTGTTGACAGGTGGTCAAAGGTCAGTGTGGCCTTTGTGGGCCGAAGTGCCTTTTTCCACGCTGTATACAAAATAGAAAAAATTGAGCACATAAGAGTAGGTAAGATAAGAGGTTTTAGAAAGGACATTCAGTCCACTTAGGCCTACACGATCTCCCGATTGCTAAACACTTTATCTCCCCCTCCCATTCTTGACCTTTTTGTCCTGAGCCTCCTCCACTGTCAGAGTGAGGCCCAATGCAAATTGGAGGAACAGCACCTCATATTTCACTTGGGCAGCTTTCACCCCAGTGGTAAGAACATTGACTTCTCTAACGTCAAGTAACCATTGCTTACTCTCTCTCTCTGTACATTCCCCACCCTAGTTCTCCAACTAGTTTCAATGTCCTCCTGATTATTTTTTTCTGATTGTATGCCTCATTATCACCTTCCCCTCAGCTAACAATGAATCATTCTACATTTTCTTGACCGTCGTCTGCTTTGATCTGTCATTTTCACACCGTACCCTTCCATATCTCTAATTTCCCTCTCCCCGACAGTTTGAAGAAGGGTCTCGATCCTTCTCTCCTGAGATGCTGCCTGTCCTGCTGAGTTACTCCAGCATTTTGTGTCTACAATCATAATCAAGTTGGATTGTTAATGACACTCCCGTTCATTTTTTTAAATATCAGCTTTTACTTATGCTAACTGTTTAAAAAAGAATATTCAACATTTAAAATCATATTGTCTGATGGGGAAATCCTCACTAGTGCAGTCCTCAGGATACTTATCTAATAACTAATCTTCTCCTGTATCCCGTTAATATCCTTTAGTTTACAGGGATATATTATGTGCTACCTTGCAATCTGACAATATATGGAAATGAATTAATGTACACTCAACCAGACGATAATTCAGTCCACAAACTAATGTAAATCGTCAACATTAAAACGGCAAAATGGTAAAATTGACTGTAGTCACAAACTACCTGCTCAGCAATTAAACAACATTGATATTTTGCATGTGCTCATTTCAAACAGTAAAGCTGATTCCCAGGAACCTGTTTCTTCATTTATTTAGTAAATCATTGCAAAGGATAATTATTCCATTGTACCAGTGACGGGTTAAGAGAGATTGCTCCCTAATTGTGGTTCACTCACAAGACACCCCAAACTCCATTGAAGACAGTTCAGTAAAACAGGTTTCTGTAAATTAAATCATGGCAGGATATTATTTACATCACATATTTTTCTCAAGCACATTCAATGTTTTATGTTTGGAATTTACACCCTGGTGTGCTATCTTGACAGGATAACACAAATGGCTCAATTTTCAAAAATTTAGCTTCTTTTTTTTTCCCTGGTCAACATGAATAAATATAGAAGTACTAGTGCATTTGGCAAGCCCAGCCATAATTTATAACCTGGAGACACAAGAGGCTGCAGATGCTGGTATCCTGAGGACATTTTTTTTGGCATAAATCAGTGGGTCAGGCACCATCTCTGGAGGAAAGTGAACAAACATGTTTCCAGTCGGGACCATTTTTCAAAACTGGAGCAGATGGGAGATATCTGGTAGAAAGAAGTGAATGGAACGGGTGGGTGCGAGCTGGCAAGTGATGCATGCATCCAGATAAGGAAGGAGAGATGAGCAAACCAGGGTTAGAAGGATAGAGAAAGTCACAACGGCTGTAGGTGATAAGTGGAGAAAAAAAAAGGGTTGCAAATGTTGAAATACTTAAAGAGAGGGGTAACAGTGAAATGTAGAACCAGAGGTGGATAGATGCAAACTGGGGGGGTTGGGGGGAAGCCAGGGTATGGTAGGGTCAGAAGGTGCAGGTGGTGGAGGGCAAAGGAACTGGTTGAGAGGGAACACAACCATGGCAATGTCAAAGGGAACTGAGAAAACAGCACATAGTGAGCCTGATGCCAACCATGAGGATTCTTAATAGTCGTAAAGCAGATTATTCCGCCCATAAAACCACTCACAGAATTCTTGCCATTGAATAACTGATCATGCAATTTTGTGAGCCAAGATTACAATGGCAAATGCAATGAGTGAGATCATTTCATCCGTCAGGGAAATTGCATTTCTAGTGTACTCCCATTTTACATCATCAACTTTCTTCACATAACTCAGTATCCAATATTTTTGATTTACCTGACATGAATATTTTATTATTTCCATAGCTAGAATGCTTCCCCACTGCTTCCATGGTCAGAAATAGTTGCTGGTGTACATATGGTGTACATATAGCTGCTAAATTTGTATAAGATAATTATAAGCAGTTGAATAAGGGGTGGGAATTAATAAGCTTTGGCTTCTTCCTGCTCCTTTTTGGACACATACGGTTTCATTTATTTATAGATACTGTTTATGACACTTTATAAATATTCTTGTTTTGTTTTTTGCATGCTGTTTCACACTTGCTTTTTATTCTTTTATTCTGTTCGAAATAAAGAATTAAATAAAAATAAAATTTAAAAAATGAGTGTTATTTGAGGTAACGTGTTGCCTGACCTGCTGAGCTTTTCCAGAATATTCCGCTTTAATTTCAGATATATTGAATCCTGAATATTCTGTTTGTTTCAGTGCTGCACAAGCAGTCTGACAGTAACATTGCGTATCCTTTACAAATGCAGCCATATAGCTCTGTCCTCAGTTTGTTTTGTTAATTGCTGCCTGATAGTGAACTCACCCAGATATCTTTCAGTCTTTCCATTATCTAGTTTGAAACCATTTGGTATTTTCCTCAATATTTTTCTTACTGTGAAACAGTTAGAAAGGAGGTGGGCCTGAATTATAAGAACACGTTAAGACTTCAACTTGATACATGGGAGATCTTTGTACTTACTATTCTGTATTTCACAGATAATAATTTATCATAGATGCAAATGCTATCCAGTTCTTTGTTTAATTAGTTGGATGCTTTAGATGTTGTGTCATTTAACCTGGTAAATATAATAATGGAATTCATTTAATCGTTAAAAAAACTTGTATTTTGAACTTTTATACTAAAGGGGCTGTCCAACTTGGGCGACCTTAATCTGTGAGTTTAGAAGAGTGTCTTTGACCTGCAAACTCGCAGCATGGTCGACACGTGGTCCTAGGAGGTCTCCTTCATGCTCGAGGGAAGTTCCAGAATACTCATGGCCTCAGCTAGGACGTGGAAAACTTTTCAGCATGTCGAAAAATTTACCGCGAGTAAAATGTGGTCGGCATGGCTCTTTTGAACTCGTAGTGCAGTGAAGTGGGGTCGCTATTTAGTTACAGGCAATCAAGGGCAGCCGTAGGCAATCTCCTTCGCTGACCGGTCATTTTGTTTGGCTCATTGCAGTTTTCAGGACCCAGGAAGACCTACCGGTAGGTAAAATGCGCGCTAAACTTTATTATCTATATCACTAAAAGTCTGATCTGGACCGCTTTTGGCTCGCTGTGCAGTGATTTCCGAGAGAACGCCACCGCCTACGGCCGTCATTTTTGGCCACCTCGCTCAGAGCCCCCCTCCGCCTTCCTGGATCAGAGGATTTTTCCCGTTGATAAAAAATCTGAGAGATATTAATGTTTTATTTATTGAGTTATTGAATTTATTGAACTCATTGAGCTCGTCAGGGAGTGATGTTTCGCCGACATTCGACATTCTGTAAATAGCAGACTCAATTGCCAGTCAGTCAATTTACCCATAAAGATAATTGTGTTATGATTCATATTGAGTGTCATATATTACTCAGACTTATTTGCTCTGTGGAATAAAATTTGACCAATAAATCACTTTACAATAATGCAATTTTTGGCAATGTTACCAATTGTTAATATTAAACTACTGTTTTTCCATAGTTTACATATCTGCACTAATGATCAATATAATAAAATGTATTACATTTAATATCTTTCCTACCAAGTTATTTGTCACTCTTTTTCATGAACTAATATTTTATGATACATCCACAATTTACACAATTTACTAAACCATGATTAAAATAATTGAACAAATATTCCAGAATTAGTGATGAGCAGAATCATTTATTTTGCAAATTCTAACTCTGGACATTATTATTAGATATACCATAGCTAAATCTGAGCACCAAAACCCAGGAGAGTAAGTGACTGTCAAAATCATAACACCATAGCTGTTGTCACCAACAATCCAACTAACATCATCAGGAGAATACATTTTGCAGTCAATTTTGCAAGCAGTAAGCTCCAACCATCAACCATATAATAATAAGCAAACAATTTGATTTTAATGATGGTGAATGATGGACAAATATTGGCTAGCTCAGCATAGAAAATCCAACTGTTAATCTTCAATTAGTACAATAATTGGTCTTTTTTTACCTGAGACAGTAGATAGGGTCTTAGTTTAATATTTTATTTGAAAAGCATTATGCCTTACAGTGCAACTAAATCCAATTTAATGAAGGGATGAGTGAAGCTAATATTTGAGGTAGCAGCCTTACTTTGCAGCAAAAAATTGAATGCTGAGCTTTTTAAAAAATGGATGGAAAAATCAAAAACAAATCAATAGTATAATTAGGTTAAACAAACTAAACCAGTGAAAGAAATAACTGGATAGGACATGAAACACAACATGACAGGCCAGAATCAGTGTGGGTTTTATGAAAGGAACATAATGAATCACAAATCTCTTAAGTTTTCTGGACATATTGATTGATAAAGGGAAAGAGTATCTCTCAATTGAGTTTTCAATTTACCATTAGCGTCTTGTTTGACATTTACATGAAGTTTTTGAAAATATGCCAACCAAGAAGCTAATCCACATATTAGAGCTCATAGGGTTGTAGGTGAGGGACAATATATGTGCACGTGATCAGAACAGCAAAATACTGTTGATGCTGGAGATCAGAAAGACACAGAAAATGCTGAAAATACTCTGCAAATCAGGTAACGTCTTGGAGGGAATTTCAGGTCGATCACCTTAGGCGGCGAACCGGTAGAATTGCTCCCTTACAGCAAATGCAGCGTCGGAGACCCGGGTTCGATCCTGACTACGGGTGCTGTCTGTGTGGAGTTTGTACATTCTCCCCGTGACCTGCGTGGGTTTTCTCTGAGATCTTCAGTTTCCTCCCACACTCCAAAGACGTACAGATATGTAGGTTAATTGGCTTGGTAAATGTAAAGATTGTCCCTAGTGGGTATAGGATAGTGTTAATGTGCGGGGATCGCTGGTCAGGGCGGACACGGTGGGCAGAAAGGGCCTGTTCCCGCGCTGGAACTCGGCTTCCGTCTCCACTCTATGATCTTTAGTCATGGCATCCACATCTACAAGCGTAGCATACCGCTCTGCTATAAATTGCTTGAATCGCCAATGTAGGCGACCCGACCTGTCTTTCTTCAGGTTCCCCATTAAACTAACTCAGTAGCTCGAGTGGCTGCGAGCAACCACCGAGACCGGACAGCGGAACTGCAGCTAGACCAGGGGCTCGCAGGCGACCTGGGAACTACAGCTAGACCCGGGGCTCGCAGGCGACCTGGGAACTACAGCTAGACCAGGGGCTCACAGGCGACCTGGGAACTGCAGCTAGACCAGGGGCTCACAGGCGACCTGGGAACTACAGCTAGACCCGGGGCTCGCAGGCGACCTAGGAACCAAAGATGATCTTTGCTGGGAACTGCAGGCCAGAAAGGGGGAAAAGTAAAGATTCTGCAGTATTGGAGATCACAAACAGAGGAAGAGAGTTGGACGTCTAAGGAGATATTTGAAAACAGATAAAAATATTAAAAGTACGCCATGCAATGCTTCAGCACCTCATTGATTTTGTTCAAAGTAAGGGTTACAATTCAGAGGTTGTGTTCTAACATTTGACAGTTTATTGGTAATTGAATTTTAAAGCCACAAAGTGTTCTGTTTCTTGAAAGTGGACACATTCAGCAGATGGGTTGGATTTAATTTGCATGCAACATTTACAACTGCCCTTGAGTGTGTACACTGTTGACAAACCTGACATGCACAGTTACATGCTTATTCAACCAGGCAATTGCCGATTACCATGTCTATGCTCAGTAATGATTATTTGCATTTTGCCATTACTGCAGTGTTTGCAACATTTTCAAAACACAGGAGGACCTTTTTAGAGATAAAATAAATGTCATGTTGTATTACATATTATTTATTATACACATTAACTCCGCATGTACCGGCAGCTGTATCTGTAATTCAAAAATTACATGAACAAATAAACTAGATAGAGAATAATTGCTTTAATAAGATATCCGTAAGATCCATAAAACTGTGCTGACAAGCTGTCTATTTTACATAGATTTTATTTTCTGATCAAATTTATTTATTTATGATTAGTTGGCTAAATAGGCATCTGCTCCTGGAATTGTCACTCAAATAAAGAGGCATAAAGCAACAAATTAAATGCCAGACTGCAGTGGCATTGTCATCAATAACATTATACAGGCAGAAGCCTGTGGCAGTCAAACAAATATACCTGTAGCACAAATAAAGCTACACGTTGCAGGATCAGTAATAATGAAAACAAAAATACTATAGATGCTGCTTATTTGAAACAAAACAAACTAGGGTGGAAATATTCAGCAGCTCAGGAAATACTCAGCAGATCAATAAGAAACAAGTTAATGTCAAATCAATAACAAGAGATAAAACTGTTTATGTACAGTTGAACCTGCTTAGCTAAAGTTAAGCTTGCTTACTAGTTGAACTTGTTTATTCCTAACTCTGATAACAATCTTCAAATTGAAACAATGATTCACTTCCTGTGTCCACAGATGCTGCCCGCCCCCTTGAACATTTCAAGACAATAGACAATATGTGCAGGAGTAGTCTATTCGGACCTTCGAGCCAGCACCGCCATTCACTTTGATCGAGGATGATCATCCACAATCAGTACGCTGTTCCTGCCTTCTTCCTATATCCCTTGACTGTTATCTTTAAGAGCTCTATCTAACTCTCTTTTGGAAGCATCCAGAGAATTGGTCTCCACTGCCTTCTGAGGCAGAGAATTCCACAGATTCACAACTGTCTGGTTGAAAAGGTTTTTCCTCATCTCCATTCTAAATGGCCTACCCCATATTCTTAAACTGTGACCCCTGGTTCTAGTCTCCCCCGACATCAGGAACATGTTTTCTGCCTCTAGCGTGTCGAATCCCTTAATAATCTTATATGTTTCAGCAAGATCCCCTCTCATCCTTCTAAATTCCAGAGTATACAAGCCCAGCCGCTCCATTCTATCAACATCCCGGGAATTAATCTTGTGAATATATGCTGCACGTCCTCAATAGCAAGAATGTCCTTCCTCAAATTTGTATACCAAATCTGCACACAATACTCCAGGTGTGGTCTCGCCAGGGCCCTGTACATCTGCAGAAGGACCTCTTTGTTCCTATACTCAACTCCTCTTGTTATGAAGGCCAACATGCCATTAGCTTTCTTCACTGCCTGCTGTACCTGCATCCTTACTTTCAGTGACAGATGTACAAGGACACCCAGATCTCGTTGCACTTCCCCTTTTCCTAACTTGACACCATTCAGATAATAATCTGCCTTCTTGATCTTGCCACCAAAGTGGATAAACTCACACTTATCCACACTATACTGCAGCTGCCATGCATCTGCCCACTCACCCAACCTCATAGCAGCCTCCTCACAGTTCACGCTGCCACCCAGCTTTGTGTCATCTGCAAATTCGCTAATGTTACTTTTAATCCCTTCATCTAAATCACTAATGTATATTGTAAATAGCTGCAGTTTCAGCACCGAGCCTTACAATACCCCACTAGTCACTGCCTGCCATTCTGAAAGCGACCTGTTAATCCCTACTCTTTGTTTCCTGTCTGCCAACCAATTTTCTATCCATGTCAGTACCCTACCCCCAATACCATGTGCTCTAATTTTGCCCACCAATCTATGTGGGGCCTTATCAAAGGCTTTTAGAAAGTCCAGGTACACCACATCCACTGGCTCCCCCTTGTCCATTTTCCTAGTTACACCCTCAAAAAATTCCAGAAGATTTGTCAAGCATGATTTGCACCATTTTTGTTCTATAATAGGTACCAGCCATAAAGGAACATTGGTAAAAGGAGTAGAAACACTTTGGTTAAGTCCACTGCCAGTCACAGGTGCTATGTAGAATGCAAAGTAGTGAAAATAGAATATCTTACATCATCTTTGAAATAAATCAAGCAATGAAAATAAGGTTGATACTGTTCAGCATAAAATAATATGCACATTAATTGATCCCTTTGGAGTAGCAGAACTTTGGACCGTAGCCTCCACTCTTGACCACAGTGCAACTAATCAGTTTACTGTGGCCATCTTATAACATAACAAAATAATTACAGGAAATAATGTAATGTGCGCCCTGAAGACTAGCTTCAGCTTCCAGACCCTGAATACCCCCAACATCAGAGTCCCACTATGCTCTGCCCACCCCACCCTGAATATGCCAGGACTCCCATCCCACGCCATGGCTGATCATAGTGTGACAGGCAACAAGAAAAGAGAGAATGCAAGAAGCCTAAAATTCTTGCAGCTTTCTTTGAAAGCCAGGCTTAGTTTGATTCATTAACCACTTCCCAACCATTGGCTTGCGGCAGTTCCAACCTATATCTACCCCTTCGACCTCCAGCTATTACTCTCTACTCCATCTATTCTCCACCTTTCCTCTTTATCTTCTGCCTCTATTACTTCCATAAACCTACTTCCTCTTCCCTCTTTGCACTCCCTCCTTACCCCCCCAAACCATTCACTCCCAAAGCCATCGCCATATTTTACAATTTTTCCTACACAATACGCAGTCAGAGGTGGTGAAATTCAATACAGTTATTGTGCTTAAGAGGCATTTACACACATACATTTAAATAGGTAATACATAGAAAGATAATGTCTTAATGAGGGCAAATGTAATTAGTAAACATGAGCAAAAAGTGTGGCATGGATGACATGGTCTAAAGGGCCCATTCCTGTCCTGTAGACCTCATATCACTTTGTGACTGTGACTTATAGTGTTTACCTTTTGAATTATCTCAAAATATTGATACTCCACTTTTATTTTAAAATGTAATTAAAACAGCAATTAACTTGATTATGTAATTTATCATGATTACTTTTACCACTCAAAACTCTTTATAAATGTTATAATATAAAATTATTGTTAATATTTAGTGCTGTGATACAGCATGGTCAACCCCTTCAACTCCACACTGACCATCGATCACCTGTTCACACTAGATTCATGTTTCCTACTCTTCATATCTACTCCATATAAACTAGGGTCAATTTACAGAGGCCAATTAACTTACAAACCTGCATATTTAGCTTAGTTTAGTTTCGAGATACAGCATGGAAAAGGGCCCTTTGGCCCACCAACCAATGATCACCTGTACACTAGTTCTATCCTACACACCAGAAACAATTTACAGAAGCCAATTAACCTACAAATTCACTTGTGTTTGGGATGTAGGAGGAAACCGCAGCACCCAGAGGAAACACATGTATCCACAGGTAAAACATGTAAGCTCCTCACTGACAGCACCCTAGGTGAGGATCGAACACGGGTCTCTGGCAGCGTGAGACAGCAGCGCTATCAGCTGAGCCACTGTGCCACCCTAATTTGATTGAGGTCTTTAAGGTTAAGGGGGGACTTGATTGAGGTCTTTAAAATGATGAAAGGGATAGACAGAGTTAACGTGGATACGTTTTTCCCATTGAGGGTAGGGAAGATTCAAACAAGAGGGCATGACATGAGAATTAAGGGACAGAAGTTTCGGGGTAACGTGAGGGGGAACTTCTTTACTCAGAGGGTGGTGGCTGTGTGGAATGAGCTTCCAGCAGAAGTGGTGGAGGCAGGATCGATTTTAACATTTAAGAGTAAAGTGGATAGGTATATGGACGTGAAGGGAATGGAGGGGTATGGTCTGAGTGCAGGTAGATGGGACTAGGGGAAAACAAATGGTCGGCACTGACTGGAAGGGCCGAGAGGGCCTGTTTCCGTGCTGTAATTGTTATATGGTTATATGGTTATAAATTCTTATCATGCTAAATATGTTGATAATGCTGTATTTTGTGAAGTTATGTTAATAATGAACACTGCAAAATATAGAACTTTTTTTTGCAGATTTGATTTTTTGATGCCTTGTATCTTTTAAAGCACCTTCCACCGTCCTCCTTTTCTTTTACCTCTTTGCACTGTAATTGCTCCTGTTGTGCAAAGTATATTTTGCTCTCTTTTCTGATGGGAATATATCACAATTCTAGATCTCTTCAAGTAGCCGTAAAGAAATGATCGCCTTCATTTATTCTCATTTCATTTCCTTCTTAATTCTTCTTAGAGCTCCTTTTATAAAACATATTGTATTTTTATCAAGCTCATTCTGCATGAAGATATCTGAAGGACCTTTAAACCACAAAGAAGGAAAGAGAGACTTGGATTCATATTCGATTCATCATTCACAACTTTTCATACCCATCTCCGGAACTGCTTCTTATTCAATAACATATTTTTATGGTAATTCAGGAAACTGGCAGACAATTTGAACACAGTGAATCCGCATAAAAGAAATGTTTTATTGAGTGGAAAATGGATTTTTTGTGATAAAAACATAAAATCAGGAAAAACTGCAATTCCAACAGTTTCTATGAAAAGAAAAACTGTTACCTTTTCAAGTTCAGGACCCCAGAACTGAACAGTTCATTTTTGAGAGGTTGATTGAAGGATAAATATTGTCATGACAAGAGATTAATTTATTGTTTTTCTTTGTATTCATACCAGATAACACAAAGCATTCCATTTTAAAGTACCTTCAATTTTTACTGTTCATCTAAAATACAACACCATGCACAATATAGCACTCACTCATCATTGGATTGAATTATGTGATTTGAAGCCATACCTTGCAGACTCAAAGAGTGATAGACCGGCTCTTCAGCCCAACTTGCCCATGCTGACCAAGATGCCCACCTAAAAATTGCAATTGTTCTTGCCTCTACCATGTCACCTGGTAGCTCATTCCATAAACTCACCACCCTTTTCTATCAGAAGATATACACAAAATGCTGGAGTAACTCAGCGGAACAGGCAGCATCTCTGGAGAGAACGAATGGGTGATGTTTAGGTTTAGACCCTTCGTCAGACTGATGTCAGGGGAGAGGGAGATACATAGAGTAGGACGTGTATGGTGTGAAAATAGGACAGAGGGAATTGAGATCAAGGAAAATGCAGTATAGATCATTGTTGGCTGGGAGAAGGTAACAGCAAAGTAAACAAAGGTAAAATGTAGTCGGAGAAAGTAAGACTGGTCGGAAAACTGGAAAGGGGAGGGATGGAGAGAGAGGAAAAGCAAGGGTTACTTGAAGTTAGCGATTTCAATGTTCATACCGTTGGGGTGCAAGCTGCCCAAGCGAAATATGAGGTGCTGTTCCTCCAATTTATGCTGGGCTTCACTCTGACAGTGGAAGATGCCCAGGACAGAAAGTTTCATAGAATCATAGAACATAGGTGCAGGAGTAGGCCATTCGGCCCTTCGAGCCTGCACCGCCAGTCAATATGATCATGGCTGATCATCCAACTCAGTATCCCATAGCTTCCATTCTCTCCCTGATCCCTTTAGCCACAAGGGCCACATCTAACTCCCTCTTAAATATAGCCAATGAACTGGCCTCAACTACCTTCTGTGGCAGAGAATTCCACAGACTCACCACTCTGTGTGAAAAATGATCTTCTCATCTCGGTCCTAAAAGACTTCCCCCTTATCCTTAAACTGTGACCCCTTGTTCTGGACATCCCCAACATTGGGAACAATCTTCCTGCATCTAGCCTGTCCAACCCCTTAAGAATTTTGTACGTCTCTATAAGATCCCCCCTCAATCTTTTAAATTCCAGCGAGTACAAGCCGAGTCTATCCAGTCTTTCTTCATATGGAAGTCCTGCCATCCCAGGAATCAGTGTGGTGAACCTTCTCTGTACTCCCTCTACGGCAAGAATGTCTTTCCTCAGATTAGGAGACCAAAACTGTACGCAATACTCCAGGTGTGGCCTCACCAAGACCCTGTACACCTGCAGTAGAACCTCCCTGCTCTTGTACTCAAATCCTTTTGCTATCAATGCCAACATACCATTCGCTTTCTTCACTGCCTGCTACACCTGCATGCCTACTTTCAATGACTGGTGTACCATGACACCCAGGTCTCGTTGTATCTCCCCTTTTCCTTTTTTTTGTTAAATATTTTTATTAGACGTAAGTACATATTAAAAGAATATACTTGTCACATACATTCTTAATATTATTAATATTAACAGTTATGTCTTATTTGTATTTCTATACATTTTTTTTTTGTTTTTATTGCAGATAGGAAAAAATAGAGAAAAATAAAGTAAAAATAGAAAATCAAAAAATAAATGAGTGGAGTGTTAAACTGGTTATCCATCATTGGAGATATATCCATGATTTGTTATGTATGATTCTTCATCCATTCCTTTATTCGGGCTTCAGTCAGGCTCTCGCACCGAGCCATTTTTGACCCTTTAAATATTCAATAAATGGAGACCATATCCCTCTGAAAAGATCTAACTTGTCCAGTAGGACAAGCCTTAATCTTTCCAGATGAAGTGTCTCCGACATTCCTGTAATCCACATTTTGGTTGTGGGGGATGTAGGACCTTTCCAGAATTTCAATATTAATTTTTTCCCAATTATTAAACTGTAATCAATAAAAATTATTTGATTTGTTGTTATTAATTGATCTGTTTCTAATATTCCCAATATTATTAATTTTGAGTCAGGGATCAGATTCATATTAACAACATTCGAAATTATCTTAAATATTTCTGTCCAAAATTTAGTAATTTTTGTACAATTTGTAAATGAGTGCGTTAAGTTAGCTTCTAAGTGCTGACATTTATCACATATGGCAGATACATTTGAAAAAATACTATGTAATTTGGATTTTGAATAATGTATATGTAATATTTTAAATTGTATAAGAGAGTGTCTAGCATTTAATGAACAATGGTGTATATGTTGTAAACTTTTATCCCATACTTCTAGTCTGATTAATTGACCTAATTCATTTTCCCATGATTGCCTATATATTTCTGTCATTGGGACATCGTTTTCCAATAAAAAAATGTAAATATATGATATCAATTTTTCTGTCTTTCTATTTCTGATTTCTTGTGTGTTTGCTTTTACATAGTCTAATTTGTAAATATTTAAAGTGATCATTTGAATGTAATCCATAAATTTGTTGTAATTCTTGAAATGACATGAAGGAGTTTTCCCTATAGAGATCGCCCACCTTATTAATTCCATAGTTTTTCGATTGTAAAAAAACTTTGTCCATCATTGAAGGTTTAAATGTAACGTTATTTACAATGGTAAGGGCTAGTGGTATACATTTCAATTTTAATGTTTTCTTTATTTGTTTCCAGATACGTATCCCACTTTCTATTATAGGATTTTCACTATAGATTTTCTTACCTAATTATTCTTAGCGAATAAAATCGAGCTAATTTCAAAAGGCAAACAATCTTCTTTTTCCATTTTTAACCAGATTGGTTGTTTATCTGTCTCTACTAACCAAAAATTCATATTTTTAATATTAACTGCCCAGTAATAAAACATAAAGTTTGGCAGTGCTAGACCTCCATTTATTTTTGATTTACATAAATGTTTTTTATTTATTCTGTGACTCTTATAACCCCAGATAAAGTTGGTGACTATAGAATCAACCTTCTTAAAGAAATTTTTAGGAAGATAAATCGGATATATCAATTGGAAGAGATATAGTAATTGCGGGAGAAAAATAATTTTTATTGCATTAATTCTACCTAGCATTGAAATAGGTAATGTTTTCCAATATAAAATATTCTTATTTAATTTATTCAATAAAAGTGGAAAAATGGATTTAAATAAAGAATCTAATTTTTTTGTTACATAAATTCCAAGATATTTGATTTTTTCGTTTGCTATCTTAAAAGGAAATTGTTGTAATATATGTAAGTTATTTACCATTATTGACATAAGTTCACTTTTATTCCAATTAATGCTATATCCTGAAAATAATCCAAATTCAGTTATTAATTTTAGTAAATTTGGAATACTAATTTCCAGCTTTTAATATAAAGTAATACATCATCCGCATATAAGGAGATTTATTTTCAGTATTTCTGGTGTCATACCCATATATTTCAGGATGTAATCTCACACGTTGAGCTAATGGTTCTATTGCAAGTGCAAACAATAGCGGGGATAAAGGACAACCTTATCTGCAGCCTCGGAATAAATTAAATTTAGTTGATAGCATTTGATTTGTTAGTATTCTGGCTGTTGGATTAGTGTATAATAATTTAACCCAAGTAATAAACTTCTCTCCCAACTTAAAAGTTTCCATAACTGAAAACAAGTAAGACCATTCCACCTGGTCAAAGGCTTTCTCCGCATCTAACGATATAATTACTAGGTCTTTATTAATACCTCTTTTCGAATATATAACATTGAATGATCGTCTCAGGTTACATGAGGAATATCGTTTTGGTATAAATCCTGTTTGATCCGGGTGAATTAATTTATTAATAACTGTGCTTAGTCTTTGTGCTAATACTTTGGTTAGTATCTTTAGATCAGTATTTAAAAGAGCTATAGCTCTATATGATCCTGGGTCATCCAGATCTTTGTCTATTTTAGGTATAAGTGTTATAATAGATTCATTTAACGTTTCTGGTAGTTTCTGGTGGGTATAGATGTATTCATAGAGTATCTTCAAACGTAGTGCAATCAGATCATAAAATGTTTTATAAAATTCCGAACCAATACCTTCTGGTCCCGGTGTTTTACCATTTTTTAATAATCTGATAGATTCTTCGATTTATTTTACTGATATTTCAGCATTTAGTGATTCTCTATTTATTGAATCCAACCCATTTAGATTACATTATTTTTAAATGCTTCCATTCCTATCCTGTTTTCTGTTGTTTTAGCTGAATATTAATTTTTATAATATTGCAAAAAATCTCTCATTAATATCTTTGGGTTGTACTAATGGTTCGCCATTGTATGATTTAATCCTCTGGATTATTTTTTCTCCCTCCATTTTCCGTAATTGACGAGCCAATAATTTTTGAGGTTTATCTCCAAATTCAAACTGTAATTTTTTTGTGTATTTTACAACTTGATCTGAGTATATTTTATTTAATTTATATTTCAGTGCAGCGATTTTGTTATGTTTTGTTATGGATGGATTAGCAGCATTCTCTGTGTCTAATTGTTTAATCTCCTTTTCCAATTCATGTTGTTCCCTCCGATTCTCTTTATTATAAAATGCTTGAGAAGAAATCATAATTCCACCGGCATATGCTTTAAACGTTTCCCATAATAGGGAAGAAGTTATTTCCAGTTTATCATTTATTTCAAAGAAAATCTTGATCTGTTCTATAATATATTCCTGAGTTACTTTGTCTTTTAAAATTTGTGGGTTAAATCTCCATTGTCTCTGTTTTTCCATTTTACCATTTATTTTAATCATAAATGTTAAAGGTGCGTGATCTGAGATTGTAATATTATAGTATTTTGAATTGTAAGTAAGTGATATGAGTTTAGAGTCTACCAAAAAATAATCTATTCTTGAATAGGTTTTATGTACAGGTGAGTAAAATGAATATTCTCGTCCAGTTGGATTTTCTACTCTCCAAACATCTTTAATATTATTAGTATCCATGTATGCATTTAATAAGTCACTGGAATGGGATTTGGTTTTCCTTTGTCTTGTGGATATATCTAAATAAGAGTCTAGTGTACAATTTACATCTCCTCCAATTATTAAGTTATGTTGTGCTATTTCCGGGATATTATTAAATATTTTCTTAAAGAACAGTGGACTATCAAAGTTTGGTCCATAAACATTAACAAAAATCATTTTTTGTGCATTTAATTCTCCTATTACAATAATGTATCTACCATCACTGTCAGTTATAGTTGATGTATGTTTAAATAAAGTGCCTTTACAAAATAATATTGCTACGCCTCTGGATTTGTGTGTAAAAGAAGAATGATACGTTTTATCTATCCATTTAGCTTTCAGCCTATGCTCTTTTTTTAAGTGTGTTTCTTGAATAAAAATTACATCAGCTTTAATTGCTTTTAAATGTGCTAGTACTTTACCTCTCTTAATTGGTTCATTAATACCTTTAACATTCCAGCTACAAAACGTTATTCCTTCATTCCCCATATTCATTTTTAAATCTTGCATCTTTTGTCTATGGAGGTCTATAATAGAGCCAATGGTTCAGTTCGACAGACCCGACCTTACACCCGAACTCCGAATAGATGAATTTTAAGACCCTTGAATGTCTCTCACGTGTATATCTCCTTTGATCCAATTTGTAACTCCATTCAAACTGAAAATAATAACGATAGATTATAATAGAAGAAAAAAGAGGATAGATTAAAAAATTAATAATGTGCACAAAGAAGGAAAAAAACTACATCTAGTATTAGTGTAGTTAGTGCAAGCCATACTAGCATGGCTAACCATCTACCGACTTCCGTAGTTGATGTTAACAACTTAACCAGCTCCCTGGTTTCTTGAAACTTTTATTCCATAGCAGTATTTTACCGGGGATATTGGATTTTAAAATATTCGGGATCCAATAATCAGGAATGTGAGGATACATATATTTAAAACGTATATAAGAATATAATTTTAAAAAAATGAAAAAAAAGGAAGAAAGAAAATAAAAATAAAAATTAATAAAAAAAGAAAAAAAGGGTTTCCAAGGAGGGCAAATGAAATCAAACTCTATATTTGACTCCAAACATTCAATTATAGGTAAATATGTCATTAGTGACAATTATTAGATCTGATTAGTAAAAATACCACACTATAGTTTTAGTATTTATTAGTTATTTGTATTAGTAGAGCAGTTATACTAATTATTAGTATCCATGGGAGAGTTTCTGATCCACATCTTTCTCCAGCTTCCTTAGACACAACTTTAGTTCCATCCAGTCCTGCAAAGTCAGTTTATTGAATGATGAAGTTCAGTTTTAAAAGTATTATTCAAGCTTCCTCTCGAGCCTTAATCTTCTGGGCAAAGTCCAGTGCCTCCACAGGGTTGGTGAAAAAGTGTTCATTCTGATTGTAGGTGACTCTTAGGGTATCTGGATACCTCAGACCATATTTCAAATTCTTCAATTCCCTCAAGATTCTTTTGGTCTCATTAAACACTTTTCGTTTCCTGGAGACCTCTGCTGGGTAGTCTCGATAGATACTGATCCCATATCCTTCAAATGTAAAATTTCTGTTTCTTGTAATTTTTTGCATTATCTCCTCCAGGACATAGTCGCACTGAACTTTTATTATCATTTGTCTTGGGGGAGCACCTTGTCTTGTCTGGCGTCTCATCACTGTGTGCTTGAGCAAGTAAAGGCTTTTGATCCAGAGATAAAACTTTTTGCAGTAAATTTGCAGTAAATTCTCGGGGATCTTGATACGCCTCTTTCCCTTCTGGAATACCCGCAATTCTTAGGTTCTGTCTTCTCTGGCGACCTTCCAATTCAGTACATTTCTCAGTTATTTTGCCCGGTAGTTCACTTAGGTGTTGGTTTTCTCTGATAAGTTTTGCCGTAGTCTGAGCACTTGTTTCCGCTAGTTCTTCAAGGTCCTTTATGGCTAAAGTCTGTTGATTCAGTGCTTCCTCCACAGGATTCAGCCTTTCTTCGAGATCAGTTGTCACTTTTCTGATTTTAACATTTGTCTCGTTTGTCATACTTGCAACTTGTTTAGGCAGTATTTCTGCAATTTCTTTCTTCAGTTTATCCGATGTATTCAGAGCCGTGATATTAATTTCAAGCTTTAAGTCCATCATTTCCTCCTTGATTTTTTTAATTTCTTCCCCAAAATTAATCTTCTTCAATTCTTCGTTCGTTTTTGCAAGTTCACTCTTTAGTTCCTCCTTTAAGCCAACAATTTCACTTGCAATAAAAGTTTTAAGATCTTCACCTTCTGATTTTTTCATCGTTTTTTTCGACACATCTTCTTGGGATAGCATCCTACCTGAGCCCGAGGCTTCAATCGGGCCTTTTCCGTGTTCCACCGGTTTCTGCCTAGTAACATGACTTTTCAGTTTATCCGTGGGGGGGCTGCGCTGGGTATATATAGTAAGTCGCGCGCCTCATGACATCACTCACGGCAATCGGTACAGAAGCAGCAGGCAGCAGGTAGGTCGCTTTCTCCCCGATTTTTCAACGTTTTTTCCAAGGAGCTGGCTGGCGTTGCTCTCTAGCCCTCCACAGCGCCACCGAAAGTCGCATCTCCCCTTTTCCTAACCGACCACCACTCAGATAATAGTCTACCCTCCTGTTTTTGCCGCCACAGTGGATAACCTCACATTTATCCACATTATACTGCATCTGCCATGCATTTGCCCACTCACCCAACCTATCCAAGTCACCTTGCTGCCTCCAAGCATCCTCCTCACAGCTAACACTGCCCCCCAGCTTCGTGTCATCCGCAAACTTGGAGATGTTGCATGCAATTCCCTCATCCAGATCATTAATATATATTGTAAATAGCTGGGGTCCCAGCACTGAACCTTGCGGTACCCCACTAGTCACTGCCTGCCATTCTGAAAATGACCCGTTTACTCCTACTCTTTGCTTCCTGTCTGCCAGCCAGTTCTCTATACTGAACCCCATCAATACTGAACCCCGTGTGCTTTAGGTTTGTATGCTAATCTCTTATGTGGGACCTTGTCGAAAGCCTTCTGAAAGTCCAGATATAACACATCCACAGGTTCTCCCTTATCCACTCTATTAGTTACATCCTCGAAAAATTCTATAAGATTCTTCAGACATGATTTACCTTTCATAAATCCATGCTAACTTTGTCCAATGATTTCACCACTTTCCAAATGTGCTGCTATCCCATCTTTAATAACTGACTCTAGCATTTTCCCCACTACCGATGTCAGACTAACTGGTCTCTCTACTTCCCCGTTTTCTCTCTCCCTCCCTTTTTAAAAAGTGGGGTTACATTAGCTACCCTCCAATCCTCAGGAACTACTCCAGAATCTAAAGAGTTTTGAAAAATTATCACTAATACATTCAGTGTGAGAATGGGAGGGGTAGATAAAGTGTTTACCAACTGGGAGATCAGGTAGGTTTAGGCAGACTGAGCGGAATAGACATAGACAATAGGTGCAGGAGTAGGCCATTCGGCCCTTCGAGCCAGCACCTCCATTCGATGTGATCATGGCTGATCATCCACAATCAGTACCCCATTCCTGCCTTCTCCCCTGACTCCGCTATCTTTCAGAGTTCTATCTAGCTCTCCCTTGAAAGTATCCAGAGAACTGGCCTCCACCGCCCTCTGAGGCAGAGAATTCCACAGACTCACAACTCTCTGTGTGAAAAAGTGTTTCCTCATCTCCGTTCTAAATGGTTTACTCCTTATTCTTAAACTGTGGCCCCTGATTCTGGACTCCCCCAACATTGGGAACATGTTTCCTGCCCCTAGCATCTCTAAAATCCTTAATAATCTTACATGTTTCAATAAGATCCTTTCTCACATTGAAGGTCAAGGAATTGAAGCCAAATTATTGATCTGGCTTGAAAACTGGCTGTGGTAAGAGACAAAAAGTAGAGATCATGGGCAGGTTTTCAAATTGGCAGGATATGATGAATAACATCAACCAAGCAAGTATATGCAGAGGGGTAGTAATTAGTTGTAATATTTATAAATGTTTTGATAATGGGAGAGAAAATCACATAGTTTGATAGTAACACTAGGACAGGTAGAATTTTAAGCAGTGTAAATAGAAGTATTAAGTTACAGGGATATTCATGAAACATGGTGGCGAATCTGTGGAATTCTTTGCCACGGAAGACAGTGGAGACCACCAATGGATATTTTTAAGACAGAGATAGATAGATTCTTGATTAGTACGGTTGTCAAGGGTTATGAGGAGAAGGTGGGAGAGATAGATCAGCCATGATTGATTGGCCTAATTCTGCTCCTGTCACATGACATGATCTTATGATCAAATAGATAAAGATGCAGGCAAAATGCAAGGTCTGCCTCTTAGACCCAAATAGAAATAGAAACGAGAACTTTCTAAATTGTGCAAAATAAAAGCATTAGAGTTCCAAAGAGGAGACATAAGAGACTGCAGATGCTGGGAATCTGAAGAGAAAAAAAAACTGCTGGAGAATCCAGCAGCATCTGTGAAGGCAACTGAATAGTCGATGTTTAGGATCAAGACCCTCAGGTAGGACTGGACCGGAAATGTCAACTATTGACAGTTGAGTATAGGAGCAAGGAAGTCCCTCTGCAGTTGTACAGGGCCCTAGTGAGACCACACATGGAGTATTGTTTGCATTTTTGGTCTCCACATTTGAGGGGGCACATTCTTGCTATTGAGGAAGTGCAGCGTAGGTTCACAAGGTTAATTCCCGAGATGGCGGGACTGTCATATGCTGAGAGAGTGGAGCTGCTGGACTTGTGTGCTGTGGAGTTTAGAAAGATGAGAGGGGATCTTATTGAAACATATAACATTATTAAGGGTTTGGACACGCTAGAGGCAGGAAACATGTTCCCGACGTTGGGGGAGTCCAGAACCAGGGGCCACAGTTTAAGAATATGAGGTAAGCCATTTGGAACGGAGATGAGGAAACACTTTTTAACACAGAGAGTTGTGAGTCTGTGGAATTCTCTGCCTCAGAGGGCGGTGGAGGCCGGTTCTCTGGGTACCTTCAAGTGAGAGCTAGATAGGGTTCTTAAAGATAGCAGGCAGGGGATATGGGGAGAAGGCAGGAACGGGGTACTGACTGTGGATGATCAGCCATGATCACATTGAATGGCGATGCTGGCTCGAAGGGCCGAATGGCCTACTCCTGCACCTATTGTCTATATTCTTTGCCTCCACAGATGCTCCTGACCCACTGAATTCCTCCAGCAATATATCTTTTGCTCAGATTTCCATTTGAGTTCCATGTACACAAATCATTGAAATGTCATCTACAGATCCTGAAGGTAAGCAGGGTCTAATTCAATGCTGGTTTTAATAACAAGGGGACCAGAAATAAAGTGTTTATCAAAGTCCTGATTAGACCACACCTGTAAACAAGTCCAACACCCCACTTATGAAAGGGTAAATTAGCCTTGGAGGGGGCATTTTGTAGATGTACCAGAATGATTCTTGGTCTACAAACTTTAAAATATGAGTAACTAGTACACGCTAAGGTTGTAGTTAGTCACAGTTACGTCGCCATTGTCCTGCAGTGTCAGTCATACAGCAGAGAAACAAGCCCTCAACTCAACAAGTCCACGTTGACCATCAAGTATCCATTCACACTAACCCTACACTGATTCCATCAAGGAGAAAGATTATTCTCCACACTTTCCTGTCAAGTCGACCAGATTCTCACCTTCACTTACATACGAGGGGCAATTTACAGTGGCCAATTAATCTACCAAATCGCTTATCTTTGGGATATGGGACGAAACTGGAACATCTGGAGAAAACTGACATAATGAACTGACATAGATTGTGCGGAGTACTCCAGCATATTTTCAACCTGAGCCTGGAGAGGGTTCCCGTGATGTGGAAGACATCCTGCCTAGTTTCTGTACCAAAGAGGATGCATCCCAGCTCCTACAATGTCTACAGAACGGTGGCGCTGACTTCACACATCATGAAGTCCCTGGAGAGGCTGGTGCTCACTCACCTGCGATGCCTGGTTAAACCCTACCTGGACCCCCTGCAGTTTACTTACCAAACAAAGATGGGGGTTGAGGATGCCATCATCCACCTGCACCATCGTTCCTATGTTCATCTGGATAAGCCAGGAAGCATTGTGAGAAGTCATGTCTTTTTACTTGTTAAAGATGGAACTGCAGATGCTGGAAAAACGAGGGTACACAAAAGGCTGGAGAAACTCAGCGGGTGCAGCAGCATCTCAGGAGCGAAGGAGATAGGCAACGTTTCAAGCCAAAACCCTTCTTCAGACTGATGGGAGGTGGGGGGGGGGGGGGGGGGGGGGCAGGGAGAAGAAAGGAAAAAGGAGGAGGAGGAGCTCGAGGGCTGAGGGAGAGGTGGGAAGGGGAGGAGACAACAAGTGTAGCATCTCTTGCGGTTGCAAGGGAAAGTGCCCGGGGAAGGGGTGGAGCGGGAGGGAAGGGAAGAATTGACAAGAGAGTTGCGGAGGGAGCGGTCTTTGCGGAAGGCAGACGGGGGGGAGATGGGAAGATGTGGCGAGTGGAGGGGTCACGTTGGAGGTGGCGAAACTGGCGGAGGACTATGTGTTGTATGTGCCGGCTGGTGGGGTGAAAGGTGAGGACCTCAGTGTCCAAGAGATGCTACACTTGTCCTTTTACCTCCCCCCTCCACTCCTTTCAGGGACCCAAGCAGTCCTTCCAGGTCCGACAGAGGTTCACCTGCACCTCCTCCAACATCATCTACTGCATCCGCTGCTCCAGATGCCAGATGATCTATATCGGTGAGACCAAGCGGAGGCTTGGCGATCATTTCCCGAACACCTCCGCTCGGTCCGCAACAACCAACCCGACCACCCGGTGGCTCAGCACTTCAACACCCCTCCCACTCCCTATCCGACCTCTCTGTCCTGGGTCTCCTCCACGGCCAGAGTGAGCAACACCGCAAGTTGGAGGAACAGCACCTCATATTCCGCTTGGGGAGTCTGCATCCTCTGGGCTTGAACATTGAATTTTCTCAATTCTGTTAACCCTTGCTGTCTCCTCCTCTTCCCACCTCTCCCTCAGCCCTTGGGCTCCTCCTCCTCCTTTTTCCTTTCTTCTCTCCGCCCACCGCCCATCAGTCTGAAGAAGGGTTTCGACCCAAAATGTTGCCTATCTCCTTCGCTCCTGAGATGCTGCTGCAACCGCTGAGTTTCTCCAGCCTTTTGTGTACCCATGTCTTTTTACTCCCCCAGTGCTATTAACACCATCCCGCCTGCACTGCTAGGGAGCAAACTGACGAAGATGCGGGTGGATGCTCCATTGGTATCCTGGATCACCAACTACCTGACTGGACGACCACAATATGTCAGGCTACATGGTAGTGAGCTACACAGGGGACGGTCCTCTCTCCCTTCCTGTTCACCATCTACACCTCAAACTTCAGATATAACTCTGTCTCCTGCCACCTGCAGAGGTTCTGGGATGACTGCAATTGTGGGCTGCATCAGTGAGGGGAGTGAAGCTGAATATAGAGGTGTAGTCAATTACTTTGTTGAGTGGCGTGGGCTGAATCACCTGCAGCTTAACACTGACAAGACCAGGGAGTTGGTGATGGACTTTAGGAGGAGAGGAACACCCCTGTTACCTGTCTCCATCAATGGTGTGGGTGTGCAGTTTACCAGGGAGTACAAATACATTGGAGTTTACCTGGACAGTAAACTGGACTGGTCCAGGAACGCTGAGGCCCTGTACAAGAAGGGACAGAGCCGGCTGTACGTTTTGAGAAGATTCCGCTCCTTCAACGTCTGCGATAAGATGCTGCAGATGTTCAACCAATCAGTTGCAGCCAGTGCCATCTTCTTCACTGCCGCGTGCTGGGGCAGCAGGGCGAAGGCCGCAGACACCAAAAGGATTAACAAGCTCATCAGGAAGGCTGGCTCTGTCTTGTTGGCAGAGTTGGATTCATGGGAGGTAGCCTTGGAGGGGAGGATGCTCCTCAAACTGCGGACCATCTTGGACAATACAGCTCACCCCATCCGTGACATGCTGGCCCACCTGAGGCATACCTTCAGCAACAGACTGATTCCACTAAGATGCAGCGCAGAACACCACAGGAGATCCTTCTTCCCTGTGGCTTTCAAACTGTACAACTCCTCTCCCTTCTGTCACGGGGTAGACGGACTCCCCTCTCCAATCTTTGCACATCCGCAATCCTTTCCACTCGTCACTTTAATCTCATGTTTCATGTATCTTGTGTTTTATGACTATTGGCACATCAATTTCCTTCCTGGGTAAAATAAAGTTCTATCGTATCGTGACATAGAAATCTCCACACAGACGGGATCTAGTTATAAATCTGTGTCACTGGAGCTGTCAGGCAACAGCATGACTAGCTGTGCCATTGCCCTACATTTGCTGGAATTTGGAAAATTACAGGATAACTTGAGTTTTCAAATCATAAAAGAGAAAGGATAGAGGATTTACAATAATTATTTCTGCTGGTTGGTAAGCACAGGATCAGAGAACACGGTCAAAAAGTGAAAGTGAAATGTGAGGCTCTGGAAAACGTCAAAGAAACGTAAAGAACAATTAATGCTAAATCAATGGTTAATTTTAAATCTCACACTGATAGATCTTAACTAAACATATTGTGGGGAAATAGGAGGTATTAGGTTACACATCAGCCATGATCTCAATGGCCCAATTCTATATTGCAATATCTGCAGTTCCACATTAACCTATCAATATTTTCTGTATAGAAGCCTAGGGGTTTGGGATTTCTGTATGAAACCAAAAGTTGTGTTTTACTGTTTGTAGATATTTTGCAGATTGCATTTGAATTTGAATGCATTTGGTATTTTTTATTAAAATAAGCTCCTGTCACAGCTGACTGAAAATACTGGGTCTCAAATGGCTAAACAGATGCAATGGCTTAGTCCTCCTCCTATATCCTGTCAACATGAGAAGGCAGAACCATTCAAATCTTATTCGAGGATTTGAGGATTGGCTTCTTTGACAATACAGCAGTCCTCTGTTAATTCTCTGTAGATGGGTCATTGGCATGGGATATTGCCTGTTTCATTCTCCATAGATGCTGCCCAACCTACTGAGTAGCGCTAGCATTTTCTCTTGTTCTTTTACTATTCTGGAAGCCACAGTTCTGCGGATCTTTGGATAAGGAAACTAACATAAATAATAGTGGGTTAGAGATCTCAGATGACACTTGGCATAAGCAACTTTGTGTCATGAAGTGTCCATGGGCTAATTGGGTGGCAAGAATCTCAAGTCTCACAGGTCTTCTGGTGAGCATTATTTTTTTCTTAACGCATAAAGATGGCAGAAAGAGAT
The DNA here is from genome assembly GCA_035221665.1 of Okamejei kenojei. Lineage (NCBI taxonomy): Eukaryota > Metazoa > Chordata > Chondrichthyes > Rajiformes > Rajidae > Okamejei > Okamejei kenojei. Next base: position 34,708,288 of record CM069131.1, on the reverse strand, counting down.
TGCTATTCTGTGTGGAAATCTTGCAGGCTAATAAATGTATGTCATCAAAGCCACCAAATTTAGCATAATGCCTAATTCTATTTACAAGCTCTCAGCAAATGAAGCAGTTCCGGCTGTATGTAGCAAGACCTAGACAACATTAAGGTATGGACTGTGAAGTGACAAGTAACATTCGCACAACAAACATGTCAGGAAATGATTAATGACGTACAAGGGTGAGTGCACTGAAGATGACAGCATTTTGTTGCTGAATTTGAGAACTCAGTGAGACAATTAATTATTATGCACCTTTGCTTTCTCTGCAGCAGGTCGAAGGGCACATTAATGTGTAGGAAAGGACTGCAGATGCTGTTTTAAACCAAAGACAGACAGAAAGTGCTGGAGTAACTCAGCGGGACAGGCAGCATCTCTGGAGAGAAGGAATGGATGACGTTCCGGATCGAGACCCCTCTTCAGACAAGAAGCGTCTTGACCCGAAACGTCACCCATTCCTTCTCTCCAGAGATGCTGCCTGTCTCGCTGAGTTACTACAGCCATTTTGTGTCTATCAAATGGACATTAAATTGGATTTTGGCCAAGTCTTTGCAGAATACTGAGACCAGGAACATTATTAGATTGTTTGCAGAAAAATTCAGAAGATACAAAAAAAGTGTTTTAAAGATATTTGGTAAATAAGAGAAAACTGCTGGCCTGGTCCAACTTATGAAATTAAGTCCATCCATATGTCTAGAACAAAAACACTTTAAAAGTTTCACTAAGTTTCAGCATATATTAGATTCATTTACATTACGTGCAGCTTCAATGTCAGAATTAAAATATCAACCCAAGCACATGTCCTATTTATGCTGCTTTATGTCATGAAGTCTAAAAATGTAAACTTGGTCACAATGCTCCAAAGGGCACAGAGGACATTTACTAGAATGGATCAGTGATTACGAATATCAGTTACATGGAAACACTGGAGATGATGGGATTGTTGGAATTTTTGAAATGGAAATTATTTTGATAGCATTTAATAGAAATGTTCAAAGTTTTGAAGAAAGCATACAAAATATGAAGAAAACTGATGTGAGAAATTGAGGAACCCTAGATGTATTGGTAACTAAAGGACAACTAAAAATAACTGGCAGAAGAATCAAATGGGAAATGAGGATTTTTTATTTTATGCACTCATTGGAGAACACCTTGACATGATTCCAGACACAAACAAGCTTTGAGGTCAGCAATGAACCCCATTAAAAATTTACAATTATACTAAGTCAATTAACCTACAAACTTGTACATCTTTGGAGTGTGGGGAAAAAACCCAAACAGGTCATGGGGAGAATGTGCAAACTCCATACAGACAGCACCTGTAGTCAGGATCGAACCTGGGTCAGCACTGTCAGGCAGCAAATCTACCGCTGCGCCACCCTACTAAAAGTCTGATGCTCTACCAACTGTGCTATCCAGGCTCCCATTACAAGGCTTCCCAAGAACAACAATGGAATTTAGGATTCAGATTAAGGCAATTGAATGAAAACCTAAAGGGAAAGGAATTCTAATAAACTTTGTAATCACTGTCTGACGTGACAGCCAGCCAACTGGTCCCAAATTGCATTAAGACAAGGAGCACAATGAGGCAACTCCATTGAGCAAACTGCAGCCAGGCAAACATGTGATCACAGTGGTCTCTGAAAGAAAATCAAATTCAAAGAAAACAATCTTGTGCTGTAACTTCTGAAGATCTTGATTATATAGCCCATTGCAACTGTGACTTAGACAATTAAAACAAGATTCACCAGTCACACAAAAACTGTTAGTTGATGATTGGAACCAAGTAACTATTTAGGCACCCACTGAGAAACAAATTAATTAAATGATGTTATCTACAGAATGTAGATTTTTAAATACAATAAATTAAACTCCATTCAAATTGCTGCTATAAATGACCAAATCCTGCCATAACGATCCTGTGGCGCCTTCACGCCCACGTTGGTTTCGGCCTGTCACCGCTGGCGACTCGCTAGCAGCCTCATGAAAAGGTCCAGCCACAAGAGGTCAATAACAACTCCAGGGTCAGATGCAACAATTGGCCTTATCTGCACACTGGTTATGATTGGTGAGAATGTAGGTAACAGGGGCTTCTGAAATAAACGTGACACAAGGTGTCTGGCTCACAAGGTGTCGTTTGTTCTTTGCTTTCTGTTGTGGGATTCAGTAGATCCTACAACTGGTGACACGAGAGAAACCATCATATGTGATACCCACTGGCAAACCAAGGCTGTTTGTACCGAAGGCGATGCGTCGAGATGTTGTCAGCGTGCTGTACAACTTATCACATCCGGGCAAGAAGGCTACGATAAAACTAATCTCCAAACGTTTCACCTGCCCTTTCATCAAGTGTGACGTTGGATTATGGGCAGACTTGTCTACCGTGTCACCAATCCAAGATCTCCAGGCACACTAGGATCCCTTTTGGTGAGTTTCCTGTACCAAACACCTGTTTCAAGCACGTGCACCTGGACTTAGTCGGCCCACTCGCACCGTCAAGAAACTCCACATATCTGCTCACTTTGAAGACCGGTTCACAAGATGGCAAGATACCATCCCAGTCATCAACATTCCAGCGGAGACAATAGCCCGCGTTTTTGTTGATCGATGGATTTCGGTCTTTGGGGTCCCAAGTACGATCACAACAGACCGAGGACCGCAATTCGAGTCTGCGCTGTTTCAAACAATAGCCGACCTCTTGGGTACGAACCGGATTTGAACGACTACGTATCATCCACAAGCAAACGGCCTGATTGAATGGTTCCATCGCCAGTTGAAAGTCGCACTGGCAGCCGGAGGAAACACGTTGAACTGGAGTGAACGGTTGCCTCTGGTTCTGCTTGGCATTCGTACGGCAGTGAAAGCAGACTTAGGATGTTTGTCGGTGGAAATGGTTTAGGGCACAACTCTGAAGCTGCCCGGCGAATTTGTCGAACCAATCCCCACAGACAGATCCTATGATACAAGCAGGTATGTCGATCGATTATGGCGAACTATGCAGCTACTCAGGCCAGCACCGACAAGGTGAACACATGGTCTACATGCCTGCTGACCTCCAACGCTGCACACAAATTACCACATAAACTACACATCTGGAGGAATAAACCCGGTCTGAGGAAGACCTGAGGTAAATCACCACATAAACAAGACGTCTGGGAGAATAAACATGGTCTGGGGATACTTAAATGGAGATTCATGGTACCAACAAAGATAGTGATCGCAATGATGTCAGCAATGAACATAGGATCAAAATCGCTGTTGTAAATTGCCGCAGTATAAAAGGAAAATGTGCTGTGATCAATTAATTTATTGAAACTGAAAACCCTGATATCCTTATCGGGTCTGAATCTTGGCTAGACCCATCAATCAAATCTGCTGAGATTTTCCCTCCTCACCTCCAAATTTTTAGAAAGGACAGAAACTCGCATGGAAGCGGTGTCTTAATCGGAGTTAACAATGCCATTCCTTGTTTTGAAAGAATTGATTTAGACAGCGACTCTGAGCAAATCTGGTGTCAAGCTACACCCCAGGATCACTCGTTACAGATTTTACGGTGTCTGTTTTTCCGTTCCGATAGATCACAAAAAATTTAGGTAGGCGTTGGATGAATTGGTACTGGCCATCGTATGCTTGCTGAAGAGGTCAGTGGATGGCGTTGTGTGAGAACAAAACATGGTTCTTGGTTTCCTGGTCCTCCAAAATATTCCAAATGGAATTTAAACTGGAGGTGGTGGAGGGAGGACTTAAGCCAGAAAGGGTTCTTGGGGAACAAAGAGCTACCTTAAATTTAGTTGCATCTGGTTGGGTAACTATGGGAGGGTGAAGACTATTCCATGATTTAATTGTGTGGGTAAAAAGCTTTTACCGACCACCTGACATGAAAACGGAGCCTCATTTAGATCTTGGATCAAACATCTCCAAAATTAACGCCTTGTCATGCTCTCCACTTATCATCCTGGGGGGCGATTTCAATGTCCCAGGTGTAGATTGGTCTGATGGCACACAAAGCGAACCAAAAGGGGCTCTCCAGGAAGCCCAAGCTGACTTTACTCTGAAAAATCACCTGTCCCAAAAAGTCACCTTCCCTACCAGGCATGACGAGACAAGTGGCACCGAAAATACTTTAGATTTATTGTTCACTTCACATCCAGATTTAATTTCGGAAGTTTCATCGTGTGCTGGAATCAGCGATCATTATATTATCCAAGCAAAACTGCACACAAAGCTTAAAGTTCCTTCAAAACCACCGCGTAAAATTTTCCTCTAGAGAAATGTGAACAGTGAGGAATTTAAAAACTTAGCAAAAAAACTGGGAAAATAATTCTTCATCCTGCAACCAGATAAAAGATCCGTAAAAGACAACTGGGTGTGGCTGAGAGACTCTTTAAATAATACTGTTACAAATCATGTTCCTCAAAAGCTCATTAAGGGCCCTATGCGTCCTCCTTGGTTTTCGGCAAAACTGAAACGTCTCTGCAGTAAGAAAGAGAAGTTTTATATCCATGCCAAAAAAAGGGTACAAAACTGGATTGGAACAATTTTACTCGAGTGCGAAAGCAAGTCGATCGTGCTATTAGGAATGCTCATAGACAACATGTTTCTTCTATTCTTGGGGAAGAGTAACCCAAGACTTTTTGGAGATATGTGAAATCCAGACGGACAGACAACACTGGTGTCCAGATGCTTAAAGTGAACAACAGTCTGATCACTGAGGACCAGGCGAAAGCAGAAGCTCTTGCAAACCAATTTCAACACGTTTTCACCCGGGAAGATATGTAGCCTTCATCATTTCCAGATCTACCGCCCAGCCCGTATGCTGATATGCCTGCTTTTAAAATTGAGGTTGAAGGTGTCAAGAAGTTATTGCTCAACATCAATACAACAAAAGCAATTGGACCAGATCAGATACAGAATCAAGCCCTCCAGATCGCGGCCGAAGAACTGGCTCCAGTTTTGCAGTTCATTTTCCAACAGTCGCTTGACTCAGGTGATGTTTTGCTGGATTGGAGAAAGGCTAACATCACTCCTCTCTTTCAAGAAGGGTTCAACCACCAACCCGGCGAATTATCGCCCTGTTTCATTAACAAGGACTTGCTGCAAACTGCTGGAGCATTTAATTGACAGTAATCTGATGAGACACGTGACATTCTTGCTGACAACCAACATGCATTTAGGAGGCATAGATCATGTGAATCTCAGCTTATCCTGACGACAAATGACCTGGCCAAGCACCTTGATAGCAACATCATCACGGATTTAGTAGTGCTGGACTTTTCTAAAGCATTTGATGTCATCCCACACCAGAGACTGCTTCAGAAGCTTGACTTCTATGGTATTTGTTCCAAAACAAAACTATGGATTTGCAGTTTCCTGACAAAACATCTTCAGCGCGTGTGTGTGAATGGAAAGAGCTCAGATTGGTGTCCAGTGTTGAGTGGTACACCTCAGGGCACAGTACTTGGCCCACATCTGTTTTTGCTTTGCATAAATGACATCCATGAAAAAGTCACAAGTAAGACCAGACTATTCGCTGATGATTGTTCGCTGTACCATCCAACTAAGTCAGCTGATGATGAAGATGCTCTCTAAAAGGATCTCGATACTATGGTTGAGTGGTCACAACAATGGGGCATGCAGTTTAACCCTTCACAATGTGAGACCATGCGTGTCACCAGAAAGAGGAATCCAGGCGAAACATCTTACAATATACTTGGTGTCACCCTTGAAGAATCCAAACAAACCAAGTATCTTGGCATCAAATTGCAGAACGATCTGCGTTGGAATGGTCAGACTCATCATGCAACGGTGAAAGCAACAGGTGTCCAAAATTGTCTGAGACACAACTTTCATCATTGTTCAATTTCTGTCAAGGAGAAGCTATACTTCGCCCTCATTAGACCTCATTTGGACTACACAGTTGCAGCATGGGACCCATACACAAATAAAAACATTTCTTCCATTGAACGTGTCCAAAGACAGGCAGCTCGATTTGTTACTGATACCTATGAGAGAGAAGTGAGTGTTACCAAACTTCTGAATTCACTGGGGTGGAACCCTCTCCAAGACAAATGGGAAGCTCTCCGTTTGACCTATTTTTACAAAATGTTAAATGGCCAGCTTGACATTGATTACAAAACCTACACCAAACCCAACCCAATTAGGAGCAGACGAGGACATTCGATCCAATTTGAGATAACAGCTACCAAGGCAGATGTGTACAGCAATTCATTCTTCCCCCGCACAATTAAAGCATGGAATAGTCTTCACCCTCCCATAGTTACCCAACCAGATGCAACTAAATTTAAGATAGCTCTTATTTCCCCAAGAACCCTTTCTGTCTTAAGTCCTCCCTCCACCACCTCCAGTTTAAATTCCATTTGGAATATTTTGGAGGACCAGGAAACCAAGAACCATGTTTTGTTCTCACATAACACCATCCGCTGACCTCTTCAGCAAGCATACGATGGCCAGTACCAAGTCATCCAACGCCTACCCAAAAGTTTTGTGATCTATCGGAATGGAAAAATAGACACCATATCCATGGACCGGTTAAAGCCAGCATACATAGAAACATAGAAACATACCAATTAGATGCAGGAGTAGGCCATTCGGCCCTTCGATGTGATCATGGCTGATCATCCAACTCAGTATCCCGTACCTGCCTTCTCTCCATACCCCCTGATCCCCTTAGCCACAAGGGCCACATCTAACTCCCTCTTAAATTTAGCCAATGAACTGGCCTCAACTACCCTCTGTGGCAGAGACTTATATGTTGAGAACCAACCGACTATGTCACCCACCGAACCAGCGAAGTCACAAGACCCCAACACTTCCTGTCAAAGACCTCCTACACTGCAGTACCAAATAACATCAGGCCGCAAAATCAACCCGCCAGATCGGTACGGGCAGGACAAAGCCAGGCTGTCGCCACCTTGTATGACTCGGTGGCTGCGGGGGAGCTGTGGCGCCTTCATGCCCACGTTGGTTTTGCATACAGCCTGTCACTGCTGGCAACTCGCAAGCAGCCTCACGAGAAGGTCCAGCCACAAGAGCTCAATAACAACTCCAAGATCAGATGCACTAATTGGCCTTATCTGCATACGGGTGAGAATGTAGGTAAAAGGGGCTTCTGGAATAAACGTGACACAAGGTGGCTGGCTCACCTGTGTCGCTTGTTCTTTGCTTTCTGTCGTGGGATTCAGTAGATCCTACAATCCTGGTGGCAGCCGCCACGGGGTTCATTACTGTGAAGCTCTATTGTACTTCAACACTCTGGGGAATCCCTGTCTATTTTCCAAAAGATCATGTCAACAATAAGAAAACAATGTTTTCATTGCAGTAAACATTTTGAAGACCAATATACTGGTACAGAAATAGCTTGCTTGTTGCTCAATACAGAAAAAAATGAATTCCCAAGGCATGGCATGCCCGCCCTCAGACATGAATGTGAAGACCAACAAATTTGTCCAAGAGATTCACAGATTCCAGAGTCTAGCAAATGGAACACCAGAAATCAATAATATTTTCCAACCTTTTAAAATAATTGTACTTAAGAAATTACAAAGGCACTGTGAATTAGGATTTGCACCTACACAGATACTGCAGGATATCTGCCTCACACCCAGACAAGTGTGAAAACTCTCCCAGTAGAATGCATTTGCAGGCATACCATCACATAATACTTAAAACAAATCTAAGGTATCGAGCAGTTGAGCAGCTTCTATAAGATTAAATTATTCGTTGCACATCATGCCATTTATTCGTAAAGTCCAAAACAATGGTCACAATACAAAATAAATTGTAAAAGATAGGTAAGTTATGTTGCAATGCCACATGTAAATATTGATTCAGCCACTATACAAACTTCAAGTTCCTTTTCTCCAGAGATGCTGCCTGACCCACTGAGTTACTCCAGCTTTTTGCCTCTATCTTCGGCCTAACTATTTGACAAAATTGTTTTTAATGAATGATGTATGTCTTTAATTTATAATAGATCTTATATTTATATCTTATGTTTATAAGAACAGATTTGTTAGATACGTTTGCAAGATTATCTTGGTGAAATGTGTGTATAGGAGATACTGTGCACCACCTCAATGGTTCAAAAATCTCTGAAAGTAATGGTCCTAACACATTTTAGAGTGGTTTCTTATACTTGTACTATGACAGCATTTACTTTCACTGCTAAACATCAAGGATCCACAAATCATGTGTAAGCCCTTGCACAAAGCAATTACCTTCATAAAAGACGTACTGCAACTGGTTTCTTAACATCTCTGTCAGCTATGTCTCTCATGTTTAAAATTTAAAAACCTTCAGTATTACATTTTATTATTGCACATATGCACAATATGCTCATCTTGAAGGGTCATTACTGTCAGCACTTCTCGAAAAATTTCTTTCAAAAGAATATTTACTGAAAAGCTACCTTTATACATTGGGATGGCAGAAAAAATACATTGCTGATTCTACTAATGTCAAAAATTACTAAACTGCAATATGAGAAGAAAAAGAACTTTGATACATTATTAATCAAATGAGTGCCGCAAGACCATTATTGTTCTTGTATTCTGACCTATAGACTCTTACTGCTAGTACAGAGTACTTATTACACACATTTATTTTGTGCTCCTCTGTCTGCACACTTAACATCTAATTAAATGTTAAAGCTGTTTATACTGCACCTTGCGAACATTCTTCATGTGCATAGATTATCTTCGATTTACATGCCGTTTTTTACAAATGTTTGCACTGTTGAAATGCTAGCTGACATGCATAGCTGCTTACTCTGCCAGCCTGACCATTATCAATTAGCACTAATAGTATCATCTACACTTCAAAAAGCACTCTGCCTTTCACATACCTACTGTTGATAAATATCGAAGAACAACAAATATAGTTTGCAAATCAGATCTCATCAGAAAGTTCAATTCAATACAGCGCTGAACATTGTGTCTAATTACCAATGGAAGGTACAAAGGAAATAATATTACAATTATAAAATGACAAGCTTAAATGGAAAGCACAATAAAACCAGGTTGAAATAGATGTGGTGATCACTTACACAGCTCCTATTTTTCATTAAGAACAGCAGGTTTCCTTTCAGGCGGCACCATCTTTCTATTAGTTCTGCGTGAGAAAATGAAACATTAATAAAATGGTATTCTGCTGGTGAAGGAAAGATGGTTCTGAAAGAAGATGCATCAGTAATAAAGGTCAGGGAAGAAAATCATTAGAGAATTCCTGCTCCAGCCAGCAGCTGCATACATATGACAGCCTGCTAAATGCCAGATAACTCCCCAGAAGGCTCTTCTTACCCTGCAGCTGAGAGATTTGGTGACTGCAGCAGAAACCATCTGTTTTTTCATTGGCTTCCACAGGGAAAGAGAAACACGAATTTGTGTGATTTTATGTAAAACAAGACGTTAGTATTTTTAAATAAAATATACAACCTCACAACAATGCATTACATTAAGATAAATTGGCCTCAGTTATGCAAATCATGTTCAGCTAACCTGGAGCACAGACTAAAATATTAATGTGTTTTATAAAATGTGACCAGTCAGGATAGTTAAGTGAAATCTAATTATTTTCACCATGCAAGTCCTGCAGTGATTTGTTGAACTGATTTAGTAGTATTTAATCATTAAAATACAAATCAAGTGAGTTTCCTCATTAACAGGCTGGGGTGTGGGCTCCAGCACCTGGAAGAATTAGAAGGCTCTGGACAGATCCAAGAAGAGGGAGAACAATCTATCAAGTATCTGTAGGCAGATAGTCCTGAAAGAGCAAATCTTAATACTTGCATTAGATGTCTGGAGGTAACTGCTTGTCCCCAGTTTCCCACAAAGTTGGTTAAAATTAAATAAAAATATATATTTTCTAAGTTTGTTCAGGTCCAACTTATGGCTTCAGAAGTTTTTGTATGATTGCCGAGCTGATAGTTGTGCCTTTCCAACCAAACCTCTGCGAACCATCCAACTCCCCTGCCCGCACCATGAGGCTTCAGACTTCAGGATTCAGAATTCATTTGCAGATCTGATTCCCATAGCATGGATATGGATATAGATACATTTTAATGGATACATTTTAAAATAGGGTACCAGTCCCTTGCTTTAGCTGGCATGTTAACTTCTTCAAAATAACACATTGAGCAGGTTGAGAGGGGGAAAATGCATTACATTAATTTCCCCCATCCTGTTAGGTGGTTTCCATTAACTAGAGTGGCAATTAAAGTCAGGGGTGTATCTTTCACAATCTAAGTAGAAGTAGCTACGAAGCACTACTGTGCATATGAAAATGTAATATTCAAACAGAAAAATTGCAAATCCAATATATTTTTCCACAATATAATCGTCCTGTGACTTGTCATTTCACATAATGGGGAAGTCTGAATTCTGATATACTGTAGAGTCTATTTCAGTATGAATTCAAGAACTGAGTAAATTCCCAGTGGTCCAAAGCAAGTTCCTGGACTCTCACTAAACACCAAAAAACCCTGCTCTTTCTCAAGATCCAAATCTCTTCCCAGGAGAATAAAATGCAAATCAATACGTGATGGGAAATGCCAACATCAGAAATCTGTACAAAGCTAAAAACAAATTCAACCCAAACAATATAACATTTAGTAAGTGTCCTATGGTTCCTGTACTCGCTGAAGCACCAGGATCCAAAATTAAGCTAATTGTTTCAATCCTTCATTATTAATTGCCCCATGGTTTTGACAGCTATGACAACCAAGCTAATGTATAATATAGTCCCCAGCAGGTGTCAAGCTTTCAAAATGTGCAATGCTTCACTCAGTATGCACCTTAATATAAATTATTGAAATGGCAAAACAACATAGATATTTTCAAAAAGTTAATACATCTACCAAAATGAAATTAAAAAATTGATATAAAATCACTGGATGTTTTAAAGAGAGAGTTAGATTTAGAAATAAGGGATATGGGGAAAAAGTAGGAATGACCTACTGATTTTAGATAAACAGCTATGATCATATTGAATGGCGGTGCTGGCACCAAGGGCCGAATGCCCTACTCCTGCACCTATTTTTTTATGTTTCAATGCTTCTAATAAAAATATATTATTCCTTCATTTGTTTGGTTACATAAACATAGACTTCAAAATATTAAGTACAAACTCTTAATAATTTAAGTAATATTCATCACTGTAGGTTACTTGATTAAAACGCATTGGAAAAACAAAATTCAGAAATACCTCTTCAGCACAAACGTAACAATTTTAACCCCAAGCAGATCCGATTAAAATCATAGGTTCAGCTCCTGGAATTCAGTATCCGAGCATGTCCGAATCGATTTTAACTGGTGAGGTGCATCATTATATCAATTGTGTCTGCAGCCACCAACTCACGTCTACTGTAACGCAGCAATCACAAAGCAGTACATTTAAAGAGGGAATGCACTTCTTAAAGGGAACTTGCATTCATTAAAAAGATAATTGGTTCTTCGAATGGGCAATGCCTATGGATACAGTGTAAAGAATATTTCTCAGGTTTCAGAAGCCTCAATAAAGATGTCACTGATGGCTGGACGGTAACAAGTGAGGAGTGTTTTCCATGTGAAAATAAGATGCCTAATTAACTCCTCTGCCTGCATGTAATCCATGTCACTGCATTCCATGCATATCCACGTGCCTATCTAAAAGCCTCTTAAATGCAAGTTTCTATTCTGCCTCCATCACCACCTCTGGCAATGCGTTCCAGGTACCCATCACTTTCTTTGTAAAAACAACTTACCACACATATCTCCTTTGAATTTTGCCCCTCTCACCTTAAAGCTGTGACCCTTTGACATTTCCACCCTGGGAAAAAGATTCTGATTCTACCCAATCCATGCTTGTCATAATTTTATATATTTCTATCAGAGCTCCCCTCAATCTCCAAAGCTCCAGAGAAAACAATCCAAGTTTGTCCAACTGTTTGGGCAAATCTCTTCGGCACCCTCTCCAAAGACTCCACATCCTTCCTGTGGCTGGGTAATCAGGGCTGTAAATACTGCCGACTTAAATTCCAATAAAGATGCATTATGACTTTTTGCCTTCTATACCCAATGGCCCGACCAAAGGCTAGAATACCATTCGCGTAATTTATCATTCTACTACTGGTGATGCCACTTTCAGGTGGCTATGGCTTGGACCCGATGATATCTTTATCTCTGCTGTTAAGGTCTTGTCATTGACTGTATGATTTCCCATTACATTCAACCTCCTAAAGTGCAATTCCTCACACGTGCTCACATTAAACTCCATCTGCCATTTCTCTTTCCATTTCTATAGCTGATCTATATTCTGCTGTATACTTTGACAGCATTCCTCACTGCCCACAATTCCAACTATTCTGCAAACGTACTAACCAAACCTATCTACGGTTGCATCGAAGTTGTCACATATATCACGAACAACAGACGTAATAGGATCTCTGTAGGACCTCACTCGCCACAGACCTTCACCCAGAATAACATCCTTACACCAAAATTGCAACCATTGTAGTCAATTCTGTTCAATATCTCCCGCCGATCACAACAATTCTCTTTCCTCTAAATGATTCTCAGCATTACAAATCTCACAGACCTCTTGACAAGAAATACCCAAAGAAGGAAAGCACTTCTGAGGTAGTTTCATTCTGAAGTATGTGCTGAGGGTTCTTAACCTCAAATTGTCCTAGGCAACCTGAACAGATTTATGGAATACAAACAGTGCGATGTCATTCAAGAGCTCTTCACAGACCATATGTGGAACTTTCTACAAAACATTGTTGTAATCCAGAGAGCAGTTAGTCACATAACATGACTCTAAAAGGAATAAAAAGCTTAAAGTAAAAGTCACATTCATAACCAATATTCCATGTAATACACTGCTATCCCTATCGAAATCAAACTAACTTAACAAGCTTATACATTTTTCATGAATCACCAACTGCTCTCTCTATGATCTGCACGGCAGTGTTGGTGTTACTGGTATTGAACTCATTAATTCGTCAGGATGTAATGCCACCTTAGCTTATCTCTTGTTTACAAAACAAATCATGTTGACACCATTTAACAATGATTAGGCTTATTTCAGGGAAAAAAATATGATCTGACAGTCTCCTCTATCACTCCTAGGTTTCAGTAACCAAGATTAGATAATCAACTTTTTATGGTGGTTGATTGTACAGAATCTATCTCCAATTCTCAACAAGAAAATGTATAGACCCATTTACATCCAAAAACTCCCCCCTCCTCTCACTCTATTCCACCTCCTCCCTCTCCTTTTCACTCTCCTACCCTCCCCCAATCCCTCCCTCACCTCTCCTTTCCCCTACCCTCACTCCCTCCATCCCTCCCTCCCTCCATAACTCCCCTCTCCCCTCCCCCACTTTCCCTCCCTAGGATCTCGAAGTTGCCACTCCTCTCCCTTCTTGTGTGCTCCGGAGGAGCATCAGCTATCAGCACGCTCAGAGCCAGGCCTCGGATCGGCCCGGGAACACCAGCAACAACGGCCGTGTCGGCGTGTGGGTGGGGGGAGAGCTCTGAGAAAAGACGGAGAGGGGGGTGTCACGGGCGAGCCCGCGAGGGGGACCAGAGGGGAAGGGGCTGGAGCTGCGGGGCGTTGCGATGGTGGTGCGTTTGGGACACACAGCGGACGCTCTCCTCCGGGATCAGATTCAACGCTTTCCGTTTGGCGACATTTCTGCGGGGGCCGGGCCGCTTCTGGTCCTTCCGAAAACTGCGTCCGGTTGTAGACCTCCGCCGGCCTCCCTCAGCTCCAGTAAAGACGCGATGGCACACGAAGGGGCGGACGGTCCCGTGGAGTGACAGAAGAGACCAATCCGCGCGTCACTGACTGGCAGGGGAGGGAATCGATCTGCGCACGCACGGTTTTTACACCTCGTTAACTTTTATATTATACCACCGATTGTAGCAAAACTTGGTGCACTCGCAGAACAGGAGAACGGTGAGTGAGCTGGTGAAAAATCGTAGCACTATCACGTACCATTTTTGTGCAAATAGAAAAACCGCGCAAACCTGAAGAGCACAAGATCAGAACTTTAGTTATGTATAAATTTTTCTATTTTTTTCTTTCAAATCACGTCACAGAAGAGAACTGGTTGTGGAATGTGGCATTATCATTCAGCCGAGGAGAAAAACTGCAAGTTGAGATTTCATGGGGATGTCAACTTGATCTTCCATATACTGCTTCAAGGTTACCTATTTTACTATGTGAACCAACCTTTCCACTTCCCCAGTTGAAGCTGAATGTGAACATAGTAAAGTGCCAATATACTCCATAAACTGTACAAACAGAAATTATCCTAATTGTGGACCATTATAACTTCAGGAGGTTCATATTTCATTTTGAAACTATTTTAGTTCTTCTTGTGTGCATCTTTTGAGAATACAGCATCCCACATGCAGTATTTCTAGTTACAGCGATTGTCAATTAATGCAAAGAAGCGTTTGGCCCTTTTTCATTGTAATCAATATTCACTGCCGTAATGGCCTTGTAATCCAATTCCACATCTTTAATAAATTCTGTTCTGCAATCCTAACACCAGGAGCGTCGGGGAGATGGCAGCCCTGCCGGCAGTCTGTTCATTTTTGCATCTTTTTGTTATTTTTAGCGTTTGTTAAAAGTTTGTCTTTATTGTACTTTTGTAAGTTTGTATTGTTTTATGTGGGGGGAGGGGACCGGGGGAAACTTTTTTTCAAGTTCCTACCTTCCCGGAGATGTGATCAATTTTCGGATCACATTCTCTGGGCTCTGAGGCCGACCATTGCTGGATCTGGAGGCCTCCTCGGACTGTCGTGAGCCCCATAGCGGGGCACAGACTTAACATCGGAGCTGATCCCTTGCCTGGGATCGCTCCCACCGCAGCCTACGGACTTACCATCAAGGGCTCGCAGTCACAGGAGAGGCTAGTCGGGAGCTCCAACGCCGCAGAAGGTTCGACCAGCCCCGACACGAGGTTGGATCGAGCGGCGCGGGGGGAGCTGACAACCCCCTAATGCAGGAGCTGAACGCCTCGATGCGGAGGGCCCAAATGCCGTCGGCTGTGGGCATCAAGACCGTCCCGTCAACGGAGGGCTCGAGGCCCCCGACTGAGGAAGAACAAAGGGAAGGACTTGGACTTTATTTTGCCTTCCATCACAGTGAGGAATGTGTAGGAGTCACTGTGGTGGATGTTCATGTTAAAATGTGTTTTTGAGTCTGTTGCTTTTAATTGTATGACTGACCTGGCCAGTGAAATTCCTTGTATATTGCAAAACATACTTGGCGCATAAACTCTGATTCTGATTCTACTGACCAGGTCTTCTCTACCTTTGTCAAATACCAACTCAATTGATAAATCTATTAACTGCACTGAAATGTATCTATTATTTTCCTTTTCAATTCCTTTGGCATTACTTCCCTGTGCCCTCAATTTATACAACTCTGGTTGGTGGACAATTCATACCAGCTGCATTGAAAGTGTTTCACACTTGCATTCAGATTTCGTTCTGAATTCTGTTCATCTAGTTCATGTGCATTTATGCCTTTGCTTCAGAATGGGATTTGTCACCCATGTCACCCTGCTGGTTACAATGTTATGATGAGGATATTTTCTATCACCTGCATGGTATACTTTACATTTTCTATTTTTCTTGTGGTTTCTTCACGGAATAATGTCTACAAGGTATTCACTGAAACATTTTGCTTAAATACTCTGTATTGAATGCCAAATAAAGATGGGAGAAAAGGTGGACCTGCCACTGCATCCTTGATACCATCAGAGTGGGAAGAATAGCCAACAATCCCACGGTGATTATCTACATTAACTGACATGATAAAGCTTTTCAGAAAAATGCAACTCCAAACAGAATTACCAATGCAGTTTTCCTTGTTTGAACACAATGTTTTCAGTTTTGGGTCAATG
Organism: Okamejei kenojei; assembly: GCA_035221665.1. Classification (NCBI taxonomy): domain Eukaryota; kingdom Metazoa; phylum Chordata; class Chondrichthyes; order Rajiformes; family Rajidae; genus Okamejei; species Okamejei kenojei. Next base: position 34,692,339 of record CM069131.1, on the reverse strand, counting down.
TACATGTTCTGAAAACAAGAGTTTTATTTTTATGTCTACTGTGCATGACACGACTAATCACTACCCAAACTTCACAGCTGGAAGCATCACAAATGAGTTTTAGCACTCATCTAGTGTTACAATGCACCAGAAAAGACACAACTGTGAGAATGTTCTTAGATAAATCATATGCTTTTTGTTAGTCTTTACTCCACTAACATGTCTCTTTTTTTCATTAATAGCTGGTATAGTGTCAACAGCATGGCAAAATCTAAAAATCTGGTTTGGCAAATGATCAGAACTTAATAATATTTTAGTTTTCTGATTCTGATGGGCTCAACCTTTTTACAGTAACTGTTTGTAGCTTGTTTTCATGTTCTTAGATTTAAATAAATTACTTCCTTTGCATAAAAGCCCATTTATTTTTGTAAGTGTTTACATTATGTTGAAATAATCTTATAGATGTTTACTAAAAATCTGCTTGTCCAATTCCTAATTAGACATAAAAATGCTAAACCCTTAAAGGTCCTGTTCCACTGCGGCGACATAATTGGCGAGTTTAGAAGAGTTTGCCCTCGATTCATAAATGCAGCATGGTCGACACGAGGTCCTAGGGGGTCTTTGTTACTCTCCTTCATGCTCGAGAGTAGTCCCCGCGTACTCGAGGCCTCAGCTAGGTCACGGCGTTTTTTTCAACATGCTGAAAAATGCCCGCGAGTAAAAAAAGGTCGCCATGGAAAAAATCTATATTTTTTTACTCGTAGGTTTAGTCGAGATAGGTCGTAGTAGGTCGTAATGCTATTGTAGGTAGTCAAAGGCAATCAAAGGTAATCGAAGGTAGTCAAAGCTAAAGCTCGTTGAGGGAAAAAAGGTAAGTAAACCGCCCGGTAATGTTAAATGCCCGCTAAACTTTATTAAAAGTTGTTTGGCCTCCCCCTGCGCTCTCCAAAGGACTTACCGTAACTGTGCCAGCTGTCTTTTACCTTCCTGTTCTTCGCGGGTGTGAGAGCAGATAGCACTCCCCTGCATTCCCTGGACCCGCCTTTACGATGTGGGTAGGTGGGTGGGTGGGTGCGTGCGTGCGCACAGACCATCGATCCGGCTTGCGGTTTCATCGCTGACGGTCGATCCAACTCAATGTTTTTCAGGCGAGTGCCCTCGAGTTTGAAGGTCGAAGACAGTCGCTGAAAAGTCGCGTAAGTGGGACAGGCCCTTAAGAGTACTGTTGCCAAAGATTTTTTGCCTAAAGAATTGAGCTCTATGCAATAGGTTGATTTATGATATAACTCTATATCGGCATCGTATTGTCAAGTAGCATTGACCTTTTATCAGCATTAAATTGGGCATAAACACAGGCCATCAAACACCTTTACTCCTTCCAATTGAGCATGTAAATCTTTAGAGTCATAGGGAACCACATGGAAACAGGCCTCCCATGGCCTCAACAACCATGAAGCAGCCATTCTTTACACAATTCCCCACCTCAGCCCATTTTGTTTTCCCATCAACGTCCCCAGAGTCTGACACTCATCCTCACATGAGGGGCAATTCTGGTGGTCAGCTAACCTTACTAACCCATATATCTTTGAGATGTAGGTGCTCACGGTGAGAAGGTGCACGTTCTGTTGGCATCATTTAAGCATCGGGATTAAATCCGGGCCATGGGAGTCGTAAAGCAGCAACACTACTAGCTCTACCACTCTGCAGATATAGATCCACTTGTCAAAAATGTTGGTAAGAGGTAAATAAACACAGGGGGGGGGGGGGGGGGGGACTCAGCAGGTCTAGAGACATCTATGGAGGCAAAGAGATAGCCAACGTTTCAGGTTGTAATCCTGCAGTCAGGAATCCTGAAAGCGGAGAGGGAGATAGCCAATATATAGTGAGAGGGAGGGGTGAGACAAGGGGCTGCTAGGTGACAGGTGCAACCAGGAATGGAGGGAATAATAAGCGGATACATCCAGGTGAGGGAGAGGGGGCGAGCGTGTGGGGACAGACGTTGGTGGGTAATGCATAGAAACTGATAAGGAAAAAAAAAACAATCAGATGCAGGTGAAGGGCGGAGAGGAAGGATGTAGAGACAGACACTGGAAGGTGATAGACGCAAAATGCTGGAGTAACGCAGCAGGACAGGCAGCATCTTTGGAGAGAAAGAATGGGTGATTTTTCAGGTCAAGACCCTTCTTCAGACTCATGGGTTTCCTCCCGCATCCCTTAGCAAACTGGAGGGTTAAAAGGCTATTTTAAATTAGCCTTTGCATGGGTGAATGGTACAGGATGAAAAAGAGAATTGATGAACACGTGAGAGTAAATTACAGAGTTACAAGAGAAGGAGAGCCGAGTAAGATTTTTCTGTAAGGAGCCAGCATGGACACAGTGGGCTAAATGGCCTCTTTCTCTGCTATATGTAGTAAGAACTGGATAGTCACATTGGATTTTGTTACCAATGCTAGCGGTATCACTCAACCATTCTGCGTCATATTCCAGACTGCCGAAGTCTGTGAAACTCTTCTTTTTTCATTGCATAGGATATTGGCCTGGAGTTAGAGTAGATTGGCTTGGCATTTAATTTAATATGTACTATGCTCAATTATCCAAGGTTATGGAGGGGAGTGCTTCCATAGATAATACATTGAAAGGCTTTGAATATGTTGTGCAGTAATTACTTTATTGTTTATCAAAATTACATTATTATATTTATTTGCTTGATAGACATTTGAACAGTGGTGGAGTTTTTCCAGCTTCTGACGCATTCCAAGTTTCTTTCCAATAATAAAAACTGCATCTTTCCTACTACAAACATTTAGATACATATTTGTGTACAATATGATTCTCAACGATAATGTTCTGCATTATGACTGCACCTGGGGTATTGCGTGCAATTTTGGTCTCCTAATTTGAGGAAGGGCATTATTGCTATTGAGTGAGGGCAGCCACAGACCGATGTCGGAGGAGGACTAGCCCGCCGTGTATCGACGTCAGAAGACCCACCCGATAGACCCAGATCACCCGCCACGGGTTCCAAATCGGCATCGAGCCACCAGCGTTGACGGAAACTGCATCACCGAGGGCAAGGAGGTAACGAGAGCGAGGTGGAACGGCGAGAGTAATGGAAGAACCCAGCGTGAGGGGCCTCCAAGGATAAGGGAGAACGGGCGGGGGGGGTGGGGGGGTAGGGAGGGACCTGCTGCCACATGCGGCAGTGGATTGGACTGTTTGGTACATTTGTAACGTTGTGAGCGCCACTGTGTGGCGACACTTGTGTACTGCCTAGGTTGTATCAAGGTACATGTGACAATAAAGTATCATTCATTCAGTTGAAGTTACATCCGTCATTGTAACTTTTGCCCAATGATCATTGGCAGAAGCCTGAAATCTTCTGCTTCCCCGATTACAGGGCCAGTGCAGTTTGTACAATCAAAGTCTTTGGGATGAGGCGGAAGGAATTCAAAGAGCCAACGTCTGAAAATATGAAAACCTTAAAATTCATAATTATGATAAATCCAACAAGCTTTCAATCCAAGTACTTTCCAATGTCTGTCATTTAATAAACATAAATGTGCATTTCTTGTTCAACAATCTCAAAGATATACATATTACTGTTGCAAATAATGTAGTCAGAGTTCAAAAGGGACACTTATCAAAGTTAATAAAGTATAATAGCAAGCTTATATCTGGCTATTTAGTTTGTTCTGGGAAATAGGTGTGAAATCTGTAAATTTTGCCAATTAGATGTACATTTACTAGCATTTTGAGTTGTAGTTTCGCAGTTGACCAGGGAATATTCAAAGCCACAGGAATGCCTTGTATACTTATTTAATAGAGTGACCAGAAGGTGTTTCAAAACCCTTTGGCTACATTACTAGATCTTGGGGGTCAGATTTGTGGATTTGTATTTCAGAATAATTTTGTATCTCACCATTGTAAATACATTAGCTGGAATAGTTATTTTAATACCACAGATCTTAATCGGAATGGTTGCATAGGTATACTCTCTGTTATAGCTATTATTCAGACTGATCACGTTAATTCTCAAATTAGAAAATGTATTAACCTGAAAGTCTGCATTTTGTCAGCATTTAATTATTAACATTTTGAATTATGTAAAATAATTGGCTAAAAAAAACAAATATTCTTATATACATGAAACAAAAATTCAACAAAGATAAAACAAAATCACATTGTTATGGAGGAAAATGGATGGGTAACTTTGGGGGCTCGGCGGTGGTGAAGGCTTGCGGGTTGACCCGTGGTCATGAGAGCATGGGGGAACCGCCATATGAGGGAAGGGTGAACAATGGAGGAGGCGGAGTACTTTATAACTTTGTCAGCGCCGTTTAAGTGGCGATTTGCATACCTTGGGTATGCAAGCAAAGAATTTCACTGTGCCTTGTCACATGTGACCATAAGAACTTTAGAATTTCACTGTGCCTTGTCACATGTGACCATAAGGTATTCCATTCCATTGAACTTTTCGGATCACGATGGTCCCCACCCAAAACATCACCCATCCTTTTTCTCCAAAGATGCTGCAAGACCCGCTGTGTTACTCCAGTACTTTGTGTCTATCTTTGGTATAAACCAGCATCTGCAATTATTTTGTTTTACTCTTATTGGTATGGTTGGTTACCCATTTGGCATTAAAACATCTCAGAAAAACCTATCCAGTTTATACATTTGGATATAAATTGGTGTAGTCCTCTTTTGTTACACTAATCAAATACAGGTGCTTATCATTTGTCCATTCTTAAACAAGCATCGATTTTGGAAAAATATTATATTATATATTTTGTATTATAAATCAAATGAAGCCTTCTCAAGATTTAGCATGATTTGATTTGAGTGGCTAATATTATGCCTCTATTTAAGAAGAGCTGCAAAGAAAATCCTGAGAACTAAAGACCAGTAAGCGTAACATCTGTTATAGAAAGGTTATTGGAGGATTCTGAGGGTAAGACATACATGCATTTGGAAAGGCGAGGGTTGATTAGTGATGGTCAGCATGGTTTTGTGCACAATCTTAATTCTTCTCCTGCCAACGGAAGCCGGGTGTTGAGCAGCCAGGTTGTTGTCTCTGCGTCACTGCCTGCCAGGCCCTGAGCTCCATTTGGTGGGTGGTAGAGCGGGCACCCAGAGATGACATGGTTGGCTGTCTGTTGTTCGGCTCCGCATTCACAGACTGGGCTCTGGTGGAGCCCCCATCTTCACATGCTACCGTTGAAACGCCCAACTCCTGTACGAAGTCTGTTGAGCTTCACCCATGCTCCTCTGGGGAAGTCAGACCCCGGACAGCTTTTATCAAACTTAATTGAGTTGCATGAAGAACTGAACAAGAAGGTAAATGACGGCAGGGCTACAGAGATAGTCTATATGGACAAATAACGTCCAATAACGTTTGGCATGGTAGGCTGCTCTAGAAGGTTAGATCGCATGAGATCCAGGGAGAGATAGCTAACTGGATAAAGAATTGGCATCAAGGTAAGAGGCAGAGGATGGTGAAGGAAGGTTGGTTTTTGGATTGGAAGCCTTTGACTATTGGTGTCCATCAGGGCTCAGTGCTGATCACATTAATAGCTCAACAATTTGGGTGAGAATGTAAAAGGCACAATTAGCAAGTTTGCTGATGACACTAAAGTAGGTATTATCGTAGATAGTTAAGATGCTTATCAAGAATTACAGTCTGGATCAGCTGGGCAAGTGGGCCAATAAATGGTAAATGGAGTTTAATGCAGACAAGTGTAAGTTGTAGCATTTTGGAAGTCAAACCGAAGCAGGACCTTAACTGTGCACAGTAGAACCCTTGAAAGTGTAGAACTGAGGGATTTAGTTCCCACTAGCTGTCCATAGTCCCCACTGGCCTTCATCAGTCAGGGAATTGCATATAGAAATTGGGAAGTCATATTACAGTTGTACAGATGTTAGTGCGTGAGGAGGATCCATCTGGATTAAGTGTTCAGTTTTGATTATCCTGTTATAAGAAAGATGCCGTTATGCTGGAAAGAATCCAGAAAGGTTAATGAGGATTTTGCCAGGACTTAAGACACTGAGATATAGGGATATTTTCATGCTCTTTCGCCCTACGTGCTATGAAAAATTAAAGTGAAACTATAGATTTCAGATTGCATTAAAGTCTGGTATTTTAATATGTAACCATCTGTTAATCCATAAAATGTTTTATATTGCGATCTAACATGAGGATTATTTTATGAAGGAAATAATTGTGACCTTTTCCTTTCGATTAAAATTAGCTGTAAATGCATATTCAAAACAATTAGAAGCTGTTGGCTCAGTTTCACTGTATTAACATATGGATATGATTGTTACTAATATGATTATGATTGTGCTAGAAATCTATCCTTAACAGTGTCATGGTAAAGCATAGAAAATCATGGTTTTATGGGATGAACAAGGTTTTATGAAGGGAAAAAAGTGTTAAATCTAATATAAAAAGTGATAAATCTAATATAAATTTAATAAAAAGTGATAAATCTAATATAAATTTTTGGGAATATAACAGGGCTATTAAGGGGGAACCAGTCGATATAGTATGATATAATGTTCAAAATTAATAAAGGTAACTCACAAAAGGAGGCTTGTCCATTTCTCTGGAAATGAGTTTCACTGGCAAGGCATCATTAAATATCTCTTCCTAATTGCCTCCAAGATGTTATTTATTGAACATTTATCTTCTTGAACCTCTGTAGTCCTTCTGGCAAGAATGTTCAATAGGGAGTTCCAGGACTTAAGACACAGAGGGCTATTTCTCAGTTTGAATATAATGCAACTTGTAGAGAAAGCCACAGGTGTTTGCACGCACCTGCTCTGTTTTTTCTCAGTGGTTGAAGCTGCAGATTTGAAGGATGCTGTCTAAATAGCCAAGGAGAGCAACTGCTAGGCATTACACAGTACAGCGAAGGAAAGAATGAGTACTTAGTTTGGTGATGGAATGGCAATAAAGTGGCTGCATCAATATTTGCTGATTATACACCATCAAGAAGGAAAATGAAAATTGGAAAAGATTCATCAACTGATTCCTTGACTCATCCATTCTAAGGTACCCAGATGCTTCAAGAAGACCACCATCATTTTAGTGCTGAAGAAAAGCAAGACCTCATGCCTAAATGACTACCGTCCAGTGGCCTTGACACCCATCATCATGAAATGTTTTGAGAGGTTAGTTATGGAACGTATTAAATCCAGTCCACCCAGCAGCCTTGACCCACTGCAGTTCACCTACCGCCACAACAGGTCCACGGCCGATGCCACTGCCCTAGCCCAGAACACCTGGATAAGAGAGACACCTAGGTCAGACTCCTATTAATAGACCACAGTTCTGCCTTTAATACCATTCAAGCCTTTCACCAAACTTGCGGGATTTGGTGTCAGCATTCTTCTCAGCAACTGGGATCTTCGACTTCCTGACTAACAGACCCCAATCAGTGGGGATAGTAGTATGTAATCCAACTGCTTCATTATTACTATTTCTGGCTTACATTTCAGATTTATTTAAAACATTAAATCTATGGTAATAAACTGCCGCATTTAGATATTGTTGGAAGAATTAAATTCTTAATTTCAATTTGATATAGATATCAGAAAGGGGAATGGTGCACAAAAGCCTTTGGAATTTGGAAAGAATAAAAGTACCTCCGATAGAACATTAACAAAATAGCAAAGAGATCACTTTCAAGAACCACAAGCCGTTCCATACGTTGCATGTATCAACATGATTGGAGTAACAGAAAAATGTTTTCAAAATTGAATTCCTGGTGGAATTGGGCTTCTCAGCGACATATTAATTGCTTAAGCAAAAATAAATCTTTGAGAAGAAGAAAGATGCGTTTCTTTCAAGCAGCTTAAGTGATGGATGAGCAGCAAGAGTTCTATTTTCAGTAGGAGAAAGTAACAATATCAATAATATCAATTGATGAAAAAGGTCTGTGAATTGAACTATGAAAAGGACTATGAATTAATAAGCAACAACTGTTGATTTGCCATGAAAAATATAAAGAAACTGTCTTGGCATATTGTCTTTACATTAGGACAAATTGTGTGCACTTCCAACATGCAATCAGTTAAATTTGTGAATATAAAGTGGTCAGTAAATGAACATATGTATTTCTGGATTCTTCATACATCTTCCATCCTGATGTAAGTTTACCAACTTTGCCAAAGAAATGCATCTTTCTGACCTCTAGCCTTTGTCACTTGTATCCACCTATCACTTGGCAGGATTTGGCCCACACCCAGCTCTCTTTCCAGCTTTGTCCCCTCTACTCTATTATCTCAAGGGTCGCAACCCAAATCATCATTGTCTATTCTTTTCATAGAGTCCCAGAGTTCCTCTACCACTGAGTTTAAAAAAAAAAAAATCTGATTTGTTGCTGAGTGTCCAGATTGCCAATTTTTTTGTTGGTATGACCGCTGAGGTTTTTCCCTCAGCATTCTCTCCTACTTCTCTCCTTCTACTGCTGATGCCTTTCTCACACATGATCACACCACTGTTGATCAGAGCCAGAGCACATGACTGACACTCTCACCAGAACAGTGTCCAATCACAGGCCCAAGCCGCTAATCCAGAGGTACCATTCATGTGATCTATGCATACCCAGGCCCCCTTCCCTTCCACCCCGCTCAATTGACGATGCTTCTGCAATCAACTTTTGGTGATTTATGGTGGTGAACGCATCCCTGAAAACCACCATAAATCATCCAAAGGCATGTCGAATTTCCTCACAACCAATGCCTGTAGTAATGTAATTCCATCCTATTTCTAAAACAATCAACCACCCACCTATACGGATTCAAATGCAAAACACTATAGATGCTGAAAATCTGAAATACAACAGTAAGAACTGGAAATTTCCCAGAAGTTAATAACATCTGTGAAGTTAGAAGCAAAGTGAATCCTAAAGTGTTAACTTTTCTGCTTGCAGTGTAGCTGCTGCTGCTGCTGGCATCGACGATGGCAGCCACGGTGTACTGCTCCTTGCTGTTTTGTATGTGTTTGTTCGTTTGTGTCGTCTGTGAAAACCCAACAAAGATTACTTTCATGAGAGAGGTACACATAAACATCAGACATACGGTACCTCCAAACATCGTTCCGGATCTTTATGTGAGCCACTAGCTCTAGGGGCTAGTGGAGTCAAGGGATATGGGGTGAAGGCAGGCACGGGTTATTGATAGGGGTGGATCAGTCATGATCACAATGAATGGCGGTGCTGGCTCGAAGAGCCGAATGGCCTCTTCCTGCACCTATTTTCTATGTTTCTATGTTAGTTGCACCTTGGCTGAATAAAATTATAGCATTCATAATTATGTGTAATTCTGTTATAAAATATGTAGATATGAAAGTATAAAATATTTATCTGTGTGTTATTCATTTATTTCAACCATCCCAGTGGAAACAAACTAACTCTTAGAAACCAACTGGACCAACTCTAGAAACAGACCAACTCTTAGAAATAGAAATAATAACAAAAGAGATGCAACTATGCATCACTCCTCCCTAACTGGAATTTTCTCAAAATGCCTTTTGCACAAAGAACCATGCACTCCTTTCCACTTCCTTTCCCCCCCTCCCCTCTTCCCTCATGTTTCTGCCCCTCCCCACCCCTCCTCCCACTTCTATTCCCACCTGCGTTTCCACTCCACACTTATTTTTACCCCCAACCACTCCACTCACTCCTTTCCCGCTTCCTTCCACCCCTAATCCTTTTTCCCTAGAGTGAATCAATGCCAAATGCTGTTAGATGATGTCCCCAGAGCCATCTAAGATTTTTCCTACATTAACGATGGTGTATCAATACAGTTTTTTGTCTTTAAATTACTGGACATTTGATGTTATATATGGCTGGGAATCATTAATTAATTACAAAATTGATTGTGGTAAATAGGAATTAAGTAAAACATCAAACACAGTTGTCCGGATTGGTAATCGTTTACCAAATCAGTAAAATTATTGAATCCATACTAGATATAATGCTTGGATAGCTCATGTTGCAAATAAGAACTTGTCATGGGATTTGTGCAGCTGATGGATTGAGGTATACGGTTGTAGTCTAATTGGAGCAATTTTACTGTGTGTGAAATCCAATATGTCTTTTGGGTTTCATGTTCCTGGATGTCAAAAAAAGTAAAAATATAAGCAAAAAAGAATAATGATAGATCACAACTTGTCAATATTCCCATCCCAAAATTGCTTCTTTCACAAGTGATGCATATGATCCAGAGTTAAAGCTCTGAGCCCCACATCTTAGCTTTGAGTGGCCACACTGTTCACTCTGCCTTGCCCAGACCAAACCTCACAGGCATACTCCACATTGAGCTACAGAGTTATTAGCTTCCTGACACAACAGTGCCTGCGATAATTGTATCTCTCAATACATGTCATTATAATGACCCCCTTTACCAATAATTCCATTAGTGCCCTTGTTCCTGGGAATGCACGCTGAACCCGAAGCCAGGCATTAGTGCAGAGTTGGATGAAATCTTGTAACACATAACTGAATGTTATCTTTATTTGTCCCAGATTAGTATTGACATTGTTGCATTTAATATCTATGATAAGCAAACAGCTTGATGAAAAAATACCTGAGATTCTATGAGGCATGTGCCGTGAGTAATTATTCAGGGTAGGCAGTCGGTCGGCTTATAAAAAAAATCTTAAACCGCGCATGCGCCGATTGTTCTCCTCTCTGTAAAAAAATAAAATAAAATAAAGAAAGTAACTATTCAATTTGCCCAAGGCTTCCAAATCTCCTTCATTCTGAATTACTGAATGGATGGGGGATGAAGGATTCAACGGACCAATTGGGGGGAGAGTTCCTTTCACAGCGTGTGGGGGTAAAGTTGCAGAGAGGGCAGGAGTGTTGAGAAGGAGGGAGTCGGGGATCATGCCAGTAACCCATTCACTCACCGCTGCCGCGGCGCTCCGGGCGCGGAGCCACCGCATTGTGGCCGTGGAGGGAAGTAGCTTGGGTGGCTGCGAGCAGCTGCTGGGACCTCTGCGCCTTCTGCCGGCCTGCTCACCTCTGGCAGTGCTCTCTGTTTGAACAGTGAGGGGACCAGCACAAGAGCAAAGATCATAAAGCGGGGCGGGTCAGCGGACGATGGATAACAGCTCAGCAGGCAGTGGACAATGGACACAGGCTGTGTCAGCACGAACAAGGGACCAATTGAGGTTACTCGCACCGACACATGGAGTAAGCTCCACCGCTCGCTGTCCTGTCATCCATCGCCCGCTGACCCGCTGACCCGCTCTTGAGCTGGTTGCTGGCATGATCCCCGACCCCCTCCTTCTCAATGCTCCTGCCCTCCCCACAACTTTACCCTTGGCCAGACTCCCCACACGCTGTGAAAGGAACTCTCCCCCCCCCCCCCCCCCCCCCCCCCCCCCCCCAAGCAGCGCTGTCCTTTTACAGCCACTTCCCACTTTACAGCCACTTCCCAACAGCTGCTAGCATTGAGGGATACACTTGACTGTCCCTCAGTGCAGCAACATCGTTCTTGATGTTGCCGTACTGAAAGATATCCAAGTCTGTCTTTCTTGGCTAACAACCTAACCTTCGGCCCCCAAGATGCAGGTACATTTTCGTGACTTATTTTTGGGAACAAAATAGCGTCTTCATTGCCGGGAAATACGGTATTTAAAAACACATAGCTCAAAGAAATCAACTTACCACATTATTTGTACACAAACTCCATTCGTCTCTCTTTGTTTCTTAAGATACTTTTAAGATAATGACAATCTATGTTTGAAAAACCCACCAAGAAACTTGCACAGTACACAGTGCACGCTGCAATGGCAGAATTTCAGCTGCCTTCACTCCCCTTGAAATTGACGGTTTGAAGCAGCGTCGACGGCACGTGAGCTGCACACACTTTCGCGTATTACATGTACCGCAGATGAAAGGCACGGAGAATTATGCCTACCTAAGAGATCAATCTAGGCATAATTCTCCCGTGCCTTTACCATTTATATTTAATTATTATAATTTTATAACTTTAGTCAGGGTCGGCAGTGCTTACCTTGCTGGCACGTGCCTGGATTCTACGTATAATTCAAGGCACTGACCTAATAAATGTAAACGGAACCAAAAAGCTGAAGAGTTTAAGACGGTTGATGATTATTATTAGCACTAAACCAAAAATGAGCATGGATTACAAGATTAGAAGGGATTATGAAACTGAAAATTGGAGAATTATTTAGCAGTTCAAGTGGCATTCAAGCGGAAGTTAAGTTTATTGACTAAGTATTCACATACAAGGAGTTTGCCTTGGTGCTCCGCCCACAAGTAACATGACATACAGTGACGGTTACGAATGACTCAGAAAACACTAACCATTAATAATAATAAGATATTAATGATAAAGCACCATTGATCAAGCATATGAACTAACAAAATACCAGATCGAAGGGAGCAACTACTCGTGGATAAAAACTGTTTTTATGTCTGGCTGTGGCAGCTTTGACAGTCTGGAGTCGCCTTCCAGAGGGAAGTGATTCAAAGAGTTTGTGGCCAGGGTGAGAGGGGTCAGAGATGATCTTGCAGTGGACTGTTCATCAATGGAGGGAAGGTTGCAGCCAATAACCTTCTCTGCTGATCGGACGAATCGCTGCAGCCTCCAGGTGTCATGCTTGGTGGCTGAGCCAAACCGGACCATGATGGAGAAGGTGAGAACAGACTCTACGACGGTCGTGCAAATTTGGACCATCATTAGCTGTGACAGATTGTGCTTCCTCAGCTGCCATAGGAAGTACATCCTCTGGTGTGCCTTTTTGACTGTGGAGTCGATGGTAGTCCCCCCCCCCCCCCCCCCCTAAGGTCCGTGGAGATGATGGTCCCCAGGAACTTAAAGGACTCCACAGATGTGACTGTGGTGGTGAGTGGGGTGGGGTGAGGGGAGGGGGAGCTCTTCTAAAGTCTACTATCAATTCCACTGTCTTAAGAGCATTGAGCTCCAGGTTGTTGCTACGGCACCAGGACGCCAGCTGTGACACTTCCTGTCTGTAGGCAGAATCATCCCCATCCTGGATCAGTCCAATCAGGGTTGTGTCATCCGCAAACAGAGGTGTCTGTGGAGGTGCAGTTGTTGGTGTAGAGAGAGTAGAGGAGAGGAGAGAGTACGCAGCCTTCCGGTGCTCCTATGCTGAGCGTTTGCGGGTCCAAAGTGTGCTTTCCCAGCCTCACATGCTGCTTCATGTCTGTCAGGAAGCTGGTGATCACTGACAAAGGGGTTCAGGCACAGTCAACTCGGAAAGTTTGGCGTGTAGTAGCTCTGGCACAATGATGTTGAATGCAGAGCTAAAATCAACAAACAGAATTCTCGCATAGGCCCCCTGGTGGTCTAGGTGCTGTACAGGATGAAGTGCAGACCCAAGTTGACTGCATCATCCACAGATTTATTGGCTAAATATGCAAACTACAGAGGGTCCAGCAGGGGGTTTGTGATATTTTTCAGCTTGGCCAGCACAAGCCTTTTGAGTGTCTTCATGACTATAGAGGTCAATGCGACAGGCCTGTAATCATTAAAACAAGTAATCCTTGCCTTTTTGGGTACAGGGACAATAGTGGAGACTTTGAAGCAGGCAGTACATGTTTGCAGGGACTGGTTTAAAAATGTCTGTATAGACTAGTGCCAGCTGTTTGGCACAGAGCTTAATAGTAGAGGGAAAAACATTGTCAGGTCCTGGAGATTTCCAGCTTTTTTGTCTTCTGAAAAGCCTCTCCACCTCCTCTATTTTTATATTGGATACGTGATGTTGTGCAGCACAGAGGGTGTGGGTGATTGGGTGTGAAGTGGTGATTGGAGGGGGATGGTATAGAAGGGTCAGGCTGAGGTCAGGCTGTGAGTGGGTGTGAAGTGTTGGTTGGGGTGGGAAATGGTCCAGTCTTTTCATACTGGTGTCTTGCCTTAAGTAGGTGTGAAGTGGTAATTGGGAAGGAGAAGGTGCAGGGTCCATTCTTTGTAGACTGGGGTCTGGCTGTGTTGGTTGGGGAGGGGGTACCAGGGTTACGTGTCTGACTTTCAAATCTGCAGTAAAACTCATTCAGGTCGTTGGTCAGCTGACGATTGTCCAAAGAGCGGGGGGCTTTCTTCTTGGAGCTGGTAATTTCTTGCAAGCCCTTCCAAACTGAAGAAGAGTCACTAGCTGAGAACTTGCTCCTCAACTTCTCAGAGTACCTTTCCTTGGCACCTCTGATTCCTCTTTTCAGCTTGTACTTGGCATGCCTGTAGAGGTCCGTATCCTTGCTCCTGTAGGCCTCCTCTTTAGACCGTCGGAGCTGTCTGAGTTCTGCAGTGAACCAGGGCTTGTTGTTGTTGTTGAACCATGTCCGGGTCTTAGTTGGAATGCTACTGTCCTCGCAAAAGCTGACATATGATGATACAGTGTCCGTATACTCATCGAGGCTTGTGGTTGCTTCCCTGAACTCATTCCAATCCGTGCAGTCAAAGCAGGACTGTAGGTTCTCAATGCCCTCGCATGTCCACCTTTTCGTTGTTCTGACCACAGGCTTAGCAGCTTTTAGTTTCTGCCAGTAGGTCGGAATAAGATGAACTAGACAATGATCAGTGAGACCCAGACACGCCCGGGGAATAGAAAGATATGCGTTCTTGATTGCCGTATAACCGTGATTGAGTGTTCTCTCCCCTCTGGTGGGGCAGGTAACATGAAGTCTGTATTTTGGAAGGTCACGGCCGAGGTTAGCTTTGTTAAAATCCCCCAAAACAATGACCATGGAGTCCGGGAAGTCAGTCTCTACTCTCATTACCCGGTCAGCGAGTTGCGCTTGCGCCTCACCTACGCAGGCATGGGGGGGAATGTAAACTCCAGCGAGAATAAAAGAGTTAAATTCCCTCGGAGAGTAGAAGGATTTGCAGTTTATAAAGCGGGATTCTAGGTTGGGTGAGCAGAGGCTTGACAGTACCGTGATGTCGCGGCACCAGTCCTGGTTGGTATAGAAGCATATTCCACCGCTTCTTGATTTCCCCGCTGCCTCCACTTCGTGGTCCGCTCTGCGAAGTTGGAAGCCAGCCAGTTGCAGCGCGCTGTCCGGGGTCGACTCACAAAGCCAGGTCTCGGTGAAACACAGGGCAGCAGCTCGAGAGAAGTCCTTGTTTGCCCCGTGCAGGACTTGCAGTTCGTCCACTTTGTTCTTGAGAGAACGTACGTTTGCCAGGAATATGCTCGGGAGTGGTGTGCGTGATCCTCGTCGCCGGAGTCGGGTGAGTGTTCCAGAGCACTTCCCACGGGTCCTCCTCAGTCACAAGACCTTGAACGCAGCCACAGCCCAGCCGACGAGTATATCCGAATAATCCAGCGAGTGAGAGAAAAGTAACCATATTATTCTTTATGAGATTAAAGATGAGTTGTCTACTTTTCATGAGATGAGTTGTCTACCTTTGATTTTCCAGCATCTGCAGTTCCTTCTTAAACAGCTTATAACATTCTTATGTCTGTTGACAAAATATTATGTTCTTATTGCTATTTTGCTATTGTCTGGGCTCTGGATGATGCGAGTTGTTACACTCCATCAGGTTGCAAGGAGAGGAACGGAGATACCAGCAACTGCAGTTGCTGGAATCTTGAGTAAAAAAAAAACTTCTGTCGGAATTCAACAGTTCTGGGAGCATCTGCAAATAGTGCCCTAAAACAAGCCATATCAATTTCTCATAGTTTATGATTCCATGATGTGAAATATTAATGATAAGGTGTAGCTGAGGTTGTTTTGCATGGCATTAAAAAAATGGCTTTCAATGGGGCATGAAATATCTCAGCTATCATTGCCAGCATTCATTCGTGCCACATTTCTTGAGGTTATACTCAAGTGATAGTAATTTCTCAGCAGGTTATTTAACAAAGAGATAGCGTCATACTTTCCAATAGAAATAACTAATTGGCAATAAGAAATAGGATTCATTAACAATTGTAACTATTTCCAGATCACTACTCCTTTTCTTCCCACTTCATAACCACTTCTGCAAGGTCAGCTGCATAGCTGGGTATCAAATTTACAAACTGTCATGTTTATTCAACATTGAGTAATTCACTGAGAAAAGTGAGCAGGAAAAATAAAATAAATAATTGTGATACAGAAAACTGTAGAAAACAGAACTGATCTGTAATCGAATAGCACTAACTTTCCCAAAGAGCCAACAAAGGAGCCGGAAATCATGGGGATACCTCCAACAACTTAAAAGGATAAGCCAGAAATATCATCACACATTTTAAGGAAAATTGTGAAGGGACACCGTGAAGAGGGCCACAGCTGAAGACAACAATAATAAAAACAGAATGATTGTTCTGTACCATCTGATAGACAGCACAATAAATAAACAGGTTGTCCATTAAACTTTAGAAAATAAGAACCACTCAGTTCAATGGATTGTAAAAAATCCAATGTTTGTAGAAATTTGTGGTTATACCATTAACAATCTCTAATTTATATATGTCAATGGTATTTCATCACATATAGAATTTTTCTTACTTATATTTTATATCCATTGACTGTAACTAAAGTGAACCTTTCAATTGTCTATTTCAAGTACATAGAGTTAAGACATCTACAATGCATGAAATTATTGATTAAAATAGGATTCCAGGTTAGCTAAGAAATAATAAACCGTAACAGCACATTTGCTGAAGACCACCACTTGATCTTCCACGGAGGCTGTGCACTGAATCAGCAAAACAACTTCACAGCTTTGAAATAATTCCCCACAGAGGCACAGAATATATAGTTTTCCAAATTTCAGGTCTCCTTCACATTTCAGGTGAATATGCAAGTGTTTGACAACATATCTTATGGAGATGTTTGCAGCAGTCAAGCTTCTGATAAGAGAGACCCACGAGGCGAGGGATTCAGTAAAGTTAACTGTCAATGAGAGGTGGCGAGATTTTCTCTTGCTGGAGACAATCAATACCCAGTATTTGTGTGTGTGGATGTTATGTATCTGTTATCTGCCCAAGCCAGAAGGCTGTTCATGTCTTGCTCATGTTCATTGACTGATTCATTACCTGAAAGATTGTTAACGGATCCAAACACTGAGTAAACTCAAGCAGGGTATTTCCACATGATCTTACAACAGAAGAAAGATCCTTGATGAAGCAATTAGATGGGCTCAGGTCACCAGCTTGAGGAATTCCTTTAGGAATATCCTACAATTGTGATTCTTACAATCCAGCATTCATAACCGTTTTCATTTGTGCTGGACATGATGCCAGATTATGGATTTTCCCCATATAGAGACTTCAATTTTTTTAAGTGAGTCTTAATCCCACATGCTGAGCCAGCATACGGCCTGATTGTCACTGCTGGCTCAACTTTTCATCATTACCTTACCGATACAATGAGACCTGAATGCAAGTTTACCAAATGCACCTTACTCTACATTTGGTTACATTGCAGTCATCTACACTTAACGACCTTGCAATGCCACCAGGACGACGGGCCTTCATGGTCAGGTTAACAACTCGACACCTATAACAACTGGGACTGGAAAGTGGTGCCGAATCCAGCCACTCTGTATACTGTCTCAAAGTACTACTACTATGCATTTGCTTATCCAAGATGTATCTAGGTGCTTAGGTATAGTGATACTTCTACTGAACTGTACACAAATATAAATTTCACTGTACCTCAGTATATGTAACAAATAAATTACCATTGAACATTTCCCGTTTCCCTCCCTCCCTATATCTTAACAAGTTTATTTTGTCTATTTTGACAGTCTTCAACTTGAAAGGTTGCCTCTGCTTCTCTTTCAACAGAGTGACTTCGGCTGCTGAGTATTTCCAGCATTTTCTGGTTTTACTTTCAGCAGTGCAGTAAGAATGTGGTCTTAATATTCTCCATTTAATTCAGTACATTTTTGTTTTTAGCAAAAATTATTTAATTTTTATTTTAAAGTGTTTAACTTAGGAAACCACCCATAGTAATGAATGAAAGTAATAACACATTGAATACAACTTTTAGTTATTTGGTTTCAGTTATTTTAAATATTTTACATGGAGAAATCAATGACATTAAAGCGCATAGTTTTCATACATTTTCAGCTACATTTATAAAATAATGCTTGATTACCACTATTACATTTATCAAGGAATATTAATGTAATGGAAATCATGTTTAAAGATGCATTTTTCTACCCTAAACCCTGCAAGAATTTAAATCTAAAATTATGTGAATTATGTAAATAATTATACATCATGAATCTTACAAGTGAATTGCACACATCAAAACTCACAGCAATGCAAACATAACCAGCACCTCATAAAGAGTCTGTGGGATCATTTTTTAAAAGATCTTATCGCTTCATCCTGAATGAGCTGAACACATTGTAAAAAGCATATCAAGAACCAATAGCCACTGCCAGCATTGATCAGAAGAAGCATTCCTTCTGGGCACCAACTAGAAGCGATTACCTCACACTTTTCCACAAACCAATAGCCACTGCTAGCTTCCCCAGCCACTAATGTACACCAATGCCCACAATTCTTCATTTACTCAAGAACTGTACACATGTTTCTTCACAGCATTGTATTGCCTGGGGCCTCTCAGAAATATCTCAGACATCATTATTCAACTGCAATAATATTGGCTTGTTCCCTGTTGTCAAAGATGAATCTTAATGGCACTGATGAATTATTGAACTTCATTGTTGAAACAACATTTGATAAACTGTTCCTTTTCGTTTTAAAGCACTTTCTTCTTGCATTTTAGTTATGACTCAAATATAACCAATTACTAAAACAATAATGCAAAAAAATCATATAATGCTAAATGATGAGAAACTATGTTCAAGGGCGAGCTGAAACATTAGTACAACACCACCAGCCTAGAAAGAACCCAAATGCACCCTGCATTTATCTTTTGACACATCAAATATGCTGAGGCTTGTTAGTGTAGCATCTATCTACTTCATTGTGTCTCAATGAAGTAGATAGAAGTAGATTCAAGGAATAGCTATTAAGTGCAACTGAGAATAAGAACTGAACACATGCTAGCCCTTACACTTCTTTAAAACAGACTATTTTCTTCCTTCAATGGGGGCAGTAATTCTATAGATAGCATTAATGCTCAGCCTCAGTAAAATCAATAAGATGAAGGAGTGCCAGATTTACTCTATCCAATTGGCTATTGATAAGGAACCAGGTGGACTATGAGGAGGATACAAGGCGGTAGCAAAGTTAAATAGATTAAATAAAATGGGCAACAATATGGGAGATATGATTACAGTGTAGAAATGAAAACTTTATCATCTTCCAAGAAAAACATAAATTGTGTTTTTTTTAAATTAAAGAGACTGCGAAGCATTAGCATTTCTAAGATGCTACGTGTACTTGTACATACATAGTGTACAAATCCATGCCCTCAAGATCAGAAAGTAGATGGGTCGTTTGTCTTTATTTCAAATAAACGGGAAACTAAAAATAAAGATGTCTTGCTGCAACCATATAATGCTTTGAGAAGATGACACTTAGAATGTGTGCAGTTTTATTCGCCTTGCCTAAAAAAGGGTATACTTGCATTACAGGGAGTGCACACAAAGATTCACATGACTGATTTGCAGAATGAGGGGATTATCCAAAGGATAAGATTGCACAGGCAAAAAGATTTTCTCCAGAACTTACAATGATGAAGCATTGGTGTTTAAATATTTATGGTAGCTTTTAGGTTATTGTTTCTTCTAGCTGGAGAGTACAGAAGTCAAAGTATCAGAATAAGGCAACAGCCATTTGGAGCTGAGATAAATAGAAACATTTCTCCCAGAAAAGTGAATCTTTGGGATTCTCCACCCTACTTAATCTAGTTGCTTAGTCTTTGAGTATTTTCAAGCTTTTCTGATAGTATTGGAATCAAATGATGTGACAATAATCAAGGAAGATCAACCATAATCTTATTAAATGCCAAAGCAAACGATGAGTTCAGATAGGCTAATTAATATCAATGCTTACAGATATGGTTAGAGGTATGAGAATACATGTGTTTTCTGACTATCTTTCATCACACATTTAAAGTGAGATACTTTAAACCTAACTTACACAATTTTATCATCCCCATAAATTTTGAACAACTTAACAACTGATATACTCTGATCCAGAGATGATAACTAACTTGTAATCCATGGATAACTTGTAAGGAAGTTCAATTGCAGCCAAGCAAACATGATTTTTTTTTATATTCAGGGCTTAGCAAAAAAAATTACCACCACGGAAATACTAAGGGGAATTTTAAATTCAACTGATGAAAAATTGTACTGATATAAATACAAGTCCCATGCATTTTAGATCTTCTTAAGACAGGAGCTGAAAAATTGGACTCCTTATAAATTGAACCAAGATATTTTGAAAATAATTGCATGAATAATTTCAAATGGTTCTTTTCTTAAAATCATAAAATATTAGACCATTTCATAAGAACCATTTTCATGATGCTGAAATAGATAGAAGAGTCTATGGTAAAACATATCAATAGCAATCAATAATCAATATAATCTGAACTCATCAATATTAATGTATTTATATGAACCAGATTTTGCTAACCCTCTCTTGCATTAAGACATCTTTGTTTCTGGAAGGAACCTACTTGAGATTGTGACACCTTGGCTGATTACATTTCTATTGCTGTGCAAACAACTGTTCATACTGTTGACACGCAATGAGCTGTAAAATAAAATTGTGACCAAGTGCCAGAAGAAAAAAAAGCCAACAGCAACCACTGAAATCTTCAACCTTGTTGCAAATTTCTAACTTTTTCTTAAATGTTGGGATAGTCCCAGCCTCAACTACCTCCTCTGGCAACTTGTTCCATACACCCTTTGTGTGAAAATGTTACCCCTCAGATTCCTATTAAATCTTTCCTCCTTCGTCTTAAACCTGTTTGTGCCTACATATTGAAATTTGGAAGTTGGAGACAATATCAAATGCAAGTTCATCCAACCTCACTCTGTCCTGGATTCATCACTAACTCCACTACTTGCATTTGGCCCTTCAGCGTTATGCTGTATTGGTTGAGGCAAATAGCAATACCCCAACCATCTTAATGAGTTGTCTGACCTTGAATAAAAAGATAAAATACTTTGATAAGAGCAAGAAAATAAAGAGATAAGAATTTAAGTACTAATTCAGATCCAGTACAATCAGATTAGTTTATTGTCAAATACACCTGGCTGTAATGGCATTCCTTGTTCACATGAAGCTCCTATAAGGTTACTAAAACCTAAAGTTATCATAATTACTCACCTTCTAAATAAATCCATCATTGCTCTGGGAATACTACGATGGAGGGGTCAGAATCCACTTCTATATTAGTACACGTTCTTAACTTACTCGGGATTCGTACTCCGGAGGGACCAAAAGAGGCCAAAACCGAGCTGCTAAACATATTTTGCAGCAATTGCTCAAGATAGATTCCTCATGACAACAGTATCAATGGAATTATTTGAACAAGCTCATATTCTGCAGTTGGCTTATGGCTGAGGTGTATCCCAGGTTTTTTTTTTCAATCCGAAGGATTTAGTGGGGAAGATGACCCTTGCAGATCTGCAAAACTGTAAATACTAACGAACAAAAGTATGGAAAAATAACTGCTACACCAATCTCATGTTCTAATCTGAAGTATCAGTTAAAAAGAAGCCTAAGCAACCAAAGTAAGATCATTGCAAGAGCAATTTGTTTTCCAGATATAACTCGATACCAAAATATCACTTGCCAGGCTTTGCTCCACCCCTACCTCTCTTTTCCAGCTTTCCCCATCCTAATCCATCATAGTCATAGAGTGATACAGTGTGGAAAAAGGTTCTTCGGCCCAACTTGCCCACACCAGCCAACAATGTCCTAGCTACACTAGTTCCACTTGCCTGTGCTTGGTCCATATTCCTCCAAACCTGTCCTATCCATGTAACTGTCTAACTGTTTCTTAAATGATGGGATAGTCCCTCAACTACCTCCTCTGGCAGCTTGTTCCATACACCCGTTGTGTGAAAATGTTACACCTCGGATTCCTATTAATTATTTTCCCCTCCACCTTGTACCTATGTCCTCTAGTCCTCGATGCCCCTGCTCTGGGCAAAGAGACTGTGCATCTACTCAATCTATTCCTCTCATGATTTTGTATACCTCCATAAGATCACTCCTCATCCTCCTACGCTCCATGGAATAGAGACCCAGCTTACTCAACCGCTCCCTATAGCTCACACTCTCTAGTCCTGGCAACATTCTTGTAAATCTTCTCTGAACACTTTCAAGCTTGACAATATCTTTCGTATAACATGGTGCCCAAAACTGAACACAATATTCTAAATACCGTCTCACCAACGCCTTATACAACTGCAACATGACCTCCCAACTTCTATACTCAATACTCTGACTGATGAAAGCCAAAGTACCAAAAGCCTTTTTGACCACCTTATTCACCTGCAACTCAACCTTCAAGGAACCATGCACCTGTACTCCTAGATCCCTCTGCTCTACAACACTACCCAGAGGCCTACCATTTACTGTGTACTAGGTCCTGCCCTTGTTCGACATCCCAAAATGTAACATCTCACACTTCTCTGTATTAAATTTCATCAACTGCCCACCTGGCCAATCCATCCAGATCCTGCTGCAATCTTTCACAATCATCTTCACTATCTGCAAAACCACCCACTTTTGTATCATCAGCAAACTTGCTAATCTTGGCCTGTATGTTCTCATCCAAATCATTGATGTTGATGACAAACAGTAACGGTAACGGGCCCAGCACCGAACCCTGAGGCACACCACTAGTCACAGGTCTCCAGTCCGAGAAGCAACCTTCCACCATCACCCTCTGCTTCCTTCCATGGAGTCAATTTGCTATCCATTCAGCTATCTCTCCTTGGATCCCATGTGCGTCTGAGCAACTGTCCCATCATGAAACATAATTTGTCCATTCCCTCCAGAGATGCTGCCTGACCACCGAGTTCCTCCAGCATTTTGTTTGTTGCTCATGATTCCAGCATCTGTAAGTCTCTTGTGTCTCCACTGCAAAATCTGCTCAAAACAAGCCCAGTTTGAAAAATAAAGTTCTCCTTCTCGCTCTGATGCGAATTCTGTGAGACTGTATCTCACTGCTCCCTCTCTGTGATCCCATCTGCTAATCATCCCACAACAGCTCCTTACTTGTAACCACCTAATTGCCAGGTTTTGCCTCACCTCGACCTCTCTTTTCCGGTCTTCAACCCCCCCCCCCCCCCCCCCCCACTAAATTAGTCTGAGGAAGGGTCAAACTCGAAAGATCATGCGTCCATTTCTCTCCATAGATGCTGCCTAAATCTCTGAGTTCCTCCATCACTTAGGATTTTTCCTGAAATGTTAAATCAGTTTCTCTTTCTGCTGATACTACCTGACTTAATGTGTGCTTCCAGCATCTTCTGTTTTTATTTCAAAATAGTACCAAAATAAGCTTCAGGGATAATACTGGCTCAACACTTTCAATGAACAGAATTCAAAGTTTCCTCTATCACAACTTGTATAATTGAACAACTGAATAGCAAATACTCCTTACATAAAGCAGGGTACTTCAATCATGTTTCAGTATCCACCCAATGGAATGTCAAATTAGCATATATGAATGATAACAAAATTTACAAGACTGAAAATAAACAGAGACAGTAAATACTATATCAGTAAATAAAATATCTGGAGTAACTCAGCGGGATCTCTGGAGAGATAACATATCTTTAACTGATAAATAAATATAATTAGGGCAGCACAGTGCCATTGGTGTAGAATTTCCACTTGATAGAGTTTCCACTTGTGTAGAATCTCCATGACCATGTGCTTTCTCTGGATGCTCCAGCTTCCTCCCACATCCTAGACATGCGGGTTTCTAGGGTTAATTGGCCTCCGTAAACGGCCCCTAGTGTGTCGCGGCTGTTTGATAGTTGACATGGACTCGGTGGCCGAAGGGCCTGTTCCCGTACTGTATCTTAAAATTAAACTAAAAGCTATCTTCAAGAACACAAAGAATTAAAGTACAATAGGAAAACCATAACATTGAAATGGTCTCCTTTATCATACACCATTCTCATTAAATGTGTATTGGCACTTCATTTTAAATCACTGGGCCAAGATGTTGGAACTTTCCAATAATGTTGTGAGTACTTTTACCATAAGGATTTTAACGGTCCAGAACAAAACAATTAATCATACAGCCCTTCAGTTCAACCCAGAAACTTATAGTATATCTGTCCCATCAACCAATGGATTCCCGGCATAAAGAATATATTTAAAAGAATGTTAGTATAACGTGTTAGTTTAAAGAATGTTTTTTTAATTCTAATGATTTTTCATAAAGTAATTAATTTGGGGTAAAGAATTAGATATTACAACATGATAAACAACACAGGAAATCATGAGAGGGAAGTTACAAAATAAAAACTAGAGGAAGCCGCCTATTAGCACCACACAAACCTATCAATGCCCACTATTTAATTGTAGTGTTTACAGGATGTAATTACAACAATCAATAGTGCAGTATCTTAATTAACAATTTGGATATTATATCACTAGTGATGCTCCCTGTCAAAAAATTCAGTCTTTTAAAACATTTATTTTTCTAATGCAGTTCCTCAGGCTTGAGGCAGAGTGCTTCCATTCCATTTGTATGAGCTATAACGTGGCTACTCAGACCAATGTGGGAAATACAGACTTTTCTGCAGATGAGACACATGGTAGGTTGCAAAGTCAATAGCCAGGTAGTTTGCGAAGTGGCATGTTTCTGTTACAAGTGACTGGTTTCTCTTAAAACAAAAGGACATGGCTGCACTGTGGGCAGTGATATGCACTGCAAGTGTTGCAACTGTCTCATATTTTCCGCTACTCAAGTTTAATGCTGCCTCTGGTGCCGTGTGTGGGATTTTTCCCATCCTCCCTGCGACTCTGTGGGTTTTCCCGCACGATTCCTGTTTCTACCCACATCCCAAACACATGCAAGTGGTTAAATTAATTGATTATGGGATTGTAGAAGAATCAGTTGGAGGATTATGGGCATGCATGACAAATAGATTATCAGGACAAATAATTGCTTTGAAAGCTGACATTTGATAGTATCCTATTTTGTTAAGAAATATAAGATATTCCAATTGTGCAAAGGTGAAAAATAAAATCAAGGTAATTGATTTATAATTACTAAATAAAATTCAATTCATATTGTCATTGATATATTGCTATTTTCATTTAGTCCAGGATTATAATTGTTCATTATTCTGTGAAAACTGTGTGAATGTAATTACTTTTCCTTTATTATTTCTTTCTCAATTGAGAAGACAGAAAACAAGTAAATGGCACTAAATGTCTATTTGAGAGTAGAAATTATGCAGGTGTTCTCCTGGCTGCCCAGAATGATGCGGAGGTTTAGAACATCTAGCCGAGGCTTCCTAGAAATTTAGAGTACACTGATGAGCATCTCAGGTTTCTCAGTGTCACCCAGCAGAAAGGATAGTAAACTTAAGGATGGTGAAAAATAAAGCATTGGGTAGTGGGCAAAGTGGGGGTTGCATGTAAACAGTGGTTTAAGAATGAATCCAAGTGTCACGGTAACAAGAGGGATATTTAGAATATGGCGTTGGAACAAAAAGATCCCATGTCTATCTTTGTAGCCAAGGCAACCATGCAATTGCTGGATATTGTATTTGCCTGCGTGATTGCATTCTCTCCCAATGACATTTTCTTTATACATTCTATTTACCATCACTAAAATACAGGTGATAACAAATGCCACTATAATAAAACTCATTTGGTATTAATTTGAGAAATCCAATTAAAGTCTAACAGCTGCTGGAAATTGGTATGTTTATATTTTCTAATTATCAAAAAGAGAAGATAAACAATAATTAGAGATTACTCCAACAGTCAACACAACACATTGGATAAACAGATGATAATTAAGAGACTTCAACATTTGAAAGATTCATTTTGATATACTAACAAATTATTTTGAGGAAAGACACTGTGCCAGTTCTGTCAATTTAATGTGGTTACAATTTATAGTATACCCAAAGATGTGAAATCTATAGATCTGCTCCCACCCCCAATTACACTTTCATAACATCCTCTGTTTAAATAGTGTATAGGCTATTTTATGAGCCCATCTTTTTAAATATATGACCTTTGCCTCTAGTTCCAAAAATAGCAAGCAGTCACAGAAGTTGCTCAGGTCTAAAAAATGTGTTTAACAGAATTCAGCTAATAAAATTCCAAATTCACTTCCACATTTTCACAAGCTTTAAAGTAAAAACACCAATGAAGGCAATTTTAAAATAATAATTCACTAAACAAATTCAAGCATGTTTTGGTGGAATAGGGTACAGTAAGTTCATGATTCCAAAATTTGGGAACATTAGAAATTTCATACACTGAATTAAAAAATGGATGAACATTTTCAGAATAATTCTGTTAACTTGTAAGGTCAAGATATTAGAGTCACCCAGTTAGCAAAACTAAATTATCACTCACTGACCAGATTGAGACATTTAATGTGTCATTATTTCAATGCATTGATTGAATAAACCAAACAATTATGAGAGCACGACTAACTGTGCCGATCCAAAATATTGCCATTTTCATTTCTATAGACTGCCCAAAAAACAATCTTAGCACTCAAGAGAATTGCAGTACAATTTCAGATGGTGCTTGTAGTTAATAGAGAATGCAAAGATATTGTTCATACTGAAGAGAACCGCAATAAATTACAAGAATTTAATAAACTTGCTAAATAGGCTTGTAAATGGAAATTGAATTTCAGTGAAGTCAACCGTATGAAGTTGTACACCAGTAGGAGGATAGATCATATCCTTTATGGAAATTAAAAATCCATGTGGGGTTTTAGAACTAAGGGCCTTGGGATCCAGATTAACAAATGATTAAAACTAGCAAAATTAACAAAACCAGGAATAAGCAAGCAAAGCAATTTGCATATTTTCTTGAGAAATTGAACTGTAACTTGGAAGAAAGTCGTAAATAGATCACATTTGGAACATTGCATATTTCTATGCTCCAAAACTACATAGAGGCATTTAAGAGACTGTTTTTTTTTTAAAAAATCATAAAAACTTGAATGGAAAGGCTATTGTTGCACGGAAAGACCAAAAAGTCAGGGTGTCCTCTGAATAAAGGAACGTGAGAGGCAATCTAAAATGATGATGTTTCATAGGAATCGCAGATATGTTTCAGCTTGATTTATTATTGTCATATGTACAACAAAACAATGAAAAACTTTGTGCTATCCAGGCAAATCATACCATTCATCATGTAGTGCAAAAGAGACAATAAACAGAGTGCAAAATACAGTGTTCCAGCTACAGAGAAAGTGCAGGTATAAAAAATGACTAAGGTAGTAGAATGGAAGGTCAGGAATTCATCTTTATAATATGGGAAGTCTGGTGAAGAATCTGAAGAACAGCAGGGTAAAAGCCATTCTTGAATCTGGTGGTATGTGCTTTAAAGCTCTTGTATCTTCTGCCTTACTGGAGAGAGAAGAGTAAATGACAGAAGTCCATGTAGATCAGTGTCACTCATGTTATGAGTCATGTTTTTGTAGTTATGATCACTAGCTTTACAGTAACCCTCCCTGCCTGGTTCCCGAGAAAAACATGCTAGCATGAAGTTACCTATTCTATGTCGTTAATAAAGTCTTTGGACCTTTATCATGGTGTAAGGCTTCAGTTATTTGGACCGCCGCAACACAACATGGTGTCCGAGTATACGAACTCACTCCTTCCTTAATTCTATTGCTTTTATTTTAGTTTATTGTTTTTCAACTCTTTTGCAATGGCTTCTGCTCTCAGAAAACCAGAGGTCTTGGTATATGATGAGGATCTCGCAGATAGCGTGTATTTGAAGAATATTTCTCAATCTACATTGATGCGGCTCACCCTACTGCTGACCCTGGTGTTCAAGCGGTAATCCTTCTAATTTGGCAGGCACAGAAGCTGCTCGTCGTGCCAGAAGATTTCACTATGAACCGGCTAGACTTGACGAGGCTGGTGTCCAGATTGTTCCTGCTGAATCCATTCGAGACCGTGACTGCCTACTGCGCAAATTCCGACAATTATGTGAGTTACAGACTAATTTAAATATTGAGCGACAGAGATAGGGAGAACCTGTGGAGTTATACATTTGTGCACTGAAGCACATCGCAAATCAGTGCGATTTCAGAGATATATGTGACAGCCTTATCTGTGATCGTTTGATCCATGGCATCCGCAATGATAAATTACGCGACGAGCTACTGCGGGATGCTGACCTTACCCTAGAGACTGCTGAAAACCGCTGCCGCATTGCTTAAATGACTGGTGCTCACATCAAAGTTCTGGAGCACTCTACTGCTCGTGAAGTTAATGTTGCCGGTGTGTCTTATCAAATCCCTCCTCGTTTTTCTCAAGTGCCTGATACTAAATTGAGACTAATTGACAATTGCTTTAACTGTGGGGGTTCACATGCCGCTGTTTGTGACCGTTGCCCTGCATATGGAAAATTATGCCGAATCTGCAACAAAATAAACCATTTCTTAAGTGCTGTCATTCACGTAACAACAGAGTTCAAACAAGACAATTTGTTAATTCACTTGTCCGTGAAAACACTATCTCAGAATTCTCACAACCAGCTTCCATGGATTTACAGGCTGCTGGTGAAGATATTGAAGTCAATGTACATGCTTTGTCTGATTTAGCGAATAAACAACTGGACCCCAAGGTCGCTTTGCTCATTAATGGCAGAAGATTGAGGGGGGGATCTTATTGAAATTACAAAATTCTTAAGCGGTTTGACAGGCTAGATGCAGGAAGATTGTTCCCAATGTTGGGGAAGTCCAGAACAAGGGGTCACAGTTTAAGGATAAGGGGGAAATCTTTTAGGACCGAGATGAGAAAATCATTTTTCACACAGAGAGTGGTGAATCTGTGGAATTCTCTGCCACAGAGGGTAGTTGAGGCCAGTTCATTGGCTATATTTAAGAGGGAGTTAGATGTGGCCCTTGTGGCTAGAGGGATCAGGGGTTATGGAGAGAAGGCAGGTACGGGATGCTGAGTTGGATGATCAGCCATGATCATATTGAATGGCGGTGCAGGCTCGAAGGGCCGAATGGCCTACTCATGCACCTATTTTCTATGTTTCTATGTTTTTATTAATTGCAAAACTCTTTATCTGAAAGTGGATTCGGGTAATTTGCCTGGCTGTGTTCCAAAAGCTAAAAAAAACAGAGACTGTTTCTCCAACAGCAGCATCCCTTGTTTCATTTGCTGGAAGTCGAGTGCACCCTATCGGTCAAGGTGAGTTATGATGCTGTCTTAACTCGCGTGTCCACAACCTGGATTTCTATGTGGTACGTGAAAATGTGCCGTCTCTGATGGGTGCCAACGCATGTCTAGACATGGGTCTGATTACTTTCAGCCCTTCTGTCGGCCTTTGACGACAGTGACTTTAACCATCAAATCCTAACACAATACAGGTTTTGTTGGATGATAAACTGGGCAGGTTGCCTGTCAGGTACATGATTACCATTGACCCCGAGGCAATTCCAGTTGTTTGTCCAGCTCACAAGATTCCCCACGCTATGTGGTACAGTGTTCAAAGTGAACGTAACAGAATGGTGTTTCTAGGTGTGATTACTCGCATAACTGACCCCTCAGACTGGGTCTCCGCCATGGTCGTAGCTACCAAGAAGAACAAAGATGAGATACGGATTCGTATCAACCCCAAGGACTTACACACAGCAATTTATCTACCCCGCTATCTCATGCGCACTGTGGATGAGATTGCTGCGCAGATGGCTGAGGCAACTGTATTCACGGTGCTAGGTGCCAAGAGTTCATTCTGGCAGATATCACTGGAACATAACTCCTCCAAGTTGACCACTTTCAGCATGCCGTTCAGACGTATAAATTTCTTTGCATGCCCTTTGGAATAAGTTCTGCTAGTGAAGTATTTCAACAACCTATGGAGCAATTGTTTGCAGGCTACCCATGCTCCATCGTAGTGGATGATATCCTCATTGCTGGAAGAACGGTCGAAGAACACGATGCCAATCTGACAAAGGTCTTGGATCGTGCCAAGGCCATCCATCAAGCTGAACCCTCAAAAATGCAAATTCAGATTGAATGAGGTGAAATACATAGGCCATATATTTACCAAAAACGGCCTAAAAACCGATCCAGCGAAAACCAGTGCTATCAACAAGTTCCCAGCACCCACAGA
This sequence comes from Okamejei kenojei, assembly GCA_035221665.1. Taxonomy (NCBI): domain Eukaryota; kingdom Metazoa; phylum Chordata; class Chondrichthyes; order Rajiformes; family Rajidae; genus Okamejei; species Okamejei kenojei. Next base: position 34,662,134 of record CM069131.1, on the reverse strand, counting down.
CGTGCTAAGTTTGCAGAGATTCCTTGGCATGGTTAACTATTTGAGCAAATTCATTCCGGGTTTCAATGAAATATCAGCCCCATTGCGCCAGCTTACACACAAAGACATTGCTTGGACTTGGCACGAGCAACAACAGAAAGGGTTTGACACACTTAAGCAGCAGATGTCTAGTGCTCCTAATCTGGCTTACTTTGATCCTAAACTACCGGTTACACTGACTTGTAATGCCTTACAACACGGACTAGGCGCAGCATGTCTTCAAAATGATGGCAACGGCAATAAGCCTGTTGCCTATGCCTCGCGCACCATGACTGACACAGAACAACGATATGCCCAAATTGAGAAAGAGCTGTTGGCGGTTGTTTTCGCCTGCAAGAAATTCAACGCTTTCATCTTTGGTCACACGGTCACGATTGAAAGTGACCACCAACCTCTGATCAGCCTTTTCAACAAACTGATCCACGCCTCTCCAGCGCACCTACAGCGGATGTTGTTGCAACTTCAAAAATATGACATTGTTCCGTCCACAAACGCGGTAAGGATATGCCCCTGGCTGACACTCTCTCTCGCGCACCCCGGAAGACCTGCGAGCATCCGCCCTCGCCGGATGGCCGTGTGTTTTATCCCCTCGTCCTGTATGGAGGATTTAGTTGCCCACACAGCTGTCGACAGTAACGTACGATAGCTTGCCTCCGTCATTAAGGCCGGATCGCTTGCCTCCATCATTAAGTCTGGCCAGACAAACACTGCAACGTTCCGCTGCCAGTCCGGCCTTTCTTTGGCTTCCGTGATGAGCTAGTGCTGCAGGATGGCATTGTTTTAAAAGGACACAAGGCAGTGGTTCCTGCTTCCCTGCACAACCTGTATTTTAACGCTGTCCATGCAGGGCACCCTGGCGCTGATGCTACTGTCCTACGGACAAAAAGCATGTTTTACTGGCCTGGCATAGCTGACTACATCGCCGAGAATGTGGCATCCTGTGCAGTGTGCAACAGCTTGGCACCTCACCAAGAAAAGCAACCACTTCTTTCACATCCGGTACCTGCACTCCCGTGGTCTGCAGTGGCTCAACGTTTATTGTCGAGGCAGACCTGTGCTGCGGTACCTGTGGCGGATCAGGCATTGATCCCACAGGTGGTTCCACTGGTCTGCATTTGGGCCCGACTTTGATTAAACTTGATTTTAAGTTGCCCTGTAGCACATTCTCCCATGAAGCAAATGATCTAGAATGCCCATTCCTTTCTAGAAGATCTAGAATGCTAATGCCCATGCCTTTGTGAATTCTGATTCTGATTTGTTTTAATTTCATGGTGCTGGAAAGCATGATATCATGTAATACAGGAACCCCTTAAGTGGACACCACATACAAACTAAATGTTTGCTGTAGTTCCTGCATTCCATGTCCAAGCATTTTTGGAGCATACTTTTACCAAATTATGTATTTAGTACATTAAATCTCATCTCTAAATCGGTTTTGGAAAATCAGCATACCCTGTCTTTCTTTTACATTCTTTTCCAGAGAAGTGTATTCGAAAAACATATAACTTTGTAATAGTTTATGTTTTTAAGAAGTTTAAATGTGATTTTCAATTTTTGTAAGATTTTAAAATTGAAGGTAACTTTAGAAGTTTTAAGCCACTCATTCTCAAGGCTACACTTTAATTTATGACATGCACATTCAGTGTTCATAAGCCTTATGGTTGGAAGAGGAGATAAATCACTAGTGCATAGTTCACTACTTATGGCACTTCACCCAATGCTGTGCTATTATTTTGTCAACATTCTAGCAATTTCAAGCAAACAGAGTGCTCATTTTTATAATTGAAATAATGCTGGGGTGATTAGCATTATCTTATTATCGAGTAACATGGACAAGGAATTCTGAACACTGGAGGTTGCTGTCTGATTTTGCTCCATAAACTTTGCAGCACCACTGAAATCAGGCATAAAAATTGTCACGGGAATAAAATTGAGATAATTAACCAATAGCTATCCTTAAATGTGCTACAAAAGATTAGAGTTAGTTTATTCAAGTGTAAGTGAATTCTTAGCTGTGCGGGAGTTCATAATTATCGCCAAACAACCTTCCTGCAGTGAAAATATAATCTAGCAAGATTTTATCTTATTCTATCAAAATCTTATCGTTAGGAATATTTTAAAATTAAGAGGTTTTTGTTTTGATTCTTTATATCATTCTCAATACTTTATTTTTCCCTTCTCCTTAAAATCATGAGTAGAATATTATTTATGTAGAATTAAGTACCCAATTTAGTACTTTTAGACTTGATTCGACATGCTTCGGCTAAGATTCCTCAGTCTGACTTGTTAAAGAGATGCAAGCTTGGAAATTAAACTTTTTCTAGGTGGCTTAAGTCACTGCTGAATTAGGGCCCTTGAAAAAATGACTATAATGTTGAGTTTAAAAAGACGATTGCCTCCAGAAACATGTCCCCAAGTTGGATCTGCCCAATTGCCAAAATGACCGATTTGTTAGTGCAAATGCAAACCTTTTCCTTCATATTATAAGCATGTCAAGGCCACTGAACAGCAAATTTTAAACATATACTGCCCATTGCAACAAGACATCTACAACACACGCAGTAAGTATTATTGAGGAGGGAGATGTCACAATAGAGACAGAGTTCTAATGATTTATTTAACATGCTGCTAGAGTTCTGGTGCATGTGATGGAGATCAGGTAGGATGTCAGATTCAGATTCACATTTATTGTCACGTGCACGATTAGGTACAGTGATATTTTAGTTACCATGCGGCCATACAATTAAAAGAACGATAGAACTTAACATAAACATCCACCACGGTGATCACTGTGATGGGAGGCAATAAAGTTCAGTCAGTCTTCCTCCTTTTGTTCACCCGTGTTGGGGGCCTTGACCCTCCGCAGAAGCCACTACGGACGGCCCGATGTACAGACCCTCTCATCGGGATGATCAAAACTCCGACGTCGGGACAGATGGAACACAGTCCGCGGCTTGGAGTGCCCGAATCGGCCACTTTCTTATCGGAGACCACGGCTTCTCGATGTTATAGGCCGCAGGCAAGCCAACGTTCGTAACTCTTCTCCGGCGATCCCCGGCAAGGGAACCCTGCTCCACACCTGCTGCTAGAAGCTCCTCAGACCACGGCTTCACGATTAAAGTTAGCAGGCCGGCGGTTGGGCCTTTCTTCTGGCTCCGCGATGCAAGTCCGCGCCATGCCTGCTGCTGAAGCTCTGGGCCATCTCCAGGAAAGGCCGCACCAATCCAAGTTGTTAGGACGTGAGGGAGGGCAAAAATGCGACTAGGAGAAAAGTCGTATCTCCGCTGAGGTATGTGACTGAAAATGGTTTCCTCCTATCCCCTCCCCCCTCAGGGTTGTATAAAATCAACGCACCTTAAGCCTATGCCCTCTACTTTTTGATTCCCCAGCCCTGGGAATAACTTTCCATTAACCCTATCTGACCTTGACGATTTAATACACCTATACAACATCATCCTGTATCAAATAAATACAGCCCAGCCTTCCAGATCACTCCCTATAACTCAGGCAGTTGCTTGTATCATTCTCATAAAACTTATCTGCACTCTTTCCAGTTCAATGGCATCTATCCAATAGCAGGGTGAACGAAACTGAGTACAGTACTCAAAGTGTGGCCTCACCAATGTCTTGTACAACTGTAACTTACATAGCAACGTCTACATTAATTTCCCTTACTGATAAAGGCCAGTGTGCCAAAAGTATACTTTAATACCATATATATGATGCCACATTCAGGGAACTTGAACTCTTTGATCTCTCTGCTGTACAGCACACTGCAGGGCCCTGCCATTCACTGTGAAGGTCCTCCCCCTAGATTGACTTCCCAAGCACCACACACTTATCCGAATTAAACTCCATTAACCATTTCTCAACCCTCTTACCCAGCTGGTCAAGATCCCACCATGATCCTTGATAACGATATATACGATAACACCCATTTCAGAGTAATTTGCAAACCTTCTAATCATGCCATCTGAATTCTCATCTTAACGTTGATATAGATGATAAACAGCAATGGGTCCAGCACCGATCTCTGAGGTACACCACTAATCACAGGTCTCCATTCCAAAAAACAACCTTCCACCACCACGACACTCTACTTCCAATCATGAAACCAATTCTGTACCCAGTTAGCCAGCTCTCCATGGATCTCATGTGATCTAACTTTGCAGAGCAGACTACCATGCAGCTTTATCAAAGGCTTTACTGAAGCACACAGAGTTTACAGCCATGTCCTCATTAACTTTCTTGGTTGCTTTGTCAAAAAAAAAATCAATCAAATTTGTGAAACACAATTTCCAATGCTCAAAGCTATGCTGACTATCCCAAATTAACCTCCGTCTTTCCAAATGCATGTATATCTTACCTCCGAATCCTCCAAATCCTCTCCAATAAGTTTTCTTCCATAGATGTTAGGCTAACTGATCTATAATTGCCATTTTTTTCTTTGTAGGCCATCTTAAATAGAGGCATAACATTCGCCACCTGGCAACTTACCTCTGTCTAATGCTGATTCATATACCTTAGCCATGGCTCCTGATAATGATATCATGATAATGGTGATGCCAATGTTGACAAAAAAAATGAATGTAATTGTGTCTGACACAGCACCACCACAGAACTGAGCAGAGTGATAAATATGCATATTAGATACAATACTCTTGTCACAGGAAGAGACAGCTGGCACCAATGGTTTGCCGTCTTTAAATTCTTAAACATCGACCGCTCCTTTAATTTGTCCTGGACAGCATTCCGGAGCCTCTCAATCATCATCAGTAACATCTGCATGGAATCAAATTGAAGGAGAGCAGCCAGACAGACTGCAACCACACAAGGTTCACAGTGATAGAGATCTGGACCCAAACCTACATAATAAAGTTTTATTACAGGAAAGATGCTATTGGATTAAAATTAAAAATTAAAAGAACCAAATGTAATGATTTTTGTGTTTGATTTGCTTGTGTAATGAATATGTCAACGGTATAAAGCTGGAGAAAGTATTCACTGTAACCTTTGGCACACTTTGTAGTCTATTGATGGGACCCGGAGAGCATCTGGTGAGTTGTGATGTTTCCAGCACATTGCCTCCTTACATCACCACTGAAAATAATAAATACAATACAATACAATACAAGCAGCAAAGAAATATAATCTGCTCGTGGCTGTGCTGACGCTGCTTCAAGGTTCTATCATCGAACTCTAATTAATATTGGCCAATATGGAAACAGGTATTTTGTTCAAATCGGGAGACCATTAGGTGAGCACCTGACAGCGGAAAAGCATACAGAAGTGCCCTGCCCCATTTCCCCATGGGGCAATTTTACTCGGATATGATTTCTACCACAAATATTTGCTGCTAATTGGCCCTATTTGTTAGCATATTATGTGTAGTGCACAGTTCCCCTGTAGATTCTGAAGAAGGGTCCTGAACTAAAATGTCATCTGTCCATTCCTTCCATAGACGTTGTCTGACCTGCTCTTCCTCCAGAATTTTATTTTTTGCTCAAGATTCCAGCAACCACAGCCTCTTGTATGTCTCTATAGAAGATACTGTTTGAAAGAGATCTCTAAATGCCATGCTGCAGCTCAAAAGTTAACAAAATACTTGTGCGCATGATACATCACGAGTGTGCTGCTTCTCTGGTTAAAACAAAATTAAGCGTGATTAGAACAATCAAATTAAAAAATAAAAAAGGAAAATGTTTCCATGGACAGAAACAGTCTTGAAACATTAATTGCTTCTCATTCCACAAGTACTGCCACCCTATGTGTATTTCCAATATTTTCAGTTTTTAGTTCAGATTTCCAGAAACTGTATTTTTTCCAATGAAGTTTAAAATGTCCAATTAATATTCACAATCATCCTTGCAGCAATTATGGGTCCACTGTATATTTGATAAAATGGACGGCTCAACAGATAGCATCACAGGAATTATTCTTTAAAGCAAATAAATGTAGATGCTCAGCTTCACTCCTCAAGAATGCAGAAGTTCACTATCACTGAGGAGAGGTTTCAGATCTCATTGATGTTGTCAGCAATTGTTTCTCAGTAAACATCTTAAAAGCTAGACTATCAGAATACAATATATTGTTTAAAATAGGGACAGGGTTACTGCACCAGATGGATTTCAGCAAAAATTTTAGGCAACAGAATAAATCAGTGAGATTTCTCCCACAGTTCTAAACATATTCCCCCAACGCACCAGCTGAGCAAATTCTGCAATACCACAAAGTAACATTTCGGACACAAGACAAAGAAATCTCCTCAAATGCAATTCTTTCATTACATACAGTAGTCAGCAGAAACAACATAATTCATGAGGCGCCTACAATTTCAAAGATTTAAACAAGGATAATCATTAAAATCGGGTGGTACAGTGGTGCGACGGTAGAGCTGCTGTCACACAGTACGGGTTCGATCCTGTCCTTGGGTGCTATCTGTGCAGAGTTTGAACATTCTACTTGTGACCACATGGGACTTTTTTTTGGGTGCTCCGATTTCCTCCCACATTCTAAAGATGTGCAGGTTTGTACGTTAATAGAAAAATGGAAAATAGGTGCAGGAGTAGGTCATTCGGTCCTTCGAGCCAGCACCGCCATTCAATATGATCATGGCTGATCATCCAAAATCAGTACCCCGTTCCTGCTTTTTTCCCCCATATCCCTTGATTCTGTTAACCCCAAGAGCTAAATCTAACTCGCTCTTGAATACATCCAATGAATTGGCCTCCACTGCCTTTTGTGACAGAGAAGTTCACAGATTCCAATAGGCTCCTGTAACTTGCTCCTAGTGTGAAGGATGCAAAAGTGGAATAACGTTGAACTGGTGTACAGGTGGTCAGCGTGGGTTGGTGGGTCGAATGGCCTGCTTCCACCAGGTATATAGATGGTCAGCTTGAACTTGGTGGGCCAAAGTGACCGTTTCCACTCTGTATCTCGAAAACTAAAAAAACAATTGTAACAATTGTAAATTAACCCGCAATTATAACGTCTGATCATAGGACAGGGAGCACCTTACAGTAAATACAAAGAATTTAGAATAAGGTATTCCCTTAAAAATCAATACTGAGACTTCCAAAAGCCAATCATAGAAACATAGAAAAATAGGTCCAGGAGTAAGCCATTCAGCCCTTCAAACCAATATGATCATGGCTGATCATCTAAAATCAGTACCCCGTTCCTGCGTTTTCCACATATCCCTCGATTCCTTTAGCCCTTAGAGCTAAATCTAACTCTCTCTTGAAAATATCCAGTGAATTAGCTTCCACTGCCTTCTGTGGCAGAGAATTCCACAGATTCACAACGCTCTGGCTGAAAACGCTTTTGCCTCATCTCAGTCCTAAATGGCCAACCCCTTATTCTTAAACTGTGATCCCTGGTTCTGGACTCCCCCAACATCAGGAACATTTTTCCTGTATCTAGCCTGTCCAATCCTTTAATAATTTTATGTGTTTCTATGAGATTCCCTTTCATCCTTCTAAATTCCAGTGAATACAAGCTCAGTTGACCCAATCTTTCATCATATGTCAGTCCCGCCATCCTGGGAATTAACCTGGTGAACCTACGCTGCACTCCCTCAATAGCAATAATGTCCTTCCTCAAATTAGTAGACAAAAATTGCACACAATACTCCAGGTGCGGTCTCACCAGCACCCTGTACAACTGCAGTAGGACCTATTTGCTCCTAAACTCAAAGCCTCACGCAATGAACATGCCATTAGCTTTCTTCACTGCCTGCTGTACCTGCATGCTTACTTTCAGTGACTGATTTACAAGCACACCCAGGTCTTGTTGCACCTCCTTTTTTTCCTAATCTGACACAATTCAGATAATAATCTGGCTTCCTGTTCTTGCCACCAAAGTGGATAACTTCACATTTATCCACATTATACTGAATCTGTCATGCATCTGCCCACTCACCCAACCTATCCAAGTCACCCTGCAGTCTCATAGCATCCTCATCACAGCTCATACTGCCACCCAGCTTTGTGTCATCCACAAACTTGGAGATGTCACATTTAATTCCTTCATCTAAATCGTTAATACATATTGTAAATAACTGAGGTCCCAGCACTGAGACTTTCGGCACTCCACTGGTCACTGCCTGCCATTCTGAAAAGGACCTGCTAATTCCTACTCTTTGCTTCCCGTCTGCCAACCAGTTCTCTGTCCATGTCAATACCCTACCCCCAGTACCATGTGCACTAATTTTGCACACTAATCTCGTGTGGGACCTTGTCAAAGGCTTTTTGAAAGTCCAGATGCACCACATCCACTGGCTCTCCCTTATCCATTCCACTGGTTACATTTCAAAAAATTCCAGAAGGTTAATCAAGCATTATTTCCCCTTCATAAATCAATACTTACTTTGACTGATCCTGCCACTGTTTTCCAAATGTGCTGTTATTACATCTTTAATGATCGACTTGAACATCTTCCCCACTACCTATGTAAGGCTAACTGATCTGTAATACACCGTTTTCTCTCTCTCTCCCTCCTTTCTTAAAAAGTGGAATTACATTAGCTGGGACTATTTTAAAGGGACAATTTTAAAGACAAAATCATAAATATGATTTATGGAAGAATTAGTGAATACTTTGTTTTGCTGAATTAAATTGAAATAACTGTCCAGCGATATGGCCTGACCCCAACATTTCTGTTTTCTTTAAATTCAGATATCTAGCACACATGCTGTTTTGTAACTGCACAGTGCATTTCTTTAATATAATCAACCCCTATAAAGTGAGGAATATAATATGACTGCAAAAAGACTGCATTTCATTTGTTAAGGCTGCTTGTATCCTGAATTATAGCCTTCTGATAGATTTGTTCAAAATGAATAACTGTATACTTTGATACTTTGTTTCTTTTTGGACACATATGGGGAAATTATTTCATTATTTGTAAATATGCAAGTTGAAATCCAGCGGCTTCTTGTGAAGGATACATTGTTTAATTGCAGAAAGAATACTATCAACCATGTGTGGCAGAAGTGCATTACAGAGACAGGATTTGCAGATAATATACGAGATGTCTACAGTATTTCTCCCTTCTTCATGGTCTCATTTGCAGTTTGTCTGATGAAAATTCTATTTTATAACAGAAGCATTATTATGCCATCCAAATAATTATTTTGGCCCACAAATTTATTTAAAAAAATTTGAATTAATGAGTTCCTAATCCATGGCATGCTGCTCCATTGCAAATTGAATTCCATATCACTGCCTATTATACTGCCAGAAACATAAATGTACCCTTTAATTTATATATATTCCTTTATTTCTACATTGAACTTTCAACTCTCAGCATTTTTAAGGGATGTCCCACTGAATGTTATGCAAAACAGGTAACTGGTATTTATCCGGCATTAATCTGCTCTGGAATATAGTCCCAAACAATGGTGGAAATGCTGAGGTACATCATAAAGTAGTGGAGAATTATTGACCAGCAATATAATGAAGCAGATTTTTGGGTACATTTACACAACCTGTAAATTCCAAGTGGATTTCAAGGCCATTTATTAGATTAAAATTGAAGAGATTATTTAAATCCATGTTTAATAAAAATGCATTTCCTTTTTTAGGCAAGTTGACATGCCATTGAAATTAATGGGATAGCACATCAGACTTTACTGGACTTTATCTTGCACTAAACGTTATTCCCCTTCTTATGTATCTGTACACTGTGGATTGTAATCATGTATAGTCTTTCCGCTGACTGGTTAGCACACAACAAAAAGCTCTTCTCTGTACCTCGGTACACATGACAATAAACTAAACACTAGATAAGCTACAACTAGCATAAACCCAAGAGTGAGACCCAGAGTTTCCAGCACTCAGTTCATTACATTATAGAATTCCTGCTACACCCAGTGATAAGTAAAGAGAGCAAAATATCAGATTTGCCTCCATCTACTCAGCAGTACGTAAGCATCGAAACATGCACTGCAACTGGCCGGCACTTCTACACGGAACCACCAGCGAGCCATCAGCACCTGTCCAGCTTTTTTTTTTAGTTATGTTAGTGTTTTCTTTGAACAATCACCAACTTGACTTTCACCTCCACCCAAAATCATAAAATGAGCCAGACTCAAACATCATCTGTGGAGAGTGAAAAACAGAGTTGTTGTTACAGGTGGATAACCTAACATCAGAACCAGCCGGCTCTGACACAAACAGGAAAGGCTGGTTATCTGAACTTGTTGAATTCAATATTGTGCTCCGAGGATGTAATGTGCTGGATGGAAGACGTGAAGTTGCCCAAGCTCATTTTGTGCTTTATTAGTACGGCACAGGAGGGCAAAGACAGAGGCCTGTTAATTTAAATAATAGGAAGCTCAGATCGTACTTTCGGCTGAACAGACATGACACCCAACTCCACCTGTAAGATCAACAATCACAAGAAGGGTCCAGACTCAAGATGTCAGTCATCCATATTCTCCATGGATGCTGCCTGACCTGGTGAGTATTTTATTTCTGTTCTTAGCAAACCAGCATCTGCAGTTCCTTGTTTCTACATTTTAGCAACTGCAGTGTTCTGCATCTCATGGTTGTGGCATTTTGTTTTGCTTCATTTTGTACTCTGGGGCTCACTTTAATCATGTACCACTTCCATTCCTCTAGACAAGATGATTGCGATCAAACATTCACCACCTCATCAGCCACATGCATCACCTGGACAAGATGGTCTCCAGTTTATCGCAGACTTTCTCTTTGATCTCTCCAACTGTTCCCCTTTCCTGCAAATTAAAACACATTTCTCGCATTTTCAGTTTTGATTAAAGGAAATTTTGACCTTGTCTCTCTCCACAGATGTTGCCTGTCCTGCTGAGTATCTCTGGGATTTTCCATTTTTATTTCAAATTTACATCTTGCTTATGGATGAAAGGTCATTGGCAACACAACATCAACTCATCCCCTAGAGTTCCATTTCTAATGAGAAATCCATTAATTTCAGCATGTCACCTCATGAACAGCTTGGAACAAATGTTTCACATAATTTCTTAATCCACTGCCCCAAGGCTCTGTGTTAATTGCATCTTTATGGCTATTTGACAGTTTTAGGATTTATTGCTACATTGTTAGATCTAATGATTAAACTGTTCTTTTGTTGTTCCCTGCATTGTTACTTCATAATATGTTATAGGGACAGGAATAGGCCACAATGCCCCTAAAGCATACTCCATAATTCAATAAAATCACAGTTGACATTATGTTCACATTCCTACTGAACCCTATATTTTTGATTCTCTAAGAGTTTAAATTATATTAATCTCTCTCTTGAATGTGAGCAAAGATCAAATTTGCTAAACTCTCCAGCCAGAAGGAACAGTTTTTAAGCATCTAAACTGTCAATCAATTTCAGATTCATATAACAGAAAACAGTAAAGCACAGGCGCAGGCTCTTCTGTCCATGATATTGGTCCCAACTATGATGCCAATTTAAATTGCACATCTACATGCACATGGTTTATGTCCCGCCATTCCCCGTGTGGTCATGTATCTGTCCAAATAGCTCCTAAACCTTGCTATTACTGATTATCTGCTTCCACCACTTTCCCCGGCAGCACATTGTAGGCACAGACCACTCTCTCTGTAAAAAACGAGCCTTGTAAATCACCTTTTGAACTTATCGCCTTTCACCTTAAAGTTATGCCCTCTAATATTTTATATTTCTACCCCGAGAAAGAGATTGATTATCTACCCTATAATTCCTCTAATAATATTATATACTTCTATCAGCTTAAAACAATGAAAATTCATACTCTGTGCAGCTTTTCAGGCACATTAGATGCAATTACAACAATAAATATACAAACAAAATTATCAAGTATTTTTGTGATAGTGCAAAGTCTAAAGTACATAGAGCAACCATAGTAGTTCCTGTACCTTCCTTTTCAACTGAATCCTTGAGTTCTTCATTGGCAAACAGTGTGGGTCAGTAACATATTTTCCTCAATGACCATCAACACAGTTGTACCTCAAGGCAGTGCACTAAGCCCCCTGTGTTAAGGTTCACTTCTTAATAAACAGACAGCTCAGTTAACTTTAGTTTAGTCAAAGGTTAGTTAGACCAACTCAAGCTTTATTGATCATTGGCCGGGAAGTGACGAGGATACTCCAGTCAAGTAAACAACACAGACACTTGACTTTCCTTGAGTCACCACTTCAATGAACAAAGAATTGCATGATATTTTATACTTTGTGGTTGTCACTTAGTCATATTCCAAAGATGTTAGTCATGGTCAGAGAAACAGTCAATACACATTATCACAGGTTGCGTCTGAGCTTGTCTCTTGTCAATTAGTAGACACATTTCAAAGGCATCTTATCAGTTGGTACTTTCAAGACAAGACATCTCAAAGACATCGGTCATTGTCTCAATATACATCACTGAGACAAGTCTGGGCTTCTCTTTCTCATCAATTGGTAAACACATTTCAAAAGCATCGGTCATTGTCTCAATACACAGCAACCTGGAATCAGGAAGAAGGCAAACCGGTGACTACTTTCATGGAAGTTTGAAGACATTCAGTACGTCTCTAAAAACTCTAACAAACTTCTACAGACTGTGGAAAGTATCCTAATTGATTGCATCATGGCATAGTATGGCAACTTCAACACACAGGAATGCATGAGGCTGCAGAGTGTGATAGACTCAGGCCAGTCCATCAAAGGCACAGCTCTCCTCTCCATCTAAAGCATCTACATGAGATGCTGCCTCAAGATGGCTTTCTGAAGCCATCATCAAGGATCCCCACAACCCAGGTCATGTGCTCTTCTCAGTGCTACTGTCAAGCAGGAGGTCCAGATGACTGAAGTCCCACATCCTGCAGTTATCAAGTTCTTGAACCAACCTGCACAACTAGAATCCACCTTCAACAACAAAACACTACAGTCCACCTCGTGCAATACCATGGAGTTTTTATTCCAATTATGCGTTTTGCACTAACACCTTGTTTCATCCTCAGCCTTCTTTCTTTTAGAAATGTTATGTGTGATTTATGCATTATTTATGGTTAATATGTTGCGCATTTGTCCAAGTCAATGTGCCAGTAATACTGCTGCAAGATTTTTCAATGTACCTGTACCTTACGCACACGATAATAAACTCGACTTGATTTGAGCTTCAGCTGTCATGAGATTGATGACAAGACACATATTGGCAAACAATACAAGAAAGTGGATGCTTTGCGTCAGGTCTTCTTGCTGATAAATTTGAGGGTAGCAGGCTGAGAATAACCATTTTCTTAATTTGCTTGGGCACAGCAGGCCAGGTACAATGTATGCAGAATACATCAGGTGGATGTACAGAGTCTCTCATCCAGAACAGGAAAATCAAGAATTAGAGGACATAGGTGTAAGGTGAGGGGGTAAAGATTCAAAAGGAACCCAATGGGTAACTTTTTCCGGCAGAAGGTAGCAGGTGTATGCAACGAGCTGCAATAGGAGGTAGTTGAAGCAGGTATTATTGCAATGTTTAAGAATATTTAGACAGGTACATAGCTAGGACAGGTTTAGAGTTAAATACAGACAGGGGGGGACAAGTGTAGATGGGGCATGTTGGCCAGTGTGGGCACATTGGGCCGAAGGGCCTGCTTCTGCACTGCAATACTCTATGATTCTAGATGCAATGCTGTATTTGAAGGAAGTGACAGATCTCAGTGAGAATGCAGTTTCAATATCAGCTCTTCAATGAGGGTGGCTGAGTGACGCAGTGGCTATCTCACAGTGCCTGACCCCAGGTTCAACTTTGACCTCAGGTGATGTGTGGAGTTTGCACGTTCTTCTTGTGACCACGTGGGTTTCCAATTGGTGCTCCAGTTTGCTCCCACATCCCAAGGACTTGCGGGTTTGGCGCTTAATTGGCCTCTATAAATTGCTCCTAGTGTGTAAGGAGGGGAGGCAAAAGTGGGATAACATAGAACTAGTGTGATTGAGTGATCGATGGTCAGTCACTTAAATGGCCTTTCTAAATTGTCCCTAGTGTGTAGTAGAGTGAATGAATCTGGGGTTAGTTGATGAGAATGTGGAGAGAATTAAAAATGGGATTAATGTAGAATTGGATTAAAGCAGCCAGTTGCAAAGTTGATAGGCTGACAGATCTGTTTCTGGCTGTATCAATGTTGTATCATGTACTCCATGACTCTTAGGAATGCAACATTCCCACTGATTCTTGGGAATATCTGGCCCATCAGTGCTCAAAGTAGAAAAGGAGCATTTAACATTGGAGAAAAATCCCTGGATGAGCAGCAGAAGGTGTATACCAAAAGATGGACAAAACTTCATCTCAGCAACTGGGTGCTAGACTGAAGCAAATTCCTTATGGGGCGTCTGTCGCGACAAACCAACAACTCAGTACGCTTTTCCGAGGCCTGATACACAGGCTCGAGCAAGCCAGTACGATTATCAGAGGCCTGTCTATCATTCGTTTGCACCAAGCCAAGGATCTCAAGATGGATTCCTTGAATTGGCGAAGAATCAAACTGAATTCAACACTCATAGCTCTACAAAATCTCTCTTACACCCTACCACCAATAGAAATTCCTATATATGATGGCGATCCTTTGAAACATAGAAATTAGGTGCAAGAGTAAGCCATTCAGCCCTTCGAGCCTGCACCGCCATTCAATATGATCATGGCTGATCATCCAACTCGGTATCCCGTACCTGCCTTCGCTCCATACCCCCTGATCCCCTTAGCCACAAGGGCCACATCCAACTCACTCTTAAATATAGCCAATGAACTGGCCTCAACTACCCTCTGTGGCAGAGAGTTCCAGAGACTCACCACTCTCTGTGTGAAAAAAGTATTTCTCATCTCGGTCTTAAAGGATTTCCCCCTTATCCTTAAGCTGTGACCCCTTGTCCTGGACTTCCCCAACATCGGGAACAATCTTCCTGCATCTAGCCTGTCCAACCCCTTTGCGGTATAATGCTTTCATAATGGCATTTCATGAAGTATTAGATATGAAAATTACTGATGAAAAAGAGTGCTTACGGTTTCTGGTGTATTACACAAGATGCTAAGGTACTTGTAGAAAGTTGTCTAAATAGACCTGAAAGCCAAGGCTATAGAGAGGCAAGGAGGTTACTTAAAGAACGTTATGGTAATGAACAGAGGATTGCTAATGCATACATGAAGGCCTATGCTTGGAAAGATATCAAGTCAGAAGATGTGGAGGCATTAAGTGAGTTTGCGCTATTTCTTAGAGGTTACTGTAGTTCGATGAAAATTCTCAACCACAGTAGGAGATGAATCTTGTTAGTAATACGAGAGCCATCATTCTAAAACTGCCCGTTCTACTTAGAGAAAGGTGGAGAGATAAAGCAGGCTAAATAATGGAAAAGAAGAACCGAGTAGCCATGTTACTAGACCTAGTGGATTTCTTGGAAAGGGAAGTACGGTTCATGTTAGATCCACACCACAGGAGTATTCAAGATCATAAACCAATCGCAACTGTCAAAGGTTCAACCTTTACTAGAACTAAAGGAAGATCGGGACCTAAGGGAGGCAGTTTTGCTAAAGATATAATACCTGAAGAAACGACAGGTGGAATGAAAGGAGATGTACCTAGTATCAAGCAAAAAGGATTTTGTTTGTTATGTGATGAAGTTGGTCACACCAGAAGGTGGTGTCGAAGATTCAAGAAGAAGGAATATAAATAAAAGATGGATTTCTTAAAGGAATAGGGAATCGGTTTTGGATATTTGGAAAAAGGACACATGGTTAAAGACTGTGAGAGTCCTATAACTTGTGATAAGTGCAAGCAAAATCATCCTGAAGCACTTCACACTGTACAGATGGAGCCAGAGCAAATAGAAGAGAAGTAGAAGCCAGCTACTAGTAATGCTGTCACCTTACTTCAGATAACTGGTCATATTGGGGCCAGGCTAGAAGCCTGTATCTTCTCTATCTTATCAGTACAGGTAAGGAATAGCAAGACAAATACAGTGTTGCAAATCTATGTGTTTTAGGATCATGGAAGTTTGGCTACCTTTTGTACAGAAAGCTTGATGAGAAGGCTGGACATCACAGGAGAAGAGGTTAAGATTCTATTGCATACCATGAATGAAGAGAAGGAGTGCGTTAATCATTACATTACAAGTATGGAAATATCTAGTGTGGATGAAGGTAATTTTATACCAATATCTGAAGTGTTTACACATGAGACCATGCCTGTTGGTCATCAAAATATGCCCAGACATGAGGACTTGAGACAATGGCCTTATTTGAAGGATGTCAAAATATCTAAAATAAATTCTGGTATTAACCTACTTATCGGAACGAATGCTTTGAAGGCATTGGAACCTATACAGATTGTGAGGAGCCAAGGTGATGGGCCGTTTGCTGCGAAAACCCTACTAGGATGGGTTATCTATCGCTCCTTGAGAAGAAACAACGAAAGCGGGGACCAGAACAACTACCCTGCCGCTGCTGTTAATCAAATATCTACTGGTAAATTAGAAAAGCTATTGATCACGCAATACAATCATGTCTTCAATGAAAATACCAGTAAGGAATCTGAAGAAACATCCAGGGAAGAGTTAAAGTTCTTGGATTTTATGAACTACTCGGCCAAGATGATAGATGGACACTATTGTCTGAACTTACCTTTCAAACAAGAAAGTGTTAGTCTGCCGAATAATCATCGTATGGCAGAATAACGGACCTAGAATTTGAAACGCATGTTTGGCAAGAATACAACATTTCATGAGGAATATACGTCCTTCCTAAAGGATGTGATTGACAATGATTAGGCCGAAATGGAACCAACAAACCAACTGACTCAAAGTGATGGAGAGCTTTGGTACATTCCGCACCATGGGGTGTACAACTCAAAAAAAGGAACCTTGAGGGTGGTCTTTGACTGTGTTGCAGTCTTCAAAAGAACATCACTTAATTGTCAACTACTACAAGGTCCAGACCTTACCAACTCACTCATTGGAGTTCTCATTGAATTCAGACAAGAAGAAAATTATTTTGATGGCCGATATAAAAGCGATGTTTCATCAAGTCAAAGTATCAGAAAAACATGTTGACTACTTGCGATTCTTATGGTGGCCTGAAGGGGATGCACAACAAGATCTTGTTGAATACCGGATGACGGTTCATCTCTTTGGAGCAGTGTCATCACCAAGTTGAGCGAACTTTGCATTAAAGAAAACAGCAGAGGACAATAAAGTTCACTTTCCAGAAGCAGTGATATCCACTGTGAAGAATAATTTCTATGTGAATGATTGCTTAAAACCATGTCTACTGAGCAGGAAGCAATTCAAATGGCAAAATATCTGGCTTCCCTCTGCAATAAGGGAGGATTCACGCTTTCCAAGTGGATCAGCAACAGTTGCGTTGTATTGGAAAGCATTACACCAGATGATAGAGCCAAAGAGTCCAGGGAGTTGGATTTGGACAAAGACAATTTGCCAATGGAAAGAGCATTGGGACTGCACTGGTGCATTGAAACAGATGTGTTCAAGTTCAGAATCTCGATTCAAGAGCGATCATGTACTAGGAGGGGTATCCTATCCGTGATTGGTTCCGTCTACGATCCTTTGGGATTTCTTGCACCATTTACACTGCCAGTCAAGTTGATTTTGAGGGTTTTGTAAGGAAAGACTTGGACACAAACTTCCTCTCACCGATGGATGGAATGACTAGCAGATCTCAACAAGATCTCAGAATTCAAAGTGGACCGGTGCATGAAGCCTACAAGCTTTGGTAAGCTCAGAGGTGCACAGCTGCTTCATTTCTCAGATGCCAGTGAAAGTGGCTGCGGTACTGTTTCATATCTAATACTGGAAAATTATAACAAATAAGTACATGTTGCATTCTTAATGGGAAAGGCCAGAGTGGCACCATTGAGACAAATGACAATTCCCAGAATGGAACTTACTGCCACAGTCTTAGCTGTTAAAGTTGACATATTGCTGCAAAAAGAACTACAGCTTCAATTGGAAGAATCTATCTTCTGGACCGATAGTACTAAGGTGCTTAAATACTTCAACAATGAGAACAGATGTTTTTTGACATTTGTTGCAAACAGAATCTCTTTGGTATTGGGAGCTACTAATGTTTCACAATGGAAATATGTTAACACAAAATAAAATCCTGCGGATGAAGCTTCCAGAGGACTGACAGCAAACTGCTTCTTAAGCAATAAGAGATGGACCAAAGGACCAGAGTTTCTCTGCAAGCCAGACAGAGAATGGCCAACATTTGAGCTGGGATTTGAAATCTCTGCTAATGATCCGGAAATTAAACAAAACATCACAGTGAACGTTATTGCTAAAAATCCTATTCTCGCAAAGGATTTTCACACTTCAACATTACTGTTAGAACATATCCTTGAATTGATCGGACAAGGAGGAAGACGTTTCATGTTATCAAAATTTTGGGCTTTTGTGTTTTGGACTATATACTGGGTATCATGCCTGATGTTAATGGTTTGGTGCGCACGGTACGACTCTAAACTAAGAACAATGTTTTAATAAGACCAATAACCAAGTTATGCTTGCTTCTAGAAGACGAAGGTGAAGATGGAATAATCGCTGAAGAAGTCTGAATGTGGATATATAATGCATGCTATTTTTTTGTTTTTCATATATGTTAAGCCTTCATAGCTACTTTTTTGATGGCTATTAGTAATTGTCTCGTTATATACTCAGAACAATTAGGGGCCGGTATGTAGTGGGTGCCTGTAATTATGTGGGTGGGATTTATAACATAATCGGGGGCGTGTTTGCGGCTGGGATTCTTGCACAGAAGCTAGTTAGTTTTTAGTTTAGTCGGGGGGGATGGCATAGCTTTCGACCATGTCAGAGCATTGGACCATGTCGAAGCTTTGGACCATGCCGGAGTTTGATCATGCCGGAGTTTGCCTAAGAGTAAGATTAAAATGTACTTAAACAAGAAGAAGTTTGGATAAATATCTCACTGTTTTTATTACGACCATAAAGAAACTATTAATCAAGAGACTGTGTTTTGAAGATTTATCTTTGGACGGCTTTGAATGTCGCATAGAGAGCTCCCATGCGTAAATGAGGCTATCTCCTTACCCCTTTGTCTTCAACATAGTGGCTAGAGGAAGAAATTCCTTAAACAATATAATGATCTGCCAATACAATCTTTATTCAACAATATAAAAGTTGTTTTTCTTAGTATGTGCAAAAGAACATTAAAAAAGCCAATACATTATTTTTTTGGTATTTTAAAAAGTACTGAAATCGCCTAAATCAAGACATGATTCATTTGAAGTTACTACTCTATTAGCATGGATGTTATTGGGCAAATAATTTTACAAACAGCACAAACTTTAATTTTATCCAGGTATTTACTGTTATACATTATATCCACCATAATCACAAAAGAAAGAGACATAAAATATTCCAGACTGTGGAACCTTGAACAAAAAACAAATTGCTGAAGGAACTCAGCAGGTCAGGCTATGTCAATGATGGGAATGGACTGAAGGCATTCCAGGTCAGGATCCTTCTTCAAACTGCTCAGTCTGAAAAAGGGTCCCAACCCAAAATGTTAGCTGTCCATTCCCTCCACAGATGCAGTCTGATCTGCTGAGTTCCTCCAACACATTGTTTTTGCCCACAACACAAATCAACAGTTAAATTATTATTAATTAATGGATGCAATTTGGCTCCTTTTCGATCCTCCAACTTGAGAATCAGTTAATTATTTTTGTTTGATATAGAATCTTATTTATGTATCTAATTTAATACCATTCAATACATTCAAGTATGAGCTAACATCAATGCAATATTTATTAATGTTGCTGCTTCTCCGAATAACTGCAGAAATGAAGTTTTTAAATATGATTTAAATGAAGGAGTTGAATTATTGGTTGAATCCTGCAATGCTATATAAATAAGGCTCAAATGTCAGGTGGCATTTGTGCTAGTTAAATTTTGAATAACTTTGTAGGGAAAGTATATGTTAATATCTTAAAATTTGTAACAAAGTCAGTTTTTAAATACTAAAGTATGCGGGTTTCTGTGCATTTTACAAACTACAGCGTTGGTAACTGTATTTACAGTGCAAATTCAAATTCCCCTACAATCTAAAGTGCATTAATGGGATAATAAATCAAATGCATCATTTTCTAATCAGCTTCCTTCCCTTTCACATTATTTCTCTACTTGCACTGTCACATCTACTCTCTGTTGCTCTTCCCTCTCATTATTAAGCTTAAAATATACGTGCATTGCTGAACAACCTGAACATGATTTCCTGTTGGACCAGATCTCATTGGGTCAAATTGTAAATAATATTTAGTGGGTCAAACAGCAACATCCTGGATTTCTATGCATATGCTGTCAACTGCACAAGTTCTCGACATGAGTTTCAGATGTGACTTTATAGAGGTGTATAGAATCATGAGAGGCAAAGAAAAGGTATTTTTCCAGTCGTAGTCTTTTTTCCTAGGGTTATGGAGGTCAGAACAAGGCGGCAGATTTAAGGTGAGAGAGGAAAGATTTGAGAATGACATGAAGGGCAATTTCTTCAGACAGGAGGGCAGTGTAGACATGGAACATGCTACAAGAGATGCTGAAAAACAGAATAGAATAGAATAGTGACATTTTAAAGACATTAAGACAGGTAATGGATAGAAAAGGTTTAGAAAGTTATAGACCTAATGCAGCTAAATAGCACAAACTCAGTGATAAAACCTAGTGAGCACGGATGAGTTGGTCCAAAGGGCCTGTTTGCCTTCAGTAAGACTGTGCTCATTTGGAATGAATGAATACGCTGTATTTTTTACACTTGAAAGGAAGAAGTATGAGGATGACCAAATAGAACTATGAATGGTTTTGGCAAGTTAAACACATTGGGAATTTCTACTTGAGCAATTATAGACAAATAAAATCAAAGTGGAAATCAAAGTCTGAGGAAGGGTCTCAACCCGAAATGTCACCCATTCCTTCTCGCCAGAGATGTTGCCTGCCCCGCTGAGTTACTCCAGCTTTTTTTTTTGCCTATCTTCAGTTTAAACCAGCATCTGCAGTTCCTTCTTACACAAAAATCAAAGTTAGAATGCTTTAGAATGTCTTTTGCCGCGAGAGTAGTGGTGATGGTTAATTCACACACAGAGTATAGATTTGTTTAAAGCAAATCTAGATGTGTCTTTGAAATAAATAGAGAAATAAAATAATAGATTTTGATGAGACGGAGTCGGAGGATGCTCGAGTGGAGCAAGAATGCCACCAAAGATTAATTTGCACAAATGACCTGCTTCTTGCTGCTTTGTTTATAAAATCCGATTACATGAACTGCAAATAGATTAGTATCATCCAAAAACCTATGAACAAATGGACTAAACTGACAGGCAAGCAGGACCATAATGGTTCTAAATAAGAAAGGCAAATTATTAAAGACAAAATAATAGGGCTTCAAAGAAAAGTTACATTTTGAAATTAATCCCACAACATTAATGAAACTGACAAAAGAAAAAAAAAACTCATGATGCACTACAAAAAATAAAAGCATTAGAAGATGATGCTACAATTAAGCTAATTTACATATCAATCATCTGGGAAAACATTGAATGTGATTTATCTGCAAATTACACTGCTTCTTTCTATAATTTTAAAAATTACATAGTTTGGTTCCAACCAAGAACTTGCATTTGTTACATGAATATTTCAGTGGAATCCAGGAATTCATCAACATGATCTCAGTGGAGTTCCAAACTTACTTGATTAGTCATCTTGTTAAATGTTGAGTCAACTGTTCATTTACACACATCACCAATTGCGGAAAGCTAAAAAAACTAAGGTGGCCAGTCTGACATATAGCATTCAATAATTTTAGATAACAAGCCTTTCAGATGACCAACCAGTTCCAATGCGAGCACATTCATCTGCTATATTAGCTCAATCTTTTTCCTCTCTCCATGGATGCTACCTCATCTGTTCAGAACTCTGGCAAGCACTACATATTACATAGACACAAAAAACTGGAGTAACTGAGTGGGACAGGAAGCATCTCTGGAGAGAAGGAATGGGTGACATTTCAGGTCGAGACTCGTCTCCAGAGATGCTGCCTGTTACTCCAGCTTTTTGTGTCTACCTTCAGTTTAAACCAGCATCTGCAGTTCCTTCTTACACACTACATACTGCATGCCATGCTCTCTTCTTATAGAGCACTGAAAACTATTGTGTCTCCCGGAAATCTTTTCTCACCGCTTTATCTCAAACATTCTCCCTACATCTTCCCCTCTCTGCAACATAAAACACATTTGTTTGCATACTTTCCCAAGTTAATTTTATTTATTTATCGACATGATAATTAACTGCAGAGTACTTTTTCTTGTTTTAATACAGATTTCCAGCATTTATGCTGTTTCTGCTTCTTGAGTAACAAGTGAATATTTCAGAAACAATCAATCCTATTCCCTTCGAAAATCACAGATTCCACCCTTTTATAGATTCAAAATAAATCTATTTAATCTGCCAAAGGAAAAGGTTCCAAAAACGTTTCCTAACGCACCAAAAAAAGCTCCAGAAAATGTTGTTATTCACATTCTTCACAATGTATCACTAAACTCTGATGTTTCCAATGATACTTGGATGACACTAAATGTTATTCTTCGAAGTACACATTGAATTCCTATTCCATTTCTCTAAACACATTTTATCCAGTTCTCTTTTGAATTAGATTTATTTATATTGCATCGGCTGCTATTGATGGAGGACATTCTTGACACAAAGTCTGATTTATGTTATATTTTACCATTTCACTTTAAATTAGTAACTTGTATCTCTGAATCCACATATTTCATACATCTTCTCCAATAAAAATGTTAAATATAACACATAAAGCAGTGCATCACTGGAACAGGCCCTTCAGCTCACAATCTTCTTCTTTCGTGTCCTTATGCTATATAGTGGCCCGCCACTGCTGCGCTATTGAAGTGTTAAGTGCAAGGTCTGCAGTAGTACATGGATTATCCAGCAATGGGCAATGCAGTAGATGTTGCATTGTCTGGGTCTGTGTGCCAATGACACAGGTTGCTGTACCCTTGAGGTAGCCCCGTTTGTCACCCTTGACTGCCCGACCCCGGTTCAGTCACAATGGCATCATGTTTGCCACAATGATTGCGCAGCATGCTTTTTTTCCGCATGATGCCAAGATCAACTATTATCTTCCTGCACATAATCCATATTCCTCCATTCCCTTGCATCTCCATGTGCCTATCCAAAAGTCTCTTAAATACTGCTCTTGAATGTGCTGCCACCACCACCCCGGCAGAGCATTCCAGACCCTCACCATTGATTGCAAAAAAAACAACACAAAACTTGCCCTACACATCTCCTTTAAATGTTGCTTCTTTAACCTTATTCAAAATAGTATTTGATATTTCCATCCTGGGAAAAAGGTTCTGACTGTCTACCCTATCAATGCCTCTCATAATTTTATATACTTCCATTGCGTCTCCCTTTAACCTCTGATGTTCCAAGAAAAATAAGTCTATCCAATCTCTCCCTGTAGCTTGTACCCCCTCCTACAGGCATAATTCTGGTAAACCTCCTCTACAACCTCTCCAAAACCTCCATATCCTCCCTGCAAAGGGGCAACCAGAACTGCACATAATATTACAAAAACAAGATTTGTTTTGAAAATCTTTCCCCAGAAAGTCACAGGTCTATTCCACTGCATCCCAACTGAATATTTCCCACATCTTGCTCATGTATACAAATGGGGTGGCCAATTCCAGTGGAAAGATTTAATCATTGAGGAAAAAAAAATCTCTCTACGGAAGCTGCTTGACCTGCAGAATATTTTCGGTTTTCATTTCAGACTTCCAGTATCCAGTAATCTTTGCTTTTCAAAATTAAAGCTTAAACTGCTTTACTTATTTGTTGATATTGCAGGTTTAACAGTATCATCAATTATTTGTGGTTAAAGAACATTTCATACCTCTTCACTAATACTATATTATTGTCTACCAGTTACATTATGAATAGACTACAAGACTGATGCATGGATCAAATCAAGAACTCCATTCTATTAGTCAGTTATTTCGAAAGTTAAATACTGATTTCGACTATGAAAAAATGTTGTACAATTTCCCATCAATGTGATGTTAATGTGCCAGCTATTATGAACCAATTTAAACATTTAGAAACATAGAAAATAGGTGCAGGAGGAGGCCATTCGGTTCTTCGAGTCAGCACCGCCATGCAATATGATCATGGCTGATCATCCACAATCAGTAGCCCGTTCTTGCTTTCTCCCCATATCCCATATATCAACATATGTGATACGTTAGCGAAGATTAAAATAAAATTGCAAAGATAGTTTATTTGTTACATGATAGAGCTTGTGATAATATTTTAAAATTGACTGAGCAATCAAGAAGACATTGTCATGAATTCTACACCCCTACTTCATTCTAATCAAAAACAGAGGTCACGTGAAACACTTCCACATGGAAAATTCACGTTTTCTGCTGAAATTATGGGTAATAATTTTGTCCACTTTTATCAACTTAAAGATGACAAAATAATTTGAACTTAACCTTGATGTCTTCTCCATTTAGTCGTTGCTTTCCTAGTTTTCAAAGCACCTTCCTTTTCAAAATGGATGGAAGTATTTTGTGCGAACGAGAACAGTTCAGCAGAGTTGAATTTCATTTCATTTCATCACTATTGAAATGGAAGAAGATAGACTTAATGTAACAGTCAACAAAGCAAGATTCGTATCAATGATTACATACAAAATAAAATGAATAAATCAAACTAAATTCCCAATGAAAATATTCTCACTCCAGAAAAACTAAAGACATCGCCCTTTCTTGAAAATTATTTATTTAATTTACAGTATGGCAGTTTGAGTTACAGAAACTGTTGTCATTGTGAAAGATCCCCAACCACTGTGCATTGAAAAATACACAGTAAAAAAGGGCAAAAATTCAGGATTTTCAAATATTTCCAGATAAATGTAATTTGCAATACATTTACCCATTTCATTCTGGAACTTCATCATTACTCACGCGAGGGGTACATTTGAAACACAATATCAGCTTTCTTACTTACATGTCAACCAGAGCTGAATGCCAGATGGCCATCAAACTATTGGTGGGAGAGGCCAATGCTGACTCTCACATTATAACCCACAAAATGTCCATCTAATAACACTCAGGAGAAGAATGGCTAAATGTTTTTATTACTCATCACCTGAGAATATTAAAGCTCATTGCATCACTCCTTATTGCTAACCAAGGCAGACTAGAGATTAATGCGTGTAGCCAGCTATTCCTCATGGATCTAATCCAGTCGTGATAGAGCACAATGTAATTAAACATATCTCTCTCAAATGTAATTATTTTGAAAACTACCATCATTAAACAGTTAATACAATTCCAAATTATGTAACAAGAAGAACACAAGCACATAGACTATTTATTGCTACCAACCTGTTTAAAAAAAAAAAGAAAAAATTGAAATGAGAATAATACTGACAAGGTCACATTCAAATCTCACTTCAAATGTGCTTATAAATGCAGAGTAGAAATATGTCCTCTCTTAAGCGATGGACATGTAGAGTTTCAAAGGCAGAGTTTAATATTCATTGATAACAACATCGCACATTTTGGTGTATGAAAATCTTTACAAGTGGTGCTAGCTCTCATTTTCCAACTGCAGTAGTCCTATTGTGGAGCCTTGTAAAGCCTTGTAGTAAAAAGGGCATTTTGCAGTGGTGGAAGAAGAGCTGTGTATTTTGAAAGGAGATAGCCATTTTATAATCTCACAGTTTTTTTAGACAGATTTTGTTTTAGAGATACAGGCCCTTTGGC
The DNA here is from genome assembly GCA_035221665.1 of Okamejei kenojei. Lineage (NCBI taxonomy): Eukaryota > Metazoa > Chordata > Chondrichthyes > Rajiformes > Rajidae > Okamejei > Okamejei kenojei. Next base: position 34,636,282 of record CM069131.1, on the reverse strand, counting down.
CCACTGAGTCTGCACTGACCGGCAATCTCCACACATTAACACTACACTACACACTCTAGGGACAATTTTACATTTACTCCAAGTCAATTAACCTACAAACCTGGAAGTCTTTGCCGTGTGGGAAGAAGCCAAAGATCTCGGAGGAAACCCACACAGGTCACAAGAAGAATGTACAAACTCCGTACAGACAAGCATCCGTAGTCCCAGGTCTCTGTCAATGTAAGGCTCTACTCCACTGTGCCATCACCTTCCTTTTAGCTTTCCCACTACTGATGCAAGGTTCACCAGTCTATAATTTCTGGATTATTGCTGCTTCAATCAAAGGAACAATAGTAGCTACTCTCCAGTCCAGCTAGAGAGGATACGAAGTTCTACATGAAGGTCCCAGCTATCAACTATTTTGCCTTTCTCAATAACCTTGGATAAATCCCATCAGTCTCAGGGGGTTTAATCAATCCTAATGCTCAATTCCAGACGCACAAAAAGAAAATGTGCTTGAACTGTTGTTAAAACTTCCATGTTTCATAGGATAAACCCTATCAAAGGAATGTAAATCCAGCCTATTCATATTAATGCAAGTGGCAATGAATGAATGCAAGAAGAAACAGCTAACATTTTACAGTCTTTCAAAATGTTTTTCATTACTTTCAGTGCAATTAAACTGGCTTTCTTAACAATAGGCTTTGAAATAATAACTTAAAAGTATAACCTAAATTTGATGTTCAGAAGCAATCTGCCTAAATCATAACACTGAGTAAACGTAACTTGCCGGTAGTCAGGTCTGGTTTGGTCACAGGAATATTATCAAGGAAATGCTTGTAGAACTAATACTTTGGACACAACTTATTATAATAGGTGGAGTCAAACAGGTTCAGAAGCATAACAATTCTATTTTTGTAGGCATCTACCAGCTCAGAATATCCTAAATTCCAAATTCTAAGCTCCACAATTCCACAATTCAAATATTTTAAACAGTTTCTTAGCAACAAACAACGTTTCACTTTCATCAGTATTCACTAAGGCTAATGTATTACTTGATGCTTAACAGACTATAACTACTTCGATGGACTACATTGGAAGAAATTATCTTCAAATGATCAAGTTCTATGAGATTTTGCATTCTGTCAATCTATTAGAATGCCAACAGACTTTCAAAACCAATACAGTCTCCAAATGTTCCATTTAATATGTCAAAAAATCATTTGGAACGAAAAGGAATCATCATAGGAAGCTGCTATTTGGCCCACCAAAACTGTTCAATTCTTTTGGAGTACCATCCCACAATCCAGTTCTTGGAAAGAACAGCACATATTTCTGTTCTAAGAATTATTTTCTAATAATTTGCAATTCCTTTACCTGTAAGTCTGATTGGAGACTATAGTTAGTGATGGGAGGAAGAGCTGAGATCTGAAAGGATCTGAAGATCCAGGGCATGGTTCCTTCAATGACTAAGAGCAAGGTCAGAGGGGTGGATAGTTGGGAAGAGGATGCTGTGAAATGTGACAGTTCCAGGGTTAATACGGGACTTCCCGTGCAAAAGTACCAACGCAGCAATGTGAACAAAATCCTGGTTTCCGGGAGTATCCAATGATGCTCCCCTTATTGCTCTATTATTATGGGAATAATAATGCATCATGTATGGCTGACACTGTACATATGGAGTACAGGAGTGGCTCATGTTTATAAGCACCTACTGTACGTATCTTCAACAAACTAAGTTTATAAGCATCTTTAGTCTGAAGAAGGGACTCGACTCAAAATGTCACCAATTCCTTCTCTCCAGAGATGCTGCCTGTCCCGCTGAGTTACTCCAGCATTTTGTGTCTACCTTTATAAGCACCTAGTCGACCTTCTGAAGTAACATTATTAGCTACTGTTACCCTTCACACAAAATAAATGATTTTCATCAGAACGCTGATTTAAAAACTCATTGCACAATTGAATATCTAAGCAAGCTATTTTCTGCTTTGGTTAGTTCCACAAATTGAAACAATTTGTCCCAGACAAACAGGGGAACCAGCCACCTCAGCCACTAATAGTATTAATATTTATTTAACAATGATTACAATGTATTAGCAACAGCATCCACAAGAGAGAAACATAAAATAGCTTTTAGGTTTTCTAGATTTAATTAATTCTGGCTTCAGTGCGACATGATTGTGAATATTCACAATAACTTGGACAGATTGCTAAAACATAAGATTGGTGGCATTAATTCAAAAACTTAAAAGAAATACAGAACCAATTTTTTTCTTAAGAAGCCAGAGTTCTACATGCCCCCCCCCCCCCCCCCCCCCCCCCCCCCCCCCCCCCCCCCCCCAAAGCCATAGATTATTAAAGTTAGGGTGTAACGTAAAAGAAAATCCAAACAAAAGTGCAAAATGTAATTCAAATTCAAGAAAATGGGAAATATACAAAGAAAAATATAAAACAGGTAATAAGAACAATAAAAAGGGATTATGGGAAGGAACTTTCATGTAATCCCTAACATTAATTGAATTTATTTTATAATTTTGTTAGAATAAAAAGATAGTGGGAAGAACCAATGTGAAAACTATTGATAATACTGCAAATAGAAATGAAAATTTATTTGAACTTTAGAGCAAAGGAAAAGTACAATAAATTGGTCATCCCATACAAAGTAATAATTAACTAGGAAAGATGAACCAGAGTCAACATAGGCATAACAGAAATGAAAGCAAAATGAAAATAAGTAAGAGTTCCCCAGAGGTTGATGCCGTAAAGCCCTTGAGTAGAAACCAAGTAGATGACAACGTTACAAAACTATTCTTCCAAAACTCTTGATTTTGGAAATGTTCCCTTGGATAGGCAGATTGCATGTCACCCTATCATTGAATAAAATGAAAGGGAAATCTTGCATCCTTTATGGGAGTTTACGTCGAATAGAATGGCTGAACACACAGGGACAGTTTCAGCTGAAAAGTTAGTAAGGGAATAATCAACCATGATTCACTTAATGAGGGGTATTTCTATGGATGTTAATTTTGTGGACTGCCAAAAGATAATTTGTAAGTCTCTAATGAGAGGTTGGTCACGAACATTGATGCTTATATAAATGAAGACAAATGAACTAAAGAAATAACTAGGAATTATGGGAAAGTATGTCAATTGTCAGGATTTAACAAATAATAATCTGCAAAAATCTGGGCTTGGTCGATAACCATTCATGGCAATTTTTAATGACTTAGATGATGAGATGGAAAATCCATTCAAGTTTATCATAAATGCAAAGATTGGTAATGCTATAAATATTGCATTTGGAATTAATAAACAAAAAATGTTAACGTGAATGGGGAAAACTGACAAATGGATTTCTATGTCTGGTAATGTACACTTTGAACCTAAACAAAGGAGAACTTCCCAAAGGATTAAAATTTAAAAATGGAGATTCAAAAGAGATTAGCTTTTGAATCCATGTCTTCAATGCATAGACTCCATGAGCACAGTTTATATTAAGGGGTACTGTGAGTACTGCATTGTTTTAAAGATTCATAAATTCTAGCTATTTGATCTCTAGGGCTAAATACAAAACAGATCATATAAACGTTATGCAAGTTATGCAATAGCTATACGAGACCCTGGTCAAACCAATCAGAAGTACTGTGGGCTGTTCTGGGCATACGTTTTCATAGAGTCATAGCGATAGAGACAGTATGGAAACTGGCACTTCACCCACTGCACTCATTTACACTATCCATACATTAATCCTTGTTCTCAAATTTCTATCCACACTGGCTGTAGAATGATATGATATTGTAGACAGACCCAATGTAAGCTGAACTATAGTAAAATCAATAAGAATATCAATAAAGGACTAAAAATGTCAAGGTTATCTTTCCACAAATTGTTATTATAATTTCAGCATCCCACTTTAGTCATAACTATGAAACAAAACAATTATTTTGCAGAAAAATATGAAATGCTGCATTGGGCAGAATTAATTTAAAAACTGCATAATGGTTAATAAATTTCATGATAAAAATACAGAGCAGACTGTCAGAAAATAAAAGCATCAGACAACAATGGCATGTCTTTTGTAAATTTACACATACACACAGAAAAGAGAGAAAGATGAGCATAACGGAGCAATATAATGTCATTTATTTGTCAAGATGATACACAGGACTAAATATGTTCACACATTTTAGCACAGTCCTTAGTAACATTATACTCAGAAAAACTGTGTGTAGTGAAGAATTACAAATAGAGCTAGTGTAGGGTTTGTTCATTGAAAGGTAGTCCACAGCATCAGTAACCATGGTGATAAGGATGCAGTCCAAATAAGAACACAGGTAACTAATATATTAGCAGAGCCTACCGTTCTGCTTCACCAGCTTAGCTTAAATTTAACAACTGCACACAGATGTTAAATTAAAATGCAAGTCTTAAGATCTGCTTCAAAGATTATAACTATTTTTTTAGAAACTCGTAAATAGTGCAATATCAACTAAATCAAATAATTTCATTAATAAGAGTTCTAATATCCGATTGAGTAGAGTTCAATGTCCATAGACTGACTGCGCAAATTGTATCCAGTGGTCTCCCTCAAAACAAATATCTATAGAATTTCTACGGCTCCACGGAAAACTACATGGTTCACATCTGCATTCAGCAAAATCTAGCCACCATTTAGGCATGGATTGATAGATGGCAAGGAATATTCATGCCACACAAATGCGAGGCAATGGTCATCTCAAACACAAGTGCTAGGCAATGTTCATCTCCAACAGGAGCCACTCAAACTCTTGACATCAAATTAACTTACCATCATGCAGTTCCTCACCATGACTTACTGGGAAGCCTTCAGCCCAGTTGTTAATATTGACCAAATTGAAGACACTATAAAATGGAGGATCCCTGCATTTGTTTAACCTTCGTCTGTGTAAAATTACAGGCTGTGGATGAGAGGACATTTGTAAGAGAGGACTTAAGGGACGCACCTATTGAGGACAGACATCACATTATATTGGACGGGAGTGCATCTAATGGACCATCGGGTGAGAGATTGTCTGGGTATGCAATTATTAATCAGGAAGCGGAAATTGCAGAAGCAACTGCCTTTGAGTCACCTTATTCAGCACAGCAAGCTGAATTATTTGCTTTAATTCGAGCTTGCATTACTGGGGAGGATTTAAAAGTAAATATTTGCACTGATTTGGAGTGGGTGCATGATTTTGCATTTGGAGTGGTGCATGATTTTGGACAATTATGGAAAAATAGGGGATTTCTAACTTCTGCAGGAACCCAAATTTCAAATAAACAGTTGGTGACAGATTTAGTAAATGCCTTAATGCTGCCCAGACACATTTCTGTTATGAAATGTAGCGCCCACATTAAAGGACAAACTCCAATAAATATCGGAAATCGTAATGCCGATTTAGTAGCAAAGAAAGTATCATGGGAATGTAAAATGGTGGTGCCCAAGATGAGGCAGACTAAAAGTTCAACTAACAAGTTCCCCTCGGAAAGACGGATGCCAGCCGTCCAAGAAATTGTTCAATTACAGGAGGAGGCTACTGAAAGGGATAAGGAACGATGGAGACAACTTGGGAGTATACTGGATTGTATAACTGGACTATGGACCACTCCAGCAGGGCAGACTTGCATGACAGATTCATTGGCAGTATGGGTTATAGAATGCATGCAGTATGCAACCCATAGTGGTGCAAGGGCAGTAGGGGACACTCTATTGGCTACTTGGTGGTATCCAAAGCTATAAACCTTAGCTCAGAAGGTAAGTAGTAATTGCTTGGCCTGCCGGAAATACAATCCAGGGAAAGTAATAGGATGGGAAGAGGGAAAAACACCACTGCCAATGGGTCCGTTCCAGACATTACAGATGGACTATATCCAATTAGAAAGGTGCCAGGGTTAGAAATATGTACTTATCATAGTCGATGTATCGGTGGATCGAAGCTTGTCCAACCCTTGATAACAAAGCGGCTACTGTTGTCAAGGTGTTAATGAGAGAAATTGTCCCTAGATTCGGTATCTCTATTCGACTTAGTTCAGATAACGGTCCACACTTTATTGCACAAATCAATAAAGGATTTTGTGAACAGCTGGGGATCCAGCAGCAATTGCACTGTGCCTATCGACCACAGGCTGCTGGACTTGTAGAAAGAACAAATCAGACTCTTAAAGCTAAATTAAAGGCTGAGACTGGACTTGGTTGGATTAAATTACTCCCAATAGCTTTATTTCAGTTGAGAGTCACGCCTGTAGGGTAATCTAGACTGAGCCAAGTTGAAATAGTTTATGGTAGTCTCCATGACTCCCTCGTGGTCAACGGTAAACGGATTTTTATCACCGGGCCCATACCTCCTATCGATGGCATGGGCTGTTTTATCCACACTCTGAGCCTCCACACCTGGCTGCAGTTCACTTGTACACTCCGCAACGTAGCTTTTATTGACAATTTTAACCTCTTCTGGAACCGCCAATCATTCTTTAGGAAGGATGGTCTTCACCCCAATGGCCTGGGCGCCCGCATTTTAACAGATAATATGTTTTACTCTGTTTTTAACACTACTAGCAAGTGACTACGCACCACACCCACCTGTCTGACCGCAACACCGGTCACAAATTACAGCTGTTTCTTCTGTCTGTCACAATCCTCACTCAACAAACTTTCGGGCTCACTGGCTCCCCCATGTGGACTGACGATATCAGACATTAAGCACTCCCCTCAAAGAATTCACACTGTATTCAGATCAAGACGCTTTTTAAGAAAGACAAGGGCCGATAACCACCAAAACATAACCCCACGACCTAAATCAGCTGTATATATGCACATGACTTGGAACTTGGAACTTGGAAAACTTTATTGTCATTCAGACCTTGTGGTCTGAACGAAATTTCATTGCCTGCAGTCATACATATAGTAAATAACAAAAACACACAATAAACACATATTTAACATCCACCACAGTGAGTTCACCAGACACCTCCTCACTGTGGTGGAAGGCAAAAATCTTGTCTTTGTCTCTTCCCTTCTTCCTCTTCCTCTGCGCTGAGGCGACCTGGGCCTCCGATGTTGTGACCGCACTGGGTGATGTAAATAAGTCCCGCGGGTGAACCGTGCTCCGTGAGCGGGCGGTTCAACTCCGCAGCCCGGGGCGGTCGAAGTTGCCGAAGCTGCTGCCCTCCAGTCCAGCGGACGCAGCTGTTACCGCGGGAGCTCCGGAAAAACAGGTCACCAACCCGTGACCTGCGAGCTCCCGATGATGTCGTCCACTGGGCCTACGGCCGGGCCTCCAAAGTCGCTGCCGCCGCCACAGCTCCGAGTCAGGCCGCCGGAACACCTGAACCCGCCGCGGCCCCGAAGTCGGCCAGCCCCGCGCTGGTAAGTCCTGGCTGGCTCTACCTCCGGAGCCTCGGGTCGGTCGCAGTTAAAGTTGGAGGCCGCCAGCTTCGCGATAGGCCTCAGCGCAGATGGAGACGGAGACGGGGATATGACAAGAAAAGTCGCGTCCTCCCAAAAGGAAGAGACTAAGAACTTTTCTCCCACCCCTCCCACACACATACACTACACAATAACTCAAACTAATGCTAAAAACAAGACAAGAAAACAACAAATAAAAAGAAAAACAGACTTGTCATAAGTTTGCCCTCTACAACATCCGATCTATCACCTCAGTCAAGTCCCTCTGGTCAATGACTTCATCACAGATACCAAACTGGATTTTTTATGTCTCAAAGAAACCTGGCAGCTACAGAATGACTTTCTACAGCAAAACTCAGCAGCTTCACCGGGGTTTGTTTACATATGCAAACCCCGTTCTTCGGGCAGGGGAGGCGGCCTCGCACTGGTCTATCGCGAGAGCATAAAACTAACATCACTCTCTCTACCTGATCAGTCTTCCTTTGAACAACTGGCTGTTAAGCTCTGTGGACCTACACCCACCATTATTGTTGTTCTGTACAGACCACCCAAGCCACCATTTTTATCTCTGAACTATCGACAGTTTTAACCACCCTTAGTGCAATGTCTCCTATTATCATCCTAATGGGGGATTTTAATGTTCATAACATTGACAATATTTTTACTAAAGATTTCAAAGAAATGTTAGATTGCTTCGACCTAACACAATGTGTCAATTTTACAACCCACACCAAGAGCCATTTCCTTGACCTTGTTTGTTGTTGCAGCATTACACCATATAACACCACCTCTGCTGAACTACCCACCTCAGACCATAAAGCTGTATTATTCAACACCAACCAACCGCCCAGTAAACCAAGGGTGCCTCGCATCATGTCATATCGCAACATCAGACATGTTAACACAGAGGCATCAGACATGTTAACACAGAAGATCTCAGCAGTTTAATGACCTCGAACCCCGTTCCTGTTCCAACCCCCTCACTCTCGGATCTAATGGACTACTACAACAACACTTTATCTTCTGCATTTGATTCTCTAGCCCCTCTGAAAACATGGGTTGTCTCATTTTCCCATACCGTTCCCTGAACTACGTCAGCTCAAAGTTTTAGGTTGGTGCCTGGGGAGGCTCTGCACCAAGACTGGACTTGCTGTTCATAAACACATGTATTTTGATCATCTACTCCACTACAAAAATACTCTTTCAATAGCTAAAACCTCTTATTGTGCAAATTTCATCAGCACAGGTGAAGGAAATACCAGAACTCTCTTCTCCACAGTGAAAAGGCCACTCAAACCACCTGAAACCAATATGAACAGTAACCTTTCCAAAGAAAAATGCTCCGCTTTTTTGAAGTTTTTCAACTCCAAAATTAGCACAATCCATGAGCAGCTGACCTCTGCCAACATCATGCTGACTGAATTACTATCAATAAGCCCCATGAACCACTGTCCTATGTGACTTCAGTCTTCCAACTGAAAACCATATTTATGAACTTATTACTGTCCAATAACACCACATGTCGCCTGAATCCAATCCCCACAATCCTAGTTAAAGCATGCCTGCCTTTTATCATTTCCCTCTTAACCTCCATTATAAACTCCTCTCTGCCCACTGGTATAGTTCCCTCTTCACTGAAAGTTGCCATACTCAGAACAACCTTGAGAAAACTTGGTTTGGACTCTAGTGACCAAAACAACTACCGGCCTATTTCCAACTTACCATTCATTTCCAAAATTCTTGAGAGGGTAGTTTCATCTCAACTCAAGACCTACCTTGAAAACAATAATATCTTGAACAATTCCAATCTGGCTTCCGCCCCAAGACATAGCACCGAAACAGCCCTGGTTAAGATCACCAACGGCCTTCTGTGTGCAGCTGATTCCGGTCTACTCCCCATCCTTATCCTCTTTGACCTCACCGCAGCCTTTGATATCATATCCCATCAGATCCTCATGGATCATCTGGCTAGCATCGGAGTCTGTGGCACTGTGTATCAGTGGTTTGCCTCCTACGTTGCAGATAAGGCACATTTTATACAGATTCAGAATTACCGTCAGAAAGTTCCATAGTTCACCACGGAGTTCCACAGGGTTCAGTGTTGGGGCCACTCCTGTTCATTATCTACCTCCTCCCTCTTGGCAACATTTTTTTGGCACCATGGTATTCATTTTCATTGTTATGCTGATGATACACAGCTTTATGTGTCCACCAAGCCCACTTCTACTGTCCCCTCTCACTGCCTGTTTCCATGATATACAAATATGGATGACAAACAACTACCTAAAGCTCAACAGTAGTAAAACTGAGCTACTCCTCATTGGCTCTAAATCTACACTCTCAAAAAACAATTTCTGTTCACTCCCCATCACTGAAGCCATCATACTAGTCTCCACACAGGTTATGAGCCTTGCAGTTATCTTGGACAGTACCCTTTCTTTCTCCAGTCATATAAACAATGTCTCCCGGATTGCCGTTTTCCATCTACGAAACATCTCCAGACTACGCCCTGCTTTAACACAACACTCCACGGAAGTTTTAGTCAATGCTTTGGTCACAACACGCATTGACTACTGCAATGCGATCCTGGCAGGCATCCTCAACAAACTTATTCATCGACTTCAACTCATCCAGAACTGCAGCACGGATTATCACACGCTCAAAGTCCACTGATCATGTCACTCCCCTGCTGATTCAATTACACTGGCTCCCTGTGTCACAAAGGATTAACTTCAAAATTGTATTATTAACATTTAAAGCGCTTCATAACAGAGAGTTGTGAATTTGTGGAATTCTCTGCCACAGAGGGCAGTGGAGGCCAAATCACTGGATGGATTTAAGAGAGAGTTAGATAGAGCTCTAAGGGCTAGGGGAATCAAGGGATATGGGGAGAAGGCAGGCACGGGATATTGACTGGGGACGATCAGCCAGGATCGCATTGAATGGTGGTGCTGGCTCGAAGGGCCGAATGGCCCCCTCGTGCACCTATTTTCTATAACCTTTCCCCAGTTTATCTCACAGATCTCCTTCAGACTTACACCCCCTCCCGCTCCCTGCGGTCTTCATCAGCAGGTCTACTGGCACTACCACCCATAAACCTCAGCACAATGGGTGCCAGGGCCTTCTCCCATGCTGCACCTAAACTTTGGAATTCACTACCCCCTCATATCCGCATACTGGACTCAATGACAGAATTCAAAACCGCTCTTAAAACCCATCGTTTTAAACTTGCTTACTCATTTTAACTGCAACAACTGCATCTTATTTTATACCAATCTTAACTTGTTGTGCTATGCTTTGTTGCTTATTGTATGTTTTATTGTTGATTTTTTAATTACTGGTGCTTCGTTGCTTATTGTATGTTTATTACTGATATTATGTGATGTACGGTGACCTTGTTAATAATATATTTTATTTAACGGCTTTCAAGATACTCATCTTGAAAGCCATTAAATAAAATGTATTATTATTATTATAAATAATTGGGAAAGGAAAGGATTAGAGATTCGCTGGGAAAAATCTTACCAGGTTCTCCTAACGACCCCAACAGCAGTGAAAGTGGATGAAAATACATATCCATCACTGTAAAAGTATCAGTGAAATGGGGACTGCTAACTTACTTTATCCCATATTCTCTTCGGAACTTCATACTCTACTATGGATCAAGCACAGATGAACTATCAAGATTGATGGATGGGACTTGCGCCCACGAAAACTCTCATCAGACGGAAATCATGAAGCTACGCCCACGAAAACTTGGGAAGCTCGATGAAATTCTGGGAAATTACATCAGTATCTTTTTGTTAGGATATCTGTTAGAATAAAGCAGTCATTATTGTATTTTGGTTATCATTAATGATGAGGATTATCATAAACGATAAAATGGAGGAATATTAATATTGACCAAATTGAAGACACTGTAAAATGGACGATCTCTGCATTTGTAAGAATTGCTTAACCTTTGTCTGTGGAAAATTACAGGCTGTGGATGGCGCCAGCCAGTCTGAGCCCTAGATTGATATGCAGGATGGGGAAAGATCCAGATGTTCTCCCAATTGATAATATGTATGAAGACCCTGCAAAGAAACTTCAAGGTGTTATAAATGCATTGATTTGATTGGATTGCTGCAAAGGGATTGTAAATAGTGTTAATAATGTTGCAGGACAGTTATCCTGCTGTTTGAGGATTGCTGTGTGAAGCCTTGTTTGAATTGTTTACATTACCCGGGAGAATGTTGCGTTATTTGATTAATTGACTTCCTTCCAGAAGCTTCTGTAGAAACATTGTTTGGGACTCTTTGTAATTAGGTTGGGGAACTGTCAATAATACGTTAAGGTAATCGATATGTGTGATTGGCTTGTAAGGGGAACCACCCCGATGTAGTTCGGCCCCCCGTGGTTCATTGACCGATAAAAGGTAACCCCCACTTGGATCGTAGTCGATCTTCCGGAAGGGCGCTTGGGACTGCGTGACCTTTTGGTAGTGTCTGCTTGCACGAGGCTGAAGGGTTTGGCCAGGCAGACACATGGATCGAACCCGCGGTGGTTTAGGTATTGTATAGGGGGATTTGTTGTTCGTTCAAAAATATAGTTTAGTTGGTCCAGTGCTTGACTCAGTGTTTTTACTGAACTAGACTAAGGGAGCTTTAGGAGCATATTTACACAGTCACACAAATACTGTGGCTACAGGTTGCAAAACCGAGGTTGGTTCTGGAATGACTGCCAGCGCTACTGGTGGATGCAGATACGGTAGTTGCCTTTAAGGGGCATTTAGACAGGCACATTAACATGCTGGGAATGGAGGGACATGATTCATGGACAGGCAGATGAGATGAGTTTATCTTGACATCATGTTTGGACAGATATTGTGGGCCAGAGGACTTGTTCTTGAGCTATACTGCTCTGTTTTCCCTGTTTACTGTTCTATGTTCACTGTTTCTTCAACACGAGAACTCCATAAATTAAAGCAAGTAAACCTTCACCTGAGGGACTGCAGTGATTCAAAGCAAAGGCTCACCAATATAGGCTCAAAGCCAATTAAGGATGGACAATAAATACTAGCCATGCCAGCAGCCAACCAAATAAGCCGCCTTTATTGCCACTCTTTGCTTTCTGTCATCCAACCAACCTGATATCCATGCCAGCATCTTCCCTTTGATACCATGGGCTCTCACATTCTTTAGCAGCCTCACTTGCGGCACCTTATATAAGGCTTTCTGAAAATCTAGGTACACACCGTCCACTGACTCGCCTTCGTCTGTCCTGCTATTTACTTCGTCAAAGAATTCCAATAGATTTGTCAGGCAAGATCTCCCCTTCACAAAACCATGCTAGCTTTGGCCTATTTCATCATGAACTTCTAAGTACTCAATAACCTCATCCTTTATAATGGACTCTAAAATCTTACCAACTACTGAAGTCAGGCTAACCAGCCTATAGTTCCCACTCATCTGCTTTGCTTCGTTCTTGGACAGCAGGGTAATATTTGCAATTTTCCAATCGCCTGGAACCACTCCTGACCAGTGATTCTTGAAAGATCATTACTAATACCTCCACAATCGCTAAAGCCAACTCTTTCATAACCCTGGGGTGCAGTGCATCTGGTCAAGATGACATCCACCTTTAGACCTTTCAGTTTACCAAGCACCTTCTCCTTAGTAATAGCCAATCCACTAACTTCCACCCCCTGACTCTCTTGAATTTCAGGCTCATTGCTGGTGTCTTCCACTGTGAAGACTGATGCAAAAAAGTTATTCATTTCCTCTGCCATTTCTTCATTCCCCATTATCATTTCTTCATCATCATTTTCCAGCGATCCAACATCCAGTCTTGCCTCTTTCTTACTCTTTAGATATATGAAGAAACTCTTGCTATCCTCTTTTATATTATTGGTGAGCTTACCATCGTATTTCATCTTTTCTCCCCATATTGCCTTTTTAACCTGTCAAAAGGCTAATTGCCTACTTTTTTATTTAACTGGTGTATGGCACATTCAAACGTCAGTTATAAAGGATCCTTGGCTATTCTTTCCTGCCTGGACAACAGCAAGAATTGAGAATTTTGCTTTGCAATGATATTCAGAATTAAATGAACAGAAACTGCAATATCTCAGGTTTTCAGAAATGTTACTGCTCATTTATCTAATATGCAAAGGTAGACAAAAATGCTGGAGAAACTCAGCGGGTGAGGCAGCATCTATGGAGCAAAAGAATAGGTGACGTTTCGGGTCGAAACCCTTCTTCAGACTGAAGGGGGTGGGGGGGACGGGAAAAAGAAAGGAAGAGGCGGAGACAGTAGGCTGTGGGAGAGCTGGGAAGGGGAGAGGAAGGGGAGGGGAAGGAAGGAGAAAGCAAGGACTACCTGAAATTGGAGAAGTCAATGTTCATATCGCTGGGCTGTAAACTACCCAAGCGAAATATGAGATGCTGCTCCAATTTGCAGTGGGACTCACTCTCTATGGAGGAGGCCCAGGACAGAAACGTCGGATTCGGAATGGGAGGGGGAGTTGAAGTGCTGAGCCAACGGCAGATCAGGTTGATTAATGCGAACTGAGCATAGGTGTTGGGCGAAGCGATCGCCAAGCCAGCGAGTGGTCTCACTGATGTAAAGCAGTTGATACCTAGAACAGCGGATGTAATAGATGAGGTTGGAGGCGGTGCAGGTGAACCTTTGCCTCATCTGAAAAGACTGCTTGTGCCCTTGGATGGGGGGGGGGGGGGGTAAAGCGACAAGTGCAGCATTTCCTGCGGTTGCAAGTACCAGGGAGGGGGTGGTTTGGGTAAAAGGGACGAATTGGCCAGGGAATTGACTACGGAGGGAGCGGTATCTGCAGAAATTCTTCCAGCATTTTTGTCTACCTTTGATTTTTCCAGCATCTGCAGTTCTTTCTTAAACATTTAGTCTACTCCACTGCAAAATCTCCTCAAGGTATGTCTACTTTGAAGAAATTCTCCTAGAAGGGTCTCGACCCGATACGTCACCCATTCCTTCGCTCCATAGATGCTGCATCACCCGCTGACTTTCTCCAGCATTTTTGTCTGCCTTCGATTTTTCCAGTAACTGGAGTTCTTTCTTAAATATCTAATATGCAAAGTCATGCAGCCGCTATTCTCAGTTACAAAATGTGTGCACGCTCATTATGTTATAACCGGAAACATTTTCTTCACTCTGTTTTATTGCAAGCAATCGGAATCAATGTAAATCTTCTTCATTATAAAATAAACTTCATATAATTTAGATTATAAGCAGGTATTATTGTAAATTACACATCTACGCCAACTGATTTGTCACAAAAGATGGTTCATTATTGAAATTTAGGTATCCCATAAATTTTGTGTTATATCTTTGTAAAAATATTGATCTGACAATATATGGTAGGATTAAAATTGTAATGAAAAATCTTCAGAATAAGACCACAAATCACATCAGACTTCAACTGGCTCATTAGCACCACCCGCAGGTGCTCACATGCAATTATTTTTTACTTTTATTAATGCTCCTATCCTATTGCTGTCAAAATCACCTGATAATCTACCGTGAAAACAATGTTATCCTTAAAACATTGCGAGGATGATGCATTAACGTTATCCATTCTTGTCTCCATAGTGATTGGGATTTCATGAGCATTATTACTATTTATTTATTTTAGTTGGCAAGATGGAATACCACAATCAATTACAGTTTTTCTGTCAGTCTGTTAGTCAGACAAGAGAGAATCAGTTCTCCAGAAATCCTTGCACAACCACAATGTTTGTTTGATCAGTGAAACATTACAATAATTGCTGGATATAACCATTAAGTTGAAGAACTTGTTGCTTGTTATATGAACAGCTGGTACCAACTGTACTCATTACTTCAAGTGTAGTAATTGAACTGTCCTTGAAATGGCATTGCTCATTTATCTAGTGATAACTAACAGAACTGACAGTACCTGTAATGAGAGAAATTGAGATAACAGATCAGACCAATAACTCCTCATGAGAATTACCTTTTTCTGCCGAAGGCCCATTGACTGAAATGTTAACTGTTTCTCCCTGCACAGGTGCTGAAATCACCAGCATTTTCTGCTTTTATTTCAGATTTGCTTTTTTTTTTTTTAAAGTATCAATTACTTTAAGGGCTCTTGCATTTCCCCTTGGTTGATCGTCAGTTTAGGGAGGATGCAGTCCCAGCTGCATTGATATATGCAGTAGAGATTCTTTGATACCACCAGGTAGACACAAATTGCTGGAGTAACTCAGCGGGTCAGGCAGCATCTCTGGAGAGAAGGAATGGGTGACGTTTCGGGTCGAGACCCTTCTTCAGACTGATACCGCCACTTTATCCCTGTCAAAAAGAAAAGGTGCCTTCATTGGGCAGCACAGTGGCACTGCGGTAGAGTTGCTGCCTTACAGCGTCAGAGACCCGGGTTTGATCCCGACTACGGGTGCTCGTCTGTACGTTCTCCCGGTGACCTGCATGGATTCTCTCCGGGATTTCCGGTTTCATCCCACACTCCAAAGACTTACAGGTTTGTAGGTGAATTGGCTTGGTAAAACCGTAAATTGTCCCAAGTGTGTGTTGGATAGTGTTGATGTGCAGGGATTGCTGGCTGGCGTTGACTCGGTGGGCTGAAGGGCCTATTTCTGCGCTATATCTCTAAACTAAACTAAATTAACATAAAGTATTCGGTGCCTAGCTGCTTTATACCTATCATTTTATGCCCTTCTTGGACTTTTAAACATGCCATTGCATTTCTGCAAAATTTCTCTTTGGTATCTTTTGTTTATACCATGCCTAATTAAGACAGGGCACTTGAGAGGGTTTTTTTTCAACACAATCTGCATTAACGAGATTCAACTGCGGATTGTGTAATGCAAAGTATGATCAGTCTGAAGAAGGGTCTTGACCCGAAACGTCACCCAATCCTTCTCTCCAGAGATGCTGCCTGTCCCGCTGAGTTACTCCGGCATTTAGTGTCTACCTGCAAAGTATGATAACTTGGCCTCTCCAATATTCCATCCTCTCATTTCCATCCTCAAACAAAGATTATACTTGGTAAACAACGTCAAAATACTACTTTCATTCTATCTTCTTTACCTACTTGTTAACTTGTTACTTACAAAGTTTAAGTGAAAATAAACTGCATTGATTATATCAATCTATGGCCCACCGTCAACTGGCACGTGCTTATCATTATCATAGACATAAAATGCTGGAGTAGCTCAGCTGGTCAGGCAACATCTCCGGAGAAAAATAATAGGTGACGTTTTGGGTCGAAATCTTTCTTCAGACTGGAATCTGAAGGAGGGTTCTGACCCAAAACATCACTTATTTGTTTTCTCCAGAGATGCTTCCTGACCCAATGAGATACTGCAGCATTTTATTTATATCTTTGGTATAAACAGCATCTGCAGTTCCTTCCTATACATGCCATGACCTACCCTCTTGCATTTTAGCTTTTCTCTAGGCTCCAGTTCTCCAGGCAAGGCTTGGGTTTTCCTTGTAGCATTGACATTCACATACGATCTATTTGGTAGTCTTGTCTTAACAACTAGAATTGTGAGAGTTCAAGTATGGAACTTTGCTGTACAACCCCAGACCTATCTCTGTTGTATGTGGTCCCTGAGGGATAAGTGATCCTAACACAATTGATTCTTCATTACAATGGAGAGTGAAGTGGCTGAATCAGAAACTAGGGTCCCAAATCTGAACAAAGGGAACTATAAGGGTATGAGGTATGAATTAGGTTTGGGAACTGAACAGGTTGATAGTGACTCGGCTTAACAAATGTATACATGATTTACCCCACAGTTATTTCCTGTTTGGCACAAAAATAAATCAAGAGAGATTACTCGGCTGTGGTTGACAAAATAAATTAGTAATTGTATTAGATTCAAAGGCGAGGTGTACGGAATTACCAGAAAAAGTATCAGGCACGAGGATTAGGGAGCAGTTTAGAATTCAACAAAAGAGCACCTAAAGGTTGATTAAGGAGGGGAATGATGAAATATGAACTATAAATTTGCAGATAAGTATCAGCTGATAGCTTCTATAAACATGAGGAGAAAGAGGTTAGTGACAACAAACAGGTTACTGACTCTAGGTCCCCTAAAGTCAGGAATAATGGAGATTACAATTGCGAGCAAAGCAATGAACAATTGAACATGTGCCTTCACAAAGGAGGACACTAATTGCCTCCCAGATATATCAGGGATCAAGGGTCTAATGAGGTGGAGGAACTGAAGCATGTTATTATTAGTAATAAGAAATAATGTTGAGGAAATTAATGGGACTGAACACTGACAATTCCCAGGATTGATAATCTACATCCCAGAATATTAAATTAACCTGTAAATTGTGAATGCACTAGCGGTCATCTTCCAATATGGAACAGTTCCTACAGATTGGAGGATTGCAAACAAAGCCATATTAAAAAAGGTGAGAAATAAAAACAGGATATTGCAGACCAGTTAACCAAACATCAGTAGTGAGGCAAATACTGGAGTGTATTGTAAAGGAACTAAATGTAACATTTCCAAGATTGCAGATGACGCAAAAGATGGAGTGGAGAGAGGGAGAAATTAGAGTTGCAGGAAGTATATTAAGAGGCTCCAATGTCATTGGATATTTCAACTTGTGAAAAAAGGGATGGCAGATGCAATATAACATAAATAAATCTAATGTATACATCTTTCCACTAACAACTAATTATCTCAATGGTGACAGATTAGGAAAAGGAAGTTGCAACAAGACTTGGGTATCCTTGTACACCAGTCCCTGAAAGTAGACATTCAAGCAGTTAAGAAGGCAATAGTATGCCTTCATTGCAAGAGAACTTGTGTGCAGGAGTAAAGATAGTTTGCTGCATCTGCATAGGGCTTACTGGTTTGATGTTTGGTTTGAAGAGGTTTGAAGTTACCTAAAAATTAGAGAATTCCATGTTCAGCCTATTGGGATGCAAGCAATCCAAGCAGAATATGATGTGCTGCTCCTCCAATTTGCATGTAGTTCAGCAACTGGGAGATCCCGTAGGCCTTGATGGGCTGAGCACAAGTCTTCGATGCAATGGTTGCCGTGTCTACACTTGGTCCTGCCGATGTTCAGGAGGCCATATTGGGAAGAACAGATGCAGTGGAGGAGGTGCCTGTGAACCTCTGTCTCACCTGGAAGGTCTGCTGGGGTCCCTGAATGGAGGCAAGGGAGGGGTTCTAGGGACAGATGTTACATTTCCTGTGATTGCAGGAGAAATTGCCTGGGGAGGGGATGGTTTGAGTGGAAACGGATGAGTGAACGAGTTGCAAAAGGAGTTGTTTCTGCAGAAGGCAGTAAGCAGTGTGGATGGAAAGATGTGACTGGTGATGGGATTGTGTTGGAGGTGACGGAAATGTCAGAAAATGATGTGTTGGACGCGGAGGCTGGTAGGGTGAAAGATGAGGACCAGGGGAATATTCTTGTTTCATCTGGAGGTAGGGGATGAGAGAACAGAACTACAGGACAGTGTGGTTTTTGGAAAATATCAGGAGCACCTAATGAAACCTTGCACAATCTCTCATGAAAAACTCAGTGATGCAATTAAAAATTAGATTACACACTGGTGCACAGAAATCCCAGACCTGCAAATAAATCTAACTTTTGAATGTGGCATAAACAAAAAAAAAAAAAATGGAACTGCCACTGAAACCTGATTCATACAAATGTTAAGTCCCCTCATGACATGTCAGGCACATGGTTTTATAAAGTGGTCAACCCCTGTTGTTCTTCCTGTACCAAATATAGATTTCACCCGTTCTAATTTATACTTCCTTCACAGTGATTCAGCTGCATAATATTTTTCATTTGAACAGTGACAATCCAAAATAATTTGGATTCAGAATGTAAAACTGAACAGATATGACCTGCTACTTAAAATAAATGATCAGCAAACAACTTTGATAGTGTATAGCAACTAAAAGAACCTATTGAATTACGATGCATACATGCAAACTCTCCAGATTTGCCCTGGAATCTCAGATAATCTATTGTAAATTGTTAGGGTTATGATGACTTGGAATGGAATTGTGGAACACTCCAGGTGATTAGGCCCCTACCTAGAGTAAAACATAAATTTTAACTAACTCTGCAGTCCTATTTATATTCCCTTACAGCATAAAGGGGAGCTATTTCGTCCATTGCATCTAAACGGGCTCACAGAACAATCTTTAGGCAGGAAATGGTGTTGGATGGACTGATGGGACTGAAGGCTGATAAATCCCCAGGGCCTGTTTGTCTGCATCCCAGGGTACTTAAGGAAGTGGCTCTAGAAATCGTGGATGCATTGATGATAATTTTCCAATGTTCTACAGACTCAGGATCAGTTCTTGTGGATTGGGGGGTAGCTAATGTTATCCCACTTTTTAAGAAAGGCGGGAGAGTAAAAACGGGGATTATAGACCAGTTAGCCTGACATCAGTGGTGGGGAAGATGCTGGATTCAATTATAAAAGATGAGATAGCTGCACATTTGGATAGCAGTAACAGGATCGGTCCGAGTCAGCATGGATTTACGAAGGGGAAATCATGCTTGACTAATCTTCAGGAATTTTTTGAAGATGTAACTAGGAAAATGGACAAGGGAGAGCCAGTGGATGTAGTGTACCTGGACTTTCAGAAAGCATTTGATAAGATCCCACATATAAGATTAGTGGGCAAAATTAGGGCACATGGTATTGGGGGTAGAGTGCTGACATTGATAGAGAAGTGGTTGGCAGACAGGAAACAAAGAGTAGGGATTAGCGGGTCCCTTTCAGAATGGCAGACAGTGACTAGTGGGGTACCACAGGCTCGGTGCTGGGACTGCAGCTATTTACAATATACCTCAATGATTTGGATGAAGGGATTCAAAGTAATATTAAGAAATTTGCAGATGACACAAAGCTGGGTGGCAGTGTGAACTGTGAGGAGGATGCTATGAGAATGTAGGGTGACTTGGACAGGTTGGGGGAGTGGGCAGATGTATGGCAGATGACGTTTAATGCGGATAAATGTGAGGTTATCCACTTTGCTAGCAAAAACAGGAAGGCAGATTACTATCTAAATGGCGTCGTTGGGAAAAGGGGAAGTACAACGGGATCTGGGGGTCCTTGTACATCAGTCTATGAAAATAAGCATGCAGGTACAGCAGGCAGTGAAGAAAGCGAATGGCATGTTGGCCTTTATAACAAGAGAAATCGAATATAGGAGCAAAGAGGTCCTTCTGCAGGTGTACAGAGCCCTAGTGAGACCACACTTGGAGTATTGTGTGCAGTTTTGGTCCCCTAATTTGAGGAAGGACATTCTTGCTATTGAGGGAGTGCAGCATAGGTATACAAGGTTAATTCCCGGGATGGCAGGACTGTCATATGCTGAGAGAATGGAGCAGCTGGGCTTGTACACTCTGGAGTTTAGAAGGATGAGAGGATATCTCATTGAAACATATAAGATTGTTAATGGCTTGGACACACTAGAGGCAGGAAACATGTTCCCGATGTTGGGGGAGTCCAGAACCAGGGGCCACAGTTTAAGAATAAGGAATAAGCCATTTAGAACGGAGATGAGGAAACACTTTTTCTCACAGAGAGTGGTGAGTCTGTGGAATTCTCTGCCTCAGAGGGCAGTGGAGGCAGGTTCTCTGGATGCTTTCAAGAGAGAGCTAGATAGGGCACTTAAAAATAGCAGAGTCAGGGGATAAGGGGAGAAGGCAGGAACAGGGTACGGATTGGGGATGATCAGCCATGATCACGTTGAATGCTGGTGCTGGCTCGAAGGACCAAATGGCCTACTCCTGCACCTGTTGATTATTATTCCCTCCACTCCTATCAATTCCATCACCCACCAATGGGCAATTAAAAAATCCTGATTAACCTAGTAACACACATGCATTTGAGATGTGGGACAAGTAACTTCCCCATTTTCGTAGGGTGATTATTAAAGGAGAATGATGTCACTGGATCCACAATATTCCAGCCTAATTGTGGGCCATTTAACAAGCTATAGTGTGAAGAATGACTGTGCTGTGAAAGTATCCATTTTGCACCCAGACAAATCTGTAAAGTCCAAACATTGTCCAGCCATAGCCCATCAGAGTTGCACATGCACATCTCGTCTCAGTAGGAGATGGAAATTGGCTGCACCATATAACTTTGAAAGGGAACACCAATTTCTCATAAAGCCAACACTGAATGCATGGGGCTAGGACAAGGAATTGCCATGTTTGAGCATTGATCTCAAGCCAGGGATCAGAGACCACTTCAGGGCAGCAAAATCTTCTGTGTCTGCAGCTGCGCTTTAGAAGCTGGGGTATTGTGTTGGTGGGCACACCTATGGTGTCACTGGATAACACAGGGGCACGGTATTGGTGGCAGCATATAAAACGAGGGAGCCAGGAACAATACTGGTGGCGACAGATAACAGCTGAGTAGAGGTTTTCCATTACTAATAGCACTCCTGGCCTGTTGCTTGTGGGTTCAGAGTCCCTTCTTTAGTACAAGGCATCCTTTCAAACAAAACCCAGCTAAAGTCATCTTCTCTTCTCTTGGATGCCCCCACCGGAATTCAGAGAGGTTTAGCCTCCTCCTCGCAGCACCAGGGTACAAACATACCCAACAGTGTTGTCTGTATAAGTCGGCTTCCACTCCGCCAGCGCTCTACCCTCCTCCCCACCCGCTTTCTCCCGATGGTCCAATGTTCGCCTCTCGCACAGACGTGCTGGATGTTACATTAATTGGCCAGTTCAAAATTACCCTTAGTTTGCAGATGATAGAGTGCGGAGTTGACGGAAATATGGGGAGGTTATCGATGTAGGGGTTATTATTGAAAATGGGTGTTTGACGGCGAAGCGACTCGGTGGGTCGCAGGATCTGTGCGCGCTGCGTGACTCCGCGCTGAAGCCTTCGCGTCTGCTGCAATGACAGCCGCACTTCACTCGATATGGGTGAATTTAAAGCTGTAATACAGACGTTTCGAACTCTATGCGGACTTTATCATTATGAAGCCCAGTCCCCAACCTAAAAACCATGTCAGTTCATCCCGCAGATAAATGTCAATCTTTATAGGGGGGACGGGGACATCGATAACTCACAGCGTTACACAACGAACAAGCCAAATCAAGAAACCGGAGCTGTAAAAATCAACTAACCTTAGTTAAACTGCAGTTGGACAGCGAGTAGCTTTCATCTGATGTGCGGCGTGTGCGTGTACTCTGGACAGGTGTCAGCTGTGGTCTTGGCTCCCCCTCACCTGCCCGCGTGCCCCCCCTCACCTGCTGCCCCCTCACCTGCCCGCGTGCACCCCCTCACCTGCCCGCCGTGCCCCCCTCACCTGCCCGCGTCCCCCTCCACTCACCTGCCCGCGTGCCCCCCCCTCACCTGCCCGCGTGCCCCCCCCTCACCCTGCCCGCGTGCCCCCCCCTCACCTGCCACCGCCCCCGTGCCCCCCCTCACTGCCCGCGTGCCCCCCTCACCTGCACCTGCTGCCCCCCCTCCCCTGCACCTGCTCCCCCCCACCTGCACCTGCCCCTGCCCCGTGCTCCCCCCGCCTGCACCTGCCCGCGTCCCGTGCCCCCCCCTCAACCTGCCCGCGTGCTCCCCCCTCACCTGCCCGCGTGCTCCCCCCTCCCTGCCCCCCTCAACCCCAGGTGAGTGTCGGAACCTCCCGGGACACCTGCAGGTCACCAGCGAGCGCCCAAGTCCCGCCCTCGAACATGGCCGTCCTTTCACTCAGGTCACCCTGTGTGCGATATCCACTCCCGCCCAACATTTACCGCGAGCTCTCGTTTAACATCACAACCTAAAGCAGACTTGGCCAGGCGCAGACTGTCAGCCTCCAGCTTCCTCTGAAATAGTTCCTTCTGCATATGTTTTTCCATAACCGACTTTATTTTAATGTCTTACTTCCGGGATTCAATACGAACATTTGGTCAGAACGAAATTTACTAATCGGACGGTTACTGTAAGTTCCTCAATGGCATCTTTCTTACCTCTTCCGTAAAAGACGAGGGATAAATTTGATAAACGACTCCAACAAAAGTTATTACTGTTGATAGTTGACTGTATTCACCCGAATTAAAATTCAAACCTTTTACCATCAACTTGTGTTTTCTTGTAAGTATGGGTTACGAAGGTGCTAACCTGTTCATTATTTTCACTGTAAATCAATTATGCTTTGTTGTTTCATAACTTGTTAATTAAATATTATTTTGATACTTTCATTAAAGCAAGCTGGCAATTAGGGAAATTGTGAGATTAAGACAGCTAATATTTTGTCTTCATGAATATTTGCACAGGGTTTTGGTAAGGTCAACGATATCCTGAGCTATACCGTAAAACTTCAATTGCATATCATACTGTAAATAGGATGTCAAATATAATGCTGATCGACAAATCTAGCAAAATATCAACATTAAAGTTGTTAAAATAATGAATGGAACACTTGTCCCTGGGCTATTGGCAATTTACCAAACAACAAAAGTAAACTCAACCCACCCTTGTGGAGACTGCAAAGGTTGTAATCTTGATGCAAAATAACTACTGGTGGAACACAGCAGGTCAAGCAACATGTGTGGTTGTTAATAGTCAGGATCATCCTTCAGACTGATGAAGGATTATGCACTCTTGTGAGCTCCCTAATATACTTATTGTCCAAATATGAGGATGTGACCAAATTCAGGGACTGTTCAAACAGCCTAGTTAAGACATAGAAATGAGAAGAATAGAAATTGTTCAGCCAGAGCTGAACACGCTTCTCGGCGTCTGCATACAATTGTGTCTTGCGCTTCGTGTGCTTCTTGTGCATTGTGGTGGAAAGATTGGTGGAAACGGGGCTGTGACGTGAACGCTCTTTCCTTGACCCCACAATGCAAGTTCAAGGTCCAACACATTTCTCAACCTGGTTCAATGTACTGGTGTTCACATGGGCTGGGACCTAAACGAAGAGAAGGCATAATTTAGAAAGAGATACTAACCTGGCAAACCTACTACATAATAAAAAAAATGTAAAAGGCTGTAAAGAACTATTGTCCAAATCAACACACCAGCACAACATTATGTAACTTTACCAGTGATGGATGGTGTTGAACCATTAACAAGCTAATGTGAGAAAGAATCATAATGAGCAGCATAGTCATCAAATATAGTGTCCAAAGCTGTACCTCTTGCAAATATCTGTAGTTAAAAATGCCAAATGGATAATATTACTCACTTTCGTCCCACAAACCTAATGATCATAGATGTTAGTCTCCAGTCAATTTAATTCACTCAACATCTGTTAAGAAACATCTAATGCACTCTTTTGTTGGACTCCCAATATTCCCCCGAGATCCAGACTTATCATTATTCAGAACTATCTTAAAAACTAAGATGTGATCACCTTCGAAACTTTCTTTCATTTAATGTGATCTTTAATTTCTCTTCTCAGCTATGGATGAATCATATTTCCTTTTGAGTTTGTGCCTTGAATACATATTTTCACAATCTATTAGTTATTATTTTAAATGCTACCCATTGTCTGTCTCTATCAATGTATTTTTCAAATTAGCCTTAGCCAACTCTTTCCTTATGCCTTCATGGTTTCTCTCATTAATATTAATGACTAGTTTCAGATTCAACGTAATATTATTTCATATTGTGGTTAATCTTGCCTAAAGGTTTCTTTACCATGGGACTAACAATTAACTTGTTCTCATTGCACAAAAAGAGAACTAAAATTGCCTTCTCCCCCTAGAAGATGCTTCTACATATTGATTTAGAAAATCATTTACACACATTCCATGAACATGATTCCATCTTATTACTGCCAATTTGTTTTGTTCAATATGTAGATTAAAATCCCTCATGATTACTGTGTAACCTCTGTTACATGCCTCACTAATTTCCTGATTGATGCCTTGCCCAATATTGTAACTACTATTTGTTAGCATATACAGTAAATAACCTGTAGCAGTGTTTTCTGCCTTTGCAATTTTTAAAGCAGATTCTTATGTCATCTTAATTGCTGCATTGTTGCAGACAAAAAAAATCATTTGCATTGCTAGGTTGATAAGATATTTCTATAGTCCTATAAAAAAATTGTTGTGCAGCTTAAATTCCATTTGAAAGGTGAGAGTCCAAATTCAAATCCAGACTACAAAAATGAAAATAATACCAGCACTTAAGCATGTTTTTTGCTTTTAAGTACACCTGATCAAAATTATTATAACAAATCAAACGGATAAAAAACATATTGCAGAATTAGTGTCATTAAGATGGATCATCATAAAGCTATCTCATTTAATAGGTATTACATATAAAACCATTTGCAAAATACCCAGACTTTTTCCAATTAAACTAATTAGCTGCATCTCCACCACGAATAACCGACAGATTCTACTAAAGCCACGTCTTCAAAATCTTTGAGATATCATCCATCACTTTTGACCACGCGGACTGTTCATTGTATATCTACTGTATGCCATGGTATATGTATGAACAGATTGTCACAACTGTACAAACCATAAGTGGGACCTCGCTTGGAGTATTGTGTGCAGTTCTGGTCATCTAGCTTTTGGAAACGTATGTTTAATCTGGAAATTGTGCAGAAAAGATTCACAAGAATGTTACTGATCCTGCAGAGCTTGAAATATAAGGAGATATTGAACAGGCTTGGTGGAGAAGGAAGGAAGTGGGTTCCTTGAAGCATAGGTGTGACCTTATAGGGGTATATAACATCATGAGGGTTATAGATAAGGTGATTGGTCATAATCTTTCACCCAGAGTAGAGGAATCTAACATTAGAATGCACATATTTAAGGTGAGAAGGGAAAGATTTTGATGGGAATTAACAAGCAACTTTTCCGACATAGAAGATGGTGGGAATGTGGAATGAGTTGCCAGAGGAAGTGGAAAAAGCAGGTACTATTATGACTTTTTAAAATATATTTGTATAACTCTAAACAATAGATTAATTGACAATAGTTGTCTGATAGTGTAAAAGTCTTTGATTAGATGGCAAAAAAAGCAGATTTACAGGGAGAAGCTTGTCTTTAATCTTTACTCCAAAAAGTGTGTAATAGCATAAGACACTGGTTGCCTGCCTCTTGGTTCTATTGAAATTGTGAAATAAGCACTATCATTAATAATATTTAATGTCCTATTCAATTCAAATTGTCATATATTGTATGACTTCCAGTGATGCCTACTGCTGCAGTTGCTTTGGAATCTGAGATCACTTTGTATGTATTAATTTGATTTAAAGAATGATAAATAATGTTTAACCTATTGTTCATAATTAATTTTACTTCATACCTAATCTTAGTTTTTCTGTTTTAAAATATTATAATATTACTTATTAGTCCCACTTGATTTTTCAAATTGCCATTCTCAATTTTGTGCATAAGATTTTGTGAAGTTGGTCTTTTGACACAAATTTCAGCAACTCATTTTATTGTTTTCCATCAAGATCTAGGAGTTTTAATGGTGCAATTTGATCTTCGACAATTGAAAAACAAATTCCCTCTAAAAGCCCTGTCCCACGGTACGAGTTCATTCCAAGAGCTCTCCCGAGTTTAAAAAAAAAAACGAACTCGTGGTAAGCACGGAGAATGAACATAGCGGGTACGTCGGAGCTCGGGGATGTCTCTTAGTGCTAACGGCAGGTACTCGGGAAGACTCGCTAACGGCAGGTAAGCACGGGAAGACTCGTGACGATTTTTCAACATGATGAAAAATGTCCACGAGAGCCCCGAGTACGGACGATTGGCCATTACCGTAAATCTCTGAGTTCGAGGACTTCGGAGAACTGGCGAACTATGTGAGACCTAGGGATAGCAGTCAGCCAGCTCCGCAAAAAATCGAAAAAAAAACGGGGGTTTAAAAGGACTTACCAGCTGTCTGCTGCACACTGCCTGCCGTTTCTGCACCGACTGTGCCGAGTGACGTCATCAGGCGCGCGACTAATTAGGAGCCCTTACCGACAAGGGGAAGGTCGACAAACTCGGCTGAGACTGGCAGAAGGCCAAACTGAAGCCTCGGACTCGAGTAGGGCCGATCCCTGGAAGATGTATCCAAAAAAACCAGGGGACAAAAATGGAAGGTGAGGAATGAAAACTTTCATTTCAACAGATGGCTGGCTTAAAGGAAGAAATAAAGGAAGAAAAAAGGATATAAAGGAAGAAATAAAACAAATGATAGTCAGATGGATACTCAGTTGAATCAGATGAAAAATCAACTGAACCAATTACAACAGGAAACAAAGTTAAACATTGAAAAAATGGTCAAGAAATTATCGGATGATTTGAAGGAAGAATTTATTGAAATGTTTAATGATATGGAAAAGAAGATGGACAAAAACTTTGTTTAAAAGCTCAAAAAGACTTTCATAATAGGATTAATCCTATGAGGAAGTACAGGAACAACAGATGGCTGGAATATAGAACCTTGAACAAATAGCTGAGAAGAGTAGTTTTTGACTATTTCAGCGAAGCTGATTACAGAATATGAACGTCTAATGAACCTGCTGACTAAAACAAACAGGAAATGTACTGAGCTAGAAGGACATCAGAGAAGGCAAAGGGTCCTGAGAATTGAGGGATTCTGAAGGTCGAGAGAAAAACGACGGCCCTCGAGAATTCACTGCTAAAATTACTCCAAAGAAGTACTATCTCTGGAGAAATGCCTTTACTAGCTCGGAAAGATGTGCTCATAGAGTCAGCAGACGCCAACCAGAACAAACGCCCTCGAGACAAATGTTTTAAAGGTACAATATGACTTTGTTCCTGGATGAGAGATTATGCGAAAAGCTTCAAGAATCAAAGACTTGACATTTGAAGGTCAAAGGATTAGTATCTATCGAGATACCCACCAGAGGTCGCCAGGAAACGGAAAAGCATTTAATGAAGCCAAAAGTCTTTGAGGGGAGTAGAAAACCTGAGATTACGGTTTGAATTATTCCAGCTATCTTAGAGTTACTTATAACAACGCGGAAACACTTTTTTAAAACTCCAGCAGCTGCTTTGGAATTTGCCCAACAGTTCAAGACCTGAAGAGTATCTACAAGTAAATATAATTTGACTTTTACTACTTTTAGATATCCAAATGGACTCTTAACACCCAGAGAGATTCTACAAGATAATATGGACTTGATGAATGGACAATGTCGAACGGAATTGGAGAGGATAAAATGAGATCCGAAAATGTTATTGGATATTGATAATTAGTCCTAACATATAACTAACATAAATAAATAAAGGAACACATACATTAAGATCCACAAACGCGGTTTTATTATTAGTATTATTGTCCTTTTTTTTTATTAATTAAGATTGTTCACTATTACTTCACTATTACTAATAATTAACAACTAATTTTTCCTTTTTTGAATTGACTTGAATTGTATGTTATAGTTTTCTTTTTTATATTAGCCTTTATATTTTTTATGTTTTAAATATTACTTAGATTTTTAAAGTTATCTTTAGATAATAGATACTTTTTTAGGATGAATTTCCTATCCTTTTCCCCTTCCTTTTTCTATTACCACCCCCTTTTCTTTTTCCCTTTAATATTATACCCCCGTTTTAAAAATTACTATGAATAATAATTCCCCAAATCTAGGAGCTGGCCTAGTTAACAACATCAATGACGGAAGTCATTTAGATGGATAGCCATGTTAATATGGCTACACAAACTACATCCTATTCCAGATGTAGTTCTTTCCACCTTTTACACACAACACTTTAATCTATCTTTTATTTATCTTTCATATCTATTGTATTTCTCGTTTGAATGGAGTAATATATTGTACAATGGAGATATATTCATGAGGGACAAAAAAGAGATTTAAAAATCATTATTCAAGGTTCAGGTGTAAGGTTGGGTCTTCGCGCTGATCCTTAGACACTATTAGATCTCTACAAATTTAAATGCAAGACTTTAAAAAGAAATACGGGAGATGAGGATTAACGTTTTGCAGTTGGATGTTAAAGGTATTAATGAAACCGATAAAGAGAGGAAAAGTATTGGCACATTTAAAGGCAAGAAAGCTGATGTAATTTATATTCAAGAAACCCACTTAAAAAAAGATGCGGAAAACAGGTTGAAAGCTAAATGGATAGATAAAATATATCATTCTTCTTTTACACTAAATCAAGAGGCGTAGCAATAATTATTTCGTTAAAGCACTTTATTTAAACATACATCAACCATAGCTGATAAAGATGGCAGATACATTATTGTGATATGGAGAATTATTTAAAATACAGAAAAAATGAGATTTTTGTTAATAAAGGAAATATATGGACCAAATTTTGATAGTCCATTGTTTTTTAGAAATAAAGATTTAACAATATCCCGGAATTAACACAGTATTAATTTGATAATTGGAGGAGATTTTAACTGTACATTGGATCCTATTTAGACAGATCTACAAAACAAAGAAAAATTAAATTCCTACACATTCTAGTGATTTATTAATGCATACATGCAAACAACCAATATTAAAGATGTTTGGAGAAACAGAAAACCCTACGGGATGAGATATTCTTTTTACTCCCCAGTACATAAAACTTATTCAAGAATAGATTATTTTTTTGGTGGATGCAAAACTTATTTCACTTACTTATGAATTAAATATGATAATATTATAATCTCAGATCATGCGCCATTTACATTTAATATTAAAATCAATTGCAAAATAGAAAATCTCTTTAGGACAGTGGAAACTTAACCCACAAATTTTAAAACATAAAGCCACCCAGGAATATATTCATAACTCAAATTAAGATTTTTTTTGAAATAATGATTCAACCAGAGATATCCCGTTCTTTATTATGGGAAACATTTAAAGCATATCTCCGGGGATCATGATTTCTTCACAGCATTTTAGTTTTCTATAACTAAAAAGATTCGGAAAAAGAACACAAGGATTAGAAAGGAGAATTAAACAATTAGATATACAGAATGCAACAAAACCAGATATAATATTACATAATAAAATTGTAACATTGAAATATAAATTAAACAAAATATATACAGATTCAAAGTGATAAAATTTTATCAACATACTAAACAATTTACAGTATTGAATTTGGGGACAAAACCCCAAAAAAAATTTTGGCTCGGACAATTAAGGAAAATTGAGCGGAAAAAATCATACATAGGATTAAATCACAAAACGGTGAATTATTAATACAACCTAAAGATATTAATGAAAGATTTATGCATATTATAAAAATTTATACACTACTAAAGCAACCAGTAAAATTAAAATAGAAATAGATGCATTCTTAAAAAATGTAACCTGAAAGGATTGGATTTACAAAAAGAGAATTATTAAAATGCTGTATTTCATAAATGAAAATTGAAGAATCTATTAAGATCATTAAAACAAACGGTAAAACACGGGACCGATGGTATAGGTTCGGAATTTTATAAAATATTTCATGATTATATGGTTCCATATCTGAAATCATTTATATGAACAGTATACGACAACAGAAATTACCAGATACGTGAATGAATCTATTATAAAATATATACCTAAAATAAATAAGATTTTGGATGAACCAGGATCATATTGAGCAAATAGCTCTATTAAATTTAACAGATCAAAGATATTAACAAAAATATTAGCAAAAAAGACTGAGTTCAGTCGTTAACGAACTAATGCATCCCGATCAAACAGGATTTATACAAAAAGATACTCTTCATACAACCTAAGACGGTTGTTCGATATTATATATTCGAAAAGAGGTGATATAAAGATTTAGTAGTCATTTCGCTTGATGCAACAGAAAAAGCTTTTTGACCAAATTACTGTAGAATGGCCTTATTTATTTTCGGTGATGGAAGCTTTCAAACTGGGGGAGGTAGTTTATTACTTGGATTAAATTTGCCAACTATATTGACAAAATCCAATAGCTAGAATAACAACAAATCGAATGTTATCAAACTAAATTATATTTATCTCGAGGTTGTAGACAAGGTTGTCCTCTATTCACCTTTTTTGTTTGCATTAGCAATAGAACCTCTTGCCAGAGGGTGAGATTACACCCGGAAATACATTGGATTGATTACTACAGATACTAAGAATAAAATCTCCTTATATGCGGATGATGTATTACTTTATATCCACTGAGCCAGAAACAAGTATCCGAAAATTTTTGTTAAAACTAATATCACGGAATTTGGATCACTCTCAGGATACAGTAATCCATTGGAATAAAAGTGAACTTATGCCAAAAATAACGGTGAATAATTTACATATTATTACAAACAATTTCCCTTTTAAGATAAACAAATGAAAATATTAAATATCTTGGGATTTTTGTTACAAAAAGATTTGACTCTTTATTTAAATTAATTTCCCTCCATTACTGAATAAATTAAATAAGAATATTTTATACTGGAAAAAGCTTACCTATTTAATGATAGGTAAAATTAATGCATAAAAATGATTTTTCTCTCCACAATTATTATATTTATTTCAATTAATTCCGATATATCTTCCTAAAAATGTTTTTTTTTTTAAAGTAGATTCTATAATTACTAAACTTTATCTGGGATTATAAAAGAGCCATAGAATAAATAAACAACACTATATGTAAAATCTAAAATAAATGGAGGATTAGCATTACCAATCTTATGTTTTATTACTGGGCAGTTTAAATTAAAATATGGAAATTTTTGGCTAGAAGAAATAGATAATAAACCAAATTGGTTAAATATGGAAAAAGAAGATTGTTCTCCATTTTGAAATTAGCTCTATAATATTTGCTAACACTAATGTGTCTAAGAAAGTTTATAGTGAAAATCCGATAATAGAAAACGGAATCCGCATCTGGAAACAACATAAGAAAGCATTAAAACTAAAATCTATACCATTAGGTCTTTCATTGCCAATAATTTTGTGTTTAAACCTTCAATTGTTGGATAAGGCTTTTTTACAATGGAAAAATAATAAGGAATTTCTAAGATGGGTGATCTTTATAAGGGAAAAATACTTTTCTTTCATGTCAAGAGTTACAAAACAAACTATGGGCTACACAATAAGAATATTTTAGATATTTACAAATTAGAAATTATGTTTCTGCAAATATACAAGAATTTAGAAATAGAAAGACAGAAATTTTAGATGAATGCTTGAATAAACACCCAAATACGGAAAAAAAAATTGATATCATATATATATATAATTTTATTGGAAAATGATACCCCATCAACAGATAAACATATAGAGATCTTGGGAAAGGAATTGGGTCAAATAATAAAGACGAATATGGGATGAAAGTCTACAACATATACATCATTGCTCGTTTTTGTAAATGCTAAAACATTACCTTATAGTACAGTTTAAAATACTACATAGATTACATTATTCTAAATCTAAATTACTTATATTTTCCCAAAGATATCTCCTACATGTGATAATTGTCAAATTTCAGAAGCAAATTTGTCACATTCATTTACTAACTGTATAAAAATTGTAGAATACTGGAACGAAATATTTAAGATAATTTCGGGTAATGTTGTCAATATAAGTATGACTCCTTGACAAAGTTAATTATTACTTGGATATGAAACTGACCAACTAATAACAATGAATCAAAGAACTTTTATTGACTACTGTCTAATATTGGGAAAAAATTAATATTAAAATTTTGGAAAGGCCCTGCATTCCCAACAATCAAAATGTGGAATACAGAAATGTCGGAGACACTCCATTTGGAGAGATTGAGGCTTGTCCTTATGGATAGGTTAGACCCTCTTCAGAAGGATTTGAACGCCGGGCCATTGCCCCCGGTTTGCCAGACCGGCAGCTCGCAGCCACGCCCGGCCCAGAGCCCGGGCGACGCCGGCCCGCGCGATCAGCGGCACTTTCTTGCCGCCAGCTCGCGGCAGCCCCATCACCGGGCCTCCCCCCCACCCCCACCCCACCCAGTGCGCAGGCGCAGACCCGCCGGCAACCTTGCCAAGTGCGCATGTGCCGCACCCGCCCGCCGGCAGCCCGCTGATCTGCACCAGTGCGCAGGCGCATAGCCGCCGGCAACAACTCCAAGTGAGTATGTTACGGAGAGAAATGCATTTAACCCCATTTGTTACGGACAAATGGGTTGAATGTTACTGTGAACTAAATTTAGGGTTGGCATCTATGCCTGCGGGGCAAGGATATTGTTGTGAAGCTATCTGAACACATGAGAGGGAAAAATAAAGAATATGTTAATGGCATTTGGTAAAATAACTTGGGGGAAGGGCTATATCACTGAAAGGCAATATTCAGGTGCAGCAACAGTTCAGAAAACAAATGATATGTTGGCCATTATTATGTGCAGATTTTAATACAATAATAAAGCTGTTTTACTGCCATTGAATGGAGCTTCATGAGATCATACTGGGAGAATCTAGGGTAGATCTACCAATCGGCTTAAGGCCGGCCCTGAGTATAGGCAGGATAATCCCAAGAGATTTATATAAAGTAAAAAAGGGTAACCAGAGGGAGCATGGGACCTCTCAGCAATCAAAGCGATCAACTCGGTGTGGAGCCACAGGAGATGGGTAAACATAGAAAAATAGGTGCAGGTTAAGACCATTCGGCCCTTCGAGCCAGCACCGCCATTCAATCATGACTGATCATCTAAAATCAGTACCCCGTTCCTGCTTTTTCCCTATCCCCTGATTTATTCAGCCATAAGAGCTAAATCAAACTCGCTCTTGAAATCATCTAGTGAATTGGCCCACACTGCCTTCTGTGGCAGAGAATTCCACAGATTCACAACATGCCATTAGCTTTCTTCACTGCCTGTTGTACCTGCATGCTTACTTTCAGTGATTGATGTACAAGCACACCCAGGTCTCTTTGCACCTCCCCTTTTCCTAATCTGACACTATTTAGATAATAATCTGTCTTCCTGTTCTTGCCACCAAAGTGGACCTCACATTTATCCACATTATACTGTATCTGCCATGCATCTGCCCACTCACCCAACCTATCCATGTCACACTGCAGCCTCATAGCAGCTCACACTGCCACCCAGCTTTCTGTCATCTGCAAACTTGGTGATGTCACATTTAATTCCCTCGTCTAAATCGATTAACACATATTGTAAATAACTGGGGTCCCAGCACCGAACCTTTCGGCACCACACTAGTCACTGGCTGCCATTCTGAAAAGGACTCGTTAATTCCTACTCTTTGCTTCCTGTCTACCAACAAGTTCTCTATCCATGTCAATACCCTACCCCCAATACCATGTGCTCTAATTTTACACACTAATTTCTTGTGTGGCATGTTGTAAAGGTGTGGCACCTTGTCAAAGGCTTTTTGAAATTCCAGATACACCACATCCACTGGCTCTCTCTATCCTTTCTTAAAATATAGGATTACATCGGCTACCCTCCAGTCCACAGGAACTGATCCAGAGTCGAGAGAACATTGGAAAATGATCACCAATGCATCCATGATGTCTAGGGCCAGCTCCTTGAGTACTCTGGGATGCAGAACATCAGGCCCTGGGGATTTATCTGCCTTCAGTCCCAATAGTTTAGCTAACACCATTTCCTGACTAATGTGGATTTCCTTCAGTTCCTCCCTCCCACTTTATCCTCGGTTCCCGAGTAAATGTTTGTGTCTTCCTTAGTGAAGACAGAACCAAAGTACTCATTTAACTGGTCTGCCATTTCTTTTGTTTCACATTATAAATTCACCTGTCTCTGGTTGTAAGAGACGTACGTTTGTCTTCACTAATCTTTTCCTTTTTACATATCTAAAGAAGCCTTAAGAGTTAGTGTTTATATTCCCTGCAAGCTTTCTTTAATGCTCCTCCCCCCCCCCTTAATTAACCCCTTTGTCCTCCTTTGTTGAGTTTTAAATTTCTCCCAGTTTGCTGCTTCCTCTGGCCAATTTATCTGCCTTTTCCTTGGATTTAACACTATCCTTGATTTCCCTCGTTATCCACGGTTGAGCTGCTTTCCCCGTTTTATTTTTTCATCAGACAGAGATGAGCAATTTTTGCAGTTCATCCATGCGGTCTTTAAATCTTTGCTAATGCATCTCCACCCTTAATTCTTTAAGTATAATTTACCAGTCTATCCTAGCCATTTCCCGTCTCATACCTTCAAACTCGTTGAGGTAAGGTCCTCAATGAGTATTTCCTCTCTGTTTTTTACCAGATAGACTGAGGAACATGGAGCAGTCACTGGAAGTGTCTTGAGAGGAGCCAGTATTACGTTTGAAGAGGTGCTGAAGGTCCTGACACGTATGAAGGTAGATAAATCTCCTGTTTTGGATCAGATATATTCAAGAACAGTGTGTGAAAGTAGAGAGGAAATTGTGGGAGCCCTGGCAGAAATTTACGAGTCGTCATGGAATACATTTGATGTGCCAGAGATATTGACATTGAAAATGTCAGAGATATTGACATTTGAAAAATATTCGCAGCATCATTTATAGTGAACAGCGATAAAACATGAAGTAAATGTGCATGTACGTTGAAAGCTCTGCTATCAATATCTTTATCCCAACCAAGCTCATCTCCAAACATGTGGAATTTGGAGTCAGCACTCCCCTCTGCAAATGGATGCTCAACTTCCTGACCAACAGACTACAATCAGTGACAAATCATCCTCTGAGATAATTCTCAACACTGGTACCCCACAAGGATGCACCCTTAGTCGCCTAGTATACTCATTATACACTCATGACTGTGCAGCTAATTACCAATCCAACTCAATCTACAGGTTTGTAGACAACACCACCGTAGTGGACCAGATATCAAATAATGACAAAACGGTGCATCGCTGCCTGGTTTGGAAGCTCCATCCAAGACCGCAAGAAATTGCAGAGAGTTGTGGATGTAGCCCAGACCATCACGCATACAACCTCCCTTCCCTTGACACCATCTGTACTTTACACTGACTAAGCAAGGCCATCAGCATAACTAAGGACCAGTTTCTTCCCCAGTCTCTCCCTCTTCCATCAGGCAAGAGATACTGAAGGTGGAAAACACCTACCTCCAGATTCAGGGATAGGTTCTTTACAGCTGTTATCGGGCAACTGAACCATCCTCTCATCAGCTGGAGTGCAGTCCTGCTCTCCCATCTACCTCATTAGAGATCTTTGAACTATATTTACTCTCTACTCTCGCTACACCAACGACTGCACCTCCACACACATCTCTGTCAAGCTTCTCAAGTTTGCGGACGACACAACCCTGATTGGACTGATCCAGGATGGGGAGGAATCTTTCTACAGACAGGAAGTGTCACAGCTGGCGTCCTGGTGCCGTAGCAACAACCTAGAGCTCAATGCTCTTAAGACAGTGAAATTGATTGTAGACTTTAGGAGAGCTCCCCTTCCCCTCACCCCACTCACCGTCAACAACACCGCAGTCACATCTGTGGAGTCTTTTAAGTTCCTGGGAACCATCATCTCCAAAGACCTTAAGTGGGGGGCTACCATCAACTCCATAGTCAAAAAGGCAGAACAGAGGATGTACTCCCTGCGGCAGCTGAGGAAGCACAATCTGCCACAGGCAATGATGGTCCAATTCTACATCGTAGAGTCTGTCCTCTCCTTCTCCATCATGGTCTGGTTTGGCTCAGCCACCAAGCACGACACCTGGAGACTGCAGCAAATCGTCTGATCAGCAGAAAAGATTATTGGCTGCAACCTTCCCTCCATTGATGAACTGTACACTGCAAGGGCCAGGAAGCGAGCGGACAAGATCATCTCTGACCCCTCTCACCCTGGCCACAAACTCTTTGAATCACTTCCCTCTGGAAGGCGACTCCGAATTGTCAAAGCTGCCACAGCCAGACATAAAAAGAGTTTTTATCTGCGAGTAGTTGCTCTACTCAACAGCCAAAAATCTGTAACCTCCCTTTGATCTGGTATTTTGTTGGTTCACATGCTTGATCAATGGTGTTTTATCATTATTGTTTTATTATTATTAATGTTTAGTGTTTTCTGAGTCATTCGTAACTGTCACTGTATGTCATGTTGTTACTTGTGGGTGGAGCACCAAGGCAAATTCCTTGCATGTGAATACTTGGCCAATAAACTTACTTACTTAATTGGACTTTGGCATACTTTATCTTGCACTAAATGTTGTACCCTTTATCCTTCAACTGTGCACTGTGTATAGCTTGATTGTAATTATGTATCATCTTTTCTTTGACTGGATAGCATGCAAACAAAAGCTTTCACTGTACCTTGGTGCACATGACAGTAATAAACTATATTAAATGAATTAGTTGTCAATGATGGACGTTCCGGGATAATGGATTGCTTGATTGACAATGCTTAC
The DNA here is from genome assembly GCA_035221665.1 of Okamejei kenojei. Classification (NCBI taxonomy): domain Eukaryota; kingdom Metazoa; phylum Chordata; class Chondrichthyes; order Rajiformes; family Rajidae; genus Okamejei; species Okamejei kenojei. The sequence continues at coordinate 34,598,614 of CM069131.1, read as the reverse complement.
CTCTATGCTAGATTAACCTAATCCATTTTGCAGTCAGAATGAAACATGAATTTTGTTTAGTTCTGTTTATCGAGGTACAAAAGCAATCCAAGCTCTGAAAGGGGTCAGAGGATTGATCCATGGTATCCAATGATTGAACAATGATTAACTGAGTGAAGAAAAGTTAGAAAGAATACAAATTTTTCATTGTTGTAAAGAAGGACATAAAATAGAACTTTTCTGGTTATGCAAAACATTAATTAGAATACTCCACAGTGGAGGGGCTCAGTAAAGCAATTCATTCACTTGCCCAGGGCTCTGGGTGATAATCACATTCTGCCTGCTCATCAAACAAGGGAGGCAGATGCTCTTACTATATCTACTTCAACTTCTAGACTCTGTTAGAAGGAGGATATTGTACCCAAGGATATGCAAGGTGAAAAGAATGTCTCTAATAAATATAAGGGTATCTGCATTGAATTCAAAATCTTCTAAAACATTTTCCTTCCTGGCATTGTGGGAAACATATTTGCCTACGTTGCCTCGTTCAAAGTACAGATCAATGCTACACACTGAATCCCAGGGTGATATCAGCATTAAAAGATCATATTCAGTATGATCAGTGCATTCAGGAGTTTATGAAGAAAAATCAAGCATTGAGATGTGTGAGCAGCGGGGGTTTATTCAAGTTGAAATATTGGAGGACTGCCAAAGCTGTTGTGCCTGATCTATTCTCTTCATGAGAACACAAAGAATAACATCAGATTTGACAGGTTGCAATCTGGCAACAATATTCTTTGGTACATAGCAAAGCGCTGGTGTAACTCAGCGGAAGCATCTGTTGAAAGAATGGGAAAATAATGTTACAGGATGGGACCTTTCTTCAGAACCTGCAGAAGGATCCCAACTCAAAAAATTGCCTATCCATTCTCACTATAGATGTTGCCTGATGCACTGAGTTACTCCAGCAATTTGTTCGGTACCCCTCTCAGATACCGAACGGTCGGTCCTCAGCAGATGCCTCACCTTTGTGCCCCTCCGTCCCCACCTCAATGAGTACCTCGCCCGCCGTGATTTGGAGATCTTCTACCGTCGCCTCCGCCTCACAGCGTTCTTCCTTCGGAAGGAGTCTTTGCCCCCATTGATGATCCCTTTCCCCGTCTCCAATGAACCCCCTCCTCTTGGACCCCCCCACATGGCCATTGGTACAATTAAATTTGGGGGTCACCTTCCAACGTCGGAATGGGAGAACATTCTCAGCGGCTTGGACTTCCGAATCGGCCACTTCCTGCCGGAGACCGCGGCTCCCCAAGGCCACAAGCTGAGCTGGGCGGAGATTCACGCTGGTGGCACTCGGCAAAGGGTTCCCAGGGCTCCGCGATATTAAAATCAGCGCGGCCCGAGGCTGGGAGCTCTGCAAACCACAGCTCCATGATGTTGAAGCAGCAGGCCCAACACTCCAGAACTTCAAACGGTGATCCAGGTAAGGCATCGCCCGCTCCGCAGTGAATCCAATATGTATTTTAAAACCAATTTTTAATTACAGTATGTTACTGTTTAACATACAGTAGGATCTAAAAGTGTCACACTGTCACTGTCGGGTAGTCATGGCCCTCTAGTCGTGGGGGTGGGGGATTGGGAAGGGGGTGGGCCCTAACAAGTGAAATAGCTTAGGGCCTGTCTTCATCTAAATCTGGCCCTGCTGGATTGGAATATCTCAGTTAAAAGAGATTGATGGGCTAGATTTGTTCTCCATTAAAATAATTGTCCCCATTTGCAACTCCAGATGCTTAAGCGTAACTCTGGAATAATAACATTTAACAAATGAACTAAGTAAACGGAGTCTTCGTCTGAAGTCTGAAATGGATTAGATAGATCAAAGACTAGACATTTTGCAGTGCATCACCTTTGAAAATAAGCTAATGTTCAGTAAGTTTTTTTCAAATCAAAGGTCGACCTTTAAGTCAGTTATCTGGAGAAAATTCAATGCTTCTCATAACACTACTGTTTGCATAGAGGTTGGTTTAGGGCACTTTGATATTCTTCTTTTCTCCTAAACTTCCAGGTGTTTCCATTCAATTTGTGGGTAGTTCTGAAGTTAACAGTAGGCTCTGATTCTTTACTGACATATGTTGCCACGTTAATAAAGTGTATTACACAATCCAATTAAACAAATTATTTTAAATTGTCGTAGCAGCCCGCTAGCATCTATGTTAATTTGCACTGTTAAACGTGCCATGTCTTGACAAATGTTATTGTTCATTGTGGGGAAAATTGAATATAGAAGTAAAGAATTTTAGCGCAGCAATGCTGCCAGGACAACGGGCCTTTAAGGGCAGGGCAGGAACCCTGTACTTATAACAATTGGGACTTGCAAATGACACTCTGGTACACTGTCTACCATCTCAGTATACTACTGCTATACACTTGTACCAGGCACGTGCCGTCAGAGTAGGCAAGGTAGGCACTGCCTACACTGACTAAAATTATGAAATGGCAATTATTAAATATAAATAGTAAAGGCATGGGAGAATTATGCCTATCTAAGAGATCGATCTCTTAGGTAGGCATAATTCTCCGTGCCTTTCATCCGCAGCACTTGTAACACGGGAAGGTCTGTGCAGCCCACGTACCGTCAGCGCTGCCTGAGCCGTCAGTTTCAAGGGGAGCTGAAGGCAGCAGAAATTCTGCCTCTGCAGTACTGCAAATGCACAGCAGCCTATCTGCGCATGCGCAGCGCGAGTTACGTTTCTTGGCAGGGGTTTGCAAATATGGATTGCCATTTTTGTAAAGTATCACAAAGTGTGAAGATGGACTTAATGTACCAACCACCACAACCAATAATTGTGATGTGGCATTTCTTGGTGCTTTATGTTTTTAAATATTGTATTTCCCCGGGGTGGGGAGAAGAGAGAGCTCCGTTCAAATGTTTGGGGAGTGCTGGCGTTTGTGAAGGAGGGGTTGAGGTCAGTAACCCACTTGCCACGCTCCGGTCTGAGTGCAGGTAGATGGGGACTAGGTGAGAGTAAGTGTGTTTCGGCACGGTCTAAAAGGGCCGAGATGGCCTGTTTCCGTGCTGTAATTGCTATATGGTTTTATTGTGGCCGGGGAGTGTATTAGCTTGGGTGGCTGCCGCAGCGCTCCGGGCACGGACAGCAGAACTGGCCGCCACTTCAGAGGAAGGAAGCAGCTCGGGTGACTGCGAGCGGCGCCAGGACCCTGCCACTTCAGCCACTTCAGCCCCTTCTGCTGGTCCCCACTCACCTCTGGCAGTGCTCTCCATCTGAACATCTCTCACCTGCCGCTCACCGGCCGGCTTCCCGCAAATCTTAAAATTCCGACAGCGCGTTCACGGGACCAGTTGAGGTTACTTGGCTGTGGGAATTTAAGGATTTGCAGGACGCGGTTGACTTGAGCGAAGCCGGCGAGCGGCAGGTGAGAGATGTTCAGACGAAGAGCATTGCCAGAGGTGAGCAGAAGGCGCTGAAGGGCAGCCGGTTCTGCTGTCGGGTCCCGGCGGCTGCTCGCAGTCACCCGAGCTGCTTCTATCACCGGAAGTGGCGGCCAGTTCTGCTGTGTCCGTGCCCGGAGCGCTGCGACAGCGGTGAGTGAGTTACTGATTTGATCTTCGACCCTCTCCTTCTCAACACTCCTGCCCTCCCCGCATCTTTAACCCCTGGCGCAGACTCTCCACACGCTGTGAAAGGAACTCTCCCTCCAATTGGACCCTTGAATTAATATTGTCATTCAATAAGATGTCAACTGGTTCAACGTCCCGGTGTGCTCCCATTTTTCCCACCATCTCTCCACTGCCTTCGTCCGTCCCCCATCCATTCAGTAATTTAAAAAATGAAGGAGATTGAGAAGCCTTGGGAAAATTGAACTGTTACTTATTTTTTATTTTTTACGAAGAGAACAATCTGCGCATGCGCGGTTTACGATTTGTTTTTAAAGCCGGCTGACTGCCTACCCTGAGTAATTACTCACGGCACGTGCCTGACGTACTGTATCTGAGATACTTAACTAAGATGTATCTAAGTGCTTATATATAGTAGACACAAAATGCTGGAGTAACTCAGCGGAGACAGGCCAGTCCCGCTGAGTTAATCCAGCATTTTGTGCCTACCTTCGATTTAAACCAGCAACTGCAGTTTGTTCCTACACACTATGCTATATATAGTGATACTTGTACTGAACTGTATACAAAATTGAATTTCATTGTACATGTGACAAATAAAGTACCACACCAAACCACAGAAGGATGCCACACAAACCCTTGCTCTGTTGGACAGAAGGCTGCCACACAAATAGAACAATTATGGTAATATCATTTCAAGTTAACTCATGACATAGTATTGAATGGCTATAAGTTCAACATTAGTTAGTCAGAGTTTTACAGCGTGGAAACAGGCCTTCGGCTCAACTTGCCCACACCGGTCAACATGTCCTATCTACACTAGTCCCAACCTGCCTGTGTTTGATCCATATTCCTATAAACCGGTTCTATCCGTGTACTTGTCTAAATGTTTCTTAAATGTTGAGATAGTACCTGCCTCAACTACCTCCTCCGGCAGCTCGTTCCATACACCCACCATCCTTTGTGTGAAAAGGTTACCCCTCAGATTCCTATTAAATCTTTCCCCCTCACCCTAAACCTATTCCATTTGGTTCTCGATTCCCCTACTCTGGGCAAGAGACTCAGTGTGTCAACCTGATCTATTCCCCTCATGATTTTGTACACCTCTATAAGATCACCCCTCATCATCCTGAGCGCCAAGGAATAGTCCTAGCCTGCTCAGTTGTAGGGGGAATATTTTAATGCAAAGGATAATCCATACCAGGGATGTCTTCTGATCAGACCTGTGGATACAAGTGCTCCGTGGAGTCTCAGTAATGCACTGAAATGTCAAGAATCAAAAACGACAGGTTTTGCAGAGGTTGAATGAATGGATCAAAAGGCTCTCCCATCGGTGCTCAAATTTGCAAGGTTGTTCGCTACCCAGCATCATGCATATGTTCCCGTGTTTATTATTGTTTGTCTTGCTGGGCATTAAATAATTCGAATGACAAATTTCAAGATACACGTTTTCAATAGAAATTAAACGAATGCGCTGGTTTCAGCAGTGTCACTGTAATCAGCAATGCAAAGTAACGATCAATTATGGCATTGATTGTGAACTGATGCGTTGTGTTGATTTCACTGTGAAACATTTCAAAGCATTAAAATCAGACACTTGTAGTAACGACCAACTCCCAATAAATGACACCGGGGAGCTTGATTGTAGCGTCACAGATGTAAAAGACGAAATGTGTGAGGGTGATCCGGCTATTTTAACACGCTGAATGGAAAACAGTCCACCTTGATAACCCTGTGGCAATAAGATCACACTCACTACTTGTGATACTCTCTTGAGGTATCCTAACATTTGCCTGGCTGAGAGGAAATGCGCATAATTCGGTGCCAACAGTCCTCTGAGAAATGACAGTGGCGAAAACATAACATGTAATTGTGAACACATTCCCTCCTCTCTCGCTCCCTCACCCCATTCCCCCTCGAGAAATGCGGCGGCGGCGGCGGCGGCGGTTCATGGTCCGACTAGGATGAAGCACCGTGGGGTCTTGTGTGGTGGAGTCGCACTGACGTTTGGTTGCCGGGGTTTGGTTTGCTCGTGTGAGCGGCGGAGCGGCTGCTGTGGAGCGGCCGGCCGACTGGAGCCGGGGCCGGGGCCGGGCCGCTTGGAACGTACTGTTGCAGTCCGGGCGCTCGGAACGCGATCGCCATGGTTTCCCCCGGTAAGTGCCGCTACATTCCTTGTTGGAAGCTTGAGACATTCCCCACGCTGGCGCCGCTGAATCGAGGCGCGATTGTTCTGGCCTAAAACCACCCGCACATCATTTGCAACATCATCACTTATTTTATTTTGTGTCACTGTTGATTTTCTTCTTTTAAATTAATATTTCTGTCGTACGGCTTTCCGTTTGCCAATTACTTCCAATTTTTCTTTCATGTTCGTATTTTATTTTTAACGTTTCCTGTGTCAAGTGTTGTAAAATTGCAGTGTCATGGGGTTGAGATGCAAACTCCGCGTTGCTGGCTGAGACTAGTTTTAATCAATCTATGATTTAGTTCGTTCTAACCATGTAGCTCGAATGGAATAGTTGGTTATTTTAATTTGGTTATTCTAATTTGTTTAATTCAGGGAAAGACACTTTGTAATTTGAAGAAACTACTTCCTGTAGCAGCACATTTTTCAATTGTGTGTGACCAGAAACTATTTTATGTGCATCCGCACACATAATGTTCGTTAGTGTTTCGGATAAAAAGTGTCAGTTTAGCTCAACTGAACAAAAAAATGACCATTTGTGTTGCTTTTTATTAACTATGATTTTAGCTTTGGGCAATTGTGTGCAGGAAGGAACTGCAGATGCTGGTTTAAACCGAAGATACGCATAAAAAGCTGGAGTGACTCGCAGGCTCAGAGATGCTGCTTGTCCCTCTGAGTTACTCCAGCTTTTTGTGTCTAGCTTGGGCAATTATGTCCTTTTGATCTATTTTAAGTGTGATTTATTTTGAGATTATTAGTTTAATTTGAATTTTCATTTTGAAAACGATCTTTTTTGATAATGTACAAAAAAAAATAAAAAAAATCAAAAAAGCACATTGTCATTGTATTACTTATGCGCTCATTGATAAGATGGAAATTAATTGGTAATCATAAAGGGGAACATAAATTATATGTTATTAACATATCTTGAAGATTGTTTACAGTTCCATAGGCCTATTAATACTTTACTCAAACTTTCACATGCAGTGGGTGGAATGATGATAGGTGATTTAACAAGGGGAGGGGGGGATTGTGCGGAGCTGCTGGTGGGAGAATCTTACATCATACTTAATCTCTGCAAGATTATTGTAAAGACTGTACATTCTTTGTAACACCTATGAAATTGTTCATAAGTAGGAGCCATGTACAATTTCAAAAAGGTTCTGTCTTCATAACTAGGTATTATTGTATCTCAGCACCACCCATCTTTTCTCCCTCTTCTGCTGCTGCCTAATTCAGATTAATCAACAGTGCAAGGATCTAACAGTAGACAGACACAAAAAGCTGGAGTAACTCAGCAGGTCAGACAGCATCTTTCGGCCGAGACCCCTCTTCAGACTGAAAGTTAGAGGAAAGAAAAATGAGATATAGACCGTCATGTAGAGAGATATAGTACAGATGAATGAAAGATACTCAACATGATGACTTTGAAGCTGGTACAGCTTGGGTGTGGGAGGGATGGAGAGAGAGGGAGGGGGGTGCAAGGGTTACCTGAAGTTAGAGAAATCAATATTCATACTACTGGGTTGTAAGCTGCCCAAACAAAATATGAAACATTGTTCCTCCAATTTGCATTTTTGCCTCACTCTGACAATGGAGGAGGCCTAGGACAGAAAGGACAGTGTGGGAAGGGGAATTAAAGTTTTTGACAACCGAGAGAATAGGTAGGTCCAGGTGTATAAGAGTCCACACCTTGAACAACGTATGCAGTAGATGAGTAGATATGGACTCGTACATCGGCGAGACCAAGCGTAGACTGGGCAATCATTTCGCTGAACACCTTTCACCTGACTCTGTCTGAAGAAGGGTCTCGACCCAAAATGTCACCCATTCCTTTTCTCCAAAGATGCTGCCTGACCTGCTGAGTTACTCCGTCTTTGTTTGTCTATCTTCGGTTTAAACCAGCATTTGCAGTTCCATCCTACACAAGGATCTAACAGTATGTGTACAAATAACAATTTAAAAAAAAATTCATTTCGCACGATATCATGTTTCTTCTTGGTATCTTCCTGACAGATATCATGATCTCACAATTCATAATTTCAGAATTTGTATCCATTCTATTCAACTTGGTATGTTTCAATGCCTTCCATGAGGGGAATGTTCTGCAGATTTTTATCTTCCTGTATACTCCCTGTAAAAGTTCGTGCATTTCCAAGAATACATTCTTGACCATTGCCATGCAAGCTACCCAAAGTGAACGATAATTTGCATTCATTAGGTACCCTTAATGACGTTAAACATTACGGGGAACTTCAAAATCCCACCATCAAATTAAACGATTTGGGACCACATGAGGAATTTTCTTTGATATTTTGACTCCAAAAATAGTTAGATTCTTGATGAGCATGGGTAGGAGTGAACGGTTACCACAGATAAGCGGGAATACAGAGTTGAGGTTAAAGTCAGATCAGCTGTTTTTAATGATAAATCCGACTGAAGGGGGCCGGGAATGTAAGTTTTGGAGGGAGAGGTTGTGAGTTAGGAATGGCAACCATGGGCTATGCAACGGGATATTCAGCTACCAGTTCCTTTACTGCAAGAGCTTAAATCAGAGATTGGGAAGAGGCCAGAAAATTAATTTGATCATCTTGGGGCTGCATTTGGAGACCTTTTTTGGATTACCTGGTATCTGGATGTTCCAGTGTGGAGAGAAAAACAGTCATTTCATGAAGCTCTGCTTGAAACTGCGGTGTTGATTTGCAGTCGAATATCCCTACATGTTGTAGGGCTGAAGATTGAAAGCTATATTGATTGACCTTTATAATGCTGTGAGTACATTATCATGTACTTTGAAGAATAAGATGGCATACATTTGCTTGCAGCTTCATTAGTTATCACAAGCAGAATTGATACTAGACCAGGGGTCGGCAACCTTGTTCTGCATAGGGGTCAGGACACATGTCTGTGAGTGGATCTATCACGAGTACACATGGATCCCGCCCTGGATGGCATTCATCAAAATCACGGGTTCACAGAAGGTAGACAAAAATGCTGGAGAAACTCAGCGGGTGAGGCAGCCTCATGCAATCCTTACATGTCTCACCCGCTGAGTTTGTCCAGCATTTTTGTCTACCTTTGATTTTTCCAGCATCTACAGTTTTTTCTTAAACGTGTTCACAGAAGGTGGGCGACCGTGCTGGCGGCTTTGCACAGGATGTGGTACAGCAAGAGCTCGGCGATCGGCCGCGGCGGGCCGGATGATTATGGGAAAATAAATCCGGGTTTCGGTTTACGGGCCACATTCAGCTCTGGGACCGTGGGTTGCCGACCCCTGTACTAGACCAGGCAGGACCAGTTGGGTCCCTGTCACATGGGAGGCCTGGTCTCCCATTGCAACCCATTCCCCAATGCAATATTCCACCACTCACCTGCTCCCCCAATGCACCCCGTCCCCAACGCAAAATTGCACCACTCACGCATAGCCCCTAACTGCGCAGGTGCGGCTCATTTCCCCTCATCCCCCAGCACTCGCTCCCCCTCCTCTTCACCCTCCCTCTTCTTTCCCCTCTCCTCCCTCCCTCCCCCAATCCATCCTCACTCTCCCTCCTTCTCCTTTCGCCTACCCTTCAGGTCACTCCTCCCACTCCCTCCATTACTCCTCTCCCCCCATCCCTCTATCCCGCTCCTCACCCTCCCTAGTCCCCTCACTATCCTACTGACCTCCCCCACTGACCTCCTCTCCCTCTATTTTCCCACTCCCTCTCCCCCATCCTTCCCTATATTCCGCCTCCTCCCCACTCTCCTCACCTCTGCCACTTTCCTCCTCTCTCCCTCCCTACCCTTCCTCTCCTTCAATCCCCCCACTCTCCCTCCTCACCTCTCCAGGATGTTTTCCCTCTCATCATCCCTCCCTCCCCCATCCTCCCTCACTCTCCCTTATCTCTCCTTCCTACCCTCAGGTCACTCCCTCCATCCATCCATAAAAAGCAGCATCTGCAGTTCCTTCCTCCACAGGTCATTCATTGTTGGCTGTGGTTTAGATCCTGTTGACTTGACGATTGGACCAGTTTGCAGCGTGTGTGTGTGACTCAAACTCCGCGCAAACTGCTCGGCCACCCTGCAACCCGACCCTCCCTCCATTTGCCCACGCCGGCCCAGCCGCCACTCGGCCCATCCCCGTCCTGTCCGACCGTCCGCTGCTGCCGCTCGGCCCGTCCCCACCCGCCCGCTGCTGCCGCTCGGCCTATCTCCACCCTGCCTGGGAGGGAGGGGGACGGAGTCGGTGATCGTCACGGAGATCACCACGAGTTGCGATGAGCTGGTGAAGAAGATCTCATCCGAGAAGGCCGTGAGGTTGAGTTACCGCAACGGCGGCGGTGGAGGAGATGGACCCGGGGGGACCGGTAGACGGGACCGCCATTGCCACAGAGGGAGGGCGGAGGTGAGTGGTGAGGGAGAGAGAGACGGGACCAGGGCCCCCACTGGGTCTCCACTGAACCCCACCCCCCCCCCCCCCCCCCCCCCCGCGGTGGTGGGGGAGATGCTAGACAAGTTACTGAGAGGAGGGGAGAGAGGAGTTTGTGAGTGAGGCGGGACAGGCCGCCGCCGGTGGGGCAGGTAAGGGCGAACGCCATCCCGGCCGTGGCATTGACTGACAGGAGAAGAGACCAATCTGCGTGACGACTTACTGAAGGAATCTGCGTGCGCGCGGTTTTTAAGATTTTTAAACCTCCATAACTTTTACAACTTATACCACTGATCGGAACGAAACTTGTTGCACTTGCAGTACAGGAGAACAATGAGTAGCCTGGCAAAAAATCGTAACGTTATCACGTACCCGCTTGTACTCGCTATCACCTCAATAACTTCTCCTCAATATCACCTCGCTATCACCTCAATAACCTGAACAATTAAACCTCAATAACTTTTACAACTTATACCACTGATTGGAACGAAACTTGTTGCACTTGCAGCACAGGAGAACAATGAGTAACCTGACGAAAATTTGTAACGCTATCATGCACTCGGCTTGTACTCGCTAGAATTTAGAAGATTGAGGGAGGATCTACAGATACAGATAGATACAGATACATTTATTTGTCACGTGTGCCAATTGGCACAGTGAAATGAAATCACCATACAGCCATACAGTAAAAAATAAAGAACACAGCATAGAGTATATAGAAATTCAACATAAAACATCCCCTCACAGCAGGATCAAAGTTTCCCACTGTGAGGGAAGGCACCAAAGTCAGTCTCTTCCCCTGATGTTCCCCACTGTTCACCTGTGGTCGGGGCCTCCCCGAGCCCCCTGCAGTCGCCGCTACGGGCGGCCCGATGTTCAGGCCCCCTTGCCGGGGTGATGTAAGTCTGACGTCGGGGCTGGGGGACCTCCTCAGCGGCCTGGACCTCAAGTCGGCCCCCTCCTACCGGAGTCCGCGGCTCCCAATGTCCGCAGGCCGCGCCAGGTGGAGATGCAACGCTGTAGGCCCTCGGCAAAGGGCCCCAGGAATCCATGGAATTCAGCGCCGCCCGCGTGGGAGCTCTCCAAACCAGAGCTCCACAATGTTGGAGCAGCGGCCCAACGTTCCGGAGCTCCAAATGGCGACCCATCGCCTGCTCCGCGGTGACTCCAGCGCCGCGCCGCCGCTATTTCAGCTCTGGTCCGTTCCCCGGCAGGAAAGGCCGCTCCGATCCAGGAGGTAGGCCGCGAGTTGGGGGGCGAGGACGCGACTCGGAGAAATAGTCTGTTGGTATGGAGTGTGAGCTCCACAATGTTAAAGTCCGCAGGCTCCCGCGGTTGCAGCTTCCCTGGTCGATCCCTAACAAAGGGAACGCCAGCTCCACGATGTTAGGTCGCAGTGCAGACGATAAGGAAAAAGTCGCATCTCCAACAAGGAAAAGAGATAAAAAAAAGTTGCCCCATTTTCCCCCCCCCCCCCCCCCCCCCCCCACCCCCCCCCCCCCCCCCCCCCCCCCCCCCCCCCCCCCCCCCCCCCCCCCCACCACCCCCCCCCCACCCCTCCCCCACCCCCCCCCCCCCCCATACAAAACAAAACTAAAGATACACTAAAACAACATTTAACTACAGACTTTAAAAAAACATATTCTGACACCCATTCATTCCTCGTCTCATAATCTGACACCTTTTTGCATCCTTATCACCGCTAACCTTTGTTATTTACTCTACCCACCTTGCCGATCATGCTGTTCTCAACTGTATCCACCTATCACTTTGTCCCACCTCCACCTCTTTTTTCCAGGTTTCACCTGCCTGCTCTATCAGTCTGAAGAAGGGTCTGACCTGAATGGTTTCCATCCACAGATCCTGCCTGACCCGATGAGTTCTTCCAGCACTTTGTGTTTTGCCGGATTTGGGCAGAGAACACATAGTTTAGCCAATGTCATGCCCAGTAATGGCCTGCACTAGCTGTGCTGGTCAGAGTGCATTCCTGAGCCCATCATCGTACTGCTTGCCCCAGCCACACAACATCAACCCTCGCAAGCAACCGTTCACAATCTCACCAAGGTAGTTAACTCCATGTGAAGCTACCCAGTGAAGAGATCACCATTTCATTGCTGTAGAAACACTGGTGCAGCAACATGCAGTCTGAGTGGTTGTCCCTTTAAGTGCTGAAGGGTATGTTCCTGTGAGTATTTGGACTACACGACCAAGAGCACGCTGAGGAATTAGCGCTCTACAGGATAGCGCGAAGTGATTGCTGGATTACAGGCTGACAAACAATGTGTTAGTTAAGATTTTAAAAAGCAGCAACACAAATGTAATCCCCTTGATTACAATGACGATTCTGCCCACACAGTTCACTGGCTTGATTTATTAGGTTCACTTTGACAGGCGTAAGAATGAAATAGGTGGGACAAATTGATGACCAATTTTATTGATTCCTAAAGGTGGAAAGGACAAAGGAGCACAAATTTTGAAACATTTTTGCAGTGTTTTCAGTTGATGATGTAACTGATGATGCATTTTCTGTGGGTTCCTTGAACCTGTTCTGATCTGTGATTCATTAAAGGAACTCCTGGTGCTAATACATTTCATGTAGCAGTAGAAAACATATTTTTTCTCTCTTGCTGATTGAATGTAATTGCCTATTTCACAAGATTTTCTGACTTTTCAGGAAGCCATTTTAGCTGTTGCGTTGGTTGTGGTGTTATTTCATGCAATTCCTATGTACTTGCTTTGGTTTTTTTAATTTAAACCTTTTATTTGTTTCCCTCTCCTAGGTTCTGATTACCTCCATTGTTACACTTGGGTGCAGTAATCCACGATGGATAAGATATTAGAAGCACTCATCATTTCTTCGCACTCCCTACCTGTGAAGAAGGGGATTGTGAAGAAAGTGGTCGATGCAGCTGAAAACTCTGTTGACCGGGAGCAATGCAAGGCCATGTTTCATCTAACCACTCGGCTGGTTTTAATTGGGGAGGACAACTTTCAGAAACAAGTGGGTCGTCAGGTACTTGATGCCTATGCCAGGTACCATCGTTGTGAATTTGAAGAATTCTTTAACAAGGGCTTTATCCTAAACCTTCTGCAACAAGGTTATGGATCGTTAGACAAGAAAGACATTGGCATCATTGACTATATCCACATGGGATTAAAACTTATAATGAGTTGTCCTTCTGTGCTTGAAATCTTTAGCTTCATGCACACTGAGGTTCTGCGACTGGTTTGCGAGAGACCAGAGCCTTTGCTGTGTGCTAAGCTGAGCGAGTTGTTGTCTGACTTTGTGCACTGCATCCCAAGGGGTAAATCGGCGGTGCTGTTTTGCCAGCAATTAGTAAGGACAATCAGTCAGTTTCAGTGCAATGCCACACAGGAGGAAGAGATTCGTGGATTTATTTCTCAGGTGAACAAAGTAAGCAATTTGCTGCAAAGCATTTGGAAAGCTGAACCCGGTGCACTTCTACCTTCACTACAAGAGGTGTTCGTAATAATCTCTGCTACAGGTAATGAACCCATTTGAGGAGGATTGTGTTTTTTTTTAAATAAAGTTACTTTTGCAAATTTAATTGGGCATTCAATTTTAAATGTTTTTGAAGGGTGATTCTCCAAAAGCCTCATTCTCATGCCTCTTACAAATCTTGTCCCCAACTTTTACGATTTGGGACAAGCAGTTGGGAGACAAACAGCCAACTTCAATCTCTTTCTCTCCTGTGTGTGTTTTATGTCTGAGGTGTGATGCAGGATTTTAATTTAAATTCATTTGTCCCATTGCACAAAGCTATACTGGGCTCAGATAAATCAACATTGTTCAAATGTAAATTGGCAACAATGTTTATGATTGAGGGGGTGGCATTTTCATATACTGAATGATAAATTGACAAATTATTGAGACCCACTTTTGATTATTTTTTGTGTATACTGAAAATCAGCCGTATCAATTATTAAATGTTTAATGGTTGCTGTTGCGAATTGGATTCATGTTGCTGCGTATTTAATTATTTTTCTTGTATATTGGCAAACTACCGAGGAAATTTACTTGTACGATTTTGCCAGATGTCTGCATCCCACTCTTAAATACGCCACTCTGGCTCCTCAAGCCAACCCCAAGGAGGCACTAGACGGATCGTACTAGGTTGTCAACTCCCTTGATTCAGCAAGCCCTGATGATTTCAATCAAGCTAACTTCAGGAACATATTCCCCAAATACCATCAGCTTGACATCTGTTAACACTGTAGTGCCACTTCTACACCACCGTCAAGGTCACTTATTGTTCCATATCTCGCCCTAATTTCAGCCACTGACCATCTGCAGGTGCTGTTCCTGCTGGCTTACAGCCTTGCATATTGAAATGCAAGGCAACAACTACAAGAGTAATACAGTGGTGGTCAGAGGACGCTAAGTGTCAGGACTGCCTTGAGTCAACAGTACGGCCCTGTGGAGTGTTATAGGACAGAGTAAACTCAGTGTACGTACATATATCCCTCAAAGCAGACAGTGGTGTGAACAAGATTTTTGATGACCTAGCCTTCGTCAATCAGGACATTTCAGTATAGAAGTTAGGTTGCAGTTGCAAAAGACATTGGTGAAGCTGCACGTGGAGAATTGTGTTCCATGACTCATCAAGTCATAGATTAATACAGCATGGAAACAGGCCCTTCAGCCCAACGAGTCTGCACCGACCAACGATCCCCGTACACTAACACTCTCCTGCACACACTAGGGTCAATTTACAGAAGCTAATTAACCTACAGACCTGTACGTCTTTGGAGTGTGGGAGGAAACTGAAGATCTCGGAGAAGACCCACGTGGTCACAGGTAGAACATACAAACTCTGTAAAGACAGCAGCTGTAGTCAGGATCGAATCAGGGTCTCTGGCGCTGTACCACAGTGCCTCCACAACTGTGGCGAGGGGTTGGAGGAAGGACTGTCCTCAGCATCAGAGCTACTGTGGAGATGGTCAACAGTTTGAAGTTTCTTGTCACCCATATCACCGGCAACCTAACCTTGTCCGTTCAGACTGATGCAGTCTTAAAATTTGATGATGACACTGCATTCTTGGTTGTTTAATGATGAGTCTGAGTATATGAGGGAGATCATTAATCTGGTTGAGTGGTGCCAGCCCATGAGCTCATTGTTAACTTCAGGAAGGGAAAGATGAGGATCTAAGAACCTGCTTCATCAATAGACAATAGGTGCAGGAGTAGGCCATTCGGCCCTTCGAGCCAGCACCGCCATTCACTGTGATCATGGCTGATCATCCACAATCAGTACCCCGTTCCTGCCTTCTCCCCACATCCCTTGACTCCGCTATCTTTAAGAGCTTAAGTAGCTATCTCTCTTGAAAGCATCCAGAGAATCGGCCTCCACTGCCTTCTGAGGCAGAGAATTCCATAGATTCACAACTCTCCGGGTGAAAAGTTTTTTCCCCATCTCCGTTCTAAATGGCCTACCCCTTATTCTTAAACTGTGGCCCCTGGTTCTGGACTCCCCCAACTTTGGGAACATGTTTCCTGCCTCTAGCATGTACAATCCCTTAATAATATTATGTTTCAATAAGATCCCCTCTCATCCTTCTAAATTCCAGAGTATACAAGCCCAGTTGCTCTATTCTTTCAACATATAACAGCCCCCATCCCAGGAAATAACCTTGCGAATCTTCGCTGCACTCCCTCAATAGCCAGAATGCCCTTCCTCAAATTTGGAGACCAAAACTACACACAATACACCAGGTGTGGTCTCACCAGGGCCTTGTACAACTGCAGGACCACTTTGCTCCTATACTCAACTCCTTGTTATGAAGGCCAACATGCCATTAGCTTTCTTCACTTCCTTCAAGTCAGTGAGACAGCATTGGAAAGAGTCAAGAGCTTCAAGTTCCCGGGCATATGAATCTCTGATCTGTCCTGGGACCCAGCACGTTGATGTAATTACAAAGAAAGTTTAACAACGTCTTTACTAACAACACATAGTCCTCCACCAGATTCGCCACCTCCAACGTGACCCCTCCACTCGCCACATCTTCCCATCTCCCCCCCTGTCTGCCTTCCGCAAAGACCGCTCCCTCCGCAACTCCCTTGTCAATTCTTCCCTTCCCTACCGCTCTACCCCTTCCCCGGGCACTTTCCCTTGCAACCGCAAGAAATGCTACACTTGTCCCTTCACCTTCCCCCTCGACTCCTTTCAGGGACCCAAGCAGTCCTTCCAGGTCCGACAGAGGTTTCCCTGCACCTCCTCCAACCTCATCTACTCCATCCGCTGCTCCAGATGCCAGATGATCTATATCGGTGAGACAAAGCGGAGGCTATGCGATTGTTTCGCCGAACACCTCCGCTCGGTCCGCAATAACCAACCCGACCTCCCGGTGGCTCAACATTTCAACTCCCCCTCCCATTCCGTATCTCTCGGTCCTGGGCCTCCTCCACGGCCAGAGTGAGCAACACCGCAAGTTGGAGAGTAACAGCACCTCATATTCCGTCTTGGGGAGTCTGCATCTCTTGGCATTGAACATTGACTTTTCTCAATTTGTTAACCCTTGCTGTCTCCTCCTCTTCCACCTCTCCTCACCCTCTTTTTTTGGGCCTGGCATTCCCTCTCCTCTCCTATCTACTCCCACCACCCCTAGTCGCACTAGCTTCTCATTTTTCACCACTACACACAAGCTTGCCATGGCTTGTCCTTTATCTATCGATACTTTTTGCAGGATCTTCCATTATTGTTCTTTATCTCTCCCATCCACCGTCCCTCTTATCATCTCGTTTCCCTGATCCCCTGAACCCCAGTCAGTGAAGCAAGGGGCTCGACCGAAACGCTCCCTATCTCCTCCCACCACAGCTCCTTAAGATGCTGCTGCACACTCTCGCGAGTACTTCCATCAGCCTTTGATGTACCAACCGTCTTTACTTCACCTGGGTTAGGAGCAAACACTTCTTTTCCTATGAACCTATACTACCTAGCACAGCTACTATGTTAACTTTGTATATTTGCACTACATACTTCAGCTTGCACTATTATGGTCTGGTTACCTAGTATAACTGATAAATTGATTGTATATTTGTTGTGTTGTGCACCTTTACGCATTTAATATGCCTACAAAGCTGCTGGGAGTAACGAATTTAATTGTTATGGTCTCATGACATGATAACAGTTCAATACTCTTGACCTAAAAATACATCGGCATTTTTATTTTTTGGTGGTGTTTGAGACGATTTGGCATGTCCACGAGCATTTGCTTGAATTTCTACAGCTACATTAAAGAACGTTTTTTGTAGGATGCATCGTGCCCTGGTATAGCAACTGCTTTGCTCTTGACCACCACATTTGCAGAGAGTGATGAACACAGCCCAGTCCATCGTCAAGTCAAGAGAGTTTATTGTTGTGTGTCCCAGATGATAGGACAATTAAATTCTTGCTTTCTGCAGCACAACAGAGTATTGTAAACAAAAATACAGAACAGTTCAGTTCAATATACACAAAAATAAGCAGATAAAGTGCAATAGGCTGTTACAGTTCAGAGTCTGTTTGTTGGCGAGTTTAATAGCCTGATGGCTGTGGGGAAGAAGCTGTTCCTGAACCTGGATGTAACAGATTTCAGGCTCCTGTACCTTCTGCCTGATGGTAGCAGAGAGATGAGTGAGTGGCCAGGATGGTGTGGATCCTTGATGATGCCGCCAGCCTTTTTGAGGCAGCGACTGCGATAGATCCCTTCGATGGTGGGGAAGTCAGAGCCGATGATGGACTGGGCAGTGGTCACAACTTTCTGCATTCTTTTCCGCTCCTGGACCCTCAGGTTGCCGAACCAAGCCACGATGCAACCAGTCAGCATGCTCTCTACTGTGCACCTGTAGAAGTTCAAGGGAGCTCTCTTTGACATGCTGAATCTCCGTAGTCTTCTCAGGAAGTAGAGGCGCTGATGTGCCTTCTTTATGATTGCATCAGTGTGCTGGGACCAGGAAAGATCTTTGGAAATGTGCACGCCAAGGAATTTGAAGTTCTTGACCCTTTCCACCATTGTCCCGTTGATGTAAACAGGTTTGTCATTACTTTCCATCCAATCCACCTTCCAGAAGGCTAGAAGTATGGTCAAGAATGCTTGCCACCCAGACCGTTCTCTATTTCTCTCTCCTACTGACTCTGAGGAAAGTACAAGAGCTTGAAAACATAACGTCCACTCTTCTTCCCATAACCATCAGACTCCCAAACCAGTCGCCACTTTCACACACCCTTCCCGGAGGTGCTGCCACATACGTTTATTCTTACCTCTGCCATATCCAGTTTTTCTTTTATTCCTTCATTGGGGGATAACCAAATGGATTGCAATTCGGGGGGTTTTTTTATGCACCACTTCAGAATGGACAACAATCTTTGCACTATTCCTGCGTTTGGCATTTATTGCTGTTATCCATCATTACCGTATACTGGGAACAAGGACTTTCATTGCAGCCTGGTGTGTATGACAATAAACTAATGTGAATTTGAATCTAAATCTGAACAGTTTAAATTATTGAATGCCAACTTTGTTTGTCATGAATTGGGTTTCATGTTGTTGAGTATTGAATTGTTTAACCAAACCAAGGGGAAAAAGCTGTTATCTACTTGCTTTACAGATTCCATATTTGAACCATCTATAGCTCTAGCAAGTCTTGTTCAGACATCCCGTTGCAAATGATAACAGTTCTCATTAGGAGCCTAATCACAGATCAAAATGTTAAAGACGCCAGCATGACTTGTGCTCTCTGCAGGTAAAGAAAAATCTTGCATTTGTGTCAGATTCTCCAACCACTCCAAAATACTTTTCAGCAGATAATCAATTATTGAATTGTAGTCACTTTTATTACATGGACAAATGTGGCCTTGTTTATACAAGTACTGTTGGAAACTCAACATGATAATTTAAAATTGAGTGGTTGCACTATTCAAGGAGCAGGAAATTGAAAGGACAATTTGTAAATGCCCTTATAAATGAATTGGAGGGGAGAAGGAGTTGCAGAGCATAGATAGTTCAATCAAAGATCCACCACTAAAATTAGAATCCAGCAATTTAAATTGGAAAGCACATTGTCAGTATGGTGAAAATGTAGAATTTCTCCCATATGTAACTGGATGTTGCTGGGTAATTTAAATGCTTAAAAGTAAAATGGATGAGTAAATCCAGTGATTATAGAAAGGAGCTGAGTAGATAAGAATTATATGTATCTGGACGGAGCTTGGCAGAAATCAGGGGAATGAATCTGAAAGGCACTTGATGTTAAATGGATAGATTTTTGAATTAAATGTTACGATAAATTTAAAAAACAATTGTAAAATCATCCATGAGCCATTACATCAGACTGTGAAATAGAAAGTAAAGTCTGGAATAAAACCAGCTGCAGCTTGTGTGGCTGCTCCATCTCTGCTTCACCATTCCTATCTATTACCTCTATCCTATGATTCCATTCAGAACTAAAACCCATCAATCTGACCTTCAAATACACTCGATAAATGCACTTCCACTGCCTGCTAAAGTATTAAATTCCAAAGATTTATGACCCTCTGGCCAATCTTCTTATCCTGAGACATTGGCTCTCATGAGGACACTGCCTCTCATAATTACCTGATCATTTTCTCAAATTTTGTTTCAGTGTGAGCTCAGTTCTCGTTCTTGTAAAAGTAAATAAAGACAAACCTTGCTCAAACTTTCCTCATAGGGAAAATCGCCTCATACCAGGAATCGCTCTGGTGAATTCTGAACCACCAGTAAACCGATCCTAATGTAAATGTTTCTTTATTTTTTTTGTCTCTGTAAGTTTTTCTTTTGAATTTGAGTTACATGGTGCATTTATTCATGCTGCTTAAAATGGATATATTCAAAAAATCATCACTTTTAAGAAATGTCCAATATTATGTCTGAATAACCTGGATTTAGGATAGTTAAAATCATTTTTGTAAAACATCTACCGAATAATTTAATATTTTCATAGTTTCATCGCTATGTGCTAGATACAGTGCTTTCCATAATGTTTGGGACAAAGACCCATCATTTATTTATTTGCCTCTGTTCTCCACAATTTGTGATTTGTAATAGAAAATATCACACGTGGTTAAAGTGCGCAGTCAGATTTTAATAAAGGTCATTTTTATACATTTTGGCTTCACCATTTAGAAATTACAGCTGTGTTTATACATAGTCCCCCAATTTCAGGGCACCATAATGTTTGGGACACATTGCTTCACATGCATTTGTAATTGCTCAGGTGTGTTTAATTGTCTCCTTTATGCAGGAATAAAATAATGTATAAAAATGGCCTTTATTAATATCTGACCGTGCATTTTAACCACATGTGATTTTTTTTTTTCTATTACAAATCTCAAATTGTGGAGTACAGAGGCAAATGAATAATTGATGGGTCTTTGCCCAAACATTGTGGAGGGCACTGTAGCTTCCAACTAAATATTTTTTTGTTGCAAGAACCTATCAAACGGCTTGCGTAATAATAACATACTTTGAAGTCTTTATAGGTGTGGCACAAGGGGTGGTAGAACAGCTGCCTTAGAGTTCCACATATCTGGGTTCAACCCTGAACTCGGGTGCAGTCGCTATGTAGTTTGAACATTCTCCCCATAATCGTGTGAGCTTCATCCTGGTGCTCTCATTTCATCCCACATCCCAAAGACGTGCAAGTTGATTGGCCTCTGTAAATTGCCACAAAATTGTAGGGAGGGGATGAGAAAGTGAGGTAACATAAAACTAGTGTGAATGGATGATCGGTGGTCAGCCTGAACCCAAAGGGCCTGTTTCCACGCTATATCTTTAAAATAAAAGGTGTGTTTAGGCAGTGGATAAAGGAAGACGGATCAAAATGTTCAAACCAAAAACTCAGTCAAAGAGCTGGAATTCAGAAAGGTTCGGAAGGCAGAAAGGGATATTGACAAAAAGTTATGGAAGAAGTCTAGAGCATATGGCCTGGGCAGCTAAAATATAAAGCACAAGTGATCACAGTCAAATGAATGTGAAATTCTGGAGTGATTGTAAGAATGGAAATGGGAATATGGGAAAAGACAAGTCATGAAGATATTTAAGTTCAGAATTTAGAAATTTAAAATTGGTGGACAGATGAGTAGAAGTGTACATCACGAAACAGCAGAGATGAATGGGATGATGAAAGAGAAGTTGTGAAATTAGTAGAACATGACAGGTAAGTGAACAGCTAGCAGTGCATGAAATGGTCAAGTCAAGAGCTGACCCTGGTCTTTATGTTACTTGTAGCAGAAGAAGGATTGTGACAAGGTGAAGGGGACCAATGTAACCACGGTAGTAGAAGATGATAGACAGAATGCTGGAGTAACTCAGCGGGACAGACAGCACCTCTGGAGAGAAGGAATGGGTGACGAGACCCTTCTTCAGTGGTAGAAAATGATATTTGTGCTGACATGGGGGATCCGCAGCCCTGTTTAATATCGTGTGGTATGCTGAGATTATGAACAGTCTGAGCTAGTCAAGTAACATATGAGTTTGTGGGAAGGTCATTGAGCAGTATTTCAAGGAGCTTTTCGACATCATATTAAGACACATATGAGTTGTGCAGATGTAATGTTCCTAATTGAATCAAGTTAAAGGTGAAATAAAAAACACTCTACAAGGCAAATTAATTTTCTGTGTGAAACGTGAGTGTGACTACCACAACATGAACCCTTTGTTTTAAGTAAAAGGCTGTTTTAAGGCTAAACTAAAATACATTTGGACAGGTACATGGATAGGAAAGCTTTAGAGGGATATGGGACAGATGCGTGTAAATGGGACTAACTTAGGACATCTTGGTCGGCATGGACAAGTTGGTCGTAGGAACCATTTCTGTGCTGTATGACTCTAGACCCATACAGTGGTAGTAAAGTGCTACAATAAACTTGCATGCTTCTGCAGTAAATTCAAAGTTCTTGGGAACCCACATCTAGAAATTATGGAGCATTCAAATGTTTCTAATTATGTACTTTTGTTTCATGAAGGATGATTGATTGGCTCTCTTGGCCATTAGCTCAGCATGTTGAAACATGGGTGATTGCATTACTCAAGGGATTGGCTTCTGTCCAGAAATTCACCATCCTCATAGATATCACTCTGCTTAAAATTGACCAGGTAAGTCAAAGAGATAAACCATACACATCTGTTACAATAAGAGAACCTCAACGAATGAAATTTACTGTTGCTGATGTGACTGTATGATTGTTAATTTGGTGCTAAGTAGTTTGAGAATCTCATCTGAAGTAACAGGAAATTATCAGTCAGTAATTTAACATAATTACATCGCCACTGTGTGCGCGCTTGCTCTCTCTTAACTACAAAGCCTTCCACGAGGTCAGCATCCTGGTAAATAATTGCTTCTGCACTTTTGTTAGTTACTCTAATGTGGCAATCAGATCTGGGCATAGTATGTCTGGGGAACCTGTAGTCCTAAGTGCAACCTAAACAGTGTTTCGTACAAGTGGAACACAACAGTCCAACTTTGGTACCCAGCTATGCTAAATGTGAGGCACCAAGGCATTCCACATGCCACCTCTATCAACCAAGTCACCTTTTATGAAATATGAAGAATTCATCCTAAAACTCGCTGTGGAGATCAAAACTCCTAAGGACCCAGCATAGACTGACTGTATGTTCGGACATTATTTAACAAAAATGTGTTGCCTCATGTGTCTGGTATTTAATTCCATCTGCTACGGTTTCCACCCCACTTTCTCGCTGAATCTGTCCCCGTATCCTTAGTCAGCCTTTTGTTATCACCAATCAAACGAATTTATATCATTCTGCAAACATGTAAGGCAGACTATTTACATTCAGGAAGCACACTCTTGGTTCTCACTAATCACTCCCAGAATCTGTTTCTATTTCTATTCCTTCCTTCGCACCCCACTTCTTTTCCCTCTCCTCTCCCCCAACCCAATATTATCTACTAATCAATTCCCTCCTCACCTGTATCTACCTTGTTCTTGCCCTACCCCTTCTCCTCCAACCCCCCAAATCCCCACCTCTTTATACTTACTGGCTGCCTCACGTCTAGTCTTTCAGTCTACATGAAGATTTTTGACATGAAATGTCGACTGCTCATTTCCCTCTACAGATATTGCCTGTGATGTTGAGTTCCTCTCGCTATTCTTTTTTTTGGCAAGGCAATAAATGGTGTGTTGCCTGTGGCAAAATAGTCATATTCCCCCTAATAAGTTGAATTCTAGAATCCACTGATGCAGAGACAGAAGAGGCAGCAAAAAATAATATCGGTACTGGGATGGCACAATTGCTAATTCAAAATTCAATGTTAGTAACAATTTGAGTGCTAAGCCCCCAAGTCCACAAGCCACTATTGAAGAAGTAGAATTCTTGATCTGAAGTAGCTCGTCTCGGATAAGCAATCATATAGGCCATATATAGAGCAGCAGTTTCTGATCACAGACAAGAAAATTTGTGAAAGTCATGACACATGATTACCGACAGCTTCGTCTGCCGAAAGTACTTGTGTAAGAATGGACATGAACATGTTTGACTTGGCTTTGGTGTCCTCTAGGTAAGAAGTTTGAATATTAATTGAAGAATAGTCTAACCGGTAGTGGGGAAAATGTTAGAGTCAGTTATTAAAGATGGGATAGCAGCACATTTGGAAAGTGGTGAAATCATTGGACAAAGTCAGCATGGATTTATGAAAGGTAAATCATGTCTGACGAATCTTATAGAATTTTTCGAGGATGTCACTTGTAGAATGGATAAGGGAGAACCTGTGGATGTGTTATATCTGGACTTTCAGAAGGCTTTCGACAAGGTCCCACATAAGAGATTAGCATACGAACTTAAAGCACACGGTATTGGGGGTTCAGTATTGATGTGGATAGAGAACTGGCTGGCAGACAGGAAGCAAAGAATAGGAGTAAACGGGTCATTTTCAGAATGGCAGGCACTGACTAGTGGGGTACCGCAAGGCTCAGTGCTGGGATCCCAGCTATTTACAATATATATTAATGATCTATGAGGCGAATTGAATGCAACATCTCCAAGTTTGCAGATGACACGGAGCTGGGGAGCAGTTTAGCTGTGAGGAGAAATGCTAGGAGGCTGCAGGTGACTTGATAGGTTGGGTGAGTGGGCAAATGCATGGCAGATGCAGTAAATGTGGATAAATGTGAGGTTATCCACTTTGGCGGCAAAAACAGGAGGGTGATTATTATCTGAATGGTGGCCGATTAGGAAAAGGGGAGATGCAACGAGACCTGGGTGTCATGGTACACCAGTCATTGAAAGTAGGCATGCAGGTGTAGCAGGCTGTGAAGAAAGCGAATGGTATGTTGGCATTCATAGCAAAAGGATTTGAGTACAAGAGCAGGAGGTCTACTGCAGTTGTACAGGGTCTTGGTGAGGCCACACCTGGAGTATTGCGTAACAGTTGGTCTCCCAATCTGAGGAAAAGACATTCTTGCCATAGAGGGGAGTGCAGAGAAGGTTCACCAGACTGATTCCTGGGATGGCAGGACTTCCATATGAAGAAAGACTGGATAGGACTCGGCTTGTACTCGCTGGAATTTAGGAGATTGAGGGGGGGATCTTATAGAGGCTTACAAAATTCTTAAGGGGTTCGACAGGCTAGATGCAGGAAGATTGTTCCCGATGTTGGGGAACTCCAGAACAAGGGGTCACAGTTTAAGGATAAGGGGGAAGCCTTTTAAGATCGAGATGAGAAGATCTTTTTTCACACAGAGAGTGGTGAGTCTGTGGAATTCTCTGCCACAGAAGGTAGTTGAGGCCAGTACATTGTCTATATTTAAGAGGGAGTTAGATGTGGCCCTTGTGGCTAAAGGGATCAGGGGGTATGGAGAGAAGGCAGGTACAGGATACTGAGTTGGATGATCAGCCATGATCATATGGAATAGCAGTGCGGGCTCAAAGGGCCGAATGGCCTACTCCTGCACCTATTTCTATGATTCTATGTACATGCAAACTGAATTACGAATGATCAGCTAAAGGTGTAGTCCCGATCACCCAATTTACCTCTTTGTGGCCCTTGCACATTTTGCTATCAGTATTTTCTCTGTAACTATAATGCTGTAACACTATATTCAATACTCTATTTTTCTCTTTACTTTACCTGTTGCACTTGCGTATGGCTTGATTATACTCACGGTGTGATTTAGGTGGATTGCACACAAAGATTTTCACTTAACCTCATTATATGCGACAATAGTAAACCAATATCAATAACTGCTCCTTTTGAATCCCTATTTGTGTGTATGGTCGAAGGTTGCAGAAAGTGGTGAGTTTTTGGTGGGGTGGGAGGGGTATTAATAAATACTGCTCACTGATTGCTTGATTTGCTCTGCTAGGTGTTTCATCGACTTTGGTATCCTATCGTGCGGCCTGGAGCTTTAGTGGTTCTTTCCCACATGCTGCTCAGCTTTCAACATTCTCCAGAAGCTTTTCATTTAGTAAGTTATTATAATTACATTGTTAATAATTAATACTCTTGCTTTCTTCACAAATTAACTTCAGACAATGGGGCTGGATCTAAAACACCTGACAGCAATTCCATCGTCATACCTTGTCCCAGGATCTCACCCTGACAATCTTTGGCAACTTACCAATGTCAAAGCAATGTAGACAAAAATGCTGGAGAAGCTCAACGGGTGAGGCAGCATCAATGGAGCGACGGGAATAGGCCAAATTGTCAATGCAATGTTTCACTACGTTTAAACGTGTGATATTCAGTGGCACTTAAAAAGAGTTCAAGGAATTTAGCAAAAAACACATTAAGCCATTGTAAATTGGAACCCTAACTGTAAAATGGAAAGATGGGAAAAATAACTTAACCCAAACATTACAGCAATCCCTTCAGATCAATAATTGGGATCATTGCTGGTACATCAGCTTTGGCTGGTGCAATGATTCGGGTCCAGATATGAAGTGAGTCTGGTACCCGAGCTCAGTAGAATTACATCAGTGTTGAATCTGCTTGAAGATTAGGAGGTCAAATGCACTGATGTTTGAAGTTATGTATCTCCAAACTCTGTGTTGCATTCATTGAAGATCTACTGGTAAAAGCTATTGTGTTTAAAATTAATGCAGTTTTTCAGGTACATATAGATGGATAGAGGGATGAATAGAGATGAGCAACTGTCAGATGAACAGTTTATATGTAATATAACAATTAAATTGACAGAAAGGGGCTTTGTATGTTTAATTATTTACTTTTGTTTTTGCAAGATCACTTGATCTTGACAACTGTAAATTGTCAGAATAAATATTTAAAAAGTTACTGTAATCTGAATTTCTATAGAAAACATTTTACACACTTTACAACTTTGTGAATTGATATCTCTACAGATTGTTCCTCACATCATAAAACTGGTTCAGGTTTTGAAAGATGAAGCTTCACCCGCCAGTAAAATCTTCCTCGTGCAATTGACTGAGTTGGTGCATTGTATGATGTATCAGTACTCTGGGTTCCCTGATTTGTATGAACCTATTCTTGAGGCCATTAAGGTATGAACCTGAAAGTTAATTATAGAGCATATACAATATTAGTGTATGAAACTTGTTCTACATTTTCCAAATTTATGAAAAGAGGAACAAAATTTAAAGTCACAACTAAACCAATGTGTAGCCCCAAAGGTAGCCGTAGAATTTAATACAAATGGTTTGAATATTCATTCATTTCATGCAGATCCTGGCCATCTGAAGTATATTAAATGATACCCAGACTGCCAAATTGTATCTGTGCTTATTTATTTTTTACTACACAATGTTGAACACTTTACAGTACATTTTTATTACCTGAAATAATCTTTACATGTCTTGGCACAACAGATTTCACATTTGACAGGAGTACCTTCATCTGAAATTAAAATGTTTAAAAATAAATCACTCGTATTTTCCAACCACCACCACCTACATTCTCCTTCATGACTGTGCCCTTGTAACTTGACCAGCTAGATTCTGTGTCATTTAAAATGGAATAGAGTGCAAGTCTAACATATGATTTTCAGTTACTTTAAATCATCATTATTATCATAATCAATTTTTGCCCTAATGCAATGACTAAAGATTTGTAGAGCCAGCATGGAGTTACTCAAATATTTGCCCATAGATGCCCTGTGCCTCCCCACCGAGTTTTCCTTTGCTTCATTGTTATCCAATAATGTCCAAATTCTCCCCCACACACCCATTTTAATGTTGCACATATCTCAACCCCATCTTTCTCTCCAATCCACGTCTTTATATGGCTTTAAAAAGACATAGCAAGATTTTATTTAATTCCTCTATCACTGTTTTGGTAGTTTTCCATGCAGGTCATGAACTGCACATGCACTTTGAATGTGTGGGTGTTTGGGGGGTTGTGGGTTCTGTGAAATCAACAAATTAGATATCAAATTAGATTTTGTTGTGTGCTTTAATTTCTTGTCATTCTAACTGCATTACGTACTTTGCATTATGTAATTATTTGCATAATATAATTCCATTGCATTACTACAAATTTAAGGTATAAATCTGGGCCCATGGTCCCTCCAGAAATTTCACTTAATGCTTTCCATTTCCATTTTAATCGCTAGTGTTGTGGTGTCATTGAGTAGTTCATGTTGAAAAAGCAAGTTCTAAGGGCTTCTGCTGTGTTTTCTCTCGCGCTCTCTCTCTCTCTCTTAGAAAAACCACCACTGACACTCCATAACCGTGTTTTCAGTTTCCCTTGGCTTATCTGTTACTCGTTCATATTTGCCATTTGATGCATTTTTTTTACATTTCTTCATAGCTTTTTTATATGCCATAAAATATTGTGAGTCAATTATATAAACTGATGGGTAACTAAACGTAAACTGGTATTTCTAGGATTTGCCAAAACCTTCTGAAGAAAAAATGAAGCTCACTCTTAATCAAAGTGCCTGGACGTCGCACTCAAATTCTTTGGCATCTTGTTTGTCAAGACTCTCTGGAAAATCTGAAACTGGAAAAACTGGGTTAATAAACCTGGGCAATACGTGCTATATGAATAGTGTAATTCAAGCATTATTTATGGCCACAGAGTAAGTGAATTTGTTGTGGAGATTTAGTACATTGTTATTTCTGCAAGAAAGTGCAATTAAAAGCTAATTTGTGTGAATATCCATCTCAAACAACCAATAAAACATTGGACTCACTTTGATTCCACCAGGTGTAGATCCTCTCACTGTTGGATTAATTTGAAATTAATGTAGTTTTTTTTTAATGTGGAAGTTCTTTGAGCTATGTCAGAAAGTCACTTTGCATTCTCTTAAAATAAAACAGATGTACCCACCTTCCACACTTTTATAACTATGATGTAAGGTATTCATTTCTAGTTCATTTGTTATTGTACTGGAGCTGATCTGCATTCTAAGCTCTTCATCCCAAATCTACTTAAAATGCACTGGACAGGTAGCTGCAATTAACTCACAGTTATGCGGTACAGTGGAATAAGTAGGCTTGCTGCCTATTTTTTAAACTAATACATCTGTGTAGCCAATAGTTAACCACAGTTTCTTAAATTTTAATGTGAGATTAATAAGAGGGTGGGAGATCAAAAATGAGCTTTGTTTTATTTGGTGTCTTCAAAAAGAAATTCATTCAGTTTCAGGAGATCTGTTTTATCACTCAATCTAAATGGATCCCGACCTTTGATGAGAAAGCTGCAACTTCTATTTGCATTCTTGGCACACACTCAGGTACTTTTTAAAAAATGATTATCATTTCAGTAGATTGTGTAATTCGGTGATGGTAAATATTGGATGCTATTATCTATTTTTTAATTGCTCTATCTGGGACACATGACAATAAAAACTATTGACTTGACTCTTGGGATGGGAAATGATTTGACCATTTTTTTGTTAGCAATGATGGTTAATGCTAAAATTGAAAATATCCAGAAGATGGGAAAAGAACAGTTTTTATTTTTACTTATAATTTGATCTATTCAACAAACTAAATTTTTCGCCTTGAACAATTGAATGATTGGCAATGTGTACACAGAACTATTAAATGTAAAGTATTTTGGCTTCTGTGACTTCTTGCCTTCTCCCTTAATTCTGTCTACATTTTTATGTTGTATTTAGTATTGTTATGTCAATTTTTACAAATTCTGTATATTGGACTGAAGTGTTTACAAATTGGCATTTGCATAATTTGCACTTTAGCTGGTTATGTGACTGGAGAATTGGTATTTGTAATTGGTTATGGTTAAATCAGGTCAAAATTCAATATATCAGCAAATTTTCTTAAATCCATAAAAATAGATTTAGTGATTCACATTGTTTCTGTGGAGTCAGCTTTCTATGTATTTAAATTGAGTTGAATATTTGTAGTACAATGTTGATATGCAAATTCCAAACATTCCCGTTATTATATCACCAGCGCGCAGCATATGCTCCACAGAGTTTCTTTGAAGAATCAAGACCACCATGGTTCACCCCTGGGTCCCAGCAAGATTGTTCCGAATACCTCAGGTTCCTTTTGGATAGGTAAACACTTTTGTCTGATGGCCATCTTCTGTAACCAAACATAGTAACTAATACCATTTCAGTCTTGTTAAATAAGTTTTAAAGAAAAGTCACCCATTCCTTCTCCCCAGAGATGCTGCCTGTCCTGCTGAGTTACTCCAGAATTTTGTGTCTATCTTGTGCTTCCTGGATTGTTGTCTATTGTGCAAGTCAAACAAGCAGCAGCCTTACTAATATACAGTATCAGAGGGTCCACTTTCCTTTGCACACAGAAATGATCTTGCTATTCTTGTATGGCATGTTAGTAGAAGACTGTGGATGTGGAGTTGCTGCTTTAGCAAATTGTGAGAAATATAGGAAACTTGCATTCCATTCTTTCACTAGGTCTCTATCTTATCTGTTCAAGTGATAAAAGTCTTCATACTGGACGTTCTGAGATGTCTTGCTTTTCCTTCAACTGACTTCTCCACAATATTCTCCAATTAATATTGTCAAGTAAATTCTCTATTTCCTGAATTTGTGCTCTCGCCACTTCTTTCTACCACCATCCCTGTCCTCTGACTCCAAATTTGATGGATCATCCTCTGTAATTTCCTTCAACAAGATTCTACTAATCGCTCCTCCCTTTCCCTTTCAGCATTCCAAAGGACCATTTCTTTGCAACTCCCTAATTTTCTCTCCATCTCCACATATCATTCCCCTGTTACCAGTTTCCCATGTAGCCTTCCCACCATCTTATCTCATCACCTCTCATTTTAAAATGACCCAAATAGTCCTTCCTTATTAAGCAGCAGTTTATCTCCTTTTCAGACAATTTGGTGCACCATATTAGGTGTTCACAACACAGTTTTCTCTACATTTGGAGAAGCCAAACAGGGTTTGGTTGACCATTTTACAGAAACCCTCTGATTAATCGTGCTGCTAATTGCAAGTCCCGTCCATCTTTGGCTCCCTGTACACCTTTTTAGCTATTGTAGCCATCAGGACTCAATACTTAAATCATCAATTTAGAAAACCAGTCATTCCTGTCAGTGATAGAACTGACCCTCTCTGGTGTGCGATTATCCACAGGTAACGTCAACTCAGTTAATTGGTCTTCATAGATGTACGAGACCTGCTGAATATTCCTGACATTTGCTATTATTTTCAGCAACTGCTGTGTTCTGCATCTCACAGTTCCAGTACTTATTTTTTGCGCTCCCTGTCCCTCACCCTCACCTCAACTAATCTCTCTTTAAACTTCTGTATTTACACTCCTCCAGACATTCAACTAGAATTAATAAACATAGAAAAATAGGTGCAGGAGTAGGCCATTCAGCCCATCGAGCCAGCACCGGCATTCAATATGATCAATGCTGATCATCTAAAATCGGTACCCTGCACCTGCTTTTTACCCGTATCCCTTGATTCCTTTAGCCCTAAGAGCTAAATCTCACTCTCTTGAAAACATCTAGTGAATTGGCCTCCACTGCCTTCTGTGGCAGAGAATTCCACAAATTCACAATTCTCTGGGTGAAGAACGTTTTCCTCATCTCAGTCCTAAATGGCCTATCCCTTATTCTTAAACTGTGACCTTGGTTCTGGACTCCCCCAACATCGGAAACATTTCTCCTGCATCTAGCCTGTCCAATCCTTTAAGAATGTTATATGTTTCTATAAGATTCCCTCTCATCCTTCTAAATTCCAGTGAATACAAGCCCAGTCTTTCATCATATGTCAGTCCTGCCATGCTGGGAATTAACCTGGTGAACCTACACTGCACTCCCTCAATAGCAAGAATGTCCTTCCTCAAATTTGGAGACCAAAACTTCACACAATACTCCAGATGAAGTTTCACCAGGGCCCTGTACAGCTGCGGTAGGACCTCCTTGCTCCTAAACGCAAATCCTCTCGCAATGAAGGTCAACATGCCATTAGCTTTCTCCATTGCCTGCTGTACCTGCATGCTTACTTCCAGTGACTGATGTACAAGCACACCTAGGTCTTGTTGCACCTCCCCTTTTCCTAATCTGACACCATTCAGATAATAATCTGCCTTCCTGTTCTTGCCACCAAAGTGGATAACTCACATTTATCCACATTAATGCCAGTCTGACAGTTAAATGTTAACCAGTCAGCCCCTCGCCCAGATTGCTACCAAAAGCAATAACCACCTGGACAATCTTTGTCTGCACTTTATCAAGGGCATTTCTCGTTATTTTGTATACCGCTTCCTCTCTGTAATTTATTCATGTACATTTTCTCAATTTTCCAATTCTTTTGGATGTTCATCATTGTGAAATGTTAATAGCCGTTCTCTGTAGTCCACTGTAGATGCTAGCTGCATTTCTATTCTCAGTTCAGATTTTCAATATCTGCTATTTAGTAACTTGACATTGATATAAATATTATATTTGATTTTATTCAACGGTCTTAATTTATTAGCAGATTGGTTGGAAAGAAATGGCTTCTATTTACATTGAGCATTTCACAACATAAGTACATTCTGAAATATTTCATGAATTGCTTTTAAAGTGTGATTAATGCACAGTAACCGTAAAAGAGACTTTTGATAGTAGGGTTGATAACTAAAAGGAACGGATTGAGAATTATTGGCAATATAATCTGTTTCAAAACAAATGTTCAAGTTATTCTAACATATAACCACACACAATGGTAATTTCAAAAGCAAATTGGATAAGAGAGAAAGGACAGGGTTTTTATATTTATTCTTTTGATGGGATGAAAAATATTCACTATGCTTACATTTTTTTTTTTTTTTTTTGCCCATTCCTAATTAATCCCGAAACAGTCTTTCCATTCTTCCATTTGGGCCACTTCAGAAGGCAATCAAGAATCAACCACATTGGGAGGTCTGGAGTCATATATCAATGAAACAGGATGTCAGTGACTCAACTGTTTTCATGGCTACCAATACCAATTTTTGCTATTGAGGGAGTGCAGCGTAGGTTTACAAGGTTAATTCCCGGGATGGCGGGACTGTCATATGCTGAGAGAATGGAGCAGCTGGGCTTGTACACTCTGGAGTTTAGAAGGATGAGAGGGAATCTCATTGAAACATATAAGATTGTTAAGGGCTTGGACACGCCAGAGGCAGGAAACATGTTCCCGATGTTGGGGGGAGTCCAGAACCAGGGGCCACAGTTTAAGAATAAGGTGTAAGCCATTTAGAACGGAGACGAGGAAACACTTTTTCTCACAGAGAGTGGTGAGTCTGTGGACTTCTCTGCCTCAGAGGACGGTGGAGGCAGGTTCTCTGGATGCTTTCAAGAGAGAGCTAGATAGGGCTCTTAAAAATAGCGGAGTCAGGGGATATGGGGAGAAGGCAGGAACGGGGTACTGATTGGGGATGATCAGCCATGATCACATTGAATGTCGGTGCTGGCTCGAAGGGCCAAATGGCCTACTCCTGCACCTATTGTCTATTGTCTATTGATCGAGACTCTTAATTCCCAATTTAATTAGTTGAATGGAAATTCCTCCACTCTTCTGGAATTAGAATCCATATCATCAGATCAATAGCTGAGGCCTCTGTATGTTAGTTTATCAAGTTAATCACTGAACTCTTTGTTAATCAGACAACTTTTTAAGAAGACATAGGCATTCTGATCAAAATTACCACTGCCTGAAGTGTAATATTTTATGTTTTGTAATTCCTTAAAAGGCTTGCTTCTTGCTACATTTCTCCACAATGTCACTGATTGAGAGTGGCCCTGCGTCTCCCAGAATGTGTGTAAACATTTACTGTAGAATTCATCTTTTAGGATAAGAGAAGGCTCTGTGTTGATAGCTATAACCTGAGCTGGATGTAGCCTTGATTTGGCGTTTTGAGCAAGGCAGGGAGTCATCAGTTAATACTCAAGGTAGACCCATTGATTTATTTTTAAATATCGTTGTTGATTTTATTTTAAGTTTTCAAGAGAGAGTTAGATTTAGCTCTTGGGGCTAAAGGAATCAAGGGATATGGGGAAAGAGCAGGAACGGAGTACTGATTTTAGCTGATCAGCCATGATCATATTGAATGGCGGTGCTGGCTCGAATGGCTGAATGGCCTACTCCTGCACCTATTTTTCTATGTTTTTCCTAAAAGCAGAATGATGTAGTTCGGCTGTGTTGTTTTAGTACTTTAGCCTTCTTCCTGTGCTTCATATGACAGTTCATCTCATTCTCCAAAGGGAAAGCTACAGAACACTCGACCGCATAATTTAGTTTAATTTAGAGATGCAGCGTAATAACAGGCCCTTCGGCCACCGAGGCCGCACCGACCAGCGATAACCTGTACACTAGTTCTTTCCTACACACTAAGGAACATTTACAGATGCCAATTAACCTACAAACCTGCCTTTCTTTGGACTGTGGGAGGAAACCGGAGCATCCGGAGAAACCCACGTGGTCATGGAGAACGTACAAATTCTGTACAGACAGCATCCATAGTCAGAACTGAACCTCTGTCTCTGATGCTATAAGGCAGCAACTCTACCTATGTCATTTCAAATAATTGAAGATAAGGTATCCTTCTGCACCCATATGACTAAATCATGAAGTTGTGCAGGGTTTATTCGTGATTGAGTTCTTTGTGAATGTTGGCAAATAGACTATTCTAGAATGTACATTGAAAGTATTTAGAAATCAGACCTTTTGCCAATCGTCTGAAATTGGTGGCATTGGGTCAGCAGTATGCGAAATAAAGATGGAGAATATGCTTCAAAATGATAGATATATAAAATAAAATTACTATTTGCAGAGAGGAACAATCATTCAATAGCATCAATACAATCAAAATAGATCTTCTCCCAAAGAAAGACACTCCTTTTTTTCAATCTGTCCACTACCTTGATCATCCTTCTTGAGGTGACACCTCCATTCTGCATTTCACCTTCAGTGTGGCATTCCCTTCTGACCGGTGGAGTGATTGATCTGCATTCCTCTATCTTGTCATGCTCCTCCCCATATTCAAACCCTTTGACCCTGCGTTTCTACCTTGAGGGAATCAGAAATTGCACTCAAAATTTTACATGCTTAGCAAAGTGGGTTAGTTACTCAAATTTCTGCTTAAACCTATTGACAAATTGCCAAACAGCTCATGAACCAGCCGAGTTTGACGGTAGTTTATTTTTATTTTTTGCCTCAGTCACAAAAATAATAATCTTAATCAATTCCAATACCTGGAACCCAATTTTAAATAATGAAAAATGATTTTAGATAAAAACTACCCTGCCATGTGATTGTGCAGCAATCATACTAAAAGCTTTTCAAATGTGCTTATTAATCAATTTGTTTTTTCAAAAAAATAAAATATCAGTTGAATTGCAGAAGCTGGTTAGGTCCTGGGTGCAGCCAGTTTAATGACTGCAATTAGCTGCCAGCACAACGTTTTATACTGGACATTATTTGTGTTTGACATTCCACAATCTCGTGTGTTGTTTTAAGCAACTTTAAGCCTCTGTATTCACCAAGGAGGAGATGGAGCATAGTGAGATCTGGGAGGGGTTTGCCAATATTCTAGGGCATGTGGATATTCAGAAGGAAATGTTGGGTTCTGGAAATCCTTAAGAGAGGACTCTTCTGAATAGGATTTACTTCCATTCGTAAAGAGAATGGGATAATCGGGGACAGTCACAATGGCTTTGTCCGTGGCAGATCATGTCTTACTAACTTGATTAAGTTTTTGGAGGAGGGGATAAAAGAGATAAATGGGAGTCGGGGTGTGAATGTTGTCTACATGGATTTTAATAAGGCATTTGCTAGTCCCACGAGGTAAGCAAATCCAGAAGATTAAGATACATAGGATCTTCAGTGATTTGGTAGTTTGGATGCAAAACTGGCTTGCCCACAGAAGACAGAGGGTAGTGGTGCAAGGGTGTTATTCTGGCTGGAGGTCTGTCGCCAGTGGTGTTAGGGTCATAGAGTTTTACAGCATGGAAACAGACTCATGGGCCGAACTCGTCCATACTGACCAAAATGCCTCATCTAAACTCTCCCCTTTTGCCAGCATTTGGCCCATATCCCTCAAAGCCTTTTATATCCATCTTCTTGTCCAAATGTCTTTTAAATGTTATTATTGTACCTGCCTCAACTACCTTCTCTGACAGTTAGTTCCATATACCCATCAGCCATTGCGTGAAAAGGTTGCCCCTCCTGTTCCTATTAATCCTTTCTATTCCCACCTTGGGCTTAAGCTCTCTAGTTTTTGATTCCCCGACCTTTGGGGGGGGCAAAGACTGTGTATTCCCCTCATGACTTTATGCACCTTTATAAGATCACCCCTCAGCTTCCTGTACTCCAGGGAATAAAGTTTTAACCTCCTTGTACCTTAGGTCCTCGAGTCCTGGCAACATCCTCGTAAATCTTCTCTACACCCTTTCCAGCTGAATGGCATAGATTCTGGAAGGATCTGTGCTGGGACCTCATTTATTTATAATATGTGTAAATAACCTGGATGTAAATATAGATGGATTGATTACTAAATTTGCACAGGACATCAAAATTGGTGGCGTTTCAGACAGAGAGGAAGGCTGTCAAAGGATACAGTGGGATTTAGATTGGTCATAGGCACGGACAAATAAATGGCAGATGGAACATTGATGTTCAGAGGCTGTCTAAGTTAATAGCTCCCTGAAAGAAACACCACAAATAGATAGTGGTAAATAAGGCATTTGGAACGCATCCTTTATTGGCCAAGGCTTTGAGTATAAGAATCACATACTCTTGTTGTGGCTTTAAAATGTTGCTTAGGCTGCATTTGGAGGATTATGTGCAATTGTGGTCAAGCTGGGAGGGCTTTGGAGAGAGTGCAGAGGAGATATTTTCAGTTCTACTGAATTAGAGAGTATTGACTATAAGGAGATGTTGGACAAACTTGGATTGTTTTCTCTGGAGTGTTGGAGGTTGAGGGGAAACCTGATAGAACTATTTGAAATTATGAGAGGCATAGATAGTGTAGACACTCAGAACTTTTTTCCTAGAGTGGAAGTTTCAAGGACGAGAGTATTGCTTTTAGGTCAGAGGGGGGACGTTTAAAGGATATGTGTGGGAGGTAAAGGAAATGGTGGGTGCTGCGATGCACTGCCAGAGGTAGTGTTGGAGGCAGATACGATAGTGGTATTTTAGCGGCTGGTCCATAGGTATATGGGTATGCAGGCAGAGAAGATTATTTTAACTTGGCATCATGTTTGGCACAGATAGTATGGGCTGAAGGACATTTCTTCAGCTGTACTGTTCTATGTTATATGTTAAATACCCAGGGCCTGATGGGATTTGTCCTGATGGGATTGAGAGAGGCAAGAGAAGAGATTGCTGGGGCCTTGTTAGAGATCTTTGTATCCTCTTTAGCCGCAGGTGAGGTCCCAGAGAACTGGAGAATAACCAATAATGTTCCTCGCTTTAAGATGGGAAGTCGAGTCAAACCAGGAAATTGTAGGTAAGTAAGCCTTTTATCAGTGGTAAGGAAATTATTGGAGAAGTTTCTGGGGGATAGGATCTATTCACATCTGGAACAGCATTATTAATGAAGTCAGCATAGCTTTGTGCAGAGGAAGTCATGCCTTGCAAACTTGATTGAGTTTTTGAGGTGGTGTTGGAGATGATTGATGAGGGTGAAGTTGTGGATGGACTTTAAAAAACCTTTTGGCAAGGTCCTTCATGTGAGGCCGATCCAGAGGATTAAGGCACACGGGATCCATGGAGCTTTGGTAGATTGGATTCAAAATTGGCTTTGCCATAGACGACGGTGGGTACTTTTTGACTAGAGGTTTGTGATCAGTATTGTTCCACTAGGATCAGTGCAAGGAAAAAAATGATTTGGGCACAACAATAAGTGGGCAGTTTAGCAAGCTTATAAACAACACCAAAATGTAAAGAGTTGTGGATGTATGGTGGGAAAAAATGTCAAAGGACACAGCAGAATGTAGGCCAGTTGGAAAGGTGGGCAGAAAATTGGCAGATGGAGTTTAATCCAGATAAGTGTAAGGTGTTGTGCTTTGAAAGGTCAAACATAAGAGAAAAGTATACAATAAGTGGCAGGACCCTTCGGAACATGTGCAGAAAGATCAGAGATCTTGCGGTGCAAGTTCACAGCTCCCTGAAAGTGACAAAACAAGATACATTAGTTAAAAAGGGCATATTTGGCTTCACCAGTCAGGGGGAGTTAGGTGTGAAAGTCAGAAAGTCATTTTGCAGCTGTATAAAACTTTGGTTAGGCCTCATTTGGAGTATTGTGCGCCCATTACTGGAAGGATATTGAGGCTTTGGAGAGAGTGCAGAAAAGGCTCACTAGGATATTACATGGGTTAGAGAGTATAGGCTGTGAGGGGAGGTTGGACAGATGTGGAACGTTTTCAGTGGCAACCAGTCAGCTGAACAGTTTGCAAAATTGACATTGAATAGATAAACAAAGTCTCTTTTCCAGTGTGGAAATATTAAATATTAGAGGGAATCATTTTAAGGGGAAAGAGCAATAGGAGATTTACGAGGCAATGTTTTTTTAACACGGATAATGGCAGGTGCCTGGAACATGGTGCCAGGGTGAGTGGTGTTTGCACATGAACATGCTGCCAGAGTGAGTGGTGTTTGCAGATATGATAGCACGTTTAAGAGGCATTTAGACAGGCTCATGAACAGGCTGGGAAGTGAGGGATATAGATAGCAGGCACGCAGGTGTGCAGTTTAAAATTGGCAGAGACATCCTTAGCCGAACGGCCTGTTCCTGTGGTGGACTGAACTGTTCAATTGCTCTGAAAGAAAACTATACAAGTTGCAGAATCTATAAGTCTTTGATTTCCGCTTCACCCTGTGCTCCATGTCCACTGTTCTCATGATTCCTCATGGTTAAGTGTTTGGGACTAGGTCCGCTTTCACACTTCTTTCAGTTTTCAGATAAGTGGCCCTCAGGATTTATTCTTGATCCCGACTTCTAGTGTCCCCATAACTGCATGCTAATTTAAAACATGGACAGGAAAAGGCTGGAAATAATTAACTCTGGAGGAAAATTAAAACAATGTGAAGCATTTTCAGAGTATGTGTTTATAACGGCTTAACGGATCATATCTCCATTCTCTTTTGGACATTTTTAATTAATTAACGCAAAATTAAATAGTTCTTATTCCTTTCTCCTTAGGTTACACGAAGAAGAAAAGACATGCAGAATGGTCTGTGAGAATTCCCCACCAACCTGTGAAAGCTCTGCGTTTGACTGCAGCTCTGGAGGGCATCCTGAAGAAATATCATCTCTCACTGAATCAAATCTGGCAAGAGTGGATGGAAAAACACTTACAGAGAAAATGTTTGGAGGCAAACTGCAAACTACAATACACTGTCTAAACTGTAAAAGCACCTCTCAGAAACAAGAGGCATTCACTGACCTTCCATTGGCCTTTCCTCCATGCCTCGAAGACATGGTAGAAGCTGGATCAACACAGTTGTTTGTTCCAGCAGAGTATGGAAGCACAATGCCTGCGTGTTGTACTGCAGTAATCTCTGACACTCTTCATACTGAACCTCCTGACGTTCATGACCTTCAGGTGGAAGAAATTGGACATAGATCAGAGACCGAGGATGAAATGCTTCAAACACAGCCCATTAATTCTATGGATTCTTCCCGGCTGCCAATACAATCTGATAAACTAGTCACAGTTCACAGCAATAAATCTATTGACCAGAATGATAAAACAAAGTCTGTCCCTAATCTAATAAACTACTTTTTGGCCCCAGAGATTCTCAATGGAGAGAACAAATATTACTGTGAAAATTGTGCCTCATTGCAGAATGCACAGAAGGTGATGCAGGTAGTCGACGAACCTGAATACCTCATTCTCACTCTCCTACGATTTTCATACGATTCAAAAAGTCACGTAAGGCGGAAAATCCTGGATGATGTGACACTCCCTCTCATTTTACAGTTGCCAGTTGAAAAGAAAATTCCCAAATCACTTGCAATCAGCCAATCATTGTTATCTGACTCGCCTGAAAACCTGCCTAAAAAATTGAAGCCTTCTGGTTCAGTAGATTCAAGTGATTCGCAGTCAGTATCTTACCACCTTTGCTCAATTGTCGTGCATTCTGGGATGTCATCTGAGAGTGGGCACTATTACTGCTATGCCAGAAACACTGGTTCTGGATCCATTGGTCAATTGTGTTATAAGACTGACCTTGCAGGCTTGTCCTCTCCAAGTTATATGACAGATAATGACAATTCCAGTACGTCAGTTATTTGGCATGAACCAAACTGCAAAGAGACATCAAAGGAATGGTTTCTGTTCAATGACAGCAGAGTGACCTTCACGTCCTTTCAATCGGTTCAGAACATTACCAGCAGGTTTCCTAAGGACACAGCATATGTCTTGTTTTATAGAAAGCAGGACGATAATGATGCCATATACCCAAGTACAGTAAATGGACTGTGGGTGAATGGAGATCCACCTCTGCAGAAAGAACTCATGGACGCCATTACAAGAGACAACAAGCTTTATCTACAGGTACATTATTTGGTGAATGTTATGTCCTTTATGAGAGGGAGTTCAGCAATGATAACATAATGCAATCATATTACTTGCACCCATTGGATTCAGATTATTTTATTGCCTTGTGCACCATGGTGCAATGAAATCCCTTTTCATTTCACAACGACCACTCCTGACGTATGCAGCATAAAACCACCTCTATTGTGGTAAAATCAGTAACGCAACATCCTTTTGCTTTAGTTAAGCCAGTCTCCAGCCAATTAATGCACCAGCTACCTTTCAATATCAACAACTGCCATCGTGAAAGCACTTGTTATGGAAAGGTGGGCTTCAATTGCCAAGATGCACTTTGTGACCACTCCATAAATATTCTCTTACGATAGGTCAGAAGTGAATTAGAGATTTGTTCGAACAATTGTTGGGATCAGTCTATTGGAGTTTATATCAGAAATATTTATATTTTTGATTTAATTTCTAAACTTTAATCTGAATCCATCACGTACAGCACAATTCTATCAGCTTCGCTCCCTCCTTCATCTGTCGCTAAATAAGTTTATAACCATATAACACTTACAGCTCGGAAACAGGCCATCTCAGCCCTTCACTTACTCTCACCTAGTCCCATCTACCTGCACTCAGACCATAACCCTCCATTCCTTTCCCCTACATATACCTATCCAATTTATTTTTAAATGATAAAAACAAACCTGCCTCCACCACTTCCACTGGAAGCTCATTCCACACAGCTACCACTCTTTGAGTAAAGAAGATCCCCCTCAAGTTGCCCCTAAACTTTTGTCCCCTAATTCTCAAATCAAGTCCTCTTGTTTGAATCTTCCCTATTCTGAATGGAAAAAGCTTATCCATGTCAACTCTGTCTATCCCTCTCATAATTTTAAAGACCTCTATCAAGTCCCCCCCTTAACCTTCTGCGCTCCAAAGAATAAAGACCTATTTGTTCAACCTTTCTCTGTAACATTGCTGGAACCCTGGCAACATTCTAGTAAATCTCCTCTGACCTTTCTCTATTTTGTTGACATCTTTCCTATAATTTGACGACCAGAATTGTACACCATATTCCACCATATTTATGCAGTGTAACACTGAACCATATTGACAAGGTGAGCTCAAAGCTTGATTCTTGGGTCGGTGTTACTCTTGCCTACAGAAAAATGTGACGGTACTATTGAAATTGAGAGAGGGAAAGCTGTCAGGTTCTTGACTCCGATCCTGTAGTCACTTTGGATGGGAGGCAATAAGATGTGAACAAATGTTATACATCCTCCACGGCAAAATTCAGCTAGCTCTCATTCTCAGGGCTTACAGTATACATGTAAGAGCTACTTGGAAAAAGTACTGGATGATGACTGGTATTAATGGATTAGTACCTGACATTGAAACTCTGTGGTCATATGGATGAGTAAAACTGAATATTGCAAAAGTATTATCTGAAGCCATGTGGTACAGTATGTTGGAAAGTTAGTACACAAAACCAAGGATTAATTGTGAAGTTTTTTTATTTTTACTTCCCTTTACCGTTTTGTTTTTCATTTAAGACCTGCTGATGTAGGAATATGGTGAATTGAGATTAGGTGCCTTTTCATTAAGTGGATTTATGAAGTTTGGACTTCTTTTGGCCCACTAGAAATTTTAGTCTGATTGACAGTGGCATATTTAGAATGGGCTGCTTGCTTAACCACAAAAATAACTTGGAATAAGAGCAGACGAATTAGAGGCAAGATTGACTCTCTCTTATAGGTCAGATAACTTGCAATGCCATTGAATAAGCTTGTGGCTGATCTGATCTTCATCTACATTTTCCTGCCAGTTCTTATAATTCTACTTATAGTTAGAAAAACTGTCTCCCTCAATCTTGAATATATTCAATTACTTATTCTCTGCAGGTTCACAATCTGCTGAGAGAATAAATTCTTCCTCATCTTCATAGCTGGTCTTGAAAAATGATAGAAATTGTTAACTTACCATCAGTAAATGATTTTAGAGTTAAGTAATTCACAACCCATGAATTATTGAAACAACCATGGGCTGTGACCTACAATTTGTTCAGTATCATAGTGGACATGTTGTTGGACTAATATCCAGAGATCTGTGTTTTATCCCACTCTATTGAGAGAATTTAAATTCAAACAACTAAATAAATCGGTGTTTGAATTTTAAAAAGACAGTAATAGTGACTGTGAAACTATTGGATTGGCACAAAATCCATATTGTTCACTAACATCCTGTGGGGATGGAAGCCATCCATCCTCACAGACTAACATATTTGTAATTTCAGACAAGCCAATTTGAGTTTACATTTAACATACCCCTCAATACTCACTCAATTCAGAGGATGGGATGAGCAATGGATGCTGTTCATTTCAACACGGTCCTTATCACTTGAACAACAGGAAGAACTTTCAAGAGGCACCGCTGTGGCAAGTCTCATCAGAGCCCCTACAGTCCTTTAACTTCTTTCCTTCCTGTCACTGATACCACTGATATGGTTTTGCTAGATGACATTTCTTCTAATCCAGTGTTCACATTGTGATCTCTCCATTGGGGAAATTTGGGGAGTGACCTTGGTCTTCTCATTTCGGGCCACGTTAATTTTCAGTCCCACTTCTATGATGGCTTGCTGCATTGTTACACTGAGGCCCAACACAAGCTTGGCGAACAAAAACACATCCTCCAAACTCTTCTGGATTCTCCAACTTTGAATGACATCTCTCTTTCTGTCTGGCTGAACATACCAATTTTGCCCACCATTTTTCTGTGATTTTGGCTCGGTTTCTTCTCCCCATTCAGTATACCCTGGCCCACAGCCCTGGAATAATCACACAACAAAGTATAATCTGCCTATTGCCACTTATTCAGTTTCACCTTGTTGGAGAGATTCTACCCTACCCAACCTTTTCTGCAACTGAAAAATAGCATGTTTTATTTATTCTAGTTCTGACAAAGTGTCCCTGACATTAAATTTTAACTCTTTTTCTTTTCACAATCGTTACCTGTCTCCATCACCTTTTCTTGCAATGCTGGAAATCGTAAATTTTTTTTTTCAATTTTCAAGTCAAATTTTAAATCAATAGCCCTAGTAATAATAAGCATTTGTTCAATAATTTGCTTTAAGCAGTGAAGTCTGGTCCTCTGCTAGGGTGAATGCGTAAAATAGTGATGCTCTTCAACAGATCAAACTGAAATGACCTCACCAAGGCATGTAAAGGTAAAGCGGGAAGTAAAAAGACCAGAGAGATAAATTGTATTTAACTCCTCTCAGAAGTAAAATGAAGAATGGGAAATACAATTAAGATTGAGATAAAAGACAAATAGAAAAGAAAAAAATAATGAATTCTGACATTTAAGTAAAACATAAAATTAATCCATAACATTATCCTGTTTAGCTTCTAAGATCACTCTTGCCCTAACTTCTGTTAAATTTAGTGCAGAACTAGTGAATAATGATCGGGCATTTAAATGGCAAGTATGTCAGGCAGGATCACAAAGGTACATCCTACGGGAGAACCTGGTAATTATTCAATCGTCCTTCTATGCTTTCCATCACTCTACTCCACATTCTTCATGTGGCTTCACATTTCCTTGACCCCTCAAATGCTGCTAGTGCCATTTTTTTCCAAGAACAATATACACTGCAACTTTACCAACCACAACACAATTTATGATTTCAAATACAGGCAGATTAGTATTGTGGGCAATCGTTAGCAAGTTTTGACTGTGGGTTGGTATCTATATTACTAAAAGTCTGATCTTGACCACTTCCTGTTCTGTATATTGATTTTAGAAAAAACACTGCCACTTACGGCTGTGATTTTTGGCCATCTTACTCCGCTGGGCAGGACAAGAGGATTTTCCCATCGATTAAAAATAAGAGTTATTAGTGTTTTAAAAATGGTGAGATTCTCTCTCCTGAGGCCATGCCCCTTCCGGAGGGACTATAAAACCCAAAAGTGTTGAGTGCCTCAGTCAGTCTAATGCAAGTTGGGGG
Source organism: Okamejei kenojei (assembly GCA_035221665.1). Lineage (NCBI taxonomy): Eukaryota > Metazoa > Chordata > Chondrichthyes > Rajiformes > Rajidae > Okamejei > Okamejei kenojei. Next base: position 34,554,479 of record CM069131.1, on the reverse strand, counting down.
AGCGAGAGAGTCACGTCTCTCAGTCTGAGCTGTGAATAACACTGAACACATGTCTACTAAACTGTGAGTGGTTTTACTGACCTGTCAGTGCCCTTAATGTGGTTTGAAAATATAGTTTGGAAATGCTAAAGCAGTGTTGCATTTGGTTTGGAAATGCTAAAGCTGTGTTGCCTTTGGTTTGGAAATGTTAAAGCTGCATTGCCTTTGGTTTGGAAATGCTAAAGCTGTGTTGCCTTTGGTTTGGAAATGCTAAAGCTGTGTTACCTAATTAAAGTTGCCGTGCCGAATTAAAGTTGTCTTGCCTAATTGAAAAGTTGATTTGAGAATGCCTTGCCTAATTGAAAAGTTGGTTTGAGAATGCCTTGCCTAATTGAAAAGTTGGTTTGAGAATGCTAAAGTTGCCTTGCCTAATTGAAACGTTGGTTTGAGAATGCAAAAGTTGCCTTGCCTAATTGAAAAGTTGGTTTGAGAATGCAAAGGTTGCCTTGCCTAATTGAAAAGTTGGTTTGAGAATGCTAAAGTTGCCTTGCAGTCTATATAATTAAAAGTCTAATCTTGGCCACTTCCTGTTTGCGCTGTATATTGATTTTTGGAAAAACACTACCACGTACGGCTGTGATTTTTGTCCATCTTACTCAGAGTCCCCCTCCGCTCATCAGGTGTCGAGGATTTTTCCCATCGATGAAAAATAAAAGAGTTATTAGTGTTTAAAAAATGTTGAGATTCTCTCTCTCCTGTCAATCACGCCATGAAGGCCATACCCCTTCTGATGGGAGGGGGGAGGGACTATAAAACCCAGAAGTGTGGTCGACTGCCAGCCCACCAGCCGTGAGTGAGTGAGCTGCTAGCACAACAGGCTTGAGTGACTGAGCCATTAGCCCAAGAATCCATTCAGCCCACAACACCCATACTAACGTTCCAGAAATCCCCCCCATCCCCACTAGCCACCAATTTTGGAATTGGTGGAGAGGTGGAATATTGCGTTGGGGGACCAGCCCTCCCGTGTGATGTTGGGACCCAATGGGTCCTACTTAATCTAGTATACGCATACAACTTCAGTAGTAGATTTCAGTGAGAAATCCTGTGCACTAGTAATAAATATTTCAATCAACTATTATCGAGTTGCGGACCCTGCACACTTTATTCTCCCTTCTCGCAGTGCAAGTGGTGATCATGTGTTATGATATCCTGAAAAATATTTGTTCCTCGGCTAAGTCTAAGGATGTAACAAACGCTCCAGAACTCTGCCTTGTGTGGTGTTGTAGGTGTGAATATGCCTCTAACACTCCCTTGCATTGGGCAATCTTGTTGCATAATGTTAAATGGGCAGTCAAGGTGGCGCAGTGGTAGAGTTGCTGTCATACAGCAAAATGCAGCGCCAGTGACCCAAGTTCGATCCCGACTATGGGTGCTGTCTGTATGGAGTTTGTACGTTCTCTCCGTGATCTGCATGGGTTTTCTCCGAGATCTTCGGTTTCCTCCCACGCTCCAAAGACGTACAGGTTTGTAGGTTAATTTGCTTGATAAATGAGTTGTCCAGTATAAAATTGTCCAGTGCTGAGTGATGCTCTACCTGGAGCTTTTCAGCATACTACATTCAGATTCAGATCCAGAAAATTGGAATGTTAACGTATTTGTAATCAATACATTTGCTTTTTTTCCCCCATAGGAACAAGAATTAAATGCTCGTACCAGAGCATTGCAGGCGTCCACTACATGTTCATTTCGTCCACATAGTTTTGATGACAGTGACCCACCAGGGAGTTGTGGCCCAAGTGGAGGTGGTGGTGGAGGAAGCGGCGGGTTTAATACTATTAGCCGTCTTGTCTTCTGAGAATCAACTTCAACAAGGCCAACTTTCATCCCGTACTTTTCCCTCTCATTGATGAATGGAGGAAGCGTGCGCCGTTTAATACTATTAGCCGTCTTGTCTTCTGAGAATCAACTTCAACAAGGCCAACTTTCATCCCGTACTTTTCCCTCTCATTGATGAATGGAGGAAGCGTGCGCCGTCACTCTGTGGCTCAGAATATATATTAATGAAGTCTCAAGATGCTTGTTTTTTCCCAGCCTGTTTGACAATTGAGGGGAAAAAAAAGAATATAGCAGCTCAATGAAGCCTGGGGGGATAAAGGCGAGAAAACATACATGATTGCAATAATTTTTAATGTTTGTAGGTTTCTTAACCTTGCTCCTAAATTTGACCATAACTATATTTGCATGTTTAGATTGATTTTTGTAAATAAGCATTCAGCATTGTAATGTGTATTTGTATAATGGCTGTAAATACATTTCAAGTGAACTTTTCAAATTCATGTATTCAAAGTATGGAAATGGTCATTTTTAAATTGCCACATTTCTGGCATTGGATTTCTTTAATATTTTTTATTTTTACTGTATACAGCATCTTGCAACTTCAGGGAGCATAACATCATAGATTTGATTGCAATTCATTCCCCCAACCCCTCCACTTTCCTTTACACCGCACCATCTCTTTCTTTGTTCGTGTGTGCCTTGAGATCTGTACAGACCAGGTACATTTTAGAATCCAAAATTTGAAGGTTATATATTTTTAAAACGACCATCTTTGGGAGAGAGAAGAATCACTTATATGTTAATCACAGATGTATCTTAACATCGTAAAACTGTTTACGTTTTGAAGTTTCTAAGAAACCCAGCCATCACTTGAAGAGATCTGAGGTTTATTGCACATGCACACTAAATATAAGCAAGTAATGACAATGTTTTTCGGTGTTTGTTCATGGGTGATGCAGCAATTTAACTCCTGAATAATTCAAAACATTGTCAAACTTATGTTGGGAAGTGTTCTACCGTTGTGCTAAGAAGATTTGAAAAACAATATTTATAATTAAATATTTAAATATATAGCGCAAAGTAGGTCATGTGATCCGCAAAACAACATACTGGAAAAATGTTGGATTTTATTCAGTAACCAGTTTTCACTAAATTATTGATTTTTTTTTTAACTTTAGAAGTGCACTGCTATGCTTTAGGATATGAAATTAAAAAAATTCAAGTCCTATTTTGCATATGATCTTTTTCTTCCCACAACCATATTCAGGGTCAAGCAATAATCAATGAATGCTGAGGATCTTTTTGGCAATTGCCTTTATTTAATATCTAATACTAAACACTGATGCAACAAAGCTATTCCATAATTATGAATGGACTTTTCTTTAACATTTTTAAATCTCAGCTTGTTTTCTGTAGCCCTTTTTGTAATATATCTGTTTCACAACATTCTTTTTGTTACCTTTTTATATCACAGCGATTGGACAC